>JAEOAD010000053.1:6022500-7222500 GCA_036365145.1 Orientallactaga sibirica
AATATGACTATCATTTGTTTTCAAATGACAAAGAATAAAAGAAGTGAACAGAAACCTGAACTAACTCAGACAAACTCCAGGTACAGCATACATATAACATGCCTCTGATGGGAGGAGCAAAGTGAAGAAAAAAGAATCTTTGGAATCTCACATCAATTTGAAAAAAAAATTCTGTTTCATCTAGAGTGCTTGATGTTTTTAAGAGAGATGGGAAAATGTCAGTGAAACTTTCCAAACTTGTCTCAACTTCAACCTTGAATTACTCCAAACACTTTTATTATCTTATACCAGCAGGACACCACAAACTGATGTGAAGTGATCTAAGGCTTTCCTAAAGAAGAATGTGTGCTTTCAGAACATTGACTTTCGATGAAAATATGGGGAGAAAAGCCTAGCTCCACAGCTAGCCATGAAGAAATATGCAAATTCTTGTATAGTTCCACTTAGACCTAGGCAAACTGTGTTGTTATTGATCTGAATTCCTGACTCTAAACATACACTCCAACACCAGTGTTCTATAAAGCTATAGCTCCTACTTTCTTGGAACTTAGTGCCATTTTCTTGTCACCACATCCTTCTGTGCTCTTCTCAAGTAGTGTGATGTTAATGCTCTGTGCTTCACCTACCAATGTTGAATGTGGCTCATAGACAACTGGTTAGATTCATGTTCTAAACCTTCCAGGTATGAACCATCCAGTTCTAACCTATGTCTCTGAATTACTTTTTTTGCTACCTGCCAAGTGTTTACGTTGCCTCCAACCTCTACTGTGAACCTGGGTCATTGTTCTGCTGTGAACTTGGATCATTGTTCTACTGTGAACCTGGGTCATTGTTCTGCTGTGAACTTGGATCATTGTTCTACTGTGAACCTGGGTCATTGGTCTACTATGAACCTGGGTCATTGTTCTCCTGTGAACCTGGATCATTGTTCTACTATGAACCTGGGTCATTGTTCTACTGTGAACCTGGATCATTGTTCTACTATGAACCTGGGTCATTGTTCTTCTGTGAACCTGGGTCACTTTTCTTCCCAGTTAAGTTCCTTCCAGCTGCCACAGTGCACTACAGCATAGAGATTTTGTTCAGGAGGTCCCACCTTAAAATCCACGTCTGTCCTACATTTTCTATGAGTACTATCCTTAGAACTTTGTGTCTAGGAACTGGAGGGATTGCTCAGTGGTTAAAGCCACTTGCTTGCAAAGCCAGCCAACCAAGGTTTGATACCCAAGTACCCACATAAAGCCAGACACACAAAGTGGCACATGCATCTAGAGTTGGTATGCAGTGGCAAGAGGCTCTGGCTCACCCTGCATGTTCTCTTAGACTCTCTCTCTCTTGTTCTCTCATTAGTATATCCTTATATAAGATGAACGATTTTTGTGATTATCTCTAAACAAAATTAATAATAATGGCATGGAAAACAATAGTTTGGGTTACTTATAATTTTCATAACACACAAGCCCTTTTAGTTTTATTAAAATGTATTAAAAGGAAGTATGTGTATCTGAGAAAAAAGAAAGCATGAGGGAACCATGCAAAAACCTGTTTGAACACTTCATTTTACTTGAGTGTTAAATGCATACTTTTATGTTGTTACACTTATAAAGGAAATTACAACCATCCCTTAATCTCCATAAACTATGATTTGCCACAATATAATCTAAATTTCAGGTGCTTCAATTTACAATTTACTACCATTGTAGTTGGTATTGTTCCCACTACACATCCATTGTTCCAGCTTCAAAATCTCTTGTTCTGGGACCATGACATAAAGTCTTTACAATCTTAAATGCTAATCAAGGAAGGCAGATGAAAATATCTAATCTGTATCTACATGTTTATCTTTTGAGATTAGCATTGAACAGAGCAGTTTACTATGCCCCACACTGCCTTGTGGTAAAGCAATAAAGAGATTACATAAATTAGTCTTCTAGATAATGCACAGCACATTCTTTCATATGCTTTCCCTCCTGCCGCATTCATGGATACCTGCACAGAGCAGATCACCAATATTTTCAATCTACTTCTATCTGGTGGATTTATATGAAAGTTACTTCTTAATTCAGTTCTTCAGTGTACTCACTTGGGACACTTGGTCTTCCCACCAGCAAATTCTTACATTCCAGTAGTTATAATCACTAAGCTGATTATTATAAATGTGTGAAGTACAGTCATTTATGACCAATAATGGTAACAACTCAGATTTCAACCAGGTCTGTCCATGTTCCATATCAACAGCATATGGTGTCTTCAGCAGTAGAGTCTGACCATTAACCTTTGGTGGATCATCAAGTACTCTGACAGAAATCTGTCTTCTTATGGGAAACCTTGTAGGTCTCTCTGATTGACAGCTCATTGAGGATGTTAACCTCATCCTGGTACTGGAAGTTACAGGCCAGCACAAAGGGAAAAGAAAGAAGGAAAAGATAGGTAATATAAAAGAGAAAAAGTGAAAAGAAAGGGAAAAACAGGAGAAGATTAAAATTATTCTTCATCATACCCTCTCCAGGGCCGTTTGATTCAGGTGTTCCCTCTAAGGACCTGATGAAGGTTCAGCCTTTTTGTCTGTCTTTCAGGATATAGGATTTTATGGTACCAGTTCCATTTGGGTCCAGTTTTGTGACTCCCACCCTTCCCTCCCTGCCCTTCCTCCCTATTGTCTGGTCCTCGAGATGCCTATTAGGTTTGTGAGCATCTTGGGCAGATCCAGGTTAGGAGCCATAGATGAGTGAGACCATGTGATGATTGTCTTTCTGTGATTGGGTGAGTTGGCTGAGAATGAGCTGTTCCAAGTTCTACTATTTTTCTTCAAATTTCATTGTGTCATTTTTCTTTAGTGCTGTGTAGAATTCAATCTAGCTTGTCTAGTCCCAGAAGGTGCTACATGAGCTACTGGGGGAAAATGGCCAATATCTGTGCAAGCAACTCATGACCGAAGCTATTCAGCAGCAAACAACCTGACGTGATGCTCACCCAAATGCAATAGTGGCACACAGGCATGGTGGAACACAGCCAACTGCTCTTGAATTGGCTAATGGATCCACTCAGTGGAACAGAATCCATAGCTGGAATTGGAAAACAAGTCAGAATCATATCCAAAAAATGAGTTCTCCCTCCCCCAAATCTGCGGCTACAAGAGGGCCTACACCTATTAAATTCTCTCTAAACTGATAGTGGTTATCCCGTTTATCTGAAGCTGACTTCTCTCTCCACTGGCAAACCTGATTCTCTTTTTCAGATGGATGTAGAACCTGAAGAGAGAGTCAGCCCATCACACTTCACTAGGGCCCCAGCTGAAACCATAGAGTAATTGGGGAAATAAGCAAGAGTGTTGCTTTTGTGGTGAACCTGGTATCAGCACGAGGGTGAAGGAGATAGATACAGAGAACATTCAACTCCTACCAAACCAGAGATCCAGACACACAGAGCCTCCCAAGACCTCATCACTAAAGTAGACCTAAAATAAACCCAACATGGCTCAGGGAAATTTGCAAAGAGGTGGTGGAAAGATTGTTAGAGCCACAAGTTGGAACATTAAGCACAGAGACATTGCCTCTTCCCTATAACTTCCCTATAATGATCGCTACCCCACAATGCATGATCTATAATCTCCATGGGGATAACCAGCATCTCCAATGAGGAGGGTCCCTTGGGGGTATCTGGTGGTAGGCTAAGGATGGTACCAACATGTGCTATTTACACTCTAAGTATGTACATAACTAATAAAGAAAAATAACATCCCTAGGACACCTATAAAAAGATCTTTATCCTAATTTTTAGTTTTTCTTTTTTTGGTTTTTCGAGGTAGAATCTCACTCTGGCCCAGGCTGACCTGGAATTAACTATGTAGTCTCAGGGTGGCCTCAAACTCATGGCGATCCTCCTCCCTCTGCCTCTTGAGTGCTGGGTTTATCCTAGTTTTTAGATAAGAAAACTCAAATAGGAAAACCTCTTCAAAGACCCTGCACAGGTTGGATTTCAATGGAATTTCCTCATCACTCTCCTTATCTGCAGGTTTCCTCATTCAAATGATAACTCATCTAGAAGCCAGTTGGAAGTTATCAATAAGTTGGTAACTGGGATCTTCAGCTGAGAAAAGTCCACATCTATACTTTAAATTAAAAAAAAAAAAAAAAAAAAAAGTGTCTTACCTGCCTCTGTCCTGGACTGCCATTTTTCTCTCGGCTGACTTACCTTGACAGCAGGTACCCTCATGTTCATTCTCTGTGGATGTGGTATCTTCCTTGGGACTGTGATAGCCTTCGAAGTACTCAGTTCCTACAACGTGGGTTTCTAACATCAACACAGTAACTTATAGTGCTATCTCCTTAAAACTCACCCAGTGTTTATGTTTCTCACTCCATAACTCCCTCCCTTATTCTCTCTTTATACTTCTCTCTTCCTGTCCTTGCCTTTCTTCCCTCGCTCTCCCCCTATCCATTTTTCATCTAGCTTTCTCCTCTTTGTCCGTCCTCCCTCCCTCCTTTCCTTCCTTCCTTCTTCTCTCTTACAAACTGCACTGAATTTTAGGCAAGATCAAATAATCATAATGAAAATAATATTATTTGACAATAATGCCAACAAACATTTATAAGCCTGTGATAATAGTAAAATTTAACATAAAATTCATATTTATTAATTATATTTCTTTGTTTGGAAAATGTGGAAAGTCAATTTCATTGCAGAGATTAGATTAAATCTGAGCATTGCACTCATCCTATACAATCACATATAAATCCTTGCCAAACAAGTTGAAGGTACAGTTATACAAGAAGAGTTCTTTCTAATCTTTTGTCAAGCAAATTACTTTCCCTAACAATCTAAGATAGAATTATTTAATTTTGTCTTTATCTGTGTGTGGTAACATTCAAAAAAATAAACTATCAGTTTTGTGGAAAAGACAATGTCTCTGTGCATAATGACCCAACTTGTGGATTGTAGTACTGTAACTGATGACTAGACTGCTCTAAATTAGAACTATAGACAAATAGAATCTTTAACTTGTACTTAGTCTATGCAATGCACTCCCCAAAGTCTTTTCAGCTGTAGGACATGCCTGCACAGTAAATGCAAAGGTTGGGTTTGCCTAAGAAGTTATTGACATACTATTGAAAAGTTAAGCATGAATCAAATTCAAATTCTTATCTTTCCATTCACCGTGTTATTATTTTTAAATGTTTGGTATTCATTCATTTGTGTTCCTAAAATTCTAATTTATTTGCTTTCTCTTGTCTTCTCTTCAGCTTTTGAAGCCACTAGTGATAAATTAAGCCAGTAATATCAAAGCAACAACAAATATTCACTCTTTTAAGTCAACACTAATAAATTTAAGTGGCCTTTACCTCAATATTTATGATTCAATTTGAATGAAAGTAAAGATTTGGACACATTTTGTTTTTTAAATTATGAGATCACTTTTGGTTCACTTAACAGCACCTTGGCAAGTGGAATTCAAACGCGAGAAAGGAAAATAAAATTTCTTATGACCTAAGAGGCTAGAAGGTATCTGCCATTATTTTCTTTAAGGGCCACTTAGTGAAAATTTAGCTGTCTTTCTTCTTCTGTGTTTGCCCTAAAGGATTTTTAACCTTTGGAAAAATTTGGAAAGAAAGACATAACTCTTTTTTAATGAGTTGAAAGGACTCCTCTGGCTCATTATAGGGAGCATTTTTTCTCACCCTTCAGATGATGTTAGTATTTCTTTGAATTATGTAATGGCTGGAAAGTTATTTGTTGCACTTTAAAGTGGCTATGGATACAATGCACAATCACTTCAAACTATATAGGGGCTATCCATTACATTCATGGATATTTTCCTTCTAGAGTGCATTCATTCACTGTAATTGCTGTAACAAATTACCACAAACATAGAAATTTAAAATTTTAAATAACAGAAATTTATTCTCTTTGAAGCTGGAGGTCAAATGTCCAAAATCAGCTTTATTGTCCTAATGTCAAAGGTCAGCAATGCAAATTCTCCATAGTATCTTTAGAAGAAAATCTGTCCCTCTTTTGGTAGCTACTCCAGCTAGTTGGCATTGCTAATCTTATGGCCATGCCATTCCAAGCTTTTCAGTTTTGTAATTGTATTACCTCTCTTTGAGCCACTATCTTCCTTTATTTAAAAAAAAAAAAAAAAAAAAATTTAGGGTTGAAATCCTCTTAATGATCTATAATTTGCTTTCATACCTGCAAGGACCCTTTTGCAAAATCCTATGGCATTTACTGGTTTGCAGTGTTTAGACATAGGCATTGCAGGTGTATAGGCAATGGGTAGTAATCAGACTTCCACAAATAGTACAAAAAATAGAATAATTAATGAAAAGAATAAGTTTTTAGTAATAAAATGAAACAGAATAATGGATAGGATTCTGCAGGACTTTAATAGGATAACAACACCCAGGTGACAACAGTCCTTTCTCATAAACCTGACATTGTTGTGACCCTGAAATGCTCCATGCTCAATGTCTTCCAGAGATGGAGAGTGACAAAGAAGGCAATTCTGAAAAGACATCATGTACCTAAAATAGTGGTGTGAGCCTGAAGTTTCTTCCATTTAATGGGATATTCAGACAGTGTAAGAAAATATAAAAGGACAGGAAACAAACTGAGTGAACTCTGTCACTGTGACTTTCAGCATTTCATATGATAAAGCCTTATATTTAGAATACTGTTTGTGTTATACATTGCTTTGTTGGACTCGTGCTTGTGTGAATAATATTAATTTCAAGTTATCTTTCTATTTAGTGATAAGATGGAAATGGAGTGTGTGAATCTCATAGCTGACTGATTTGCTCATGCTGTTCTTATTTCCACTGAACCTGCTACAAAGGAGTCTAAGACAAAAAGACCAAAAGTAAGAGGAGAGGGCTGAAGAGATGGCTTAGCAGTTAAGGCCCTTGCCTGCAAAGCCAAAGGACCCAGGTTCAATTCCCCAGGACCCATGTAAGCCAGATGCACATGGCACATGCATCTGGAGTTCGTTTGCAGTGGCTAGAGGCTCTCTCTCTCTCTCTCTCTCTCTCTCTCTCTCTCTCTCTCTCTCTGTCTCTCTCTGTCTCTCTCTCTATGATAAATAAATAAAGAATGTTAAAAAAAAAGTAAAGAGAAACCTAATTCTTTTAAAGTACAGAAATAGGAGAGGAGAGAGAGAGGAGAGAAAGCACTGAAGACACTGAGAAAACTATAGACAAAGTGTTTGGAGAGTATCTGTAGATTTAGGTGGATGCGCACTTTAAAAATATTCTGAGGAGCAGGAGGAGAGAATAGCAAGGACATTTAAATTGACTCCAAATAAGACAATATCTTTTAAACAAACTACCCAAGGGAGCTAGGAAGATAGCTCAATGAATAAAAGTGATTGCTGTGCCTGTATGAAGACATGGGTTAGATCCCCAGCATCCACATAAAAAGCTTGCCATGACCATGACTGCTTGGAACCTCAGTACTGAGAAAGTTAGGGTGGAGATAGGGAGATCACCAGGGTTCCTAATTAAAAAAAAATAGAGCTCCAGGTCAAGTGTAAAACTCTGTCTCAAGCCTTCAGATGCCTGTGTACAGGGCTTGTGATTGCACACCTGCATATACTACATCCACACACTACATACTACACAAGGATTTTTAAATAAATTATCAGTGGAATTTATCCCAACTGAAGTCACCACTGCTCTCTGTCTGAATGACTACCTGTTAGTAATAAACATTTGGCTCTTTCTAATTTAATGGAGGCTTTAATTGTGAATTATCTCTTGTATTTTTAAGAGCATGATATCAATTCTTCAGTACAGAGTAAAATATTTAATAAAACTTTCCTTAGCCTTACCCTAAGAGGTGAAAATTGCTATTTGATATGTATAGTGCCTATAACAACCACATAGGTTATTCAAATAAGATATTTAAACATAGTCATTCCATTTTGTGAGCATGAAGTAAAAAATAAATTCAGTGTGAGCATAAAATCAATTCAACATATAAAAGGAAGAAAATAGCCAGGCATGGTGGTGCACACCTTTAATCCCAGCACTTGGGAGGCAGAGATATGCTGATCACCATGAGTTTGAGGCCACCCTGGGACTCCTTAGTGAATTGCAGGTCAGCCTGAGCTAGAGTGAGACCCTACCTCGGAAAAAAAAAAAGAAAGAAAGAAAAGAAAAAACAAAAAAATAAAATAACGAGTGGGTAAATTTTATTTGGAGAAAAAATATCACTTACATGGCAACATTTAGGCTTTACAGCAGGGAACACACAGAATGTGTTACATTATCATAGTCCATTAGGGAAGTACAATATTGACCAGCTGGGTTTCTTTGATGTCATTGTATAAACACTCTTTAAGAAAGCGAGTCCATGGAAACTTTTGTTTCTTAGCAACCAATGGCCCATGGGGACCACTGGGATTGCTGTGACACTCATGCATGGAATTCTACAAACACATAGATGACAAGTAGTCAGCAGTGCATGGCCATGGTCAGGAAAGTCCATGCCATGTATGTGGACAAACTAATTCTTTTAATAGGTTATGGCCTGATCTTTTTGTTTTAATTGAGAATTTTAATACATGAACATATTGCAAATTAGTTCTATTCCCATCAAATTATAAGCTTATGTCCCCTCCCCCCCCACACGCCATTCCTCTGAGGGCCCTCCTCAGTGGTGTTACGGGGAATCACTGTGGGATCTTTTGAGCAGCAGTGTTGAGACAGCCAAACCACTCAGCTTATTTGAGAATGTCGGATCAAGTCTAGCAGCATATTTCAATGTCAAAGACTGGAAAAATATAGGTCCTTGCTTTATTGAATCCTTATTAACCTTTTAATAACCGTGCTTTAGAATCTTGTAGAGACATGAACTCTTGTTAACCAGTAATCGACAGATGAGAGCTTGCCTATTAATGTGAAACTCACTCTTCTCCAAAGTCTGGTCTACAGATGGAGACTGATGGAGGATGGACAGAGTGGTGATTATGAGCATTTTGAAGAATCAAAATAAACTTATTTTTGTAGGAGCCTAAAGACACCAGCAGCTGTGGATAAACAATACATTAATGAGATGTTGCTGTGTTACTGTGTCAAGCAAAGGGAAGGAAAAGAGTCTGGAATGGCCCCTGGCAACCTCCAAGGAAGATATAAAGAGTCCTTCAGTTGTGGCCGCACCATAGCTCCGTGGCTGCCACCTGCATGCACTCAGCCTTCATGTCTCTTCTGGGCTATCCCGGGCTTTGCAGTGCTACTTCCCATAGAAATCACTGCTACATCCCTCTGGCTCCTTCCATTGCTTTTTGCAATGATGACATAGGCTCATCCTTTGGACACTACTTGCCCAGTAGCTACCAAGGCAATCTTTGGCTGCTGGACCACTGTCAAGAGTCCTACTGTGAAGCACCAAGCTGCGAATCTCCCAGCCATGAGCCCAAGACCTGTTCGCCAAGTGGTGATCCTCCGAACTCCTGTGTGCCCTGCAACAGCCCACCTGCAGGTCAAGTCGTCAGTACCTGTGAAACTACCAACATCAAAGCCAAACCTAGCTGCAGCCCCTGCACTGGGACCAAAGGGTATGTATCCAACTGCTTCACACCTACTCGATTTGCATCCAAAGCCTGCCAGACAATTCATAATAGTTCCAGCTGTGTCGGACAACTTAACTACTCATCCAAGAATCTCCAGCCCCTAAATTACTGTGGTCTGGGAAATTTTGGATATAGAAGCTATCAAAATCTTGGCTTCCTTACCAGAAGCATCTCACCCTCATGTTATATTACCAGGGGCTATCAACCCCAAAGTTATCTAATAAGAAGTTGTCAGTATCCAAATTATAGATATTCCAGCTGCCAACCATTGAGCTATTTATGTAGAAACTTTAGGTCTCTGAGCTGTATACCCAGCACCTTTCCACCTCTAAGATACTTATGCAGTAGTAATAGACCTTGGAATTGCTATTGATTAACTTCTAGCATATAGCAGCTAGCAATTGCCCAGTGGAGCCGATTTTACAAAGTTTTCAAATCGTTCTTACTCTGGTGAATTGAATTGCTTTAAACAGCTGAACAATATTGTCACACAGCCTCATGTATGACTCTAAGGTTTATTCACTACAACCACTACTACCTGCTAGAAGTTTGTGCTGCTTCTCTTTAAACGTTCTGTGTGCTAAAGGCTGGTTTTAAAGATTACTTTATCTCTGAGACTGATTGTAATGGACTCTCTGATGACTCACTGAAGATACTCCACATGAAGGACAACCATCACCAGCCTTGTTTTTTTTTTTTTCTCCACTCTGGTTGCCACTTTCATGTCAGTGTGCTAATCTGCTACTCCATTGACAACATGGGACTTCCTTACTTTGATGGCTAATTCTGACATTCACATTCATTCAGTTTTTTAGTGAGCAGTCAGTTTCCTGACTAACATCTTGCTGGAGAATTGAAAGATAATGTTATCTTGAATGTACAGAGCAGAGCTATTTCTTTCCCTATGGAATGATTATAAGAACGACCAAATACCAACGGTCAACAGAGCTCCCAAACAGAAAACGTCAGCCAATCTCTTCCAGAGAGGCCGGAAAACGTAGGATTGACTGGCACTTGCCTTTTGACCTCGACACTGAGATCACCTGAGAAGGAACTGAAGTTGTACATCAACAGAATGACAAAATACTACAGTAAACTCCTTCTGGTTAGTTCCAATCTAGGTTCTGGATGAGTCTATAGTCCTGCCTTGCTGAATGATTGCATTCTGATTCTGGAAAAGGTCCTTGTTCTTGATGAATAAACAAATTTCTCTCTGAGAATGATGGCTTTTCTTATACTTTATTACATGTTTACTGAAGTTTTCTCTGTGCTCTGCACAACAGGCATAATGTTGTCAAAATGTTACCTTCTTGGCATTTTCTTTATAGGCAAAATTGGAATTGGGAAGAAGACACCCAGGTATATTGATTTGTCTTGTTATGCTCTTCTTAAAACATTTAATTGGGCTGGACGTGGTGGTGCATGCCTTTAATCCCAGCACTTGGGAGGCAGAAGTAGGAGGATTGAAGTGAGTTTGAGACCAGCCTGAGACTACATAGTGAATTCCAGGTTCACCTGGACTACAGTGAAACCCTACTTCGAAAAACTAAAAGAAAAAAATATAAATTGTCTGGCTTGTTTTACATATAAAATTTGGGGAAGATACTTTTAGAATAAATTAATTAAATAAAAATGCATATATATGTATGATTTATATGTATTATGTATATTAAATAAATTATAGATACGATTTGGGAAATTGATATGGAAAATTGAGAAATCACTTTCACCTATAAAGTTCTTATCCAATAATTGAAAAAAAAAAAACTAGTAGTAAAAACAACCTGATAGATATCCTAAGTATTTTTTTACTTAAAAAGCAAATTATGTTTAAAGGAGAATGAATAAAATGTTTTGTAGAGATGAATATTGAGGAGAATAAACAATACTGGTAGTCAGTGTCTTAGGACTGGAGGTAAAACTCATTTGGAAGATTGAATGTTTCACATGAACAAGTCTCTGGGTCCTATTCTCAGTACCAAAATAGTCATGTCTAAAATTAAAATTTACAAAACAGGGATGGGGAGTTAAGGGTGCTTGTTTGCAAACCCTGATAACCTGGGTTCCATTACCCAGTACCCACATGCAGCGAGACACACAAAGTGGCACATGTGTCTGGAGTTGTTTTGCAATAGCACTAGGCCTTGGTGTGCCCATTCTCATTCTCAATTTCTCTTTGTCTTTGTCTCATAAAATAAAAATAAAAAATATACACAGAATATTCATACAATCAGCTATGTTTAAGAAAGTCTTCAGGGCTGGAGAGATTGCTCAGTGGTTAAGGAGCTTATCTGCTGCAAACCCTTAAAATCCTGAGTTCAGTTCCCCAGGACCCACAGAAAGCTAGACACAGGAAATGGCGTATGCTTTTGGAGTTCATATGCAGTGGCTAGGGGCCCTGGAGCACCCATTGCCTTTTCTCTGTCTTTCTGTTTCTTTTCTCTCTCTCCTTGCAAATAAAATGAAAACAAAAAGTCTTCAGAAAGAATATTAATGCTTTCTGTCTGCTTGGACATGTCTGGGAACAAACATGGTTTTCACTCTTTTGATTCCATTCAAGTTTCAGAGAATTCTACTTGCTGAAAAAAATACTTACATTACAATAAATTTATTTGTCCTTGAAAACCAATGTTTGACAATGAAGGGCTAGTTCAATTCCTCTACCACAACACAGGTGTTCATGTATTTGAAAATAATTACTGTGTGTCGCAGCTACGTAGTCAGTTGCTGAAACCAAACACATACACTTTCTCTTGACTAGCTGTGACAGTAAGCCTGTTCGTTGAGATGTTAAGTGGTACACTTTGGGGACATTAGGATTTATATATAGTAGTCATAAAAACTGTTCAGTGGGATAATATAGTGAAACAAATATAAAACTGTCTCAAGAAATTTAACACAATATAAAAACTTAAAGTGAGGAAAGACAGCACATGCAGTGAAAGAAATAACCTTAGACTGGTGCCTGAATGGCCAAGGATCGAGGTCTAAGTACTCAACAATGGGTAAAGAAAATACAGGGCAACATTAATTTGGAAACAGGCATACCTTAGCGTGACCAGAGGAGGAAACAAGCATTAAACTGTTAGAAAAAAAATTGTGGAGAAAATATAGGACATTAGGTTTAAAATCATGGCTTCCACATGCCTGTTCATATGCTTACACATACAGTTGTACACAGATGCACCTGCATACATATGAATATCCAGATATACATGCACATACACACACACACACACACACACACACACACACACAAATGTAAATGTATTATCTCATTAGTCATTATTAATTATCTACACAATATATTAATTTTTACCATCCATTTGCAAACATTTCAACATTAGAAATATGTCAACTCTCAAAAATTCATCTCACAGGCTGCAACTAAGTGTGGAGATCAAGAAAGCCATTTCATGGGTGAATGTTGAAGTGAATAACCAGGTGATTCTGCTTCTTGAAGTATCCGCTATGGAGACATTTGTGTGTGTGTGTGTGTGTGTGTGTGTGTGTGTGTCGTATGTTTCTGTGGGCTCATGCATGTGCAATTGTGCCTGCATGTTTGTACATATGCAGAGGCGAGAGGAGGATGCCAGGTGTCCGCCTTCATTGCACTTCATGCTTATTTCCATGACACACATCATTCATTGAACTTGGAGCTGGACACTCTTCAGTACGCTTGGATGACTCGTTAGCCCCAGAGGTCCTCTTGTGTCTGTCCACTCATTGTGAGAACAGGTACTGTTGTGCCTGGCCACACTAGGTGTTTATGTCATTGTGACTGAGCAGCAGGTTCTTTTTCCCACTGAGCCATCTCCTCAGCCCCAGAAAAAACTCTTAAAGTTTTACAATACAGTGGGTTTTCCCCATCCACTGTGTCCTTTGTTTAAAGTTTTTTTTTTAAGTATTTTAGTTATTTATTTGAGAGTGAGAGAAAGAGGACGATGAGTGCGAGAGAGAATTGGTGTTCCAGGGCCTCCAGCTACTGCAAATGAACTCCAGACCCAAGCACTGCCTCGTGCATCTGGTTTATGTGTGTCCTGGGCAATTGAACCAGGGTCTTGGCTTTGTGGGCAAATGCCTTAACCCCGAAGCCATCTCTCCAACCCCCACTGTTTCCTTTTTATTTAGGAAAGTTACCTACAAATAGGAGTCCCCAAAATATTATATAGAAAATCCAAGGAGTAAACAACTGATACGTTTTAAACTGTTTACCATGTAATCACTGTGAGGACCGCCATGCAGCCCAGCTTGGAATGTGATACACCTCATTTCCCAGGCTATCCTCACAATATGCATGCTCGTAAGTAGTAGCCATCTTGGCTATCATATTGCCCACCAGAATGTTGCTGTGCTTAAGTGATCCCTATTTTTAATCATGGGCCCAAAATACAAGAGTAGTGACAATTCTGTTAGCTCACGTTGTTATAATTGTTCTCTCTTATTGTTGTTGCTCATTTCTGATGTGTCTAATTTATATTAACTTTTAGCATTGGTATGCATGTGTCAGAAAATATGTACTAATAGCTAGGCCTAGTAGTATTCATGGGAAAATCATGAGTTCAAGGCCAACTCTGTTTTTGAAACCCTGACTTCAAAGAGAGGGAACTAGAGCAAGAGAGAGAGAGAGAGAGAGAGAGAATGCATATGATGGCTAGGTATTCTCTACAGTTTCAGAAAACCACTGAGGGTCTTGGAATATATCCCTTGTCGATAAGGGGGAGGGCTGCTGCACTCCCTAGACATTCAAAAATTGAAACAACACAAAACTTCAAGGCATCACTTCTAAAATTTTCATTTTAAAATAAAACAAGGAGCTGGAGAGCTGGCTTTGTAGTTATGTGCTTGCCCGTGAAGCCTAAGGACCCTGGTTTGAGGCTCATTGCCTCAGTACCCACGTAAGCCAGATGCACAAGGTGGCACATGCATCTGGAGTTCCTTTGTAATGGCTGGAGGCCTTGGTGAGCCCATTCTCTTTCTTACTCTCCCTCTTTCTCTCTGTCTGTCACTCTCAAATAAATAAAAATAAAATTAAAAAATTAAAAAAAAACAAAGTATTCTTTAAAAAAAAATTTAAATAAATAAAATAAAACAAATGGAAAATGCCATCAATAGGAGAATATAAAATGAACTGTGATTATATCATAGTAATAAATATTTTATAATAACAGAAAAGTAACCTCAATCAATATAAATTATTATGGTAATAAGCATATCACAAAATAAAATCCAAGATTTATTTAAGCTGTGTATAAGTTGTGACTTATTTTATGCATAGCCACATGCATATAAACAAACATTTCTCTATGTAATATATATTTCATGTAAGTAATTAATGTACAAAATAAATTCTCTGTGAACACAAAACCTAAGTACAAACAAGTTAGCTTTGAGGAAATCTTAGAAAAGGGAGTTGAAGATTTTAGAAATATTTTTAGATGCAGCAATTATATTCTTTGCATGTAATTAAACATTTTAAGAAAATAAAACTGAGGGATTGATTTTATACTGCAATTGGACTGAATACATGACCCAACTTCCTCCATGGGACTTTTAACACAATAATGAATAACAAAGTCTCCTTGATCCCGGTGCACCACCTTCTAGGGAGTCCTAGAATGTGAGGATTTATCTATGTCTGCTGTGCTGAATTTCAGTTTAATCAAAGAATGTCTTAGAAAATCATGTGCCATGCCTCATTAGCATGGTACACTGCTCTACCCAAAGCTGAGTTATAGTGTTCAGCTGAGGCTTTTTTTAAAATAATAATTCATTTATTTATTTATATTATTCTAATTTTGTATTCATAATGGTGACTCCTTTATCCTCCTCCCTGTCCTCCCTCTTCCAAATGGACCCTCATCAATGGGGCATGTGGGTCATGCATTGTTTAGCTGAGGTCTTTTAAAAACCCATCTTTAGCTGGGCATGGTGGTGCATGTCTTTAATCCCAGCACTCAGGAGGCAGAGGGAGGAGGATTTCCAAGAGTTTGAGGCCACCCTGAGAATACAGAGTGAGTTCCAGGTCAGCCTGGGCTAGAGTGAAACCCTACCTTGAAACAAAAACAACAACAGCAAAACCCATCCTTAAAAATTATACAAATAATTTTTCTATAAAGTCACTGTAGAACTGAATATTATGTTATGTTTCCCAACTAAAACATAACCAGGTTTTTGCCACTTTGGTTTTTAATAACATCTTTTTATATATACATTTAAAATATTACTTCCCAAATCTGTTAAAAAATGTACAATTCAGAGTTGGAGAAATGACTTAGTGGTTAAGGTGCTTGCCTGAGAAGCTCAAAGACCCAGGTCCAATTCCCTAGTACCCACGTAAGACAGATGCACAAGGTGGCACACGTGTCTGGAGTTTGATTGTAGTGGCTAGAGGCCCTGGCATACCCATTCTCTCTATCTGCCTCTTCCTCTCTCGCCAATAAATAATACATATATTGAAAAATGTACAATTCAAATGCAAGGAAACATCACCCAAGTTTCTGTATGCTTTCACAAAAACAGAAAGAAGTAAAAGTAAAATAACGTGCACACCTACTGACTGAATACTATAAACTAAACTCTCCCACAGAATTTATGATTTGCATGATCTGCTTAATGAATGATTAAAGTCTGTCTTAATTTATGTAATTGACAGTCTATGTATACATGATTAACAATTTACAGCAAAGTTCAAACAGTTGATAAAGCTCCCATGTTTGGCATGTCATCAAAGGCCTCATGTACTGCAGAAGCTTCATGTTGGTTTCTGCCTGTATCTTGAAACTATTCTTTCGTCTTATGCCTCTGAACCTTTCATGTACTCTTTAAATCTCTTTAAATTTTTCCTTTTGTGTGTATGCATGCGTCCGTATGCTGTGTGCGTGGGAATAAGGCTGCTTGTGTGCTTCTTCACACATGTGGATGTCAGGGGACAAACTCCCGGGTGGTCTGCACTTACCAATCTACCTTACTTGTGAGAGTATTTCTATTGATCTCATTCTCTTGCTAGTTTTCTTTTTGCCGTGCTCACAGAGAGCTTCTAGAACATTCTCCCATCTCCACCTTCCATCTCATTTCAGAGTGCTGGGATAACAGAAGCCCACTGAGGACCTAACTTCCCTACTGAGGCTTAAAAAGCAAGCGCTTCATTTGCTGGGCCATCTCCCCAGCAATATACACTGTGCTTTCTCTGATGAGTTTAAAGAATCTGCTTGAGGTCTTTGCCCAAAGTAGACGCCAGTATAGTTTAATTTTTTTTTCATTTCTTCGTGGTGACTTTACCTGTGAATCCTTCCTACAGTAAGGATCAAGTTTCTCATCATAGGATAAGTGCATGGATAAAGGAAAATGTGGGTTGCACAGGATCAAAGTTCTCACTTGACTATTTGGTGAGCTGGATAACTCAACACTTAGCTCCTACCCTCCAGAATTGCATGTCTAGAATTTCCACCTACCTACAGCCTGCTAAAGTTATATTTCCTAGTTAACAACAAAAGTTAATCAGAAGGGGCTGGAGACATGGCTTAGCAGTGAAGGAGTTTGTCTGAGAAACCTAAGGACTGGGGTTCGATTCCCCAGGACCCACATAAGCCACTGCACAAGGTGGAACATGCATCTGGAGTTCGTTTACAGTAGCTGGAGGTCCTGGTCACCCATTCTCTCTCTGTCGCCTCTCTCTCTCTTTCTCTCTCTCTCTCATTTCTCTGTACCTGTGTCTATAAAATAAAAATAAAATATTTTAACATTAAAAAAAGTGAATCAGAGCTGAGCATGCTGGTACAGGTCTTTAATCCTAGTACTAGGGAGGCAGAGGTAGGAGGATCTTGGTGAATTTGAGGCCACTTTAAGACTACATAGTGAATTCTGAGCTAGAGTGAAACCTACCCCCAAAACAACCAAACCAAACAAAACAAAACAAAAATGGCAAAGAAGTGACTCAGAGAGAGAGTGAGTCCTCTCTTGGGTGTGTGTACATGTTTTCTCACAGCCAATATGATTCCTTGGGGTTTAGAATTGCTCACTAGATTCTGTTTTACGCTTGTTCTCTCTGTGCATTGATTTAATCTGACTGACCATTAGGACACAGCACATCATCCAGTCAAGCTACCTACAGAGCAGAGGAGAAGGGACACACCATGTTCCATTTGGATCCTGTGCCTTTAGGTCTGAAGTTGAGAAAACTCTATCTGATGCTACCTACCATTACCCACTCTCATTGCAGGGTCTCATACTTTAAAAAATTAAAATATTTACTTTTTGTGGGTGTTACTTGTGTGTGTGTTTGTGCTGTATATGAAGTCATTTTCTTTTTTCTTTGTTGTTGTTGTTTTTTTTTTTTTTTTTTTTTTTTTTTTTTTTGGTTTTGCGAGGTAGGGTCTCACTCTAGCCCAGGCTGACCTGGAATTTACTGTGCAGTCTCAGGGTGGCCTCCGACTCACAATGATCCTCCTACCTCTGCTTCCCAAACACTGGGATTAAAGGCATGTGCCACCACGCCTGGTCCTATTTTCTTATTTTCAAATCAAAAGCACATGATCTCAAAGTTTATATTTATATTCTGATACTTAAATTCAAAACATTGGTAGTAGCGTGATGCCAGGCATGATGGCATAAGCCTGTATTCCCAGCACTTCGGAGTACAAAGCAAAGAGATTAAGAGTTCAAGACCAAACTGGACTGCATAGTGAATGCCTGTCTTAAAAAACAAACAAACAAACAAACAACAACAACAACAACAAAAAAAAAAACAGCCAGGTGTGGTGTCTTGTGCCTTTAATCCCCGCACTTTTCCCTCACTATGACTTTCTCTTACATACCCACTGGCGTCTCTCTCACTTAGCATATGGAATGGTGACATGATTTTGTTTTCCTTCTTTCTTGTTTTGGTTTTTCCAAAGGTAGGGTCTTACTCTACAGCAGGCTGAACTGAAATTCATTATGTCATCTCAGGGTGACCTTGAACTCATGGTGATCCTCCTTCCTCTACCTCCTGAGTTCTGGGATCAAATGCATGGTTGTAAGTGATGTGTGGGAAGAATATTGGAGCATGTGCCTTTCATCCCCAGACTCCTCTCTTGGGAGATGATCTATTTCCATGTACAAACCACCCATAGGATACAGAGTCCCACTGCTGTCCCTACACTGGCCTCCCCACCACCGCCCTCCCCACCACGGCTCTCCCCAGGTGGGATGCTCCACGTCTCCCACACTACCCTGATACTAGCACCTCTGTCTCATTCTAGGGTTCAGTGTTAGCAAGGTCATTTGTTATGTCAGATCTACTTCTACAACTTGGAACACACAGCCATGTCACTACTGTCAACATGAACAGAGGGTCAAAATAGTGAGAGGCAGTGTGAAAGATGCGAAGAAAAAAAATAGAGAGGAAGAGTAGGAGAAAGGAAAAGAAATTATAAGAGAAATAAAGCAAGAGAAAGGTATGAAAACTATCTTCCATAAAATCCCCTTCTTTTTCCCCATATTGGATTCATTAATTTGAAAGGTTATAAGATGGCCATACCAATAAAAAAATAAATAAATAGAAATAAAAACTAGAGGGTAACTGCTGAACTGGAAACTAGTAAATATTACCTTGTCCTGGGGCTTCCTCTCCAAGGTGGCTGTGGTGGTTTGATTCAGGTGTCCTCCATAAACTTAGGTATTCTGAATGCTAGGTCCCCAGCTGATAGCAATTTGGAATTCAAGCCTCCTGGAGGCAGTGTATTGTTGGGGGTGGGCTCATCGGTATTGTAGCCAGTTTCCTCTTGCCAGTGTTTGGCACATTCTCCTGTTGCTGCTGTCCACCTAATGTTGGCCAGGAGGCAATGTCCACCCTCTGCTCATGCCATCATTTTTCCCTGCCATCATGGAGCTTCCCCTCAAGTCTGTAAGCCAAATAAACCTTTTTTCCCACAAGCTTCTCTTGGTCGGGTGTTTCCTGCCAGCAATGCAAACCTGACTGCCACAGTGGGCTAATCTGACTCTCAGAATTCTATTTTCTACAATTGTGCTAATGTTGAGTTACAGATGCATTTTAATTCCCACTAAAGCCAGTAGGTTTTGTGAAGATTATCTTGGAAGCAGGTAAAGACAAGACTGTGATAAATATTGAATAATTTTGAGTAAACACATGTACTTATAGACAGAAGGGTATACACATACAGTCCTTTTCATCTTTTGTCCTAACCCATGTATGTATCTGGAGATCCTGTGTGTACCATTTTAGAAAATATGTACTTATGACTTCTGCTTTAATTATTTAGTTAATACTGGTTATAATCATGATAAGTATGCATGCCTGCATGAATGAAATTCTTGATAATGAGAAGAACTTAGCTAGAAAACTTTCTCCCATTTTTTTCTTGTCTCTCTTGAAATATAGATAATGGAGATTTTAAGCATAGCCGCAATCTGCCCTGAGGCATAGAACATCTACATTTCTTGTTGCTTTCAGGTAAAATGTAGTGGTGTCATAAAATATTAATAAAAACAACACAGAAGCACAGCATTCTAGTCAAGCATATTACAGGTCTATTTGACAGAAATCCTTATGGTTTTCAAAGTAACAATCTATCCATTCCAGAAGAAGTGTATTTGCAAAGTTCGTTGAGTACTGAGTGAAGATTCAGTGCAGGCCACCTCAGCCAGACTGTGTAATGGAAAAGAAACTCACTGGGGCAATCACTGGGCAAAACACTAGGAGGCCACTCAGAAAAAATGATTCTATGAGGTGATGGGTCCCCTAGACACAACACTAGCTCAGATCTTTCTTTTCTTTTAAGATTTTATTTTTATTTATTTATTTATTAGAGACAGAGGGAAAGAGAGAGGGAGAGTAAGAATGGGCTCACCAGGGCCTCTAGCTACTGCAAACGAACTCCAGATGCATGTGTCTCTTTGTGCATCTGGCTTACATGGGACCTGGAGAATCAAACCAGGGTCCTTAGGCTTCGCAGGCAAATGCCTTAATCACTAAGCTATCTCTACAGCTCACGATCTTTCTTTTCTAAGGTAAGTTCATTAATGTAAATCCACATTCTTTTTGTATTTTGGTTTTTAAAATATCACTTTTTATTCAGATTTTACAAAGGAAGGGGAATGCAGGGAGGTAAGGGGACATAAAGTGGGGAAAAAGAGAAGTACATCACGTGGAGCCCAAAAGCCCATGTGGGCCAAGTGTAGCTCAGGAGTCCATGTGACCAGATAGGGATCTGGCGAGAAAAGCGTGGAAAGAAAAGGGAAGAGAAAGTTCAAGGAGCTCCTGCCATGTGCAGAGCTGGAGGGGATAAAGAACCTATGCCGACAGTAAGGGCTAGGGGGCCTTCCCGGCTGGGCCTGGGCCTGAGCCTGGGTGGAACCAGCCCAGTCCAAGCTGAGGGGAAAACTCACCCACAGATGGATGTTCCCAAGTGATCAGAGAGAGAGAGAGAGAAAGAGAGCCACCTTATTTTTTTAATGAAGTGCACAGAGAACTCTGAAATTAAGTCCTGAACCCAGAAATTCTGTTTTCTTCAGTGATTGCACAGTAATACTCTGTACAATGAGCACCAGTTTACCAAGTGTTTTAATTCTACATATGTGTCTATATATGTATCAGTATTTTCCCTTTATTTTTGTGCAAGAAAATTTAGGAACGTCAAGGCAATATGCCCTAAGGTAGACTGTTAAAGGTCAAGGATCTTTACAAAAAACGTGAGAAATACTGTAGTGATTTTGTATACCTATGTACAATATTGTAGACAGTCAGGTGCATTTTCCCATCCTGAGAAAGAAGGCAGAACAGAAAATCAATTTGAGCAAAGTTTTTCAAGTCTATGTCTTCAAAATGTAAAACGAGTAAAGTGGTTTAAGTGAACAGCCCTCCATATTTTCTATACAAAAGCTAAAGGTCATTGGGTGGCTGTCTGGTGGACTGAGGGGAACCATGCATTTGTGGGAAATAAAAATGGTATGGCTGATCACTCTTAACCAAGCCAAATAGATGGCTGGTGACAGGAAGGAAGCACCTGTTCCCCAAGGTGAGCAGGCTGAGGGTTAGGAGGCCATTCCCTAGCTCTGATTTGTCCCCAAAGAGTTGTGTGACCAGGTGAGCAAAATGCTTTTTCTCTGGGTCCCACTTCTCCTAGAACAAGGAAGCTGAATTTAATGAACATTTAATGAACACGACGATTCTGTCATTCTGAATGGAAGTTGTGTTGACATCTTTTATGATGCTTGACTCTGCCTTCCTTCTCCATGTTCCCTTCCCAAGGTACTTATCAGGATCCACCCAAGCCTAGCCAATGGCTTTTAATGACACAGGCGTATTCTAATTACACACAACACATAAACTGTTAAAAGCAGGAGAGACGCATTTAGTCCGGTTGCACTTTAATTATTAAGCTGGCAAGAGTTAGACATGGAAGCTTTATACCCAACTTCTGCACTTCCTTTATGACATTGTACTTGGTGTCTGTTGTTAATTTATGTTTCAAGAGAGAAAGAAAGGAAGTGCCATCGGAAGCACTATGATCTGTATTTCCTCCTCTGAGCTCATTTTCTAAGAAGAAGCTGCAAATTGCAGTCATTTCAACTCACAGACTCCACCCTGCCTGTAAAACATGGTACCTTAAATACACTAGTAAAACCTGCCTGGGCCCCCAGCCAGATTGTTAAAGCCTTTTCCCTCTAGACACCAGGCCCTGTCTGGGGCTTGGATTTCACAACTGAAAACATAATAAGGTAATAATAAGGTACACACTAACTTAGACTATTTAAACTCTACAAGGCATTACCCTTTTAAAAGAGGAAGATAAAAATGTCTGACGCTGTTTTGCAAACCACATGTTAACTGGGTTTTGTTTGCGTGGGGATCTGGACTGTTCCCGACAGTAGATAAAACAGATAGCTGGGTTATATATCCTTTCCTGGAGGGAAGCTCCGGAGATAACATCAGTTTATTTTTAAAGCTATAAAATAAAAAGAAAAAACAAAGGAAGGACAGGCATGCTGGAAGATCAGACTTAGAAACTGGAGGGTCTGAAGTCCATTGTCACTGGGCACAGGAATGTAAACTGATCACACAGGCAGATAGGAAAGCAGAGGGGGACTCCAGGAGTTTGTCTTTTAAACACTGCAGTCTTTTTCAGGCTAAGCAGCAGCAATGTGGAGAATTTTTACTTACTTTCGAAAATGGCTGTGTGTGTTTGGGTTGCTACATCTCTAAAGGAGTGATATTTCATCATCTGTAAGAAGAAGCAATTCTTTCTCTCCCTTCCTTCCCGCTCTTTTCCCACATTAGCAAGAAGAATAAGGCAAAGAGGCAAGGGGTCACTTTCCTCCTTTCATCCCCCATCAGCTGCCCGTTAGCACCCCTGTTGATAGAACCTCAAAGGAAGTCACTGATCAGGAAAAGCTGCTTCTAATTTCCACCAGAATCTCCCAAAGCCTCACCCAGAATCAAACTAATCAACAATTCACGACCATCACAGACTGAGTGCTCTTCTGAGTTAACTCTGAGTCTATGCTGCATTTATCATTCATTCTGGTCTCCGTCTACAAAATGCATGAAGTAGCACACCTGGACAGATACTTTCTTGAAGAAAAAAATAGGTCTCTACTGTCTCTGTGCACAAGGTCTATGGTGTGGGTCACAGTGGCTATGTCAGGAAAGAGTCGTAGTGAGTTTCAGGACTGCAGTTAGATGATCCCTCATGAGTGCATTATAACATCATTTGAATGAAAAGAAACCTGTTTCAAAAGCAAGACTGGCCTGGAATTAAGAATAAGCAAATCAGGGCTGGGGAAATGGCTTAGCAGTTAAGTCGTTTGCCTATGAAGCCTAAGGACCCTAGTTCAATTCCCTAGGACCCATGTAAGCCAGATGCACTAGGGGGCACATGCATCTGGAGTTCAGTTGCAGTAGCTGGAGGCCCTGGTGTGCTCATTCTTTCTTTCTCTCTGCCTCTTCCTCTCTCTTTCTCAAATAAATAAATAAAATAAATAAATAAATAAATAAATAAAATAAGCAAATCAGCCAGGCATGGTAGTGCACACCTTTAAACCCAGTACTCAGGAGGCAGAGGTAGGAGAATTGCTGTGAATTCGAGGCCAACCTGAGACTACATCATGAATTACAGGTCAGCCTGGGCTAGAGCTAGACTCTACCTTAAAAAAACAATCTGTCCATCTCACCCAATCAAATCTCAATCTCTCTTCTATTTCTTTCCCTCTCTCTGCCTCCCTCCCTGTCTCTCTGTCTCTCTCTAGCTCACACCCTGCCCATATATGGGTAGAACCTTTCTCTGAGCCCAAGCCCATTGGCTGACATACCTGATGCAGGTATGGCAATCTTTTCTAGAGGGCAGACCCCAAAAGATATCTTACTTGAGCCTAAGGAGAAACAACTTCTCTCTCTGGCTCTTGGGCTGCCCATAACTCCATGTCTGGGTCTCTGTGCCAGTAATATTCTGTCTCTCCCACCCTGGCAGCCTGGGTGGGAGTGATATGTTTTCATTGCTGTTTTTATGGCTATTTATTCTCTTTGGAAGTGTATGTCTTTTCTTTTTAGAAAAAACACTTTTCACATGTTTGTTTGTGTGTTTCCAAAGCCCATGTTTGTTCTTCCACATGTGCTCCTGGACCACATGATGCATTCTCCCAAGTTTCCCTATATCACTTTCTTTAACAAACAATTGATAAAGATGGACTCAAGAAAGAATAAATTATGAATTACTAAGTTTATTTAGGGAAAAATCACAAATTGTGGGCTTATTTAAGAGAAATTGGGATCTAGGAAGAAGGCTAGAGCAGAGTCATAAGCACATGGAAAGTAGGAAACATATTCTCATGTAGAAAAAATGCATAGTCCATGAGATCCATTCAAGAGAAATTGAGGTTTCTAAGGAAAGACTGGAGTGGAGTCACATGGATGTGGACAGTAGAATCTAGGTACTTAAGTAGGGAGATTTAAGAAGGAATACTCATAACATTGGCTTTGAGAAAGAAATTTAAGAGGGCAAATGGTGGTGGCTTAAGGAAGGATAGCAGAGAAAAAACATCAAAGCAGAGACCAAGAAATTGAGATGAGGAATGAGCAGTAAGAGAGTTACACCCAGGGTTACCCCAAGTTTAGTACCAGGCCCAGAGTTGGAGAGAGCACATATGTAATATATCTAAAGTGCAAGGGAAATACACACACATGGTAGACTTGGAGACTAAAGGAAAATCATACATAATTAAATAGGCAAGCAGAAAAACCACCCAGACCCAGACCCTAGCCAGGCTAGGGGTGGGTGCAGACTTATATGTATTCCTGTGACCAGAGCGAGGAGAAGTAGAAAGAAAGAGAGAGAGAGAGAGAGAGAGAGAGGGAGGAAATAGTCCTGACCATCTTTATAGTCAATTGAAAATGGATTCTTTCATCAGATTCAGGTATGCAAGGGAAAGACCTGATTAGTTTGGAGATTTGAAGGGTGGACCCCAGAAGACAACCCACCTACGCAGTATGCTAGACTGTGGGCAGCAGGGGGAACTGTAGCAGAGGTAAATGAGTCCCAGTAAGACGTGAGTTCCATTCCAACTAAGTTCCAGTCATAGCATCATTTCTCTCTGGGCCTCAGTTTCTAAATAAAACTGCCTAAAAGAACCTAGCTTTCTCCTATTTCTCCTTCAGAAGGCATAGCATAGTTCATGAAGTTCATTTAAGAGAAACTGAGGTCTAGGGAGTGCCTGGAACCGAGCTGCAAGCATGTGGAAGATTGGTCGTAGGAGCCTACGTAGAGAGATTTACAAGAAACACATGCTTGTGTGGAAGGCACAGCATCAGCCCTGAGTCTCCCCATGGAAGCCAGCTGAGAGTAAGTGATGATGGTTTAAGGAAGGAAAGAAAGTACCAAAGCAGGGACCAGGAAATTCAGATGAGAAATGGGTAGTAAAGAGAGTTACACCCATGGCAACCCAGAGTTTAGAGAAATTACTTTGGTAGAAGGCCCAGAGTAAAGAAATACATGGTATGCGGCGAGCCCTTCCCAACCAGCAGGAAAGGAACAGCCACAAACGAAGATCCTTCTTGTGTCACACTTTATTGGAGAGCACTTGGTTAACAGATGAGCTGATGGCGGAGGGCAGGGGCCCAAATCTGCAGCTGCTTTTATAGAGTGTACTGCTACAAGGCGTTTACTGATTGGTTGCGACCAGCTTGCCATCACCAGGTGCCACGGGATAGGCTTGGGACAGGTTGCGTCAAGCGCATGCGCATACCTTAGACACGGTTGGCGCCAAGGCACTGTCTAATATGGAGGAGCCAGCGCCATCTTGTAATGGCGACTGCTTACGGCTCCCTGCAGTTCCCCCTTCTTGTTTAAACGCAACAGGCGAGGGTAGAGGTCTGATCTCTGATGCTCGAGAGGACATCGTGATGACCCCAGACCTAGTGGCCAGCCAGGCTGGTGTCACACCCGTCCAGTACCTTTTCTTAGAGATGGGATTACAGTACCAACCCATATGCAATCAGACATGCCCTCCATGAAGCTGCTAAGAGCTCACCCCACGTGCAGTACTTTGTCTCGCATCCTGAGCGTGATGAATGCTGTGCTCCCAACACCAATCCTCTGTCCATCCTTGTGCAATGGGCACTTTGAGCCCTAAGGGTGCAAGGGCCAGGGGAAACTAGGTGCTCTTTAGGGCCGATAGCCAAATCTGGGGGGGGAGGACCCACACTCCAAAGCAGCAAGTGCCTGAGAGATGCCTTGTCCCTCCTGGCTTGGGCTCGCATTTTGCAAGTCAACCATAGGCAGAGCAGACATCCTCCTATACAGCAGGCAGCAAACAGTCCCATTCCAACCCATTCCTTAAAAAAATTAAAAGCAGAGGAGATCCAGGAAGTAAGGCCCTGTGCAAGACTAAGATCCACTCTCGTGGAATTAATAGCAATAAGCAGATAGAGAAAAGGGGGGTGCACACAAACCGGGGCAGGGGGGAATGTCTGATTACGAGCATAATGTTCACAAGGATGACCCAGAGTGAAAACTCCCCCCGAGATGACGTTGAGGTCTCATGCCCTGACACATTGTTGCAAGCAATCTGTCCCCCCAACAGCAAAACCAATGGAGAGACATCCGTACAGGAACCATTGACCCCACACAGCACCCACTTTGAAAATGGATTAATTCTGGAATCTTGAAGAAAGAGTCCCTCCAACCATGCCCCTGACCTAGGCGGGGGACCCCCTCATAGCTGGTGATATGGTGAAGAGATGATTTGCATCAGCCCAGGCGACCGAAGTGCTCTGGCACTCTGACCATGGCCAGAGTTCCCCTTCAAACCAGGCAAAACTCTGCTGACGAAGTCTTATACAAGAGTCATCAGTCTGATTCCACTGCAAAGTAAAACAAAGAGTTGGTCGTCCTGAAGGGAAGGGAGGCCCAGTTCCTTATTCGTGGTGAAGAAACGTGGAAACACAGACGCTTGATGAGGAACTGGCATCGGCTTCGGGAAGGCTGACAAAATTGCTCTGCTTTACTGAGTGTCAAGATTTGGATTATGAATCTCCAAACTTTCTCCTGAGGAAGGATGGACTGTTCTCACCAACCGGCTTGGAACCCAGTGGAGCGACTCCTGGTCCTGTGGAAAAACACAAACAGCTCCCCTGGATCTTAACAAGATCCGGTCCTTTCCATTTGTTATCTAGGACATCTTTCCACATCACTACTTTCCTGGGTACCTGGGCCACAGCTTGACTGTGTCTGTCAGCTGCAGACTTATCATTATTGTCCAAAATTAAAAAATTAAGGGTGAAGAGGCTAGGGGTTGCATCTTCTGCTATCCCCCTCTTTTGTTTAAATAAGATGGCTTTGATACTTTTATTGGCTCTCTCCACAGTGCCTTGGCCTTGTGGGTTATAAGGCAGGCCAGTGGTGTGGGCAACTTGCATCTGCGCACAAAAGGCCCGAAAACCAGTAGATGTATATGCTGGGCCATTATCAGTTTTTAGACGGCGCGGCTTTCCCCACGCTGCCCAGGCTTCCAGGCAGTGGGTTTTTACATGAGAAGCCTTTTCACCCGCCAACGGCGAGGCGAAGATAACTCCTGAGCAAGTATCCACTGAGACATGTAAATATTTCAACCTTCCAAACTCAGGGAGATGAGTTACATCCATTTGCCAAAGATCACCAGGACGGAGGCCTCGGGGATTAACACCCACATGAGGGGAGGGCAGGAAAGTAGTCTCAGCCTGACCTTGAACAATGATCCTCTCACCTCTGCCTCCTGAGGGCTAAGATTAAAGGTGTGTGCCACCACACCTAGCCCTACCTCATTTTTGACCTTTTTTGTGATCTATGTATACAGAACTTTACTCATCCCCAGCAGAGGGCGCCGCGGCGACAACAAATGTGCCTGCCAGCCCCCGCCCCTGCGGATCACCTCTGGTTGAACTTTCTCTTTTTTTTTTTTTTTTTAAATATCTCCTCCTCCTGTTGTGATTTAGATTTTGAACTACTTTTATCATCTGTCTCCAGTCACTGTTTACATGGGTACTGGAGAATTGAGCCTCGAATCAGGGTCCTTAGGCTCTACAGGCAAGTGTTTAACAATTAAGCCATCTCTTTATCTTTATGTTAATGGGAAGGCAGTGAAGGGTGGGACAATGGTGTGTAGGATATAGCCATATAGACTTGAAAAATAGGATTTTTTACCTCTAGCAGGGCAATATGAATGTCTCCAGCTGTTTTTTTAATTTTTAAAAGTAAATACTTTGGGCCCCGCGGGACACTTAGTTAAGAGCATAGAGGGAGCGTCTAGAGGCAAAAGGGGTGGAGACGGCAGCGGCTCGCCTCATGGCCTCATGGCGGACCGCCTGCCCGTTCCTAAGATATTTTTAAAGTAAGTTGACAAAAGTGACCAAAAATGACGCCTGGAGGAGCGGGCGAGGCGCAGCCAGTGAGGCTCGGGGCAGTGCTCGGGCCGGGGCTGGAGCCGCAGCTTAGGATGTCGGCGGAGCCTGATTGTTGTCCCTCCGCTTGAAGTGCGCAAGTTTTGTTTTGTGGACCAGTGGCTTGTGTTCCACGTCCGCGAGGAAAGTTAACCTCGGTTTGTATTTGATCATAGTTTACATTCACAGAAAGCTACATGGAGGAGCTGTCTTCCATCAGGGGTTTGAGCACATTTGCCTTAGGCAGTAGTTAGGGGCTGAAAAGAGCTGAAAAGATAGCTGCCGGGTGGCGGCTTGGGTGGCGGCCTTGGGAGAAAGGAGATTTTAAAAGTCAGTTTTAGTTTTTTTTTTTTTTTTTTTTTTTTACAGTTTTTAAGGGCAAAAAATGAACTTTTCCCTGGAAAAGCCTTTAAGGTTGGCTATTAAGGCAAGGAGGACTGAATTAATCCATGTGGCTGAAACGAAAGTTTTGTTCCAAGCGCCATGGAGGTTTTTTTGTTTAATAGTAATATATATGAGTACAACATAAGCATCTTTTTAGGTCTACCCACGTGGTGAGTTTCTTTTTTAGGTTTGCCCACGTGGTGCTTCTAAGATGGCGCCCCCATTCAAATGGGGCAGGACAAAAATGGCGGCACCGCAGAAGCGGTCTGTCGGAAACCCAAAAATGAGAGGAAAGAGAAAAGAACAAGAGATGTTGAAGTTTGGGACGGAGTTTTTATTTAAATGAGGAGGCAAAACATTTAAAGTCTCCTCTAATGGAGGATACGATCCTCCGGGGCCTCTCTGCCCCTTCCGAGGGGGCGGGCATGAATGAGCCTCGCCTATCTCCTCAAGTTTTTCCTTTAGACTTTTTTCCTTTTTTTTTGTCTCTTTTTTGACTGGATCCTATTTTTCCCTTTTGTTTCTTCCTAGGCCTAGCATGTGAGTCCCCGCTAGTATCTGACTCTGAAAGACTGTCCTGATGTTGGGCTAAAGCTCCTTGCCCCTCCCCAATTATTTCCGCATGTTTTTATAAAACGCTATAAACAAAACAGGCAAAAACAGGCGAGGAAAGCCAGGGTCAGTCGAAAATCCATCAGAGAACAAAGCCGGGGATGACTTACCGACGTCTACCTCTCCGTGTGTCAAGTTCTGAATCTTCTTCGGCCCTCCGCCTGGCGTCTTTGAAAGGTCCGGCGCCCCGGCTTGCGGCACCACTTTATGGCGAGCCCTTCCCAACCAGCAGGAAAGGAACAGCCACAAACGAAGATCCTTCTTGTGTCACACTTTATTGGAGAGCACTTGGTTAACAGATGAGCTGATGGCGGAGGGCAGGGGCCCAAATCTGCAGCTGCTTTTATAGAGTGTACTGCTACAAGGCGTTTACTGATTGGTTGCGACCAGCTTGCCATCACCAGGTGCCACGGGATAGGCTTGGGACAGGGTTGCGTCTGCGCATCGCATACCTTAGACACGGTTGGCGCCAAGGCACTGTCTAATATGGAGGAGCCAGCGCCATCTTGTAATGGCGACTGCTTACGGCTCCCTGCAATGGTAGAAAAAAAATGATGCATGTAAATATAGCAAAAAGTTCCCTGAAATGGAGAATAAATTTTCTTGTTCATAACTCATAACATGCCCATCCAGTAACATACTAGCCTGGACCATAGGAGTCCGACTCACATGTCTATCTAGTAACATACTAACATGGACCACAAGAGGCCTGTTCACATTTAGGGTAGAAGTAGAGAAGACCAGAGATACTGGGAGGACGGAGAAGCAATGCTGAACAAGTCATCCCCTGTTCCTTACCCAAACTCTCTAATCAGACCCCAAACCTCCTTTTGACAGCTGTATTAGTCAGGGTTCTCTAGAGGAACAGAATTAAATCAAAAAGGGAATTTATTGGATTAGCTTATGGTAGTACGATAGCAGTTACAGGCCTGAGAATCCAGGAACCTGGTAGCTGCTCAGTCCACGAGGCCAAATGCCTCAGCAGTCCAGATCGGGCACTGAAGGCCTAGAGGTTTCCTGGGGAGCCACTGGTCTTCAATCCACGCTAGAAGGGAGCAAGCAGCTCCAGCAGCCAAGTGAAGGAAGGGGCTTTTTTCACCGAGAGCCTCTTTATATAAAGTTCCCATCTGAGAGGGGCCACCCGCTCTGGAGGAAGGGCTCACTCTGGGGAAAGGACTTCCTCCTTCAGTTAATCCTTCCAGGAAGCAACCTCAGAGACCCACCCCGAAGGGATTTCTGTGGATTACTAAACAGATCAAGTTGATAACACTTTAACCATCACAACAGCTTAATATATGGATAGGTCAAGAATTTCTTTTAATGGAGCTCATGGTACCATTTCTCATACCCCTAAACCCACTAGACAGTAGACAGAGCAACAGTATCTCACTTTCCACCAAATCTTCAGTGACAAGGTCATTGGAAATTAATAATCTCTTAGCATTTTTGAATGAGTTAAATAGATAACCTATTGGGTTGTGGTGGTTTGAATCTGATGTGTCCCCCATAGCCTCAAGTTTTTATGTGTTTGTGATTATTCTACGCCCAGCTGGAGGAGCCTTTGGGAAGTGGACCCTTGCTGGACTAGGTGTGTCACTGGTGGGGGACAGGCATTGGGGTTTATTATTTCAGACCTTCTGGGTGTTCACTAGCTTGCTCACAGCTGCTGTGACAACATGTGATGCTTAGCTTCTGTTCTGCCATTATAATACTTCCCCAGGAGGCTATAAGCCTGAATAAAACCTTTCCAACCATCAGCTGTTTCTGGTCAAGTGCTTTGTCCCAGCAGTGAGAAGGTAATTGTTACATAGGCTTATGGAAATATGTATGTTTGGAAAATTTGAATTCAAAACTAGTCATAGAAACTGGTGGTGTTATTTTGGCTAAGTCCTCAATCACTCACCCGTTATATGAGTCACAGTGAATTCTGAAATCCATGCTAATATCCCAGGTCTATTCATTGTTTTAATTAAGTCTTAATTCATGGTTGCTTCTCTGACATGGCACCTGCTACACAAGTACATGCTAAGATGAATCTGTTGAGTGGATAGCTTAAAACAGAGAGCAGACATCTAGGGTTACCTTTTATTTTCTATCCTCTTAGTATTTTATCCTCATGAGGATGGTATGGTATGAGGAGGTTGGAAACAGTACTATCATACCTGACTTCCAGGGTCCTCCTCGACCTTAATCTTGGTGTTGGGAACCCAATGCAGGACCTTGGCACAGAGATCTTGTGGTGAGCCTGGAATCCTATGAGTGAGTATAATTACTGCAGGCATGTTTTACTGGAAACACTGAAAACTAGGAGATGGAGAGAGGGAGGATAAGGAGAGAAAGAGAGGTATCTTTGCACCATTTGCATCATGCTATCTTTGCGGCATCTTATTTATGGAGTTATTTAAGCTCTTAGATATGCAGGTTTCTCCATAATAAATGCTAAGAGACCAGTTTACATATCCAAGTTCTCTTTGACCTCCAACATTCAACACTCAGGCTAAGATTTCAGGTTTTTACAGAGCTAAAGGTTTATAAACAGAGGCCGGGTGTGGTGGTGCACGCCTCTAATCCCAGCACTAAGGAGGCAGAGGTAGGAGGATTGCGAATTTGAGGCCACCCTGAGACTACATGCTGAATTCCAGGTCAGTGTGGGCTAGAGAGAGACCCTACCTTGAAAAATAAATCAAACAAACAAAAAGATTTATTAGCAAAAATACATACTAATACAAAAAATTATTCTTGAAGGGATTTTTTTTTTGTATTCCCATAGATAAAATAACATACTGAAAATATTACGGTTATTAGAAATTTTGTCAGTTGTTAGAATTACAAAGTGCTATTTTAATAAAGTTTGACATCAGTTGTTTAAGCTGAAAACACTGGGAGCCTTGAGATCAGTTCTTCACCAGTCAGGAGCAGGAGAGGGGAAGCTAAAGGACCACATCACTGTAGCTAGTGTCTGGGTTTGAGTTGTGGTCCTACAAGCAGGTGACCTTGGGAAATTTAGATAATGATCCTGTGGTCAGTTTCCTTGAGTATAAGATGAGAATTGCAGTAAAGAATTAGGGGGTTGTAAAGGCTAACATGAGACAATGCATATGTTTTGAAAAGCTGAGAATCAGGCTGGAAAGATGGCTTGTGGTTAAGGCTCCTGCCTGCTAAGCCTAAGAATGCCCATTCAGTTCTCCAGGTCCCACATTTAGCCAGACACAAAGTGACACAAGGGCGCATGTGTCTGGAATTCATTCACAGTGGCTGAGAGGCTTCTGGTGTGCCCATTCTCTGTCTCCATCTCTCTCTCTCTGACTCTCTCCAAAAAAATAAAATAATAAAATAAAATAAAAAGCTGAGAAACATGTGAGGCATAAAGTAGCCACTTTGTCAATGTCATCTACTCCCACTATTGTTATAGATTAAATATGTGAGCAAGTCCACCAATGTATGCTTCAAAATATTTCTTCAGAAAGGTCCTTAAGGCAAATAATCAAATAATGAGAGATCACCTAAGTTAGCATCCAGACAAGAATGCAAGATAGAAAGATGGGAGAAGATAGATGATTAATGTGGTGCTAAATCTCTCAGTGCCAGCCATGGACACATAGCTGTAGAGAAAAAGGGAAGGTGTACCACTAAGAAAAGACTTGTAGCAACTCTGAGAAACAACTAAGAAATACAAAGATGTTTTTGCCCATGTGGAGGAAAAGGACAACTTAGAGAAAACTGCTTAGTGCCAAAAATAGAAAGTGGGGGTGGAGAGAGAGAGAGAAAGGCCAGGAATAATGTTTTATTTTTGTACTGTTCTTACACTGACATGTCCTGAAGGATTATAACCTGTCCCATCCATAACAGAAAGACTCGGCAGTATCTACCCAATGTCTTCACAGAAATAGGAGGGAAGATAAATATATCAAGTTGAATGAGGAAGGGTCTTGCTTCTGAAAGTCTCAGTTGAGTGTAAGAACAGGTCATATTTTGTGCAGGGCCTCAGGGATATGGTCTTTAATTTGTTTCCTATTAAAATGTCAAATTTGGGTTGGAGAGATAGCTTAGCAGTTAAGGTGTTTGCCTGCAAAGCCTAAGGACCCCAGTTTGATACCCAAGGACCAATGTAAGCCAGATGCCCAAGGGGGCAAATGTATCTGGAATTCATTTGCAGTGCCTGAAGGTCCTTGCATGCCCATTCTTTCTTTCTCTCTGCCTCTTCCTCTTCCTCTCTCTCTCTCTAATAAATAAATAAATAAAATAAAATGTCAAATTTTATAAGTAGGAGTTGAGGTACCTACATGGAAAATTATTAAAGTCTGGAAGATGTTGTTAATTATGTTAATCAGGGCTATACCATCTTGAACTGTTGTGAAAGTTATCACCTGCCCCCCCACCCTGAGGAAACCCAGCAACTCAAGATCTAATTCTGACACACACACTCAGTATTACATTTTTCTGTCTTTATTCAACATCTAGTGTGGGCATATTGTGCCAAAGTCAGTCCATCCCACCAGAGTGAAGAATGCCCACACTGACATATCTGATTCAGTTTCCAACACCTCAATGTTCTGACCGGATCCTAACTATAATGGATTTTCCTTGTGGGTAATGAGTAAGCTTTCTGAAGTCATTTCAGTTTTAATAATTGTTTTTGTTCCCCTCTGTCCATGCTCCAAATTGAAGAACGATTACCTGAAGCAGAGCAAAGAGATATCTAACCTTTTTATTTGTCCTAAAAGAGTTTATTTCCTTCTGGAAAGACAGTAAAACTCAGAGGGACTGAGTCATTTCCCAGCACCACAGAAGAGAACATTTGATTTTTTACATCTAATAAGAAAGGCAAATCCAGTGACAGAAAACTATTGATGGCAGGTTGAACTTTGAATAGGAAACTTTGACAGTAATCATCCAAAACCTTTTCTAGTGAGCCATTTCCTTCTTGCATATTTGCCTTTTTAATTTTTTCAATATTTTTTACTTATTTATTTGTAAGCACAGAGACATAGAGAAAAGAGAGACAGAGAGATAGAGATGGGTACCCCAGGGCCTCTAGCCACTGCAAACTGAACTCCAGAGGCACGTGCCAGTGTGCACCTAGTTTTATGTGGGTACTGGAGAATTGCACTTGGATCACTAGACTTTGCAGGCAAATACGTTATCTGCTGAGCCATCTGCCTAGTCCAAGAATTTGTCTTGTAAAGAAACTAGAGAGTCTCAAATTTTCACTGCAGAATACAGCAATTAATAAGGTGAAAATCATCTGAAAACTCAACAAATCCTGTGAAATAAAAAGAATTTGTTCAGGATTGTGTCATAAGAATGTTGTAAGGGGAAGAATTGGAAAGTGGAAAGGAAGTGGTCATTTGAGGCAGAAAGTGGGGAAAAGAGGAGACACCCTATATATGACTGCAAAAGTTCAGAAATTATTCATTTTCCCATTCATTCATTTGTTTTCCTCTGTATTTCTAGACTTGAGGAAACTATTTGCCTTAGACAATGTTGCCTGCATAAATCAAGCCTTAATTTCATCTAATGTTGGATTCTGTTTTCTCAGACTTTTTCAGTGGTCAAATATTTATTTGTACACCTATATCATATTAGAGGAGTACAGAAGGATAACCAGACCTTCTAAAGATATGAGAGCAGCCACGGTGGACACTGAGGAAAGAGTGTTATCTAGTGTCCTTGTCATGTTGGCTCAGTACTATAACATAACTACCATCCAAAGAAAGCTCTTCATGATGTTAAAGGCCTCCAAAATGCTGACTTTCTTGCAACTATTTTATCCTATAGAAATATAGATCCTTATATTTTTATGATAGGATGCCATTTTTGCTTTAATTCATTCAACATTAGCATACATTCATTGAAGATTGACTTTGTACATGATCATTTAAATATTCATTGTTTTGCTTTCTTTTTACTTTTTTTTTTAATTGAAACAGGTTTATTTTTTTCTCTTTGTATCCCATTTCTCATAGGGAAATGATGCACATGTGTTTTCTTTTATAAAAGCATAGGAGATAGTTCAGTTTTAAAGTTGAGCCTTTCAGGAATACTTGAGTGTATGAAAATATTTTGTTATCTTTCCCCCTTTGTAGATCTTGGTCCTGTTTTAGATTCAAAGAGAAAACAGCTTACAGTGTCATGGCAACAAAATTTCTATTGTACAATTCTGTCTCTCCTTGTTAGCATTCTCTCTCCTTTTCCCCTTCCCCCCACACTTCCTTGCTCTATGTCTGTCTGTTAAATATCATTTTTTTTTTTTTTTTTTGAGATAGACACACAGAGAGACAGAGAGAGAGGGAGATGAAAACAGATAGAGATGGGCGCACCAGCAGCCTCTCAGCTGCTGTGAATGAAATCCAGATATGTGTGCCCCCTTGTGGTCAAGTGTGGCATTGTGCCCTTGCATCATTTTGCATCTGGCTAAATGTGGGACCTGAAGATTGGAACCAGCCATTCTTAGGCTTAGAAGGCAGGCACCGTAACCGCTAAGCCATCTCTCCAGCCCAAATATCATTTTTTTAAAAATCAATTTATTTTTAGGGATGGACAGCTGGCTTAGCAGTTAAGACTGGAGTTTGTTTGCATTGGCTAGAGGCCCTGGTGCACCCATTCTCTGTCTGTCTCTTTTCAGTCTCTTTCTTTCTCTCCTTGAAAATAAATAAAATAAAATATTTTACTCTTATTTGCAAGAAGAGAGAGAGGGAGAGAGAGAAGGTGAGAGAGGAGAGAGAGTGAGAGAGCACATGAGGGCCTCTTATGACTGCAAACATACTACAGACACATGTGCCACTTTGTGCATCTGGGTTATGTGGGTCCTGGGGAATTGAACCCTGGCTGTCATGTGTTGCAAGCAAGCTCTTTAACCACTTGGCCTTCTCTCCAGTCCCTTTAATATAATGTTTTGTCCAAAGATAATCAAAGTAATTTCCATTACCTATGCCATCTTTTGATATATGAATTTGTTGCCTCTTATAAATTCCTCTATCAAAAGGCAGTATTTAGTAAAGGAGACCTTACAGAGGAGTTAAGATTAATTAGATAGATAGATAGATAGATAGATAGATAGATAGATAGATACATACATACATACATACATACATACATACATACATAAATAGATTAAAGAACTGTCCCTTTTTTATTCTGGTAATTTCCCATATTTCCTACTTCTCTTCATCATGAACTCATTTTTTTTTGTTTTTTTCATTTTTCAGTTTTTCAAGGTAGGGTATCACTCTAGCCCAGGCTGACCTGGAATTCACTATGTAATCTCGAACTCATGGCGATCTTCCTGCCTTTGCCTCCGGAATGCTGGGATTAAAGGCATGTGCCACCATGCCTGGCAACTGATTTTTATGTAAAATGTTAATAATTTATACAAGGAAGAGACCTTATCATGACTGGAAATTGAACACTTAAGTCCTATTAAGCATACATGAATTAAGAGTTACTTTTACCTGAATTTTTGTTACTGATGCCACTCCACATTTCACTCTAAATCTGTACATTTCTCTGTTGATTCCTCATCAACCCCACCAACATGGAGATATCCTTGAGATTAAGTATTATTCCTTTAATTTATTTTTCATGTGTGTATGTGTGTGTGATGTGTATGCATGCATATGGTGGCCAGAGGTGGATGCTAAATGTCTTTCCTGATCCTTTCAGTATCAATTACTGTGGCAGAGTCCCTCACTTGAACCAGGGCTTGAAAATTCAACTAGTCTAGCTAGGCTATACCACCTGGGGATCTCCTACCTCTGCCTTCTGAGTCGTAGGATTATAGCAAGCCATCACATCTTCCTAGTAATTTACGTGGGTACTGGGCATCTGAACTCTAGTCCTAAAGTTCATGCAGTAAACACTTCATCCACTATCTCCCATTTATCTCCAAAACACTCCCATTCACTTCTTTATTCCTCATGTTAATTATACCACTTAATTTTTTGTCTTATATTAATAGCTATCATTATAATTAACTAACAAGCATAACCTTAAATGTTTATTTATTACACATTGGATTTTTCAAACCTTTATTGGATATTTCCTATCTCCAAAGTCATATCTAAGAGTATTGTCCAAATATATAAGTATATCCAAACATATTGTATTTACAGTCACAATTTGAAAGACTCACACATTTCTAAAAAACATACTATAATAAAAAAGACTGTTAAAAAGGTCCTAATAAGCCAGCTATAATGGCACAACCTTTGAATCCCAGCAATCAGGAAGCAGAGGTATGGGATCCCCATGAGTTCAAGGCCAGCCTGGGACTACATAGTAAATTACAGATCAGCCTGGGCTAAAATGAGACCCTATCTCAACACACACACACACACACACACACACACACACACACACACAGGCCATAGTAATTGAATTTTCTGATTAGTCATGAGGTGAGGATAAAACATCCAAATTGGGGTCTTATTTTTTATTTATTTTTGGAGAGAGACATAGAGAGGACAGAAAGGGAGGAGACAGATAGAGAATGGGCGCACCAGTGGTCTCTCAGCCGCTGTGAACGAAGTCCAGATGCGTGCGCTCCCCTTGTGGGCAAGTGCGGCATTGTGCCCTTGCGTCACTTTGCATCTGGCTAAATGTGGGACCTGGAGCTTGGAACCGCTGGAGATTGGAACCAGGGTTCTTAGGCTTAGGAGGCAGGTGCCTTAACTGCTAAGCCATCTCTCCAGCCCAAACTTGGGGATTTAGAGATTGCTTCTAAACAAAAATAAGCACATGTTTACTCTCCATCTATGGCAAATATTTGAACCATCCTAGGTGAGCATATATTATATTCTAACTTATTTTTTTCCAATTTCATTCAGTAATCTCATGAGGTATCTTCCACAAGCCATATTTCACATATGAGAAAATAGAAAGGAATTGTGAAAGGTCATCTTCTTCTCAGTGTGGTCATGATGTCATACCATAGAGAAAGAATAAAATCCTTCAGGAACTGGAGATGAAGAAGCACCAGGTGTACTTGTGCTCTGGGCTGCACGGACCAGAATGACCCAGGGTATATGATCTGCACAACCCACCATGCTGTGAAGATTGTAAATATGGATTTGGGGCATAATTGAATGATATCACTTCATTTTTGGCATCATTTAAAAATAGTAGTCAACATTTTGGTGACTGAACATACAAGATTTCTCCTGATCAGCTTCCATTATGGACACTAGTGATATATAGAAATTTGCTCAGCGTGAAGAAGGGATTGATCTTAGTTTCTTCAGGAGCCAAAGTCCCCAAGACTCAGCAATTTCATTGTTCTTGCTGCTGATTCTACTGGGGCTGTGTGAGATGCTAAGAACCTATATTAATTATACACCTTCATTTCCCTTCACAAAATATTAGCATGCATAATATTTTGTGTTATAAATCACTTTTGTCATAAATCTGTAACTGATAACCTATTTTATTTCTTAAACCTACAGTAAATATTTTATGATGTAACAAATATGATTTAAAGGCACGTTGGTAGGCAATGTTTACGAATAACTTGCTTATTGCTATATGTCAAAAATACGCTTCAGTAAACCAATGTAGGAAAATTTGGAATTTTATGCCAAAAACTCTAAACTTGATCTTCAAAAGATGAATTTAAAACACTGGTGTTATTATTTGTTTGTAATTGTATGAGTACTTAAAAATAAAAACAATTTTCCATGTTTGTCTCTTTGCCAAATAAGTAGTAACAAGTAATTCTGTATTCTCACCACTTTCTCCTGATTCCTATACCCAAAGGTAAGCCAGGGAGGCAGCCATATACTACAGACTCTTGAAGACTGAGAGATAAAGAAGAAAAAAATATGTAGTGACATTTCTCTCCCTATCTATCTATCTATCTATCTATCTATCTATCTATCTATCTATCTATCTATCTGTATGTGTGTATGATGTAGAAATAGATGACATGGATGTAGATATAGATGTTCTAATGACAAAAACAGATGATATGGGGGGCTGGAGAGATGGCTTAGCAGTTAAGGTGCTTGCCTATGAAGCCAAAGAACCCAGGTTCAATTCCCCAGTACCCACATAAGCCAGATGCACAAGGGGGTGCATGCGTCTGGAGTTCATTTGCAGTGGCTAGAGGCTGTTGTGCACCCATTCTCCCTCTGTCTCTCCTCTTTCTCTCTCTCTCTCTGCTTGCAAATAAAATAAAATAAATGTTAAAAAAAAAGATGGTATGATTATAGATATGTAGACATTTGTCAGAAATAAAATGTCATTAAGTTAATTTCCATTTTGTTTTTAAAATGTGGTTGTCCCTAATGGAAGAATTTGAATTATTATTCTTCATTATTCATAGGATCTTGAAACTTTATAATTCTAATTAAATAGCTTCATAATTTAATAAATAAAATTAAATGTGGTTTGCCAAACCTATAGGTAGCTGTTTTCCTTAGTTGTTTTGTGGATTAATACAGCCATTTTGTCTCTCTTTCCTTTCCACTCTTCAACTGATAAATATTTTAAGGTTAAATATTATTTTCCCCATATAATCTGTAGTCCCATTTCTTTTATAATCTCCAACTAATAAAACCACTTTCACCTTACCTATGTGTCCTAGCTCCCTTATATGAAGTCAAACACTGGCTATATCTAATGTAGGTTTATTTTCTTACTTAACAAATCTGAACCCTTGGCTATTGTGTTGGGATTGTATGGTATGAACTGTGTAGGTTTTCTGAGAAATATGAGTAGCTGTTAAAGGAAGACTTATTTCATCATAGCCAGTAAACAACAGTAACAAACCCTTCTACAAGTAAAGCTCCCTTAAAATGCTTTCATAGAACCAAGTAGAATCCTTACAGTAAGGGACTGGGAATACAGCTCTTCAGTACAGTGCAAGCTGTACTCTTCAGTAGCTTGCACAAGATGATGGATTTCATCCCCATCCTAGTGAAAAGAAAAGACGTTGTTACAATAAGAAAATATATCAGTTAAAGTATTTTACTTAATAGCATTAAAATATCTAAAGATGGCATGAACCATTGCATTTGGTATTTTATCAAATGTAGAGTCCACTCATAGAGAATTTTCTCCAGTACTGTGTCATCATTGAGGATTGATAGTTGGCTCCTGTTCAGCTATGATCTCTTTACTACATTGACATACATCTTAGATTTCGCTCCTGAAAAAGTCAAGATTTTGGTGATTGTGTCATAGAATCTGATTAATTTCTACTGTCTTGGATAGACCATACATCCATGCCTAACTCCATGCCAGGCAACAGGGTTGAGACATTTCTATTTCACTGGCTAGGTCAGTGAAGAATTTAGATAGAATTAAGAGCTCTGTTCACACTTAGAAAATAGGGGTGTGTGACTTTGTTATTTTTCATGAAACCAAATCTACCTGAAACCAGATTAATGTAAACATTGGACAAATGTCTTATCTCAATGATGACAACAGATGCCATAGAATGGATGACATAACCTCTTAGATTCTTTGCCAACTTGTTTTGTATGACGGAGAGATCTCACATAATTTAACATTAAAGGAAAACCTACGTGGAAATAGCTTGTAATACAAACAAATTAAAAACTAAATGGAAAGTTTATGATACAGTTTCTATGATTCTAAGTTCAAGATTTGTGTGTGTGTGTGTGTGTGTATGTGTGTGTTCGTGTTCAACCTTTCTCTTAGTTAGCCTAGAACCGTTTGAGCAGGTACTCAGAATACCTGGATGAAAATGTAACGTTGAAACATACATCATCAAGAGAAACTGAGAGGTTAGATACCACGATGGCCTGCTGGAGACTTCATCTTCCATATGCTGTTTTCTGTGGTCCTACTCTCTTGTGACAATGAAAACAGAACAGCTATTTTTCAGCTCTCCTAGGAGGGAACCAGGCCTGTTTTTATAAATGTGTCCACGTTTCTCCAGCAGGGGGCAATGATTAGCATTCTTGATGCAAGGTGAACAACCCTGCAAACAATTCATCAAAGTGTCTTTCTGGTTCCTAGTGGTAGGCCAGGAATGCCAGAGAGCATGAACTTGACCAAGAGTAGCATGACAATTTCTACTGGAGGTGAGGGAGTTAAGACTGAAATAGAAACAACACAAAACAAACAAGAAACAACCTTTCTTTCCCTTTGGAGGTTAAAAGGGACATTATGTTTGAGTTTTCAGCATCTGAATATCTAGGCCTGTATTTTATTTATTTATTTATTTTTATTTTTATTTTTATTTTATTTTATTTTATTTATTTTTGGTTTTTGGAGGTAGGGTCTCACTGTACCCCAGGCTGACTTGGAATTCTCTATGTAGTCTCAGGGTGACCTTGAACTCATGGTGATCCTCCTACCTCTGCCTCCCAAATGTTGGGATTAAAGGCTTGTGCCACCAAGCCTGACTTATTTATTTATTTGTTTGTTTATTTAAGAGAGGGAGAGAAAGGGAGAGAGAAAGAAAGAGAGACTGAGAATGGGTGTGCCAGGGCCTCTAGCCCCTGTAAACAAACTCCAGACACATGTGTCACCATGTGCATCTGGCTCACATGGGACATGGAGAATCGAACTAGGGTCCTTAGGCTTCGCAGGCATGTGTATGAACCACTAAACCATCTTTCCAGCCCTAGGCCTGTATTTTATTTAATGGCTAGAGAGCCATCCTGGAGAAGATGGGTGAGAAATGGAAAACTTTGGGATTTTCCTCTAACTCATAAATTACTCTAATTTTAGATGGATTATAAATATATTTTAATCAAATTAGGGGCAATAAGAAATGGCAATATAATTAAACATATTTTAGTCCATATTTTAAATTATGTATTCATATCTGTATTTAGCTTACACAAATTTTACAATCTCAAATTTAGCATAAAATTATTTCAGAAAATTAAATGTGAGCCAACTGTGCTGTTAGTAGTACTGAAGTATGGCACATATAGTTATCTATGTGCATTACATACTAATTGATAATTATTGTGCTATTTTCTCATTGCCAGGCAAACACCTGATTAGAAGCAACTTATGGGAGGAATCATCAATAGCTAAAGGAGGTGGCTCAAATTCCATAGATGTATCTGCAGCAGAGAGTGAAAACCCAGCATCAGCAAGCACCAACAGCTAGAGCTTAAACTGTTCTGAACATATCAATCTTAATAAAGAGTGCTTCTATCTTATGCGTCACCACACCCAGCAGCTTTGTTCTTACTATTCCCTTGGATTTTGAGTGGCTGAGAAGCAAAACTGGGAAGAAAATAAAGGGAAGAGAAAGGAGTGTAGTGAAGGGAGTGTAGAGAAAGAGAAAGGAGAGGCAGGAAGTAAAGGACAAGAAAGGGAGGGTAAAGAAGAAAGGGGAAAGGAAAGAGGTGAGTTAGGGACCAGACTCTGCAACCTAGACACACCATGAACGTTCAGGGTACCCAGCCTCCTTCAGAACGATTGTCTGTGAGTTAGCTGCCCAAGGAAACGCCTTCCTCTGGAGAACATTGGCAGGAATGGAGATGAGACTTCCCTTCACAAGTGGGTCATTTTGCAAAAAGGATAACACATAGAGACTGGCACAGTCCTCACCATGCTGGCCTAACCTGGCACAGGCCGGGATTCCACACCAGAGCTCAGAAGAGAAGGTGTGTAACCTGGGAACATATAAAAGCTGGAGACTGAGAATGACTTGGGACACTGTGACGCCAGAAGAGTGAACAGTGCAGCTGGTCTACCCAGTGGAGGGGTAAGGGGTCCTGGTTGAAATCTGGATTAAATTTCTGTAAGCATACTCACAAAAAAAAAAAAAAAAGAAAGAAAGAAGAAAGAAAGAAAGAAAGAAAGAAAGAAAGAAAGAAAGAAAGAGAAGAAAGAATGCCTCTATCTACAGAGTCATATATACAAACTACCACATTCCACCCTTGGTCTCCATAGACTCATGACCATTTCACAATGCAAATTGCATTCAGTCCAACTTCAAAGGTCCCCTCATAGCCTTTACCAACTTCAACATGATTTAAAAGCCTTAAGTCTCATCTGACATTCAAAACTGTCTCTTAACTAGGAGCCCTGAAACATCAGAACACACATTACATCACTTCTAATACATAATGATGCAGAGTAAGCATTTCTATTGCAAAAGGCATAACAAAGGTGAGACCAATACAATACAAATCAATAGCCAGCAGGGATACATCAATCAACTGCATTTTTAAGTCTGACATCTATAACTTGTGGTGAAAGTCTCTGGATTCCAATTCCACCACTCCTGCTGGGCTGTTTACAGTCTGGGCAAACATACAGTCCTGAGCCAACAGCTCTCCATGGCAACCTATTCACATCCTGGTATATCCAAAACATCTTCAGGTCCATACTGTAAACTACTGTCCAGCTTCACAACTCAATACAGTGGCCTTATTTGGCCTCTAATAAAGGGATGTCTACCCTGTTTTCCATGAAGCCTCTGGGGCTCCTGGAACCATGTGCACATCATAACTCACTTTCATGCATTTTTCATGCTTTAAAACTATCACCAGGTGTGCAGCAGATAAACCTTGACTTCTTCATCATTTTTCCTTTATATACCTACTTGCAAAAGAATTTGTATTCTTACCCATTTGAGCCTTTCAAAGTGGATTTCACCCTATGACATCTTTTCCATTGTCCCAATGCAAACCTATTGGTCCCCTCTTAATGATGCTATTCAACTTAATTGCAGCTTTGTTGGGAATTGCAAAAAAATAGGCTGGGACTGTGAGGAAGCTGGCCTGGGCTATTGGACATGGCTGAGGACCTTGGGCTGTGGGGGCTGCAGCTGGCCTTATTGTCAGGAACCCACCCTGGTGACAGTGACTGGCCCTCCCTGCCTTCAGGCAAGGTTGTAGTGTGCTTTGTCATTGCCCAGAGTGGGCAGAACTGGCAAGGTCTTCCCCCCTTTTTGATCCCAAAAGCATCTGACCATTCCATAAGTCAGGCTTTGCCCACCCTCACAGTTCCTAACCTTGTGGCTAGCTGCCCAAGAGACCCGTATGTGGCTGAAGACACATAGCTTTTCCCACCACTTCTGTTATCTCCCTTACAGCTCCTCCCTCTCAATTCTGAAGTCATGTAGCTTTTCCCACCACTATCTCCCTTACACTTCTGTCTTTCAGCCAATTAGATAGCAACCCATAATGTATGTATCCAATTGCCATATAGTCTGTATGTGCCTTCTCAACCTTTCTCAAGTATTTATAAACCCACTCCCCTGTTGAATAAATGAGAGCATGCTATCCCTCAGACTGCCTCCTGGGTGTTCATTGTCCATTGTTGCACTCACCTGCTCCAGGACCCTGCTTACCCCCAACTCCTCCTGTGTCTGGGTCATTGGTGGCCAATGACCTCTGGGGATGGTGAGGACTGACACAGCTTTAGTAACCCCATCCTCTATGCCTGTAACTTTAAACTTGCTTGATTTATTTTTCCTGTGATAAACTATATATGTTTCTGTTCTTTACCTTCCACCAAGCACCTTTACTTTTAAATTTAACCTGGTTCAAATGTTTAGGGTTTGGGAAGAACCCAACCAGCCTTTCTGCCAGTATTCAAGTTCCAACAAGATTCTCTGCTTCCCCTTTGAAAATTCACAGGTCCAGCCTTCACAATCCACAATTCTTTCTGGAGTTAGCATTTTCAAACTCTCACCTGAATAGTCCACAACATTTGCTTACTTTACAGTGAGACTTCTCTAGCTCCAAGTACCAAGTCCTTCCATCTTCCTCCCATAGACAAGTACCAAAAGACCAAAATCCACATGGTCAGATTCATTACAGCAATACCCCATTCCTGGTACCAATTTTACAGTTACAGTTACTTTGTCCTTATTGGAGAGATGGCTGATAAGAAACAGTTTATAGGAAGAAAGGGGTTATTTCAGGTTTACAGAGTTCAGGGGAAGTACCATCAGTGGCAGAAGGAGCTGACTCACTTCCATAGATGTACCTGCAGCAGAGAAAGAAAAACCAACACCAGCGAGCATCTGTAACAACTGAGCTCATACTACTCTGAACACACCTAGTAAGTCTGGACTAAAGATTCAACACCCCCTCCAGCGACATGCCCCCAAAAGCAAGGATCCCCCTAAGCTGGAGACTCAAGTTTCAAGCCCAATGTTTATTAAAAAAATTGTGTGAGTCTATGGGGCTATACTTTTAAACTACCTCAATAATCAAAATAAATGGCTGTTATCTGGTTACACATTTTCTATGTCACACTTTTTTATGTTTTAGAGTGCATTCCTTCCACTTATAATAACATAATATACTGTAGAATAGAATACTGTGTTGAGCTCATAGAAGCTTCATGCATCTCACATTTACTGTGCCTCTTGGTTAAACAAAAAGCCTTGTGATGTGATTGACCTGTACAACCTAAGTATGTCCGTGCACTCTATGTACAACATGAATTAAACCATGTCTCCTTGTGCATCCACATTGCTGAGTAACACAGGACTACATCACCTTGGTTCTGTTTCTCTCGAGAGTTCTAATATATTAGTCATGTCCTCAAATTAGATCTTATCTAAAATAGGATCGAAAATTTGATTTTGAACCAGGATGTAATATACTCAAATGACTTTTGGAAGCACAACTTTGTTGGCAGGTACAAAGATACAAAGGAAGAAGGCTGATGGTAAAGACAAAAGATCAGTGTAATGATTCTCATTGGGTAGTTATCTATAAATTTTGGCAGAAATGGAGACAGGTGTGTATTCACCATACTGCATAAAGATGAATAATCCAGGCTATAATGTTATTTAAAATGTTATTGTTTATTAGTTTTAAATTGATATCTGCCCTTACTTTTAAAATAAAATTTGGCAAAATTTGGTTAAAATGTTCTATGCTACATGTACCACAGAAAGCAAGTCTCATTGATTCATTGCACTTTTGTCATAGCATTATGTTTTTGTTATAAAAACTTCCTAGGGCTGGAGAGATGGCTTAGTGGTTAAGGCACCTGCCTGCTAAGCCTAAGAACCCGGTTCCAATCTCCAGGTCCTACGTTTAGCCAGATACAAAGTGACACAAGGGTGCAATGCCACACTTGGCCACAAGGGGGTGCACACATCTGGATTTCGTTCACAGCAGCTAAGAGACTGCTGGCATGCCCATCTCTATCTGTCTCCCTCTCCTTCTCTGTCTGTCTCTCTCTGTGTCTCTCTTCAAAAATTAATAAAATAAAAATAAAAATAATTAAAAAACTTCTTAATGTAGTTTTGCTTGTATATTTTGCATCTGTTTAAAGAATTTAACTCCTAAAGTTTAAATTTAAATTTTCCTTACCATCTTCTGTACATTAAAACTTTTAATGATTGAATTAAGTATACCAGAGCTTGTGTCAGATGGGACACTATTAAAAAGCAAATTAAAGCCTGATTCTCATTTCTTCATGTAGTCATGGAGAAGCCAAAACTAAAAGTTTCATTAAATCTTGAAGGCTCATTTTAGCCATTAGTTTCAACATCCTCCCATTATCAAACCTTTGACCAAGCCATTTAATTAACTCATCTGACTTTTCCCCTTTCTTTTTCCCAGCTTTCCCTCTGGTGATGAGTAACCACATGCCTGGTGGGCAGGTGGCAGAAAGAAGCAGTGGATAATCAGCCCCATGAAGTGCAAATGTCCTTTTCTTGTTTCTGTGCCATGGAGTGATGAATGCAGCCAGAACTGCAGGCAGCAAAACTATAGCAATTAATTCAGCAATTGTAGTATGACAGCGCTACCCTGCAAGCTTTAATCTTGCAAAGTGTCTCCACTCCTCTACTCATGCTGTTCCTTCATCTACTGTGCCTCCTCTTTGTATTTTTATCAATGTATTTCCAGTTCTATCTAAGGCCCTGTCCCAGATACCTTCCAGCAAAAAAAAGCTTGTTCAGTGTCGCCAAATTTGTTGCAAAATTTGCCAAGCCTATACTGACTGCCTCCCTCTTGGAAGAAAATAATAGTTTTCACCACATTGTGAATTTAACAAATTGTTTAATGTATAATTTTTATTGACAACTTCTGTACTTACAGACAATAAACCATGATAATCCACTCCCCTCCACCACTTTCCCCTTCACAACTCCACTATCCATCATATCCCCTCCCTCTCGCCATTATTCTTTCTTTTATTTTAATGTCATCATCTTTTTCTCCTATTATGAGGGTCTTGTGAAGGTATTGCTAGGCACTGTGAGGTCATGGATATCGAGGCTGACTCTGTCTGGACAGTTGCATTGTAAGGAGACACACCTTCCTCTGGCTCTTATATTACTTCCTCCACCTCTTCTGCAATGGACCCCTGAGCCTTGGAGGGTGTGATAGAGATTTTTCAGTACTGGACACTCCTCTGTCACTTCTTCTCAACACTATGTTGCCTTTTGGGTCAGCCTAGTGGTTGCTGCCATCTGAAAAGAGAAGCTTCTCTAACCAAAAGTGAGAGTAGCATTAATACATGAATGTGAACACTACATGTAGTGTTTACAGGACAGTTTGGTGAGCACAATAAATACATATAGCCAGGCAAGAGCTGGCTTTATACACCTAAGGCTCATGACTTCCCCTACTATAGGCTTTTGATTAGGTTTTCAATACCAGGCATGTATTCCCTCTCATAGAGCCGGCCTGAGTCCAATTAGAGAGTAGTTGGTTTCTCCCAGAACAGACATGCCACTATTGCACCCTTTTGGTCATTTGGCCTGTCTGGCCAAACTTGAGACTTCCATTGTCCATGGTTTTCACCTCTGATGACTTCTGTGTCCCATACAATATTTTGTTCAGAATTTTTGCATCTATGTTCATGAGGGAGATCGGTTTGTAATTTGCTTTTTTTGTACTATCTTTGTCTGGTTTTGGTATCAGGCTGACTTCATAGAAGGAGTTAGGTAGAATTTCTTCCTGTTCTATTTTATGGGAAACTTTGAGAAGCATTGGTGTTAGTTCTTTCATGAAGGTCTAGTAAAATTCACCAGTGAATTCATCTGAGCCTGGCCATTTTTAGTTGGGAGATTTTTTTATAATTCCCTGGATATCTGTACTTGTTATAGGCCTGTTTAAATGGTTTGTCTCATCTTGATTTAATTTTGGCAGATCATATAAATCAAGGAAATCATACATTTCCTTCAGATTTTATAAATTAGTAAAGTATATGTTCTTAAAGAATATCCTTATGATTGATTGTTTTAGTATCTTTTAATGATGCCTGAGAGTGGGGAATTTAAGTCAACCACCACAACTGTGCTTGGTGTTATCTTAAATCTAATATTGTTTGCTTGATGAAATTGGGAGTACCCATGTTAGGTGCATATATGTTTAGAATTGTAATGTCCTCCTGTTGAATTTTTCCTTTAATCAGTATAATGTGACCTTCTTATCTTTCCTCACTCATGTTGGTTTGAAGTCTGTCCTCTCAGATATTAGGATAGCAACACCTGCTTGTTTCCTAGGCCCATTTGCTTGGAATACTATTTTCCCCTTTTACCCTAAGATAGTGTCTTTTATGGAGAGCTGAATTTCATGGAAACAACAAACAGAAGCATCTTGCCTTTTAATCCAACCTGTAAACCTGTGTCTTTTGGCTGGGGCATTGAGACCATTGATATTAAGAGTTATTATTGAAAGGTATGTATTTGTACTGGCCATTCTTCTTATCTTGTAGTGCTTCCTTTTTTTCCCTTTTACTCTCTTTTATTGTTTTTTGAGTATGATTTATTTTTCCCTGTTTGCTCATATGTGTGCTTTCCTTTCTGTTTAGCATGGAGGATCCCTTCAAGCATTTTCTATAGGTCTGGCTTAGTTGTCATGAATTTAACAAATTTTTAAATAAGTTTCTTAAGTGTTATACAAATAGAGAAAAGTGAAAACTCTCAATACTTCAGATTGGAAAATCAATAAATAGTAAACATACATGTGTAAGTAGGACTTGTTGTCAGTATCCTATAATCATACAGCTGGATTTCACTCCACCATACATATAATTCATATATTTTTGCTGATATCACAAATATCCTCTTCCTTTATCTGAGCATTTTACTAATTAATTCTTAAAATATTTATTTCTTTGACAGAGTGAGAGAGAGACAGAGAAAGAAGCAGATTGAGAGAGAGAGACAGAGAATGAAGCAGATAGAGAGAGAGAATGGGCATACCAAGGCCTTTAGCCACTGCACATGAACTGCAGAAGCATGTACCACCTTGTGCATCTAGCTTACATGAAGCGAACCTGGGTCCTTTGGCTTTGCAAGCAAGTGCTTAACTGTTAAGCCATCCCTCTAACCCTATTTATTTTTAATTGTATTAGAGAGACTGAGGATATAGCTCAGTTGATAGAGCACATGTTTAACATATATGACACCCCAGATTCAACCCCAGCATTGCATAAACCCAGTATGGACGTGTACCCTTGTAATCCAAACACGCAGAAGTGAAAGCAGCAGGATTAGAAGGGCAAGGTCATTCTCTGCCACACAGAGCTCAACATCAGGCTGTGATACATGCAACTTTACTCAAAAAATTGTGCTAATGGTATTTTTTTCAGTTTTAATTTTATGTGCGTGCTAATGGTGATCTATCTAAGAAGCTTCATGAACTCCTAAATGTTATGAATGTAGTCATCCCTTCTGTGTAAAGTTTCGTGTTTCACCTTCTGCACTCACATCTACTTTTGTTGCGATGTAGGGGCACACATTTCAGTTTTTCTTCCACTGCACATACAGATACACTGAGATGGTTTATATTGATTATCAACTATACAGGACAGAGAATCGCATAAGAAAGGAGCCTCTGGGAATACCTATGGGAAGCTATCTTCAGTAGGCTAACTGAGGTGGGAAAACCCAACTTAACAGTGAGCAGTACAATGTGATAGCCCCGGGAGAAAGTCAGCAGAACACAAGCTTTCATTGCTGTCTGCTGCCACTGTGGGCTGAATAGGATCAATGCTACAAGCTCCTCCCGTGATGTCTCCCCAGCCTTGATGGATCTGGAACTGCAAGCCACAATCAACTTTTCTTTTGTTAAGTTGCTTTGTATCAGCAACAGGGAAGTAATTAATACATATACCAATGCCATTTACTAAAAGATTTTTTTCTTCTATTCTGCAGTGAAATTCTGTCATAAATCAAATTCCCATCAATATGAATCTCTTTTCTGACTGTATTTTCAATTAGCCAGCCCATGTACCATCGCACCAGTACCCACCTTTTACTCTAAATCTATTTTTAAAAGTATTGTAATTGTATTGCTTCATTTGTCTGTCTTGGTTCTTCTTCACTGTGCCTTATCTTTTTGCTCCACTTTACATTTCCACCAAATTTTAAAATGAGCCTGACAATTTCTAAAAGATTTTTCTTGATGATAGCGTGTTTGAAAAAGAGAGATTTGTATCATAACTGTTGAGTGAAATGTTTGCAGCAGGCATCTTGTAGATATGAATCAGATATCTCTTTTTTATTACTAAAGTCCTATTTGCCTGTTTTCACAAATATATATTGTTTTTTAACATGTTTTACTGAATCTACTAGGATATTGGGTGCTACTTCATTATTTAATTTCTATATTAAAAAACATTATAAGGGCTAGAAAGATGGCTTAGTGATTAAGGCACTTACCTGTAAAGCCGAAGGACCCAAGTTCAATTCTTCAGTACCCATGTAAGCCAGATGCACATGACAGTGCATCTGGAGTTCATTTGTAGTGGCTAGAGTGTTCATTCTCTCTCTCTCTCTCTCAAATAAATAAATACATAAATAAACTATTTTAAATTATAAATAAAATACCTCACTAAAATAAATGAAATTTGAATTTGATATATTTTTTGCACAACCTTGCAAGATTTAATTTACTAACATTTGTTTTAAAATATTTGCATCTAAATTCATATATGAACTGGAGTTATAGACTTCCATTTTTGCAGTTGTGAAAATGGCTATACGGACTATATACCCCTCTGTGGATGTATTCCAATTGTCTTTTTTTTCTTTTTTTCTCCTTTGTCACTTCTGGGTCCAACAGCTTGTGGATAAAAACAAGACTAATAGAAGCTTTTTGTTTATAACTCTGGCAGGCAAGTAGATGAAGGTGACACTATTCTCAGAGAGCTGATTTGCAGGTCAGCTTTAGTCTTTCAGAAGGTCAGGTACATTTATGCTGTATCTCAGCTTCTAGAGAGTAGTCCTTAAGAGGTATCAACTGGCTTGCTGTTCAGGTACTTACACAATGGAATCAGATTTTCTCTCTCTAAGACTAAGAACTGCCAGCACTTCTGCATAGCTTTCTATTTCTTTTCAGAGCAAATATCTTATCTAGCTTCAGCAGCTCTTAGTGAGAGCCAACTATGAATGAACTGGTGCCTTGAGAGGAAAAGTGTGTTCAACTGTTGACTGCATTTTTCTGTTGCTTTTCTCTGTAGGTTCTAGGCTACCAACTGACCACATCCATGGTCCTGGGTATTATTTGGGTTTTCAAATCCAACAATTTCCACCACTAAATATTTTTGCCTTAGCACCAGAATTGCTTTAGTCCCTCTGCCCTCTTTCTGCTCCTTGTGTAAACATTCAACTGTCCTAACTGGAAAAATGACAGTCGTTGGGGCTTACTATAACTGACGGTCTTGATCCTTTTTCTGGGTCCTTATCTACTTCTTCCCAGAAAGGAGTGGGCAGATGGGGCAGGGTGAACAGAGGAGGATGTGTTTACATGGGAATACATAGGAATGCAACAGCAGTTTTAACAAAACCTTGGCTCTTGATGGCAAGTTTGCCAACCATGAGAGCCTGAAAAAGTGGTTACAATGCCAACTCCTGGTGGTAGTGTGTTGCAAATCAAGAGGGTCCAAAAGTATTACAACTCAATTTTTTTATATTTTATTTTAATTTATTTATTTGAGAGACAGATATAGAAATAAAGACACAGCTAAAGATAGAATAGGTGCCCAGGGCCTCCAGCCACTGCAAACAAATTCTAGATGCATGCACCACCTAGTGCATCTGGATTACTTGGGTCCTGGGGAATAAAACCTGGTCCTTACGCTTTTCAGGCAAGCCCCTTAACCACTAAGCCATCTCTCCAGCCTGCAACACTAACTGTTGGTGGCAGTTGGCTGCTGACCAAAAAAGAAACAAAAGTGTTCAAATGAATCATTGACAGGTTCCAGGAAACCCATCAAGAGACGTCAAAGCAAAAGCCAAGATGACCAGAGTAGCCTGCAGGTCCCATCAGTTTGGGAACTCGAAGCCATGGGAGCAACAGCAGTTCCCTTCTGAAGCAGGAGCAAGAGGTTGCCAAGGCAGTAAGTTTGATTCAGTCTCTCAGAGACAAGAGAGAGTCCAGGCATCAAGAGCACAGGTGTCGATTAGAAGCAGGCCTGGCTGTAGAGCAGCTTCGGACTTGCCGAGACAGGAACAAGTTTATTGTCAAGAGCACAAGCTGTTCTCTGAAGTCCAGCACCCCAAGCTCAAGCATCTATGAGGGCTCCCACGAGCAGAGTTCGGAGCCCCAGAACAAACAGCTCGGGAGCTTTAGGTCCAGCCACTCCACCCCAAGAACCCGAGGGGGTCAGACAAAAGTCTGAGGCAATTATAGTCTCTTGGGAGTCCAGTGGATCTGTGCCCTGAAGAGTTGAGTGTAGAAGTTTTTATAGACACTGGTGGATCCTGACGGTCATAAAAATTAGGTAAAAATATGTCCAAAGACATCTGAAAATGGTCAAATCAGCCAGGACTTAAGTAGCCAATGTCATGGAAAGCAAACGTGATTATTATGAGATAGGAAAGGGGCCCAGACTGTGACCAAAGCCAGAAACAGCCAGAATAGATCAAGCAGATGGGCAAGCTCATACACACACACACACAAAACACACACACATACAGATATATACACAAGTATACAAACACACACACACACACTAAGCACACATACACACACACATAAAGTGCACACACAATCATACACATATACATACACACATGCATACATACTAAGCACACACATACACACATACTAAACACACACACACACAAATACACACAGACATATGGAGACACGTGCACGCACTAAGCATAAACATAGGCAATATTTTAATGTTCCTCTCAATAACTAAGATCTAAAATTACCCCTGCAGCTCTTAGATGAAGTTTTTATAAACATGTGCTCTTTCTCCATCATTCAGTTATTAATCTTGACCAATTTCCTGCCAAATGAAAGTTAGAAAAACCTCTATTCATAGGGTTTAATGCCTGAATCATTTTTAATGACGCTAAATTCTTAACTTTGTTCCTGGAAGAATTGTTACATTCCACCCCAGCAAATTTGTTTGACACGAAGTGTATGTCAGGATAGGACCAGCCAACAGAATTCTTAGCTCATGAATGTATTAAGCTTTATAATCTATAACAACTACTTGTAGCTATGTCATTTTGCTGTGATTTGACATAGATGAATAATCTTTAACAAAATTAAATGCTTGGTTTAAGAAAGAGAAAGAGAGACTTCTGGGGTGGGGTTGGTCTGATGTTAACAAGTGAAAAACAAATATTCTCCTTGGTTACCTTTGGTGGACTCAGCCTCTGTCCCTTCAACATAGAATCTTGGCTGTAAGCAAGATCATTCTTTTAAGTGGATAAGAGGAAGAAAAAAAAAAAAAAAAGTTCATAATTAGAATATATTTTAGAAACTATCAGCCCTACTTTCTTTTATTTTATACACAACTTCAGAATGTATAACTTCTCATTTTAAAGGTATGTTTTAACATAATGGGCTCTGGAAACAATCTGATAGAAGCACAATGTGGCTAATTTAGTTTTTAGCATCTATTAATTAAAATTCTTCTTTGCTTTGTTTTAATATGTTTAAATATAGGAAATTAATCATGTGGCCTAAACTTGAAAGCGCTTTGTTCTTAGTATGATCCCATATGTCTTGGTGGGTCAGTTCTAAACCCGTAGTAGAAGATGTGAGGATCTATCAATAAACAATGGCTCTTTATTCCTGGCAGGTGACAAATGCAGTTCTGTGTCCATTACGCTCAGTATTGTCTACAATGGGAAACAGATAAAACTAGACTTAGGTTAGGATAACAGTCATTTGTAATGAGGATGATGATAACAATTGACTATTTCTGGAATTCATTTTCTCTTTAATATTTTTGACCATTCACCAATGTGATATGACTGGAATGATTAGAAGAGACTAGAGTAACAACCAAATTTTTTTTCTATGAAGCACACAGATGTATTGTGCTGAGGCATGGTTGTACCATTGAGAAGCAAGTAGTTGGTGCTAAAGGACTATATGCATCCACAGGTACCTGTATGCTATAAGGACTGTATATGCATCCATATATATATATGTGTATATATATATATACACATACACACATACATACATACATATGGCCTCTCATACCAATGATATCTGGGAATGGTACTGTTAAGGAACCCATGGATAAATTAATGATTAAAAAACAAAATAAGCTGAGCATGGTGGTGCACATCTTTAGCCCCAGCACTTGGGAGGCAGAGGTAGGATAGGACTATTGCTGTGAGTTTGAGGCCAGCCTGAGACCACAGAATGCATTGCAAGTTAGCCCTGGGCTTGAGTAAGACCCTACCTTCAAAAAATAAAATGACAACAAAAATGAAATATAATGTAAACTTTTCAGCTCTAACTTTTGAAATTGTATATAAATTCTCAGTAAGTTCTCCAGTTGATAACTGCCTACACTCCTTGCAAGAATCCCCAAAATGAAGCCCAGCTGAGCTGAGCCTGTGGCTGAAGTACCTAACTCCTGCATGGTGAATTTCTGCTGTCTTAGCTTTTGTAATTCATACCAATGACAACAAATAGACTTTTAAAATCACAACACATGTGCTCCTTAAAAAATTGTTTGGAAAAGCATTTGAAGGCAAAATCAATTAGGCATGATTCTGTGGATTAGAAAAGAAGTGGCATGATGGATTTCACATATTTTCCATTTGAAATCTATAAGGGAACTTAAAAGTAAACTTTTGAGGCAATTAGAGGAAGTTACGTTGCTTTACAAAAGTGTTTTAATCAGTGTCCTACTGCATATACAATGTGAGTCCCCTAAGAATACAATGAAGCTGAAAAAAGTCCTGTCTTTTAGTGTTGTGGATGTGGTGGAGGGTCTCTTCATTCTTGTCCTCTGGAAGAAATGAATTCTGCCGGGCTGGAGAGATGGCTTAGTGGTCAAATGCTTGCCTGTGGACCTAAGGACCCCGGTTCGAGGCTCGATTCGCCAGGACCCACATAAGCCAGATGCACAAGGGGGTGCATGCATCTGGAGTTCGTTTGCAGTGGCTGGAGGCCCTGGCACACCCATTCTCTCTCTCTCTCTCTCTCTACCTGCCTATTTCTGTATCTCTCTCTCAAATAAATAAATAAATAATAAAATATTTAAAAAAAAAAAAAGAAATGAATTCTGTCAAGAGACATAGTTTGAGGGGAAGGAAAAGCAAAGAGCCGAAGCAAAACTAAGGAATCATTCCAAGGAGAAGTTCTCAGGCTGCATCTCAGCAGCAGGGATGGGCAGAAGCAGAGGGAATTTTAAAAACATCTGAGTTTAAAAGAAATCACAGAATAATTTTAAAAGGGTCTAAGCTGTGAATCTTCAGAGGTTCTTATGAATTTTCATGAGATGTGTGGCATATCCGCATGAGGAAAGATGACTTATTTGTTTCTATGTTTGTTTTTCCATTTCAAATCACAATAAGGTGGATTTTCCTCTCAGTGTTTATCTTCCCATGATCTCCACAATGCCAGTGATCTTAATAACTTACCCACATCTTCAAGAACTAAGGGACATTTTGGACTGGGCTATAGGATGTAAATGTAGTTTCTCTGGGTTACCTCACATCTAACTTTTTGTTTGTGGGGCAGTCTGGGGTGCTCTCATTCCTGAAACAACTGAAGTCCTTCTTAGAAGCTGATCTTACAATTTAGTCTGTTACAATGAGACATAAGAACATTTGTCAGAGCAATAGTGTTATGTGTATGCTTTGTGGGAGGACGCTGCCTGGGAGCTGGTCTGAGGCTGCTGAGATCAGCTTTGTTGTTTATCCCAGAACCCAAGTCAACTTGGCTGGATTGTCATACTCATCTGTGAGCTCTCTTACATGTTCGTTTGTTTGTTTCCCCAGTGTTCTTGATCTTGTCATTTTAACCCTGACATTAACCTTCCCCATATTCCAGTGTCAGCAAAGCCCTATCTCCACTGTGCTATAGTTGAATGTATTGTCCACATGTTTGTGGGGATGCTGATGTAAACCACACCACTGTATTTCTAGCTGTAAAAGAGCACAGCATAAGTAACTATATTCAATACACAATGCTTGTTAATAACAGGTGACATGATTAATGGTTTATGTACAAACTGCACTATCCCTTTGTCATTAAGTTATATTTTCTACTTATAAAATATAGTTTACTATAAAGCTATGTCATGCTGATAGGAGCATTCTTGTGTTTACTGAGTACTTTGATTGTTCCAGGAGATCATTTCAAGTAAATGGTCTCAAGCATCCATCTAGGACAGTGCTAAGTACACTCTGTGGTGTTCACATAATAGAAGAATTGCCCAACATTGCACTCCTCAAAACATGGCTTTGTTACTGAGGGCCACATGACTATACCATAAGCCAAACAACAAAGGTTTCAATAGTTCACACAGGGAGCATAATTTTAATGATTATTTCTCAATTTAACTAAAGTCAACAAATTACATGACCATTATATCAAATGCACTTGCTATAGACAGCAAAAAAAACACAATTATTGTAGTCTTTTTGTTTTGATTTATAGTTTTAACATAAAATAATATGAATCTCTTTTTCAGAATTTGAAGGACTTGGGAAGCATAAATGTATGTTACAGATGGTGTGAAAAATCCATAAAATTGCACATATATGTTAATCATTAACTGTTTTTATTTCCCCAATGGACTTTCCTCATCTGGAAGTCACTTACATGAAAATATCAATTTGTAGTCACAGTAAAGAAAATAAGCAAGTAAACAAAGACTTAGTAGGACACCTAGCAGGCATTTATACTCTGAAAGTTGCTCTTATTGACTTCATATAATTCTGTAACAAACAATTCAAACTCAGGTAAAGAAATACATAGAATTATTTTCACTATTATATTTACTTGTAAATTTTCCTTTAGGCTTTCTTTCTTCTGAGTTCATGGTCATATGTTTTGATTTGAAAAATGAATTAGTGTTCTGAACACAAACTATTGTAATAAAATGCATTTTCAATGATTTAATACATAACACAATAAACAGAGTAATGATAATTTTAATGTCACTAAAAATCAAATGCTTTCATTAAGGAGTAACATTGTAATAATTAAGATGTGCAGGCATAATAACTTAATTATAGGAAAAGTGGAACTTCTCATAGACAGGAAGAGAATTATATAAATATTTAACCATCACTGTAACATCTTTGAAGCTATTTTCTGAAAACTTACTAATTAACAATTGGTCTTGGAAATTTCTCTTAGAAGTTGCCTATATACTTTTGCATTTATGGTTATTTTATTAATAATATTTTAGCACATTAGGTACAACTAGATATTTTGTCCATATAATAAATTTTGTATATCAAATAAACATACAAATATACTTGTAGCCTCAAAAAGCTTAGAATTAAGAAGCTATTACTAAGGTAGGTAGTTTCAGATTAAGAATACATATTTTCTTAATTGTGGTTTTAGTGAGGATATTAACATCCAACAGAATTCCTTCAAAGTAATATCTCCCCTTTTTTCATTTGAGAGAGTATCAAGCAGGAACACATGGTGGCTGACTATGTATAGATGAGAATATCAAACATGAACAGTCTACATGAAGATAGACATAAGCTATGTATTCCATCCTTGTGATACACCTTAACAAACATGAACATCTCTTCAGTATATTCATATACTTGGAACTACATAAAATTATACAATGAACAACATTATTATATACACTTTTGTTTAAGTAAAGCGATGCCAAGAGACTGTAAAACATAGAGTCTTATCTAGAACTGATGTTTAAGGTTCTTTTCTGTTGAAGTCATACTAAAAAGAGATAATTTAGGAGCACAAAGGACAAGGCTGTATTGTAAAGCAACTCATTAGCTGTGTTCATGTAGGGAGGCTGATTCTATTCCACCTTATATTTTTAACCTTTTAAGTGATGATTGTAACATCACTTAGCTTGATATAGATATGATAACTGGTTAAACAAAACATTTTGAAAAGTATTTGAAAAATAGTAAGGACTTCTAATTTAATTCTTTCCTCAATAGGGACAGCATTCTGGCATAGAACAAACAGTATCTGTGTAAGGTGGGCAATGGATCACAAGGATTACAAAGGCATATTTGTATAAATTTTGTAAATAGCTTATTGTGGTAGTTTGAATATATGGCCCCCAATATATCCAGTGTTTTATTAGTTTATAGTTTGCATCTGCAATCACCTTGCTAGAGGCAATGTCACTGGGTGGTTCTTAAGTTGTGGTGGTGGATTTGAGATTCCATTGTAAAGATATGCAAAGTGTGCCCAGTAGGAGTTCCTGAAGTGTGCTTTGTGGGGGGTGGGGGGGCTCTGCTCTCTTGACTGGTCCTGTGAGAGCAGGCCATTTCTCCTGCCATTATGGAACTTCCCCTAGATCTGTAAGCTTCAATAAATAATATCCCTTCCTCCATAACTGTGCCTGGTCTGGAAGTTCATCTCAGTGAACCTGAAGCTGTCTGCTACACTTATACATATAAACATATACATATAAACATATACAACCGTTTTCATCTATACAGAAACACAGGCCTCCTGTAGTCACTGGTAGTCAGTGATCAAGCTAGAGATGATACTTTGGTTAAGCAGAGTCATGCTTTAGAGCATCTTAGTGTGCATTTAGCCTGGATGGAATTCAGTTCACTGGAGAGAGAAGATGTGGAAACAGATTTCATTTTCCACACCACAAGTCTCAGAAGAGACATCATACTCTACCACAGCTACCTGGAAAGAAAACATTGCTTTAAGTTTCAAAAAACTTTGACATCCACTTGGATACCTTAAAATGTCTCCATGTTTTGTGTTCTTGTTGGTCAAAGTATGCCTTCTGCTCCATTTCCTTAGAAATGTACTCACACAGATGCCTCAAAATTCATAACTCTTAGGTGCAGATGCATTAAGATCTGTGAATCTTTCTAAATCTGAGGCTTTGGGTCCACAAAATAATTGAACAGTTTCTCAAACCCATGATTCCCTTCAGCTCTGAAAGCTTGTGATGTGGAATGAATGAAACCTCCATTTGCCATCTGTTCTGTGCTGTCAGGTTCTGAAAGTATGAACTTCATGAATTAAACTAAGGAAGAGCATTCTTTTTCTTTTTCCTTCTTATTACCATAACAGTTAAACATTTTAGAAACTCAAATTTGTCTTAGAGATCAATATTAAGAGCATAAAGCTCTTAATTTAAGCAAGATTATCATTAAACCTGCCCAGCTTTATTTATGTCCTGGCCCACTGACTTCCTTAAAAGAAAACCAAAACCTCTAGATTCTACTTAAAGTTTTCCCACTTTTGCCAGATGTGGTGGCATACTCCTTTAATCCCAGCACTTGGGAAGCAGAGGTAGGAGGATCACTGTGAGTTCAAGGCCACCCTGAGATGACATAGTGAATTCTAGGTCAACCTGTGCTATAATAAAGCCCTACCACAAAATACAAAATAAATAAAATAAAGGAAATAAAATAAAATAAAACAAAACAAAACAAAACAAAATAAAATAAAATAAAATAAAATAAAATATCTCACTTTAGCCAGTATCAGTGCTCATCAACTTCTCTGTGGTCATTCCCTAAAGTGAAGGCTTTGCCCTGGAAGACAGAAGCAAATCCTTAGACATCACCCCCTTTTGTAACCATAAATTCTCTTATAAATCTATTTGCCTCATGAATGTAATATCTTCGTTGTAATCAGAGATTTGTTTTATTATCTAATACCTTAAGATACCACTTAAGTCACTTAATTTTATTTCTCCTAAGTTCAGAAAAAAATGACAATTCAGGACGGGATTTTCTGTAGCTCCCTAGCACATTCTGCTGCTGTTGCTCTCACACCACACCTTTGTCCCTACAATGTAAATGTGAACTTCCTGCCAGATGGATAAACTCATACAGAGATGTAAAACCACAAGTTTCCATGATTGGTGATATAAACTTCAAGAGCATTTTTAAATGGTTACTTCCTCCATTTTATCAGTGACCTTGCGTTGTAAAGTTCAGATTATATCTCCTCTGAGGAATGTGATAGAATGTAAGTTGATCCATCTTCTTGTGAGCATAAATAAACATTTGAAATACTCTGTTTTCTAACACATTTGTTTTCATAAGGGACACATTGATGGCAAATGGCCATCCATTGTTTAAAACAAACTTTTAAAAAATTCATTAAATTCTAGGTAATGAGTTTAAAGGTAACTCGTGACTTTAAAATATCGCAGGGTGTTAACACTGTGATTGAAGCTGACAGAGTTCACATGACTGGCTAGTCAGATTATAGTTGAAACCTGTGGGGTGAAAAATAACAGGATAAATGTAAGTACATACTCAAATTTTGCCAATTTTCATCTTCTGTGATTTTAGACCAAGTATGCAGTCCTTTGGATATCAATTCCCCTTTTATGAATTTAAAAACTAAAACCGATCTTACACATTTGACAAGAGATGATGAGGATGAAATATTCTATGTATATTTTTCCAAGTTTAAAATACAGCTATTGGAAATGACATCTATTCGTCAGGAGAGTCTTTGACTGAACAAAAATGCTCTGACTTTCTTCTTATACTGCTTCCCTGCAGGAACAAACTTGTTAGTAACAGGGTTGATTAACCATCTTCAAATTGCTGTGCATCATTTACACACTGCAGTTTCCTATGAGTGTTCTTAAATTCATCAGATTTGACTTTCTTCCTATGTAAATGGAGCATATGACAAAATGTTTACCACCCAGAGGTTTGTTAATCTATGATGATGTGTATGAGTGGCTGACTGTGAATGACACAGGGAAAATTCAAATAAACTGTAGTGTTGATGTTACAGTATGGTAATAATAGTAATAAAATTGCATTCCATTTTGGAGTGAATTTGAAGTTTTCTCTTTCCAGGATCATGAACTTAATAAAGGTAATTAAACCAGTTGCATAATCCCACAGTTGGAATCAAAAGAGAGAACTGAATAATCAAGTAGAATAAGACATAGAAGCTTAGTGTGTGGCTGGAGACATGGCTCACTGGTTAAGGTGCCAGCCTGCAAAGTGTAACCACTGGGGTTCAATTCTTCAGTACCCACATAAAGCCAAAAGCACAAAGTGGTGCATCCATCTGGAGTTCGTTTGTGGTGGCTAGAGCCCCTGGTGTGCCATTCTGTTCTCTCTCTCTTTCTATTTTTCTCTTTCTGCTTTAAAATACATAAATTAAATATATATATATCAAAAGAAACATAGCATGGGCTGGGGAGGTAGCCCAGTTGGTAACATATTTGTCTCACTAGTGTGAGGAGCTGTGTTTGATCCCCAGCACACATATCTTGAAAAGTTGAGCATGCTGTCATGCATTTCTAATTCCAGCACTGGGAAGGCAGACGTAGGGGTATCCCTCAGGCTCGCTGACCCATCAGTCTAACCTAACGAGCAAGTTCCATGACAATGACAGACCCTATCTTAGGAATGGTGAAAGGGTCCCGAGGAGTGAAATCCGAGGTTGTCCTCTGGCTTCCATAGTCATTGGATACACACATACACAAGCACACACAAAATAACATTATCAATGATGTACTGATATATCTAATAAAATACATTTTTCCAGATTTTTATCTATAGTACTCTGGAGAAAAACTAATTTTCTTTTTTTAAATACATACATACACACACACACACACACACACACACACACACACACACACATTTACTTATTTATTTGAGAGAGACAGAGGAAGAGGCAGAAAAAAAGAGAGAGTGGGGTATGCCAGGGTCTCCAGCCACTGCAAATGAACTCCAGACGCATGCACCCCCCACATATCTGGCATACGTTGGCCCTGGGGAATAGAACCAGAGTCCCTAGGCTTCACAGGCAAAACACCTTAACCGCCAAACCATTTCCCCAGCCCGTAAAACTAATTTTCTATAAAATAAGTGGAGATTACAACAAATACAGACTGTACTTGTAGCAAATACAGTTAAAGTTCAAGGGAGTAATGGCTTGGAGCCTTGAGTCTATAGGTCACCTCAATAAAATAGTGGCATACTCTATTACTCCATGCAATAAAGCTTACATGGTGTTTGTCTACATATTTATATAAATGACAGTACTATAAAGGCCTAGAGAAACCTGGGATCTTACTTCAATTTCCCCTTCCTTAACTAAGGCAAGGATCTATAATGCAGGTGATGAAACATCTCTGCTCATTCCCATGTCATTTTCACTTTACTTTGTCCCCAGGGGCTTATGCTAGGAACATGAGCAACAGGGTGGATCCTTCTTATTCAACTGAGGCCTTGGCTTATCTGTTTTTCAAATCTTTATTAATTGGGAGGAAAAGGTGAAATACTCTACACCTCTGAATAACTCCCTTGCTCATTTGTTTTTGCAACTGAACCTGCTACTCTATAGGAATGCAAAGCCCGCATCCATTGTCTTCCTTTGAGGAAAGAAGGGGATGAGGTAACTCAAGTTCCTCTGCCAGGAACAGTCACCTCCCTCTTTGGAAGTGAAAATAATTTAAACATCACACTATTAGGTTAAATTGAATTCTAATGTGAAGTCATACAAGGATAAGATTGATTGCTTTAATAATGTTAACAATGGACTGGAGAGATGGCTTAGTAGTTAAGGTGAAGCCTAAGGACTCAAGTTCAATTCCTCAGTACCCACATAAGCCAGATGCACAAGGTGGTGCATGATTCTGGAGTTCATTTGCAGTGGCTAGAAGCCCTGGTCCATCCATTTTTCTCTCTCTCTCTCTGTCTGTCTGTCTCTCTCTTTCTCTCTCTCCTTGCCTCTCTCTTCTCTCTCTAAAACAAATAAATAAAATATTACAAACTATAACAATGACATTTTGTGCTGCATATATGCTGTTTAACTGTGAGAAAAAGAAAAAGTGATATCACATAATAGAGACTTCTAAACAAAAGTGTGCCTTCTTAAAAAAAATCATGTCCCATTCTACACCCTTCCACTACCAGCAATCTCTACCTCCAATTAAACATATACCATAAAAGCCATAAAGCCAAACCCTGTGGCACATTAACCCACTTTCGAGACCTAGTGTCCTTACAGGAAGTCTCTGTATCAGTCTGAGGATATGATAGTGCTTTTACTCTATTTGTCCTTGCTCAGTGTCCCCAAATGTAAACACTCTACCACACTGTAAGCTGACACTGCAGATATGAGAACAAAAATGTAAGGAACCTGGGTAGCTTTGGCACCATGTTGACTTTTCTTTTTTGATATAATTTGATGGCCTTGCATGCAGTGACTGGACACCTGATAGTGTCATTTTTTCTATGAAACTTGTGATTTTTAACATGGCAATATATTGGGGATGGAGGGGTTGCTCAGCGATTAAGGGCACTTGCTTATAATGCCTGTTGACCCAAGTTCAAATCCCCAGTACCCACATAAAGCCAGATGCACAAAGTAGCACATGCATCTGAAGTTCATTTGCAGAGACAAGAAGACCTGGCATATTCCCTCCGCTCCCTCTGTTTGTAAACAAATAAATAAAAATATTTTTAAAGTGACATGTGTAGGAGAAAATGGTAACCTCAGCTTAAGTCATGGGTGTTTCTTGTGATTTAATTAGAAGACTGCTTTTGCATCTTACCAGGAAAGACCATCAGTGTTGTTTTCAGGGATTTTTGTTTTGTTTTGTTTAGGAGCATGTTTCCTTCAGTGGTCTTGTAGTGATTAACATGAGTTATCTTTAAGAAATTGGGCACAAAGTACATTCATCTGATGTAGTTATTTATTTACTGTTTATCTTCATTTATTTATTCAGAAGTAGAGAGAGATAGAGAGAAGACAGACAAGCAGAGACAGTGGTCATGCCAGTGCCTCCAGCCTCTGGAAGCAAACTCCAGATTTATGTGCCACTTTGTGAAGCTGGCTTTACATGGACACTGGGGAATCGAACTAGGATCATTAGGGTTGGTATGAAAGTGCCTTAACTGCTGAGGCATCTTTCCAGCCCTCATTCAGTTATTTATTAATGGGCCTATTTTCTCTTGCCTATTTCTACATATCTTAACAAATTGGTTAAAGTTAGTCTTACTTCTGCCTCATGTGATCTGCATTAACTTGGGTTTTCCTCATCTGACTGCATTTACTGTTTCCCTATACAGTTAAAAAGATTGTGTGTTAAAAATCAGTGTGCAATGGAGAGCTTAGTCCTTTTCTATGACTGTATTTCTGATGAAAACCACCAGCTGTTTTTAATGTATTGTGTGTGTGTGTGTGTGTGTGTGTTCATGTGTGTTGTCAGATGACAATCTCTGAGTGTTAGTCCTCCCCTTCCACCTTGAGTCAGGGTCTCTCATTATCCATAGCTTCATTTGCCAGACTTGCTGGCCCATGAGGTTCTGACAGATTTTTCTATCTCTACTTCCCTTCTTTCCATAATGCTAGGATCAGAGATGCCTATCACAGTATCCTGTCCAGTTTTTACATTGGTTCTGAGGATCTGAACTCGGGCACTCATGCTGTCACAGCAAGCACTTTAACCACTGAACTATCACCCAATCCCACCCATTGCTTTTAAAATCACCTTTAATAAACAAGAGCAAGCAATGCTGAAGCTGTTGTTAGCGTGAAAGTGTTCTTCAGGAACCAGAATGCTCTGATGTACTGACTGGATTTTCTAAGACCTTCTAGAGGCGGAGTTTGCATCTTGCTATTAGATTCTAATGGATCTGTCCACTAGAAGGATTCATATATTTTAATACTTAAAGACATAAGATGTTAAAGGCTAAGGAGCCCTGTGAACAGTCTGATCAGTTTATATTATGGAAGCTGAGTGGAAAAGAGCTCACGTACCTGTTCAACAACAGTCTATTGAAAACTAGAATCTCTCTCCTTTCTACCTCAAGCAGATTAACTCAGCCTTTCTTCATTAGTCAGAATTCATATTTTAGACCTTCATACCCACTACTGTTAGTGTCCACAGGAAAAAAAATATTTGTGTGTACGTGAATTTTTATGATCTGGTTATTTAATGGAACCTAAAATTTCCACATTTAAGGGGTTTGATCTTCAGAGTGATACTTTAAAGGGTTGTGGAAACTTTAGGAATTGAGACCTTATGGGAAGTTTGGGGGACATTGAGAGTATGTCCCTCTTCTTTCTTTTGATTTTGTTTTCTGTCTATGTGGTATGTCATTTTTATTTTTTTATACCGTATGGTCACACCAAGAGCTGCTACCCTGTCATAGCCCCCAAAACAATGTAACCCAAACCTCTAAAGCTGTTATTGCAAATAACTATAAGTTTCCAAGTGGGTGACCTTAGGTAGTTGTTTTTCATAACAGTATGTTCTCTTATGCGTGTGCATACACGCACGTGCACACTCACACACAGCATAGAATTGTTGGGATGAGAGGACACACTACATCCCAAGGTTTTAGGACATTAGTGCCATCATTATACAACAAGACAGGGGCTTGCTCTGTCACAATGTGAATGATGAAGTACCTGGAAGGTTCTTTTCTTGTCAGAATCACAAATATAGCTGCAGGCTCCAGAAACATGTCTTTACTGACAAGGTGCAAGACACCAAAATGCATATGGGGTGATCATCCACTCGCCTGTGAAACTCAAGACAAAACAAATTCTATGCAATTTAGCTAATTTGAAGACACGGGCATTGGTTGAATAGCCTGAAAGGCAGCCTCCCTCTCTGGCTTCCGTGCATAGGAAAACATGTGGAAAGTGCATGGGTGACTTGTCTTTTTCCCTTTGACTGTTGGTGCCACCTGTCCCTTTCCTTGTGCTCTGCCTCACTTCCTCTTTCCATTCTATAGTTTCATAACATATCAGTCTCTCGTTCTATCCCTGCCATTTCTTTCAACTTTTCTATAAATTTTATAGTTTTTTATTACCAACATGCATGTTCACATTTTCTTCAAAATCTGACTATAATTTGAAAGAAAGATATATTTTAGAGAATAAAAAACTTACTGAAAATATTTTAATTATTTCTTCATTCCTCTATGATAGTGAGTGGAATGGATTCTGTTCCTTTAAGAAAATATTCCAATAGTGTGCTTTTTAAATAATCAACTGAGGTTCAAGATGGAGCAGAGTAAAGTAGAAAGACTAAAACGTCAGAGAAAGGAAGAGCAAAGGTGGTGCTAAAACTTCTCTGTTTCGCTCTCTCTCTCTCTTTTAAAATTTATTTATTTGACAGAGGAAGAGAGAGAGAAAGAGAATGGATGCACTAGGGCCTCCAGCCACTGAAAATGAACTACAGATGTGTGTGGCCCCCTTGTGCATCTGGTTAACATGGGTCCTGGGGATCCAACCAGGGTGCTTTGCTTTGCAGGCAAATGCCTTAACCGCTAAGCCATTCCTCCAGTCCTGTTTTTCTCTTAAACCCCGTGACTCTCAGTTCCTTCTCATGGTTGACAGAGACCACAGTTCATCTTGGAAGGATGTCACTAGGATTAATATCCAATACTTTTAAAATATTTTATTTGTTTATTTGCGAAGAGAAAGAGAGAATAAATGCAGTGATTGGTTTGATTGGTTTCCAGCCAATGGAAATGAACTCCAGATGCATGCGATACTTTGTGCTTCTGGCTTTATGTGGGTACTGAGGAATCAAACCAGGTCAATAGGCATGACAGGCAAGCACTTCAAATGCTGAACCATCTCTCCAGCCCCATAATCCTTCTAAATTACCTGGTACATTATAGGTTTCAGTAATCATAAGCCCTGTTATTATCTGGTCCACACATAAAATGATTTTTTCTTCTCATTCTCATACCCCTCTCTTTGTTTGTTTCAATATCAGAAGGAAGTATGTGGTACCTCAGTTTTCATTTTGTGTCATGAAAATACAGTAATAGCTACAATAACAGTAGAATTTCTTTCTTTCTTTCTTTCTTTCTTTCTTTCTTTCTTTCTTTCTTTTTTTTTCTTTCTTTTTTTAACAGTAGAATTTCCTAAAGAAATAGCCCCTCACATCAAGGAGACACCACAATCCTTCAGTAGGTGGCAGCATTTTCCCTAGAGCTATGGCTAATAAATACTATACCCATGCTCCTGAGTGTAATTCTAGTCATAGATTTACAAGGGAGATAAAAGTTCAGATGTTAATTGAGCTATATCTTTTAACAATCTTTTTTTTGTGTGTGGGGAGTATAAGAATAATAATAGTACATCTGGTTTTCAATGAATTTACCACCAAATCCCTCAAATATGTTAGGTCTGCATTTTGGAAATAAAGACATAGGTATATCATTAAGAAAATTAGCAATGAATTATTTGAGAAAAAGAAAGTAATAATTGAGAAGATGGACAAGGAATGGTTAACAAAGACTGGATATTTTCAGAGTACATGATATACTTGAAAATTTTCCTCTTGAAATAATTGCTTTGTACAATAAATGTACATTAATAATATAATCTACAAAAATAATATCATGACTAAGTATATGAAACTCAGACTATTTTATCACAGAGTCCTTCCCTCCTCATATGTGTGCATTCATATTGCCCTTTGATTCTCAGTGTGATTCTGTATGTGACTATGAAATAAATCAGCCTACTGAGAAATGCTCTATCTGGACTACACTGAGTCTAAGCCCAGATACGGTTGGTCACACTGTTCATATTATATACACCTTTAGATTGTGGGAGAAAAGGGAATACACTCTCTCCTATTAGCAGAACACCATGCTGCTATGTGAGTTTTTCATTATCTCAATCTTTGTCCATTGATGGTAGTGTTTAACATAGTGTTTAAGTATTTTAAGACAACATATTGTATCTTTCACTACATGACAAATTCTAACAGAACTTAGAGCTTTTCCAAGAATGTGGCAGAATTTATGTATTTATTTTAATGGTTCATATGCTTTCATAAAGGAATATAGTCATATAGCATATGAATTTCATTGAACAAGTCACTTTCCAGAATATGATATTTCTTTTGCACTTTGAGCACAGTGTTTGTTTCTCAAGTTGATTTATATAAAGAAGGAATGTAGCACAGTGAATAAATTTAAAAAAAAACATTTAAGAATCTTTTTTCTCTTCAATCCCCAAACTAAGATCATCTATGCAAACTTTTATTCTGATATGAGCTACAGTCACAGTTGTTTCCAGCTAGGGCAGAGGTGCCAGCAATGCACTAAATCCACATGTACAGTTAGCCAGATTCATCCCTAACCTCTCTGTGGAACTTTCCTAGGAGAAAAGATATTTTAATTAAAATACTTTGCTCCTCTGTACCTGAAAGAACATTTTAAGAAAATAACTGATTCATACTGTATTATTTATCCAACTTAGGCTCATTTTTTTCCCCACTCAAAACTGCAAATGATCTGGGCAATTTGGGAATAGATCTTAGCAGGCCAGTTGTGCACTATTCAAATGAGTACAACAAAGATGAAGCTGACAGTAGAGTGTGCCTCTAGCTACCAGCCCGACCCCCATGTGATGTTGGCTGGCTTCCTAAGCACCAGCAGAACCAGGGGAATGAGACAGCAGGTGGCTCCTTGACAAGGGTAAATATGGGTTTTATCTCACTGACAGCATTATCAAAACAGAATTCTGTTAGGGGAAATTTCAGTTTTACTATGCCCACTTCCTTGTTGGGGACAGCTACCTAGAAGGAACATCATTAGTGCCTGCCATCTTCCCACCAGGCAAAATGGGATATGCTGTGTTCCCCTAAGAGACTCTGAGCAGATGCCAGTGACTGCTTTTTACTCATCTTTAGCTGCACGTCTAATCCCCACGAAAATTCTATGAGCATCTGGTACAGCAACAAGGATGTTTGTTTTTTAAAGACTGTTTTAGAAAGGAAACACACTTTCTGTGCAAAGATTCTAAGTGTTTTACAAATAAATAGGTTGCAAGGGTGTTATTAAAGGAAAGTTGTGGTCGTTGACATTAGCGAGTTCTAAGGTGCTTCTCTTCCACTATGTCTGTGCCACACATAGGACTGAAGTGCCATGGTTTCAAACAACTGGGAGAGTTCTTTAATATGAAACACTGTATTTGTAATCATAATGTTTATTTGCATAGTTTCTTTATCCAAGGAGATCTAAATCCTTCCCAGGGCCATTAATTCTCATAAAAAACATTCCATGAGGGCAGTGAACAGGTTCTGCCCTTCTAGTGTTGTTGGGAAAACTGAAGCATGGGCGGTGCCTAAGTCCACTCAGGTGAGGAGAGTTTTTGATCAGAGTTGATACCCAGAGTCCACTGGGTCTTGACATTTGGCTCGAAACTGGTCAGTCTTAAACCCAAACTGTTCATGTGTTTTGTTCAGAACTCACATTTTTAGCCACCTTAAAAAAAAATTGGAAGGTTTTTACCTAAAAATCTATTTCTTTCTGCCTGTTAAGAACAGATGGGTCCAGTCACCCTGTAGTATATCCTACAGGACAGAAGTCAAGAAGACATGGGTGGCTTTGGCTCCATTAGAACTCCTGACTTTGGTCTCACTTGTCCCACTTAACTATTTTCACCTTCCTCTCTGGTCTCAGCAAGCATTTGTGTTTGGGACACCAGGACACAGTTCCCATGCTTTTCTTACACTTGAGCGTCCAGGTCTCTGAACAGTGTCTGATCTGTGGTCACTGAGTGGTCAGCTTTTGATGAGTTGATTTAAGGACAAACAAGTGATTGACCTAAAATGACATTTGAGTCAAGCTGTTCATTAATGGGACTATTTATGTTAAGAAACAAACCTGAGGGCTAGAGAGATGGCTTAATGGTGAAGGCACTTGCCTGCAAGCCCAAGGACCGGGGTGTAAGCCAGATGCACAAGGTAGTTCATACATCTGGAGCTCATTTGCAGCAGCTGGAGGACCTGGCCCACCCATTCATTCATATTATCTCTCTCTCTTTCTCTTTATCTTCCCCTCACTCTCTCAAAAAAATAAAAATAAAATATTAATAAGTATTTAAAAAGAAAGAAAGAAAGTCTGACGTGGTGGTGCATACCTTTAATCCCAGCACTCGGGAGGCAGAGGTAGGAGGATCACCATGAGTTCAAGGACACCATGAGACTACATAGTGAATCCCAGGTCAGTCTGGACTAGAGTGAAGCTCTACCTCAAAATAAATAAATAAATAAATAAATTAATTAATTAATTAAAAAGAAAGAAAGAGAGAAAAAAGAAACTTGAGCTTGGAAATGATTGTGAGCTGTTTCAGAATTGAACTGATTAACTGAATTTACATTTTCTATATAATGATCCATTCTTGACATAAAGGAATTTTGTAACTCTGATTTTGGTCCTGAGATTAAAGATGGTAATTTGTGGTCACAGAACACTACAAATGCGTAGATGAGAGAAACATGCTTACATGTTAAAGGAAGACACTGAACTATGAGATCAGTGGTTGGAAATGATAGAATTCAAAGCCTCTGCTATTTCTTCTGGTCTACTCTGGGTATGGCTGGACCTAACTTCAGAGTGAGCATTGAATTGCTCTGTGAAGCAAATCCCCTTTTTGTTGGAAAACTTGCACCAGGGACATTTTATTAATTGGAAAATCTGTGCCAAAGGGGATTTTTTTTTCTTTTTAAATTTAGGACTAAGCTAATTAAAGCTTATTAATACCATACAATGTCTCTTTTATATGACAGAATATTAATAAATGCTACCAAGCTGTAACTTCAATCCCCAAGTGAATGGTAAGAAATATTTGGATGTAGACAGATGCTATGTGCAAAATTGTACTATACCTAGTTTGCATGGACACAGTTTCATGTGTGTGATTCAATCCATATAAAAGTATACAAAGCTGAATCTGAAAGTATTTTATTTCATCTTACCCTATAGATATCTTCCCATATTCACATATATACATCTGAACTACCACCCAAAAGATAGCCCTTATCAAAAATTTGGTATGATAAAAATATACTTATATAAACTTTTCTGGTCTTGCTAATTTAAAAAATGGTTGTTCAAGATAGCAAGAAATTTGAAACACATTTGACTATATATATAAAAAAAACCCCACAAGTATGCAAGGTAACCCATGTAAATTTCTAATTATTTTAAGTAAAATCGTTGTTTCAAAGGTTTCCCTAAGTTAAATCTGCTCATTGAAGTCAAATACACAACAGATGGCTGAGGTACTTGTCAGTCATTATTATAGTGGAAACCCCCCTCATTTTACTAAGTCTAGAGAAAATTACAAGATAAAATGAGGAAGGTAGATGGATTTGCTGGAGACATTTATATCAGTAGCTTAATGTTCCTAAACTCAACCCTATTTCTGTCAGCATTATTAACTAATAAGAATTCTAGTTTAAGATTATTCAAAGCTTAGTCTCCAGAAGACATCAAGCAACTATTTCTCGGTGATGGGGAAGTCTTACCTCAAATAGGAAATACATAAACCAAACATATGTTGTTTTTCTCAAAAGAAAAAAAAATGTATATATCTTAAGGATACTTTCATTAATTAGGTATTATTCTAAAACTCACTTTGATTTCTCCTAACAGTTAAGAGAATATTGTGGTTGATAAAACTTTATTGCATAGGCTCCTAATCCACCAGTAATTTGACATAAGTCACAGGATGTGTTTAATAACAGTAAGTATTAGAAAAATTGGGGTTTGAAGATTGAAAAGTGGGAAAGAGAAGGGAAAACATTTAAGTGAACAGAAATTGGTTGGCAGAGTATAGTTAAGAAACTTGAAGAGTGTTTCAAATAATATTCATGGTTCCCAAAATTGTCAATAAATAAAAGAATAACAAAGAATGAAAATTTGTGATTCCCCTGGGACATCATTTTTACCTCTTAAGATGACATAGAAAAATATATAAAGATGGTCTGGTAGAGCCACATAGTGAGTATGTATGTACTTTGTCACTGATCTGAAGAGAATTCCAAAATTATATCATTTACATAGGGTAGATTTAAATGTTACAGGTATTAAGAGTACTCCTTTTGAATTCATTTATTTGTCAAATATTTGCTGAGCTCTTGTCCTGAACCAGGTAATGTTCCATCTCATAGCTAAAGATATACTATAGAGGAAGATAAAGTTGTTTTGCTCATAGCGTTTTCATTGTACTGGGACAAAGATATATTCCTGGTAATCCCAAGAAAAGATAATACACAGACAAACAATAGGGAATGTCCTTGCCTAAAGTGTCAGAGTTAACAAGGGATTGTCAAAATTGGGGCACAGATATTCCAGCACTATCTCTGTAAGATTAGATAAATATCAGAGCTTCCTAAGGCCCAGCCTTCATAAAAGTACTTTGATTCTAGTCTAATTAGAACAAAGATAGCTTCTTTTGCCTCCTGAAGATTTGGAGTCCCTCATCTATAATGAAGTATTTGCTAGGTAATCATTCTGTCCCATTTGGTATCTAATATTTCATCCTACAGCCGCATGCAAAAGCAATGCATACCTATTTCTGCTCTAAGCTCTTGATCTGGAGGAAAGTCTGGGAAGGCAGGACCAACCGGTTAGATAACCCATGCTTGAGAAAAATGTTGTTGATCACTGTGAGAAAACAGTAGTCTGGTTGAAATTGTAAGAAAGTTCCAGAATCCAGTCAGATAATCACACACTGGTCCCTTGTACAGAAGTCTTAAAGAAGATATCTAGATCATGGGTCAGGGAAGAGATATGTTAAGAACCAGAAACATGGTCTGAATGAGTCCGCATGATCAGAGCCAACTGGCTTCTCTGCTGAATGTAGAGCTGCCCATCAGTGCTGTTTGTGGGGGTACCCACTGACTTCATTTAAAAGGCTTTTATGGCATTAAAGGTGGGTTGTTCTTACCTGACTATCTAATTAATGTTGGGCTTCTTGAAGGTGAAAAGAATGTGATGGCTCATTGCTGCCTGATTTTACCATGAACAAAGCAAGACCTCCTGACCAGATCAGAACCCAGTCTATGATGCTGTGTTTTTCTAGCATACAATAGCTGGCTGTCTTCTGTGTGTGCCAGTGAGACCTGGGGTGAGAGAGGCACGGCCCTTTCCACCCTTGAGGAAACAGAGTTTGAGAGTTGCAACACCTCTGGAAGATAGGGAAGCATGCAAAATGCTACATCAGAAGGTTCTCAAAGATAGTTTAGTTGGGGAGAGTTTTTCAATGGGAGTGGAAAGGGGATGAGAGAGGCAATGGAAGTGAATAAGATCAAAATACATTATATACCTGTATGAAATTGCCAAACTTAAGTGAGTCTTTTGATATTTCTGGTGCTCCTTCCGTGGACTTATTCTAGAATACTACATGATCTGCTTTGGCTTATCCTGCTTGGATAAATAAATCTAATTTTAAAGCTATACAACCATAAGATGTCATGGTTATTATTAGTTTGATGTCTTGGTTTAGTAGGACGGAGTTAATTTTTTTTTTCCTCTGCTATCCCCTCAATACTCAGGACATGTTAAATCATAAAGAGCTGGGACTGTGTCTTGTATCTATCTCTTGGTCACCACAGGTTTTGTTCACAGAGAATAAACATATTCAGTGACTGGAAATGACTAGAAGATGTCTTATGAAATGATTTCTTGAAAGTTTTGTATCAAATCTCTATAAATACTTGAGGTGAACAACTTCTCATTTTCCCATCACCTCACTGAAAATATATTAAGCCAACATATTGTAGTATAGTGTCATATTTTCCATCTTGTTTAATAACTAAAAGCCAAGAATGCCATGCACTGCTTGTTCCAATAGTAGTCTAACCCAGTGTGTCTGAAGTTGGTTTTAAATAAGACACTTAATGTCTAACCCTATTAAAATTTGCAAACATTGGTTGCCTAAGGCAGACAGGATCTTAATTTGAATTTTAAGTGGAAAGTTAATTGTTTTGTAAATTAATCAGTTACGTGGTGGTTTAGCTGTATTTGCCTGGTTAATTACTTTTCCCTATCCTGTTAACTCTGACTTAACAAGAGAAAGTCATTCTTTATATGCCCACATCATTTGCCCATAAGAATCTGTGTATGTTCGTGTGTTTCCCATGTAGCCTTTGCTCACATAGAAATCTGCCTTGTGGTTTTTGAAAACCTTTTACTTTCATTTATCCTACTGAAAATATTACTGAAAACTGACAATGTGCCTAGCACTGTTTCAGAAAGCTGTTCTACCAAAGTTTATATCAATGCTGCAAGAGATAAACCGGAAGTGATGCAAATAACTGTTGGCCTTGGAGCTGAGTCTATAAGGACCTGCAGCACGTAAAGGTCAAGAGCATGGCTTCAGGTGTCTGACAGACTTGAGTTCCATCGTTGGCTTTTCCACTTCTTTGCTTTAAACATTTTTTAAAAGTATATTTTATTTACTTATTTGAGAGAGAAAGAGTCAAAGAGTGAGAGAGAGGGGGCGAGAGGGAGAGAATGGGCACGCCAGGGCCTCCAGCCGCTGAAAATGAACTCCAGATGCATGCACCTCCTTGTGCATCTGGCTTATGTGGGTCCTGGAGAATTGAACTGGGTTCTTTGGCTTTGCAGGCAAGTGCCTTAACCACTAAGACATCCCTCCAGCCCCCTCTGCCTCTTTCTCTCTCTCAAACAAATAAATAAAATATATTTTTAAAAACGTTAAAAAGGGGGGCTGGAGAGATCGCTCAGCATGTAAGGTGCTTGCTTGTGAAGCCTATGGACCCAGATTTGATTCTCCTGTACCCACATAAGTCAGATGCACAAGGTGGCATATACACCTGGAATTCATTTGCAGTGGCTAGAGGCCATAGCATATCCATTTTATCTATGTGCCTCTTCCTTCCTTCCTTTCTTTCTTTCTTTCTTTCTTTCTTTCTTTCTTTCTTTCTTTCTTTCTTTCTTTCTTTCTTTCTCTCTTCCTTTCTCTTTCTCTCTTTCCTCTCTCTCTCTCTTAAATAAATAAAAAATATTCATAAAAGACAGCCTTCTATAAGTTGGGGAGAGGACGGTTATTGTTTGCATCATAAATGGTCCACACTGGCTCATTTTGGTCCTTTACTTGTGTCACACCTTTTAAGGCTACAGGAGCCTGATTGGGGAGGCCTGCCCAGCAGCAGGTCATTAAGAAAGGGCCTTGGAAGGGTCATAATTGAGGTCTATTTTCTCTGCTTCCTTATCAGCCACTATGTGAGTAAGTCTGTGACACCTATTGCCATAGCCAGGCACCCTGCCATGCATACCCATTGTTACTGTGGGAGAGATTAGATTATGTAGTGATGTAGGAGACCCACAAGTTTGTGAACCCCAATTTTGGGGCCTTCCCCAAGTTATCAAATAACTGCAAAGATACAGCCACAGAGAAGGGTAAGTTATGAGACTTTTAATTATGGTTAGGGTGAAAACAAGAGAGAAGAAAAGGCAGAAAAGAGGAATTTCTCCCCACTCGCAGCAGTGCTAGGAGGGGAGAGGAAAAGGAAAAAGCGGAAATTTCCCTCATTTAGATAATAGATGTTTGTCTCTGGAAAAGAAGCCTGTGGGGGCGGGGTGGGGAATGTCTCTCACACCTGGCTCAGGTCCTTTATATAAGACAGGCATCTACCTACAAAGAGTCTCATCACCAGGCTCACTAGTTAATGAGCCCAGGAGGAAGACTGACTCAGGGGCTAAGCCTGCTAAAATGGGGGACAAACAGGCCGCTGTTGCTGTGGCTGAGGAGGGAATAGGAGATTTCTGCCTACAGCCGTCTTGGACAAGACTGGGTAAGTTCTAATCCTATCATGTTTCTTTGGATAAGTCCCTAGCTAGCTACCTGTTAAAGAAAGCTGACTTGCTCCTTACCCGTATCACCATGGTAGTCTGAAACTCCTCTGAGTGCATAACCAAAATAAATCCTTTCTTTCTGACGTCGTTTCTGTCCAGTATTTTGCATGCGAGGAAAGGGATGAGGACAAGTGTCCTCGCCAGGACGTAGTCGAGCTACGATTCTCACCTTGGACTACGTAGTGTCTGGAAGTGTGCAAGACACATTTTTCCTGTTAGGGATAGTATTTTGTCCATATAGCCCGAAGAATTGAAAATAGGCCACAAAGAACTGGCACCAATGGAAGGCAGGGAGTGGCTACAGAACTCATTGAGAACAAAGACCATGAAGAACAGTTGGTCATCTAGAAGGACAAGAAGGGTGTTGGTTCAAGAGACCATGAAGCAATACACAGTATTTATCTTAGGAACAAAAAGAAAAACAAAGGCATGTCCACTTATTTTCCTCAGAGCAAGATGATCAGCAAAATATAGTCAATTAGTATGGAACAATAATTAAAAATAAATACAGGTTGAAAATAATCAACCCAACTAGAAAACAAGATAAACTGGAAACATTTGGAGAGGCAGTGGCAACAGCAATGATTCTAAACAGTGACAAGAAATTGTAGGAAACTAAGTCTTAAAAGTTGGAGTAGGTCAAAGACTGGTGAGTACAAAACTACAGTACAGTCTGAGAGTAACATTGTGTTGCACTTGGAAAGAGAAAGCATTTGCTTGTTATATACTGATCAGGGCTGAATCTGGTTTAGTACATTTAATTATGAAACTTAAGTGGCCCTCCTAAATGTGTTGACAACAAGGAAACCTTAAACTAAGAGTTCATGGCTGTTATTCCAAACACAGGGATCCTAAGTCAGGAAGCTTGAGAAGAATTTAAGGATAGCCTGGACTACCTAGTGTGTTTTAGACCAATGAGAACTGCAGTATAAGATTCTGTCTCAAATACCCACCTCCCCCAACATTGGGGGGGGGGCGATACACTGAGGAAAAAGAACTCAGTAATGGAATATGGGTATTGATTTCTGTCTTCTGTTTTTGTATTTGGGTTGTCCATAGAAATGGAAGTGAAATCGTAAGCCTGTATAAGTCCTCTGTAGCATGAAATGAAATTCTATGAAAACTGTTGTTAACCTGATAAATCTCTAAACACCCAACTACCCGATTTTGCAGCTGAATTAACATCTCAGGATCATATGCCTGTGGGTAAAAATGAATGATCTTTTATCTCCAAATTTAGGACTCTGTCTCTAGGATGTGTGGTATCACTAATCTCCCCCTTCCTAGACTCCTCTGAACTTTAGAACATGGATATTTCAAAATATCATGGAGCTAACAGGATCACTATGTGACTTAACCTATAGCCCTGGGCTAGTTCCTACAGGAGCAGTTAATCCTATAATTATTATAATGTCAATCTAGGGTTAATCTTTCAGACAGATTGTAATCTTTTAGCTAAGACAATTTCAGTTACAACGTACTTAACACTTTTGAAATGAGGAAAATGTTTTTACATGGATTAAGTCCCAGGAAAGCGCCATGCTTAAGGAAAGAGGTTAATGTTAAACAAAACCAAGACTTAGGTCAATGCATGCCTGAGAGGTACTCTTAACACCTGGATAGCTGTTACTGCCCAAAGATTTCCTATTGCAATATATGGGTGCACAACAAGATAATATATTTTTATTTTCCTCTCCACCACAAATCTGTTAGTAACCCAAATATGATCGGGAAAACACCAAAGATTTCTACATCAGGATGTTGAACATAGAGCAGTTTGGCCGTTAGTATGTCAACACATTAGGAAATTACAAATATAACATTTTTTTTTAAAAAAGTTCTTTCTGTGTGGTGTGGCACAGCTGTAATCTCAGCTCTTGGAATGTGGAGACAGGAGGATCAGGAGTTCAAGGTCCTCCTTCTTAACTACAACTCAGCAACAAGAAAGAAACTCATAACAAGAAAGAAAGAATGGGGCTGGAGAGATGGCTTAGCGGTTAAGTGCTTGCCTGTAAAGCCTAAGGACCCTGGTTCGAGGCTCGATTCCCCAGTACCCACATAAGCCAGATGCACAAGGGGTCACATGCATCTGGAGTTCTTGCAGTGGCTGGAGGCCCTGGCGTGCCCATTTCTCTCTCTCTCTCTCTCTCTCTCTCTCTCTCTGCATGCCCATTTCTGTATCTCTCTCAACTAAATAAATAAAAATAAAATAAAATATTTAAAAAGAAAGAGAGTGAGAAAAGGAAATAATAATGGAAGAGAGAAGAAAATAATGGATAATTTTCATGCTGTTTTGTTTTCAGATGAAAGAAAATTAAAATACAGACTGAAGCTTGGAAAGTCAGGACACAAAGCTAGGGACTGCCTACAGAAGGTGATGCTGGAGTTTTCTCATCACTGTGGACGTTCTTTTTTAGTACCACTGACATGTTTGGCATTTTAAGAAGACACAGATCAATGGCCTTACTTGTAGGAAGTTTTTGTTGACATATAACTCATTTCAATGATGACAGTTGCCCTGTCATGTAAGAATTTTATTTAGAAATACCAGTGTTTGAATAGGCCTGGGCCTTTCTCATACCATCTGCCTCATTCTAGGGTCTGCAATTTAAGAAGATGGAGCAGGGGCTGGAGAGATGGCTTAGCGATTAAACACTTGCCTGTGAAGCCTAAGGACCCCGGTTCGGGGTTCGATTCCCCAGTACCCACGTAAGCCAGATGCACAAGGAGGCACATACATCTGGAGTTCATTTGCAGTGGCTGGAGGCCCTCGTGTGCCCATTCTCTCTCTCTCTCTCCCTGCCTGTTTCTGTACCTCTCTCTCAAATTAATTAATTAATTAATTAATTAATTACTTAATTAAAAAAAAAGAAGAAGAAATAGACAGAGCAGAAAGGACAGAGCCACAACAGAAGCTACCTGGGCTGGAGGAGCAGCTGCAGAGAACCTCATTAGCATTAGACTGTTTGCTGCATCTGAGAAAAACCATCTGGCTATTTTTTTTTTTTTTTTTTTGTATGAGTATGTGTGTGTGGCATGGGTGTGCATATGCATGGTTGTAGGTGTGTGGCTGCTTACGTGTGGGCCGGTGTATGTGCACCTGTATTCATGTGGGTGTGGAGGCCAGAGATTGATCTTGGATGTCTTCCTTGATTGCTTTCTACCTTATTTACTGAGGCAGAGTCTCTCCCTTTAACCCAGAGTCTATCTAGCCATTTTGTCCCAAGGATCTGAAGCCTCTTCCTTCCAGGAGCTGAAATAATAGGTAGGCTGCTATGCCAACTTGGCATTTAATTCTGTGCTGGGATTTATTTGAACCCCAGCGCCCATGCTTGTACAGCAATCACCTTACTGAATGACCTTGGGTTTTTGTTTGTTTGTTTGTTTGTTTGGTTGTGTGTGTATTTATTTTGTTATTGCATTTTTCCTTATAAATCAACATTATTTGAAAGTCTCTGACAACAGTAGTCTTCCTGGCCCAAGAGAAAACAGTATGCATTCGGTGCAGAGCAGGACAACCTGGTGTATCTGATTACTGAGCTTGCTTTGTCCTTCGGCAGAATCTGCTAGCTGATCTCACTCTGGCAGAACTTGCTTTGAAGTTTAGAGAAATTAAATCAACCTTCAGATCACATGTATCCCCAAGAATGTGGTTTCCCAGGTATGATCAATTGATCAGCCCCTGCCTGCCTCTCCTTTCACGTTGTCATTGTCATCATCTCTGCAGGTTCCATGGGAAGAGATTTGATTTTAGGCCTTCATCACAGCCCAGAGAGTCCAAGAGAACTGTCCAAGGAGCACCTCCCTCTCTCTCTAAGAGTTGCCTCACTTCTTGATGATTGTGCAAACACTCATAATTATGTCTCCAGGTAAACATACTGCTGTCTTCTTGGAAAAAATGAGAAGTACAAAGAATGTTTATAGGCAAGGCTAACTGTTCCAAGAATCACTCTTTGGTTTAGACACACCTGAGCTACCATCCCCCTGTTATTGGCTAAGAAAGTTGCCACACCTGATTTGCAAGTTTACTGTTGGAGCCAATGTGGGGTGCGGGGGGGGGGGGTGCCTTACCAGCCAGCACTGGATTTTATCTAGCTAGAAATAGCAAAACAGTTCTTGCTGAGAAAACACTAGGTTCTGAGCTCATTTCTAAAGGAAAACGACTCTTTCCAGAGGCTCAGGGAACCTGTTTCAGAGCCACTCAACTGGCTCAGAATTCGAGTTTGACAGAACGACTCCCAGAGGACTATGGCAACCTATGTTCTGCAGATCGCTGGGCTGGTGCTTGGTGGGATTGGCATGGTAGGCACAGTGGCTGTCACTATCATGCCTCAGTGGAGAGTGTCTGCCTTCATCGGGAGCAACATCGTGGTGTTTGAGAACCTCTGGGAAGGACTGTGGATGAACTGCATGAGGCATGCCAACATCAGGATGCAGTGCAAAGTCTACGACTCCCTGCTGGCTCTGTCCCCGGACCTGCAGGCATCCCGGGGGCTGATGTGTGCTGCCTCGGTGCTGTCCTTCTTGGCCTTCATGACGGCCATCCTCGGCATGAAGTGCACCAGGTGCACTGGGGATGACGACGCCGTCAAGAGCCGCATCCTGCTGACAGCTGGCCTCATCTTCATCATCACGGGCCTGGTGGTGCTCATCCCCGTCAGCTGGGTGGCCAATACCATCATCAGAGACTTCTACAACCCCATAGTGGACATGGCCCAAAAACGGGAACTTGGAGAGGCCCTCTACATAGGCTGGACCACGGCCCTGGTGCTGCTTGCAGGAGGGGCGCTCTTCTGTTGTGTGTTTTGCTGCACTGAAAAGAGCATCAGCTACAGATACTCAGTCCCATCTCATCGCACAACCCAAAGGAGCTTTCACCTGGAAAAGAAGTCGCCGAGCATATACTCCAAAAGCCAGTACGTGTAGAGGTACGTGCGTGTGAACTCCTCCTGCGAAGTGATGCCAACCATGGAGACCTCCACGGTGTTCTCACAGAGCCAAAGGACATCACTGTGCCATTCTCCCTGCACAACATTAATGAAAGGAGAGATGGACCATCTGCTTAGGATTTCATACACCGTTTCAGCAGAAGGAGGTATTACACACATGGCTTTGATTGTTCTAGGAAGTAAGGCAATTTGTTCGAAATCGTAAGTAAGGTGAAATGGTCATGCAGCTCCTCCTTTTATCAGTGACTTCAGAATGGAAGAGCTGAAGACTGTTAGCTCAAGCTGTGGTTTCCATGTCATAGCATTTTATATGTTGATGTGCATGACATTTACATCTCACCTAAGTGGAGACAAGCCTATGTGGTTCTATTTAAAGTGAAATTCCAATCTATTACACTGAACACACAGAAATCAGCTATTGCTTTTCGGGGGAATCAGAGATTGAAGAAGGCTGACATTAATTGCTTAACAGCAGCTTAAGGAGGAAAGTGCTCCGTTTATAATGAGGGTTAAAATAAAAGCTTTAATCATCAGTGCAAAGGAAACTAAATCACTTTTTGATATCCTGCTTTTCAGCCTCTAAGAGTTAAAAGTCCTAATTCCTTTATCCCTTTCCCTGGAGGCCATTCTTTTCTTGTATATTTAATTAACATCTTAAAATTTAAAAAAAAAAAAAAAAAGATATTTTGTCAAGAGCTTTTCCTTTTTAAATGACTTTGCCAGTGCTTTGTTACAAAGACAGATATTGCAGTGGTTGAAGAAAAATTAACAATTTCAGGAAAGTAAATTTCTTTTATCTTAGCTTTTATGTTTGGAGAAGGATGGTTTTTGAAAACAAGTCATATATGTGTCGAGATAACTTTGGAATATAGTGTTTGTAATGTTATCAATATATAGGACAAAGAGTAAAATAATGTGTTTTGGTTTTTATTTTCTTACCAAACGGGGAAAGAAAACTCTGAAAAAGTAGTCCTTTCAAACTTTATCTGCTGCTAAATTATGTTGTCTTTTCATTTCTGTCAAACATGAATTTCCTTACTTGTTCCATTTTTGCTGTTTTATCAAGTGTAGTAATATGTTTTTCTACCAAACTTGAACACAAATTATCTTCTAATTTTCCAGTTTGTATCTACATGTGTCTATGTTAAATGACTATGTTTTCTGTGTATATTGTATTAAAAAATATCGCCCTTTATAGTTATCTACTATTCTCTCAATATTCTTTTTTTTGTTTTATTACTTTGTAGATATTTTAAAAGAATTCATGTAGTTAATTTTGTAGTTTTAATGATTGATTCTGTGTTAATTTTTAGATAGTATATAGTTTAACGTTACTGTATCTTATAATAGTTCATATTAATATTTGATCCAAAAATGTATTTACCATCTTTTAAGATAATTACTTGGGTATTAGGTATGCATCTACTGTAAATATTGTGTATGTGATCTCCAGATTTTTCTAAGTTGTTCATATATCTTTCAACCTCTGAGAATAAGAATTAATAAAACCAGTTTATGTTTTGGAGCACATATTATATTTATGTGAATTACCACATTACATCCTTTATAATATTGATAATGGATCTCTTTTAATTCACAAATGGGGGTATCTCTAGTAGCTAATTAGTTATGTAAAATAAAAAACATAAAAACTGAGGTAATAATTAATAACAAATGCTTATGATTTTCAGTTTTTAGTTTATAAATCAAGCTTGTATGTCAGGAAAATCATTGGCTATTTTTTTTCCACATGGATGAAGTCCTTATTTTTAAGTGGTTAGGAGTCCTGGACATTTTTGCCACTTTGGGTGAAAACATTCACAAGAGCACAAATAAAGCAGAAGCAAGTGCCTCTGAGAAGAACTCCAAAGACCCCACCTTCTAAACCCCAGTCTCGAGTCAAGCATTCATTTTACTAAGAAATCTACCTCAGTATTCCACAGTAAATTTATTATGCAGCTCCTTGTTCCCCTGAAACACTATTAATTTTCTTTATGAATTTGCCTTTTAAGTATCTCTGAAATTTTACCCCACCTACCCCAGCTACTGTCTTCTCATCTCTTTCCTACATAGTTAAAAGAAATCTATTCTCTTGTTGCTCTCTGGAGAATATTTTCCTTCCAGCTAGCCACCAAATTGTTATCTCAGTAATCTCTAAACACAAGCCATAGCCCAAGAAACCCTGCATATCTTTATAGGAAATGAAGGATGCCTCATTTCCTATAATGTAAACTGTAAATGCTTTACATATAAAAATTAACATGAAGAAAAATATCATCTCATAGTGAATTTTATCAGAGAATGCAACAATGGTGTGTAACCAGTACAACAAGTGCATGGTTGGTGTCCTCAAACCAGAGTAACTCACATTTAAAGGCCTTCTTTAATATTCTGAAACACATACAGTGAAACTAAAAAATCATTTCGTGACAAATTATGTGAAAACGTTGGTTTTATCAGGTTTTATGGAAAACGTTCTATCATGTGATATAAAGGATACATGGAGGAAGATGAAATGGTTTTTAATACTTCGTTTTATAGCTAATTTTATGGCTTGGTTAAAAAATACAGTGTATTTCAATATTTTCTAATGACTAGATGGGGTAACAGCATAGAAGATGCATGATGTCTGTTAATGAAGTATTTGCACAATATGCTTGAAATCATCAAGGTTTTTGTCCAAATGAAAGACAATGTGTACAGAACAAAGAGAAACACCTCATATCAACCAAAACTGGGTTTAGGAGAGTCCCCTAGCTTTGTGTGCCTCTCCCCCTCAAGTGTAAAGTGAAGATAGTGAGGTGGTTACAGGAACAAAAAAATTATCTTAAATAGAATGTTAGTAGCCTAATGGTAATATAAGTAAATACTGGATCATTTCTCTTCTTATAAATTTGTATATGTTTTCTTAAAAAGTGTATACATGGAAGAATGAAGCAAAAATATGAACTAAACCACTAGAATGTTTTTGTAAGGTATTATTACTATCAGTGGATGATTTTATGGCTATCCAACCCCCCCCCCCCAAAAAAAGTATTTCTTACACAATAATCTAATCCCAACATACATACAGCAATGGGAGGCAGAGTCAGAAAATTTCCAAAGCTCATGAGCCAGCTAGTCCAGCCCTCCCAGAAGGAAAATAATGAGACCCTATTTCAAACAAGGTGGAGGAGAGGAACAGTATGTTAGAGTTATCCTCTGAGAGCCACACGTGGGCCATGCACACCCATGTGCACAGATATAAACCCACAAATTAAAAATGTATATCTAAAGCAAAAACATATATTCATGTATGTTTTTGTTTCTAAAATCTGATGTCAATTTGATAAATATTTTACATATAAAAATATATTTACTTTTAATAAAACCTTTAACAGGGCTGGAGAGATGGCTTAGTGGTTAAGGCACCTGCCTACTAAGCCCAAGAATGCCTGTTCAATTCTCCAGGTCCCATGTTTAGCCAAACACAAAGTGACACAGGGGCGCAATGCCGCACTTGCCCACAAGGGGGCGCATGGGTCTGGAGTTCGTTCACAGTGGCTGAGAGGCCACTGGTGCACCTATCCACTCTCTCTCTCTCTCCAAAAAAAAAAAAAAAAAAAAAAAAAAAAACTTACAAAATCTTTCATTACTGCCATTATTTGTGTGAAGTTTCCAGATATTTTGTCAATGGTCCATTCCAGAGGCCTTCTTCCCTTTATGAATTTCAGAATTTGTTTTCATAAGTGAAAGTTTAACCAGTACTCAATACTTACCTCCCTGGCTTCTTGGAATAACAGTAACCATCAATGTGCTTAAGATTTAATTTAAAAATAACAGATTTTTAATTGGAAATTGTTTATGGAAATGTCATGAAACTCAAGCTGTTAGCTTTTGATAATCATTTATTTTTGTATACAAATATCAGGGTTGAGTAACCATCGCATCTTCTAACATACCTTCATCTTGTAAAACGACTCTCTCAGCTAAACATAAGATCTTGAACCGAAGTTGTATGTTAGAGACAATAGCAGCACAGCTCTGGGGCCAGGCAGCTATATTTCAACCCCAACTCTGTCATTTGTAACTGTGAGGTCTGAAACAGGTTAAATTTAACCTTGTTATGTGTTATGGCCCCTATTTTAAGTCCTGGAGTTACTGTGAAAAATCAAAGAGGTTGGGCTGGAGAGATGGCTTGGCGGTTAAGGTGCTTGCCTGCGAAGCCTAAGGACCCATGTACTACTCTCCAGATACCACCTTAGCCAGATGCACAAAGGTGAGGCAAGTGCAAGGTCACACATACCCACTAGGTGGTGAAAGCATCTGGAGTTCGATTGCAGTGGCTGAGGCCCTGGTGTGACTTTTTTTTTGTGAACTCTCTCTCTCTCTCTGTTGCTGTCTTTAAAAAGTAAAAAATTAAAAACAAAGTTAATGTATATCAATCCATTACAATATTAAGCTTATAAAGTGTATTAGTCTTGTTTATAGTATCTGCCCAGAGGATCTGTCTTTTGTTATTCTGTGCTCTACCTTCTGCCCCCTCCCTCAAGATGGATACTTTTCTTCTAATACTACACCCAGGACCCCTCACACACTGCACCAAGCTGTTATTAAGGTGTGCTGAGGTACGACTAGGGACTCAGGAATTGAGTTCTTGCTTTCATGGATCTGACATATTAAGAGGAAGGGATGAGAATGAGAAGACAACTTTTATTTTATGTCTGACACTCATCTGGTGTTTTCTTTCTTTACATCATTGATCCTTTTATAAATTCAATATGAAATTAGGAGAATATTGAGTCTGTAAAAGGTGATATAAACATCTTCTTATTGTAGGCACACATAAGAAAAATAGCATTTTAATAACATGCATTTTAATTGTACTTATTTGAGATAGAGAGAAAGAGGCAGAGAGAGAGAATGGGTGTGCTAGGGACTCTAGCCACTGCAAATAAACTCCAGATGCAGGAGGCACCTTATGAGTCCTGGGGAATGGAACCTGGGTCCTTAGACATCATAGGCCAAAGCCTTAATTGCTAAGCCATAGCTCCAGCACATAACATGCATTTTACATGTACTTATGTAACTATGCAATGTTTTAATGTGTATTAACATTTTAATTTACAGTTAATATATGTCTATATTACCTCTTTGACATTAGTCACTTTGAGTTAGAGGAGATATTAAACTGATCATGAGCCCTTCCCATGGAATATAGCTGACTTCTTTCCCTTTCTGTATGCGCATCTCCAGTACTTTCTCTTCCCGAGGCTCCAGTGACCTTACCATGAGCATTGAATGCCCTTTAACTCCTTCCTTCCTTCCTTCCTTCCTTCCTTCCTTCCTTCCTTCCTTCCTTCTTTCCTTCCTTCATTTCTCTTTTATTTCTTTCTTTGTTTTTTCTTTTTTCTTTTCTTTCTTTCTCTCTTTTTTTTTTTTTTTTTTTTAGTTTGTTGAGGTAGGGTCTCACTCTAGCCCAGGCTGTCCTGGAGTTCACTATGTAGTCTCAGGGTGGCCTTGAACTCACTGTGATTCTCCTACCTCTGCTTCCCAAGTGCTAGGATTAAAAGAATGCACCACCACATCCATTTCCTTTAACTCCCTTCCTTCTCCTCCTTGTCTCAGCAAACTTTCCTCTCTTATGTTTCTAACATTGATTGTCATATTTCTTGAAATAATATGTCATTGTTTAAGACCTCTATTTTTTATTTCATATTTTCAGGGCCGATTTCCTGGTCTACATTGGGAACCCCATAGCTCCTTGAACAATATCCTCCTACCTGTGATCTCAACCCTGCTTCAACTATTGAAGCCAGCAGAGAAGCTGCTGGATCCTGACCAATACACAGAACCTGGGGCCTTCTGGGAACTCTAGGCCTCTACCACATACCAGGATGGAAAGAATAGCACTGTTTTCAACTAAGCACAATGAGAAGCAAGGAATTACTTGCAGGAAGGCCTGAGGCCAGGCCTAAAGCTCTGCTGTGGGCAAGAACTAACAGTAATGTTCTGGTTGGCTTCACACGCAGTCCTGGAAGGAGCGGCATGTGTCCACCTGTGTCCTCTTAAAGGGATAATGTTAGGTCCTCTTAAAGGGATAATGTGAGAGTAAGAAAGACAGATCATGCTCATGCTCAGGCTACATCATTGCATGATAAGAGGCTGGGAGAGCCCTAAGCTTAGGAGCGAGGATACACAGTGGAGAGGTGTAAGAACTACAGATGATTCTAAAGCCATTGAATAATCACCACAACAGCAATAATTCCTGCTGCCCTGGGTCAGCCATCGCTCATTACAGCAACTTGACTCCCACCCAAAAGGGATCCCAAATTCCAATAGTAGAAAACCACATGGGGCTCCGAGTTTGAGAGAGGAAGAACCCACTGCAAATCAACAACGGATCCACCTTGAAGAAGGAGACTGGCAGGTTCAGAGAGGACAACTCAGACAGACAAACACTGAACATACTGGAAAGCCTCACAGCAGACTGGGACATCTGGAACATTAGGTTTATGACACTAAAATGACTTGATTTTTTTCAACTAAAATGTTTGCAACAATGGGTATTTGAAACCTCAGACCACAGGAATACATAATTACATAATTCATAAGGACACACACACACACACACACACACACACACAGAGAGAGAGAGAGAGAGAGAGAGAGAGAGAGAACAGGCTAATAATTCCACAAGCTAAAAGGCAACATTTCCGATGAAACACAAGTGAAGTGGAGGAAATCACTTTTAAAAAATTACCTGCTTAAACAACAACAACCACAAAATTGCAAGTAAAAATAACTCATTGAGGCCCTAAGAAAACTAAAAACAAGGTTTTTTTTTTTTTTGTTGGTGTTAAATATTTTCAAGTGTAGCCTCAAAGTATATAAACTACACATTAAGTCATACCAGCAACAAAATCATATTTTTGTCATCAAATTTTTCAGCCACAAATCTAGAAGGAAGAAGAGCATAGATTAATATGTAACTCAGTGAGATAGTAATTCTCCTGACACACACAAAAAACATATTTTCAGGAAAAAAATTGCATTCACCTGTTGCTAAGAAAGGTCTGCAGTGACTAGCTTAGGATTCAGTGACTATGACACTTATATATAACATCTGAAAAAATAGTGAAATAATGTTCACCAAAGACTTCAGGGAAGGAGGAGATAGAAAAGAGAGCTGTGACTTGCAGAATGTAACCTTAAAGAGGTCGTTGGGGCCACAGTTGGAAGGAATGTGCTCAGGGCTCAGACTAGCATCTTCTTAAGATCACTCTGCAGGAAACTATACAAGAAGGTCAGAAGTTCATCCCTGGATGAAATTACAACAGAACTGTTCGAGCTCATCCTGAAGTTCAAAGCTAAAGTTTTTCCAGTACTGGAAGTACATTTCAAATCTTTATTTTTATTATTTCACCACATAAAATGTATTATTTTTTATAAAAACCATGTAACACCGACACCTACTTATAAATCAATTAATTTATGTGCCCAGTCTCTTGTAGAATGCATATTGGCATTGAACCAGTTTAAAGAAATGTAATGGCTATCTACAAAAAGTTAGTTTTGATTTTATTACTCCCCCATACCTTATGTGTATGCACACATAAAATTATAAATTTTTAAACTTTATATTGATCATTTTTAAAAAAAGTAAAGTTTTCCACTGCTATAATTTTTATAAAGAACTTAAAGTTTAAAATAAAGAAAAAAATATATAGTACTAGGATAACTCTGCTGTGTCTTTAACAGCATTTGCATACAGAACAATTTGAGCTGGCATGCAAGCAACTTTTCTTGTTGTCACATACCTGTATTTAGGGGCAAATTACACCCATTTTACAGAAAAATCCCAATACATACACTGCAGTAATCTCAGAACAATGTTAAAATGATGAGTGAGGATGGCACACATAAACCTGTTTCTTTAGAAATTATTAACTGGAATTCTTGATCAAGAAACAGGCACAAGGAAATCCAGTCCTTAGGGGTTTGCTCTCTGGAAGAATACCTTTAGGTAATTTTTAAAAACTTTAGCGTCAGGCTGCTGAAGTGCTTGGCAGAACTCCTGAATTATTTCTGGAGCACTTGTAAAGAGGGCAAGTGTTCTTGTTGCAGATCCTGAACACATTCTGGACCCCGTCGGAGATGACTCGTTTTCAGTGTCATGGCACATTTAGAAAGTGCCAATACTGTTTGTGCATCTGCCAGGTCAAAGGTTTGTTTTAAAGGTGCCAGGAAACATGCAAGGACAATGTGCTTATAAACAAAATCAGCAAATCCCACTGGTCCATCTTTACTTCCCCAGAGCTCCACCAGCTTTGAGAGGAGAACGAAGCATGTTTTCTGGGCAATGAGATCTGGGTATTCAACTGCTCCTTGGATGACAGTAATCAGCACTTGTTCTATGTTCTCTGTGCCTTGATTTGTGATAACTTCACTCATTCCACTGCCAGTGACTGTCTGCAGAAAGGCAAAATAGCTCCTCCACAACCTCTGCTCCTCTAATGCTGCCATTGTCTTCTGCTGGCCAGAGCAGAACTTCAAAAATTGCATGAAGCAAGGGCATGAACATCTCCTGTAAAAACGGGCATACCTGAATCTTAAACTTGGCTGTAATCTGGTTGATTAGTGGAATGAATTCCTGGAGGCCTTTGGCTTCACAGTCTTTGAGTATGTGTTCTGAGGCAGATGGGATGAATGGAAGAACTTCTTCCCCAAGGCAAATAATCATTCGATGAAGGAAAGTGAGAACTCCACTTCTAAGAATATCCTTTTGTAAGGCACAACTGAGGGCCGGCCAGAACGTCAGCCAACGGTCCAGATAAACTTTGGAGCAGCCTCACTGTTTCACAGTCTGCTTGTTGCTAAAAGCTTTGCTGGTTCGACTGGCAAATCCAACAGCATGGTTGAGACAATCTGCAAGAGATGCTGGTCTTTCTTCATCTTGTGCCAGCATCAGTTTTTCCAACAGAAAGTCAACAGATTCCTTATTCATCCTTGCTTCATTTCTGCTGAGTATTCACTATTAACAATCAGCACTCCAGCTATTTCATAAATAAATAGTTGATCATCGCAACTCAGTAAGGACTGGTAAACATTCTCAGGTGGAGAAAGGGTTAATAAATCTTGAATTCTATTCAAAATGTCCTCAATGAAAGGATTCATTTGTTTATTGAGAGATCAAATATTTTTTAATAGACATGGTATATGTCTTTTTTAAAGATTTTTATTTATTTATTAGAGACAGAGAGAGGAAAAGAGAAAGAGAGAGAGTGAGAGAGAGAAAGAGGGAGGGAGAATAGGCACGCCAGGGCCTCTAGCAACCACAAACAAACTCAAAATGCATGGGCTACCATGTGTATCTGGCTTATGTGGGACCTGAAGAATCAAACCTGGGTCCTTAGGCTTCATGGACATGTGTCTTAACTGCTAAGTCAATCTCTCCAGCCCATTCAAGATTTGGAATGGGGGCTGGAGAGGTGGCTTAGCGGTTAAGGCACCTGCCTCCTAAGCCTAAGAACCCGGTTCCAATCTCCAGGTCCCATGTTTAGCCAGATGCAAAGTGACGCAAGGGCGCAATGCCGCATTTGCCCACAAGAGGGTGCACACATCTGGATTTCGTTCACAGCAGCTGAGAGACTACTGGTGCACCCATTCTCTGTCTCCCTCTCCCTCTCTTTCTGTCTCTCTCTCTCTCTGTGTCTCTCTCTCTAAAAATAAAAAAATAAAATAAATTTTTTAAAAAATTACAGAGAAGTAAATGAACACTGATATGGGTGTGGTAGTTTGATTCTAGAAACTTGAGGACAGCCCAGGCAATACAGCACGTGCCAGTTTATGAAAAAGGAAAAGAAGAAAAATTAATACCAAATAGTGTCATCTCTTAAAAACTGTAGCATTCTTTAAAATTCCAATTTCTATTGGCTTTTTAGTACTCGTAGCTTTGTCAAACTTCATGTCATTTCTTTTTCAGGCAGAATTCTGTCCTTTAGGCCACGGGCCATCTGCAAAACTCTGGCACTTTGGGTTGACCGATGCAGCAGTGCTGTAATTGCTCATTCCCAGTCATTTTATATTCCCTCACCTTCCTGTGCTGTACAAACCATGCTCAGTGTCAGCCCGCTCTTGCGGGGTTGATCTCTCTGGTAGATCTATGGGTCCTTCCTTGTCCTTCAAATCACCCTTTACCTTTAATCCCCTCACTTATCTCTGGATTTGGTAAGACCTTCTCCACATCTATGTACCAAATACAAATCCATTATGGTGTGCCCTTTCCCATTTTTTTCTCAAATGTCAGCAAAATGCATATTAAAATATTATATACAGGAAGAAAGTTGTATAAAAGAGAAAAAAAAAAATCAGCACTGAGCATTTTCCTGATTCAGGAAAGGGCTTATACGACCATTCTTACTAAAAGTTTAAAACATCACTGGCTCTTATCACCCCATGTTGTCAAAGAGTAAATGCATTAACCTACATTACCACAGTCACCCACACAGTAATGGATCACATACCCAGCTCCTCTCCTGCTCAGTTTTTCTTTGGATGCTCCATCTTTCTCCCTTCCCACCAACTTCTGCAAGCATCTCTTTGGTTGCCAATGGTCTCTGCTTCCTTGTCAGCCATTGCATTTTGCAGTTTAGGTTATAGACCCTGGTAAGAGAGGGAACAAATATCATTTGAGATATTTTTTATTTGCTTTTGACTGTAAATTCATAATAATATACTTACGTAAGCCTCACAAATTAACCTTTCTGGGTTTTTTTCTCATTTTTTTTTCTTTTAATGATTTGAGGTGAGTTTCTTATGCTGTTCTTTAAAAGATTTTTGGATGTAGCATTATGGGTTGATTTCTGCAGAGCTCTATGGGGAACTTCTTTGAAGAAGGATCGGATGTTAACATGGAGAAATACTTGAGAAACCAAATTACTCTTTAGCATAAAGGCTAAGAAACACCATGAAGAGAAGACAGCTGTAGCAGACAGCTTCAGGTTTGCTGAGATGAACTTCCAGACCAGGCACAGTTATGGAGGAAGGGATATTCTTTATTGAAGCTTTCAGATCCAGGGGAAGTTCCATAAAAGCAGGAGAAGCAGCCTGCTCTTCACAGGACCAGGCAAGAGAGCAAAAGCCAACCAGCCACCACAGCACACAGAGCAAAACTACAGCCAAAAGGTCACACAGCACACTTCAGGAACTCCTGCTAGGCACATTTGGATATCTTTACAATGGAATCTCAAACCATCACCACACCTTAAGACCGGCCCCCAGTGACCTTGCCTCTAGCAAGGTGATTGAAGATGCAAACTATAACTAGTAAAATACTGAATATATTGGGGGACATATATTCAAACTACCACAACAGCCCACCTCATGGTGCAGATACAATTCAGCACGGAATCGTGATACAATGCCCTTTCACTTTTATCACAGAAGAATTCAAAGAGAGGAGAAGCCATCAGCACTGAACTCTGTATCCATTACTTCCTGAGCAGAAAACTACAGCACCCTCTTTAGGAATGGGAGCAGCCTCCCTGCAGCTTCCACTATAGCCTGTTGCTGGGTTTAAATATTTTTTTAATTATTATTTTTTATTGACAACTTCTATACTTTCATACAAAAAAACCCACCTGATATTTCACTCCCCTCCCCCCATTCCACTTTAGAACTCCAGTCTCCATCATATCCCCTCCCTCTCTCCATTAGTCTCTCTTTTAATTTGATGACATCATCTTTTTCTCCTATTTGGAGAGTCTTGCGAAGGTATTGCTAGGCACTGCAAGGTCATGGATATCGAGGCCAATTTCTGTCTGGACAGTTGCATTGTAAGAAGTCATACCCTTCCTTTGACTCTTCCATTCTATCCGCCCCCTCTTCTGCAATGGTCCCTGAGCCTTGGAGGGTATGACAGAGATGTTTCAGTGCTGGGCACTCCTCCATCCCTTCTTCTCACCACTATGTTGCCCTTTGGGTCATCCCAGTGGTCATCGCCATCTGAAAAGAGAAGCTTCTCTAACCAGAAGTGAGAGTAGTGTTAATATGTGAATATGAACATTAAGTGTAGTGCTTTCAGGGCAGCTTGGTGGGAATAATATATACATTTAGTCAGACAAGATCAGGCTTATACCCCTAAGGCTCATGACCTCACCTACCATAGACTTTTACTTAGGTTTTTCAGTACCAGGTATGTATTCCCTCCCACAGAGAGGGCCTTCAGTCCAATTATGGAGCAGTTGGTTTCCCCAAGAGTAGACATGCCACTATTGCACCCGTTCAGTCATTGGGCCTGTCTGGCCAAGTTTGAATATTCAGCGTTCACTGTTTCCACTGCTGATGACTTCTGTCTCCCAAACGCTGCATGCAGTGCAGTTTTTTCCAGCTTTCAGTCGGCTGGTCTACAGGGAGAAGGTTTTCTGCTCCACACCAGCTTGCTTTCTCAGTGACCTTGCCTCTCAGGCAAGAGATGTCTTCAGCAATAGGGTCTTACTATCTGTTTCTCAAGGGAAACCAAGGGCTTTGGGAAAAGCCTTTAATGTTTTGGAGGCTACCGGGACCTCCTTGGCCAACAACTCACTGGAAGGTATCCCCCAGGTCCCAGGTACGTGCCCTTATTCAGAAAAAATTTTCATATGTCTTATTCATAATATCTTGAGTTTAGATTGACCCTCCCCTTCCCTTCTTGTATGCATTCTCTTCCAATGGCCTTCTAGCCATTGCCCTTATTCTACTGAAAAAGTAATTTTACATATTTCTTATTCACAATATCTTGAGTTTAGATTGACCCTCCCCCTGCCCTTCTTTTATGCATTCTCTTCCCATGGCCTTGCTTAGGGGGTTTAAATATTTTTAACAACAGCAATTTCCTTTACTGCTTGGCATCATGACAGTGATGTCTGAAAGTATAGGTTTAGCTGGGTCCCCTACCCTGTTCATTTATCTTTAGGGCTTTCCCAACTCACCCTTTCGACAAGGAAGTCAGACACTGAGCATAATGGCTGAAGGGCTTTAAAGATCCAAGTGAAAACACTTCACACCTTTTATGAACCCTGTTTAGCTTCTTGCCTAAGGCCAATAAGTGTAAACATAAACTCTGCTTCTCCCAGAGAACACTGCCAAAGAATTTCAAACCATCTTTTATCCAACAAAGTTTTAAAAGTTATTTAAAAACAGATATTTGTGCTGGAGGGATGGCTTAGTGGTTAAGGCATTTGCCTGCAAAGCTAAAGGACCAAGATTCAATTCCCCAGAACCCACGTTAGCTAGATTCATAAGGTGGTGCATGTGTCTGGAGTTCATTTTCAGTGGCTAGAAGCTCTGGCATGCCCATTGTCTCTCTCTTCCCCCCTTTCTCTCTGCCAACTAACTAAATAAATAAAAATAAAATATTAAAAAAGACAAATTTACCAGAGTGAATTAATACCTAGAATATATAAGGAACTCAACAATTTAAATACCAAAGGAGCAAAATTCAATCAATAAGTAAGCAAATGAGCCAAACCATCTCCTACTGAAGAAATATGAATTGCCACTAAAAATGGCCATCATCTTCAGCCATCAAAAATTGTAAATACAAATAACTACAATAACAAAACTACATGGAGAGTCTATTTCATCCTAGTCAGAATAGCTATCCTCAAGAAAAGAACAAGCCTCCAGTATTGGCCAGAATAATGAAACTTATAAACTGTTGGTGGGAGTGCCAGTAAAGAATTTCCTCAAAAAACAAAATAGAAGTGTCATATGCTACAGCTATACCATCCCTGAAGAATCAAAGCCCCAATACAGCAGAGATTCCTGCACATCCCGTTTATTGTAGGATGATTCTCAAGACCCAAGGTCTGCCAGTAGATAAGTGGATAAAGAAAATGTAACTCACGCATGTGTTTAAAAAAATAAGACTGTAGGCTGGGCGTGGTGGTGCACACCTTTAATCCCAGCACTTGGGAGGCAGAGGTAGGAGGATCTCAGAGAGTTCAAGGCCACCCTGAGACTACATAGTTAATTCCAGGTCAGCCTGGACCAGAGTGAGACCCTACCTCGAAAAAAAAAAAAAAAAAAAAAAGACTGTGAAAATAAAAGGAGAACTGTTAGAGAAGAGAAAGGAATACCATTGGTCGGGGAGAGGGGAGGAAAAGAATGGGAAATAAAGAGATAAATTCGATCAAAGTGTGTTATAACCAGGCATTAGAATGTTATAATGAAGCTCATTATTTTGTATAACTAATGTCCATTAATAAAAGATTTAAAAAGAAAATGTTCTTTTGAGTATAATAGACTTCATAAGTTATAATTTAGAAGGTATGTTTTCATTAGAAAATATTTGAAAGAAAACATGTATTGCCCACTAACCAAAGCAGGTAGAATGACAATTATAGGTTAAAAATTGTTTCAAGTTCTCCCTCTTGAAAATAGAAAACTTTTCTCCTTTCTTTTTATTTATTATTATTAATTATCATTATTACTTCAATTGAACATAAAACATTTAAATCTATAATGGCTTTTAATCAGCTTTATGGCCCAGGGATATCTTTCTCAAAAACACAGAAGTCATCAATTTAAAATGGAAGCATCAGAAACAGTGACCCTAATGCCAAGGATCTGGGAAGTGGTAAGAGCTTAAATTTAGGAGGAATCTGCCTAAGGTTTCAAGATGACTGCAAGTCCCAGAGATATAGGAGATTAGCCTGGCATGGTGGTGCACTCCTTTAATCCCAGCACTCGGAGACAAAGGTAGGAGGATCATAGTGAGTTCAAGGCCACCTTGAGACTTTTGGAACTGGAACAAGATGCTTCTTCAGCTAAGCTACTGAATGAAAAAAGTCATGAACAAAATTAAAGAAAAAATCTGAAGACTCTGTGAAACTACACAACAAGCATCTTGATCTCGAGAATGTAACAACTGGTCATTTAGCTATGGAGACATTGTTGTCCCTTACTTCCAAAAGAGCAGGAGATTGGTTTAAAGAAGAACTCCACCTTTTGGGTGGCCTGGATCATATTGTAGATAAAAGTAAAAGAATGTGTGGATCACCTACGTAGAGGTGAGGATGAAGAGAAGCTAGTAGCCTCATTATGGGGAACAGAGAGATGTTTACAAGTTTTAGAAAGTGTAGCAGTGCATAATCCAGAAAATCAAAGCTACTTGATAGCACATAGAGATTCACAGCTCATTATTTCATCAGCTGAAGCATTACAGTGTTGTGAAGAACTGATTCAGCCATATAACCATGCCGAGAACAGCATTGCAGAGCTGTCAGTAAACCTTCACCTTACCAAAATGTAACTAATCATGTGGGCAAAGCAGGGGAGGACTGCATGAGGGCTATTGCTGGGGTGTTGCTCAATTTAACTAATGATAATGAGTGGGGCAACCCCAAAACAGAACAGGATGGTCTCATAGGCACAGCAATGAATTGTGTGCTTCAGGTTCCAAAGTACCCCTCAGGAGCAAAGATTTGATATTCGAGTTCTGGGCTTGGGTCTACTGATCAATCTGGAGTATAGTGCTCAGAATCGACACTGTCTTGTCAACATGGAAACATCTTGCCCTTTTGATTCCTCCTTCTGCAGTGGGGAAGGAGGTGATGATTTAAGGATAGCTGGACAAGTCCATGCTGTTCTGGCTTTAGTGCAGCTGTTCCTTGAGCGAGAGTGAACAGCCCAGTTGGCAGAAAGTAAAACAGATGAATTGATCAAAGATGCTCCCACCACTCAGCATGAGAAGAGTGGAGGCGGCAAGAACAAGTGGAGAAATACAGAGGGTGTCAACTGAAAAGACCGATGGCACAGAAGACAAACGTAAGGAGGAAGATGGTGAAGAACCTGACTTCAGTAAAGCCCTTCAACATGCTGGCAAACACATGGAGGATTACATCGTGGCCTCCTACGCAGCTTTATTTCTTGGGTGTTTCTGCAAGGAAAGTCCAATCAATGTAACCGCTGTGCGGGAATACCTGCCAAAAGGAGACTTCTCTATAATGACAGAGATGCTTAAGAAATCCCCAAGCTTCATGAATCTTACCTGTGCCGTTGGAACCACAGGCCAGAAGTTTACCTCTAGAGTGATTGAATATTTGGAACATTGCTAGCTGCTTTACCTTTGCTTCAGGTGCTTGGTAATTCTGGAGCTCTCCTTAGACAAAGAAGAGTCCTACAAGAGGTCATTGAAGAAATACCAAGAATATTCATCGGTATCATTCGTGTTTGGATTTTTTTTAAGACCACCTGATTTCTTCGTTACACGTTCTGCATTTGCTAAATGACAGTTACTACATCAATCTGCAACTGTCAAACATGAGTGGAAAAGGTTCAGGCTGTTAACAATTCAATGAAGTATTTGAATACACTTAACTGGGCAGGAAAAAAGAAAAGAAAAGAAAAAAAAAAAAAAAAAGAAAAGAAAAGAAAAGAAAAGAAAAAGAAAAGTTGCAAACAGTGTAAGTGGACACAGAAGAAAGTGAGTAAATGATGGCAAATCCATCCACGCATTTGTCTATCTTCTTGCCACCAATGTCTCCTTATTGTCATAAATATTGTTCCTGACATAATTTTAAAGAAAAAAATGGCTTAAATTGAATAATCATCCAAATTGTTATGAAAATTCCCTGTTTCCCTCTCACACACAAATAGGGAAAACACTTTAAAAGTGTTCTTATAATTTTAATGTTTTCCTGTATTTTCATTTTTTAATGAATGGATATCCTGGTGAGCAAAGATAATATGCATATAACTGTGTGTGTTTGTGTACATTTTCAAGATGTAGATGTAGATATAAAACAGATGGTCACTTGTCAGGAATTCAGAGCAAGAATTTGGAGGAGTAGGATGATGAAACTCTGAGGAAAATAACAATCCAATGGGGAAATGTGATGAGAGTCCCCAAAGAAGACTGTGTAAAGGCATATGAATTTAGAATAAAAAGAAACATCAAGAAATATTTAATTTTTTATTATTTATTTGAGCGACAAGAAGAAGAAGAAGAGGAGGAGGAGGAGGAAGAAGAAGAGGAAGTAGCAGCAGCAGTCATAGCAGTAGAAGTAGACAGGGAAATATGGAGAGAGAGAGGATGGGCACACCAGAAATATTTTTCAGGAAACAAAGATACACACTTGGAAGACATATGGATTGGCAGATTTTGAGCAAAATTAATGATCTAAGAAAAAACTAAGAGTTGGTGAGAAAATGGTTTTGCACTAGTTTAACTGAAAGATTTTGGACATATGCAAATAGGGGACTGAACTCTATCTTAAACAACAACACAGTGAATCACTTTTTGTTTGATTTTGTTTCTGGTATAAATTTTTCCATTTCACTTGTTAAAACATCTGATTTCTCAGTGATAATTCACTTTTTTTTTTTGCGGGGGGAGACACAGAGAGAGACAGAGAGGGAGGGAGAGGAAGACAGATAGAGATGGGCTCACCAGCAGCCTCTCAGATGCTGAGAACGAAATCGAGATGTGATCGCCACCTTGTGGTCAAGTGTGGCATTGCGCCCTTGCGTCACTTTGCATCTGGCTAAACTTGGGACCTGGAGATTGGAACCACTGGAGATTGAAACCAGCGTTCTTAGGCTTAGGAGGCAGGCGCTTTAACTGCTAAGCCATCTCTCCTGCCTGATAATTCACTTTGTAACATGATAAAAAGTGAAAGCAAAGTTCTGGTTTCCTAGAGAGAAAAATTTAGATCCATTTGTTTGATAACCTATTCTCTGTTGTTTCCTGATATATCATTTATCAAGATACAATAAAAAAAAAAAAAAACAGACAAACAAAGCTAGGAGTGGTGGCACACACCTTTAATCCCAACACTTGGGAGGGATGCAGAGGTAGGAGGACCACCATGAGTTCGAGGCCACCCTGAGACTACATAGTTAATTCTAGGTCAGCCAGGGCCAGAGTGAGACCCTACCTCAAAAAAAAAAAAAAATCACATATATGTATATCTCATTGTGTCTGTGCTATATATCATGCTTCATTTTTTTATTTGTGTGTGTACATGTGTATCATAAGTGTAATGTGGTGTGCATACGTGGTGTATGCACATGTATGTGCAGATATGGTACCCCATACACACAACTACATGCAGAGAAGAATGTGGGGCACCCCCCTTTTTTGTTTTTTTCAGTTTTCAGTTTTTTCAAGGTAGGGTCTCACTCTAGCCCAGGCTGACCTGGACTTCACTATGTAATCTCAGGGTGGCCTCGACCCATGGCGATCCTCCTACCTTTGCCTCCAGAATGCTTGGATTAAAGGCATGCGCCATCACACCTGGCTTGCCCCCCTCTTTTGTTCACCAGATTTTTTCTTTCAGTCTCTTCACTGATTCCAGACCTTGCCATTTTTTTTTTACTTTTTAAAATTTTTTTATTGACAACTTCTATACTTACATACAAAAAACGCATTATATTTCCCCCCCATTTCCCTTTAGAATGCCAATGTCCATCGTTTCCCCTCCTTCTCTCCATTACTCTCTCTTTTAATTTGATGTCATCATCTTTTTCTTCCATTATGAGGGTCTTGGGGAGGTATTGCTAGGCACTGCAAGGTCATGGATATCGAGGCCAATTTCTGTCTGGGCAGTTGCATTGTAAGGAGTCATACCCTTCCTTTGGCTCTTCCATTATATCCACCCCCTCTTCCGCAATCAGGCCTTTCCAATTTTATGATCCTCAGTGATTCTCTGGCTTCTACTTCCCACAGGATTGAGGTTACAGACTGCATGACCATGTGTAAGTATTTACATGGACTAGAAATTAAATGTAGTGGTCTCTGTTTCCTGTAGACTCTCATGCTTTCACAGGAAGTGATCTTAAACTCTGAACCATCTCTCCAGCTAGGTCTCTGCATCATTCAAAAGACCTTCAGTAATTAATGTAAAAGCAGGCGGTTTTGTCACATCTCTGAACACTTGTCTTGGAAACTCTTCAGTTTCATTTACTGATGCTGTCATGGGAATATGCTCACATTGTGCTGGCCTGATCTCTGTGCAGGTAGGAGCTGAAGAAAGACAGTTGTAATAATAAGAGTCACAGCCAATGTTTTGTCTTTCTTTCTTTTAATAGCAAATAACTGAGGCATACTCCAGTAGTATCTTAGTCCCATTTTTATCAAATTCAAAATGGGTTGTGACTTAGGTAATACTTTGGCATTTAGAATATAGAAGACTATAGAACAGCTTCTATAGTCAAGACTTAATCAGAGAGGTGCTGGAAAGATTGCTCCATGGTTAAATGCACTTGCTTGCAAAGCATGATGACTGATTTGACTTGATTCCCCAGTGTCCACATAAAGCCAGATGTGACGCATGCATCTGGAGAACATTCGTAGTGGCAGTAGACCCTGGCACACACATTTTCTCTCTCTCTCTTTCTCTCACTGTCTCCCTCCATCATATATATATATCTGTACATAATGAATGAGTGAATGAATGAATAAATAAATAGAAATAATCAGAGTGCTTTCTTCCTCAAATCGATCAAGTCCATATTTCACTAAAAAAGACTGACACAGCAATCAGGAAGCCATAGTTCCAACTACTTCCCCAACTGACTGTTTCACTTTGAGCAGTGGATATATTTTCTGTATTGGTTTCTCAGCACTATGAAGATTCCCAAGGTAGACAAGATAACACATTACAAAGCAATCAATCTCCAAGAAACAGAATAGGAAGTTAGAGTACAAAATGAGGATCTCTACCTTTTCCAGCTGCTCTAAACCAAGGGTCATTAATAATTTTCTGACCTGTAATCTTTTCCATTTGTCTGTGTATATACATGTATGTGTGTAGAGTATGTGTGTATACATGTGTGCCTGTGTGTGTGTGTGTGTGTTGATCAGAGAATAATTTTAAGATGTTGAGTCCCAACTTCTATCTTGTTTGACACAGGGTCTCCCTTGGTTGGTTTGCTACTGCAGGCCCATGAGTTTTTTCCAATTCTGTCTCCTGTTGTTGGCATGCTGAAATTACATACACATGAACTGCACATGTCTGGATTATATGGGTACTGGGTATGCAAACTCCAGTCACCAGGCTTTTTCAATGAGCCCTTTTAATCACTGAGCCAACTCTACCCCTGAGATGTAATCTTTCTATGTTGTTAGCTTTCATTCATACCTTCCTGCAAGGAAAATGTGGATAGATAACCCAAAATCAATTTATACTGGATTTTCCAGTAATTACAGACAGGTAGATATTTCTCAGTGTAGCCAGGCAATGTACTTTAGACTGATGATATTTTCTGAATGTTTTTCCTTCTTCAATACCCAGATAACTTAAACAAGTGTAATGTCCATAAATTAAAGTAAAATATTCTGGATTAAATGTAAGTTAGGCAGCTAGGTGATGTTTATTGAAAGCATATTAAGCAATAGACTTTCAATACTAAACCTTTTGAGAAACTCGTTAAATAAGAAACCATCAAGAAACATCAACTAAAACCTGCCTTGTTTTCAAAACTCTTAATCACCATGAATGGAATATATCAATTCTGCTATGTGTGAGCTTGATCCTTAGGCACAAAAGTTGTATAAATATTTTAAGAATGTAAGTGTACTGTGTTGGTTATTTTTCTTAATGCTGTTTCAAAATGCTTGTCAAGAGCAACTTATGGGAAGAAGTTTCATCTGGCTTATAGTTTGAGGGTATGTAGTCCATACTTCTGGAGAAGTTTTGTCCAGGAGCATGGATCAAGTGGTCACGTTGTATCAGCATTCAGGAAGAAGAGAGAGATGAATGCTAGTGTTCAGCTCATTTTCTCTCTTTTTAATCAGTACCAAACCTCAGCCCACTGAATGTTGCTGCCCATATTTAAGGTAGGTCTTCGTATCTCAGCTAACAAAACATAGAAAACCCCTCACACATATGTCCAGAGGTTTGTGTACGACCTAATTTTGGTATTTATCAAATTGACAATACTATCAAAAAGTCTACCCCTTGTCAAGTTGACACCAAAACACAGTTTTATACTATCACCTTGTCCACATTGTAACTATACGCAAATGGCTAACTGATAATGTAGAATACATACATTCCGTCTTTACAAGTCCCCTAGAGTCCTTCACAGTCCCTATACTGTTCCAAAGTCACCTCAACACTGAGTTCCTATTAAATCAAAAGCAAGTTATAGACTTCCAACGTACAATGGGACAGAATAATCAATAAAAGGATAACAAAGGAAGATTAGACAGGAGCAAGAAGACCAAAATCTAGCAGTGCAAATACTAAACCTGGCATATGGAGCTTGGGATGGGATGATCTGGGCCACACAAGCCTTGAGTACCCATGCACCCATCCCCATTAGGTTAGCCACTTGTGGCATCATGATGATATCTCTCATGGACTGGCTGCACTGTGTTCACGCAGCTTACCTCAGCTGATGTCACATGGTCTTGACATTTCCAACACTCCAAAGTCCCTATTGCAACTTGAACTTCACCCGCAAATCATCCTGCAATGGCATCTCAGTGCCTCCTTATAGGGACTAAGTATGCCCCATATTCTCAATGGCCTTCTTATCCTTGGCACAAAATGCCATGACTCTTCACTCTTGCAAAGATCAGAAATATAAAACCAGTACCATGTGAACAGCCTTGCCAAGTTTGGTTGCTAGCTCAATATGTAGTCTGGATCCTTTGGACCATGGTTGCAGAGGTCTCTGTGGATCCTTCCAGGCTGAACCTGGGGGAATATTTCCCAGCTACTTGTTTTTGAACATGCAACCTCTTTACCAGTATTCTTAGTTTAGGCTCACTCCTTTCAAATTAATTTGCATTTTTCACAAGATGGAGTTGTCTATACATGAGATCTTGCCCTCCAGGCATGTTTGGTTGTCCCAGTGCAATACAGGAAGTTTCTCTTTAATGGTGCTACTCATTTTAACAGGTACAGCTGCTCTCTCAGCACTTACCTTGTCTACATCTTTATACTCTCTCTTTTTCTACCAAACGACACATTTTTTCATAGCTTTTTTTCCCTTGCACTTGTTGCTCTCTTTTACTATAACCTGAATTAGAGCAGTAAGCAGTAATTATGGCAAACCTGGATGCTATTGTGTCGTGAAGTTTCCTGTGACAAATCGGTCCATTACGTTTTTTAAAATTTATTTATTTATTTATTTATTTATTTATTTATTTATTTATTTATTTGAGAGAGAATGTGTGCACCAGGCCTCCAGCCACTGCTAATGAACTCCAGATGCATGCCCCACCTTGTGCATCTGGCTTATGTGGGGACTGGGGAATTGAGCCTCAAACCCGGGTCCTTAGACTTCGCAGGCAAGCGCTTACCGCTAAGCAATCTCTCCAGCCCCAGTCCATTGCTTTCATTATTTATTTATTTATTTATTTATTTATTTATTTATTTATTTATTTATTTATTTTGGAGAGAGACAGAGAGAGAGAGAGAGAGAGGGAGGGAGACAGAGATGGGCTTGCCAGCAGTCTCTCAGCTGCGGCAAACCAAATCCAGATGTGTGAACCACCTTGTGGTCAAGTGCGGCATTGCGCTCTTGCGTCACTTTGCATCTGGCTAAACGTGGGACCTGGAGAGTGGAACGGCTGGAGATTGGAACCAGCATTCTTAGGCTTAGGAGGCAGGCGCCTTAATCCCTAAGCCATCTCTCCAGCCCCCAGTCCATTACTTTTAAATACAAGCTCACTCAAGTTCTCATGGCTCAAGCAGAATGTTTGCCAGAATATAACATGAATGGCCTCTTGCCTACTTCCCAAGTGTGGTGGTTTGATTCAGGTGTCCCCCATAAACTTCAAGTGTTCTGAATGCTAGGTTCCCAGCTGATGGCAACTTGGCAATTAACACCTCCTGGAGGCAGAGAATTGTTGGGGGCGGGTTTATGGGTGTTATAGCCAGCTTCCCCTTGCCAGTGTTTGGCACACTCTCCTGTTGCTGTTGTCCACCTTATGTTGACCAGAGAGTGATGTCCACCCTCTGCTCATGCCATCCTTTTTCCTGCCATCATGGAGCTTCCCCCTCGAGCCTGTAAGCCAAAATAAACCTCTTTTTTCCCACAAGCTGCTCTTAGTCGGGTGATTTCTGCCAGCAATGCGAACCTGACTGCAACACCAAGATACCCTTTGTTACCCTTTGCAACTAATAGAGCCAAGCCTCCATATCCTCAGTTCTTTTGGTATTCTAATCTTCCAAACACCATCAAAATGGCTCACTCACTCTATTAATAGCATTCTATGATTTTTCTAGCCCAAAGTTCCAAGCTCTTCAACATTACTTCCACGAACTAGTCCCAAAGGCTTCCATACTATATGGCTAGATTTAGCGCAGCATTTTTGTGGCACTGGAGTTCTGGGAGGTATGCAAGAAGGAGACTTGGTAATGGGCTTAGAACCGCCCCTCAAGCTCATGACTCCTAAGCCTCAGATCTTTGTATGCATTTAACAAAGAACTGAAAAACTCAGACTCAGAGAAGAGTAATGTTATGGAGAATTTATTGTTTAGGGCGGAAATAGGAAGCCAATAGAATCCCTCCCCTCCCAGCAACATGGCTAGGAGAAGAACAGGAAAGACCAGGTAAGAACCTCTCTTACATGGGGAGAAGTGTCCTGGGGAGCTGGGAATCTCTCTCACACTATTTCTCAGGTCCATTCATATGAATCAGGCATCCAGTTAGAATAACCCTCATGCCCAGGATCACATGTACAGAAAGGATTCCGCTTGGGTGATAGACACCCAGGAGGAAGGTTGACTCAGGTAGGGCTTGCCCACAAGAATTAAGGCCCTGGAAGTTGAGGAAGAATAAAGAAGCTATCACTGCTGTCATTTACAGCCATCTTGGATACGACTGAATCAGACTCAAGTTCTAGTGGCATCTATGTTTTGGGGGACCTATTCCTAGCTAACTATATATAAAACCTCCCTTGTTCCCAGTATGAATCACACTTTTCATTGCCAGCTTTTTGTCATTGCTATGACAAAAACACCTGATAAGAGCAGCTTAAAGGAAGGAAGGGTTTGAGGATACAGTCTATCATAGTGATGGCTTCATCACAGCAGGACAGGGAAGCAGCTGGCCACATGGTCAGCAGTCAGGAAGCAGAGAGAGACAAATGCTAATGGTCAGCACACTTTATCTTTTTATTCAGTACTCATGGAATGGTGCTGCGCATATGATTTAACCTTTGTTAATCCAGTTTAGAAATTCCCTCACAGACCTGCCCAGAGGCTTGTCTCCTAGATGATTCTAGGTACTTATGCTCCAGTTTTCAAGCTGAATGTTAACTGTCACAGCTGCCAAGCCTCGGGAAATCTCCTTTCTTCACTGCGCATGCATGGAGGCAACAGGCATGTGCCACCATACTGGGCATTTTTGATACTGGGGATCAAACTGAGGTCCTCAAGTTTGTGAGGTGAGCACTTTAAGCTGCACATATAAAACAAAAGCATTTATTGTTTGATTCACTTAATGTATACAGAGAAATAAATTCATTTAATGATTCACTTGCAGTAACAAACACAAAGCCAACATTCTTTCGAAAGTTAATAAAACACCTACAGGTGGTACCTGTCTAATCCCAGAACTTGGAAAGTAAAAGCTGCAGAATAGGAATTTAAGGAAGTCCCCGGCTTCATAATGATTTCAAGACTAGCCTGATTAACGTGAGGTCCTATCTCAGAAAAAAAAAAAGAAAGAAAGAAAGAAAGAAAGAAAGAAAGAAAGAGCACCAAACTTTTATTTACCTCTTAGTATTTTCTTCCTTCTGTTTTTGATCTTTATGTTAATTTTTTGCATATATGGCTCTTTTGAAGGCAAATCAGATTTTAATCTGAGGTGTGATTATTATTACTTTGTCCCAGAAACAGTATCACTCAATGTAAAACAAAACAGAGACCAGAAAAGATAGATTTCCATTCTGTTAATTCATAATGCCTGTTACCCATGAAGAGTTTCTTTCCCTTGTTAATGATGCATGAAATGTGCCTGTCATCTTCTCAGAGAAAAAGTCACCAGGTACAACTTGATCCCAGGATGTCTCTGGGAACAATCTGGCCACTGATCTATATCTTACATGAGAAAAATCAACCAAAACAAATTAAGGAACTTTTTAAAATGTTATTGTCATGATTAACAAAAGCCAGAGCCTTTCAAGAACCTGATAAAATGTCTTCAGTCAGCACTGTCTGCTTTTCCTTTCAATTACAGCTTTGGCTCATGGATTCCTATTAATTCTCAGTTTTTATTTCATTAATTACTGGGACAAGTGGGAAAATATGGAGCAAAAATGGACATTTCAGGGTGAAAAGTATTTTGTAAATTTCCAACTTCAGAGGCTCTTTTTCTAGCAGAATGAGGTCCAACATTGTCCTTGTTCGTGTTTTGTGAGTTTTTTCAGACTCTGTAATAGATTTGACACTCAAAATGGATGAAAACCACCTCAGAACCATTTGCCTAAATCTTGTGCATCTCAGACAAGGCTCTTGAACCCACCTCATCTCAAACTTACTAGTTTGTTTGACTTGTGAGTGTTAGCATCTAACATTTGAGTTGTGATTTTTTTTTTTTTTTTTCATTTAAAGCAACTGACAATATTTTCCTGGGGATTACTGTTCCAACATCCCTCCACTTCCTTCTCCTTCTTCTTCTTGGCTTTAAAATGAGTGAAATGTGGTTTTGTAACTGTTGTGAAGTGCTGTCATCTGAGCCTAGCTTGGCCCCTACCATTTTTGCCAGAGCAGCTGTGACTGCGAAAGAAACTCAACAACATCAGTCCTATTGATGTTTTCTCAGAGAAACAGATTTACAAAGGGTCATGAGATCCTGGCCAGAGAACTCCTCACTGGTCCATTTCCAGCTGTATTTATTTCTGCTCTAGCTGCATATGATATTGGGAAGTATTAGACTTCAGTATATAAAAGGTGAAAGAGAAACTCCATCTGTGTAGCTTTGGGATGTTGTCACCCATGGGGTGATACAGTTGTTTTGTATCACTCACAGTCCTGTAAGTAAGCCCTCACCATGCTATGGTCAGCAAGCCCAATAAACTCATGGGTGCATTAGATGAAATTATTCCTTTGGTCTGTCATTGGTACCCTATCTAGAGGGGATAGGTGGTTGCTCACGTCTCCTCAGGAAAAGTTAACACAACTGTAACTTACTTCATTTGTTTGGGGCTTTTTTTTTTTTTTTAAATATTTCAGTGTCCAGGATCAAACCTAGAGATTCACAGATGATAAGAGGGCACTCTACCAGTCAACTACATTCTATAGATGGTAGTGATAATCCAGAAACAATTGATTTAAATGTGTTTGATCTTTCCAATACTCAATACTCTCCTATTTCTCAAATCTTGAATTTGATGGGTCCACGCTATGGTGTCATCAACCTCCACATTCGATGATGTTACTTCCTGCATACCCATCATGAATCAAAAATATTTTGTCAGAATTTGTTTAATCCAATAAGTCTATTAAACATCACATGACAACATAGTATACTGTTGAATGTTGCTTTTGAAGCTGTCCCATATCATCAGAATCCTACTCTTAGAAAATCTTGAAGGTTGGAGAGATGGATTAACACTTAATGTGCTTGCTTGCAAAGCCAGAGGATTCCCCAGGACCAATGTCAACCAGATGCACTAGGTGGTGCATGCATCTGGAGTTCATTTGCAGTGGTGGAGGCCCTGGTGTGCCCATTCTTTCTCTGACTCTGTCTCTCTCTCAAATAAATAAAATATAAAATATTAAAAAAATACTATCTTGAAGTACATTTCTACTTAATATGCTGCGTACATGCCATCATAAAGTAGACAAAAGAGGAATGTTACCATTAGCATCAATCTCACTTACTTTCTCATTGCTTGAACAAGTTTACTTAGGGAAGGAGATAATGTTTTTTGTGTTATAGTTCCAAAGAGCAAGAGCTAATTGGAAGGGAGGAAACAGAGGAAAAGACAGTCAGTGGAGCCCGTTTAAAACCCCTCAACAGCAAGCCCTGAGAGAACCACTTCCTCCAGCAATTTTCCACCTCCTAAATTTTCCAGAACCTTCCCCAAGAGCATCATCAGCACCAAGCCTTCAAACACATGAGCCTGCGGGTGACATTTTACTTTCAAACCACACCTCTGTTCTAAGAGAGTATGCATGTACTTGCACATGAACAAATCTCTGGGTTTTGGCATATCCTAAATTGATTGTATTTTTGCATGTTTCAATCATCTGGCAAATATTGAATGAGCAGCTAGTAACTCTGTTATTCTGGAACTGGATTTCTAAGAAGCCAGGAATTATGTGAAGGTACTGTGACATAAAAAGTTTTGTATTTTGGCTGGGCATGGTGGTGCACGCCTTTAATCCCAGCACTCGGAAGGCAGAAGTAGGAGGATCGCCGTGAGTTCCAGGCCACCCTGAGACTACATAGTTAATTCCAGGTCATCCTGGACCAGAGTGAGACCCTACCTCGAAAAAAAAAAAAAAAAAAAAAAAAAAAAAAAAAAAAAAAAAAGGTTTGTATTTTGTTAATTTAAAGGAAGATCTTTGATGAATTCTGTGGTGAGCAAAATAGCAATGAGTCTGAAGCATATTAGCAAAAAGCTCCTGGATGGCACTGGTTTGAAGAAAGAAGAAGGGCAAAAAAAAAAAAAAAAAAAATGCAGGGCTGTTAAGACCTAAATATCAATCTGTTTAGTCATTGTGTCTAGGACTAGATGCACAATTTATGTTAGAGTAAGGGATCTCTGCACATGTTGCTGGGGGTGAAGAAAATTGGATTCTAGGAAATTTAAAACAAAACATATAAAACTGAGACTCCATAGTAGATTAGGTATAGCATTTATGCTATTAAGTTATATACCCACGGCGGCAAATTCCATCTTGGGACTCAGTAACTATAAAAGTCTGGGCAAGTTATGAATCTCCTTAAGACTGTCTGTTTTGCCATTATAAAAATTGAAAGATTAATCAAACCGCTTAAGTTAGTTGTGAAGACTTCATGTAACAGATAGATCATGAAAAATAAACCCACCCAAGGCCCACAACAGTAATATTTCATTATTAAAAGCCTTTCTGGAAAGGAAAGATAGTATTTTTTAAATATTTTATTTATTTGAGAGAGAGACAGAGTGGGAGAAAGAATGGGCACACCAGGGCCTCCAGCCACTGCAAATTACTATATACCTTTAGAACACCTTAGTGTTGCAGTTTGGCATGGAAATTATTAAATCTGGGGAAGGGAAAACCATTTGTAATTCTGAGTTCAAATGGAAGTTACTAGGTTAATTCTGCCCTGAAATAATTGATGGACTAAGCATTCAGTAGTATCAGAGCTTAAGGTTTCAAAACCTCTTTCTTACACTAGAAACTGTTCATATGCACATTTGACAAACAAAACCCTAGCTAACAAGAGAGCAATGATATCACCAAGACACTAGGGGGCACACTAGGTTACTCTGTGCTGGTGAAACACACATGTGACATTGTAAACAGAGACAAGTTCACGAGAAAACAGTAAATAAAAAGGCCTTTGCGGTTTGTATTTACAATTCATTACAAGATTTTTCTTCCTATTGCTTTAGTTTTCCAAAGTGAGTAGGGGAAAAACAACATAGTACTATTTCTAAAAATGAAAGCCAGTTTCATAATGCAACTCGCATCACATGGATTTTTAACTTTATTTATAGATTAAAAGCTTTAAAGGTCATTTACACAACATTTTGAGGCAAGATATATTTTATCTACCAAAATGAAACTGAGGAGAGAATATTTCCTGAATCTTAGCTAGTCTAATTACTTTAAATAATCTAGTCTTTCTGGCATAGTTTACCTTTCATTTAACAATTCTTGAAAATAGGAAAGATCTTATCTGTTCCACTTTTACTCAAATATTTATTGGACATGGACTGTGTGCAAAGCATCCAGACTAAAGAAATTCATAAATGCCAAGCCTGGACTCTAACATAATAAATCACCTGATACTATCTTTACACCAAAGCTTACATATCAGGGAGGAGAGACAGATAATGGATATTTAAGGAGGCAAAAGTACGAGGCAGTGAATGTATAAACATACAGTGGTCAAATCATGTATGAAACTAGAACTTTGACCCATGACCTATAGAAACCTCATCACAAAGCCAGCTCCATATCTAAAATAAACAGCACAAGAATCCAGCCTGCTCTTAAGTCAGAATTACAGAAGGTCAAATTGTTATCTTTAGGAGTAGTCCAGTAGGCTAAACAATAACACCTTAAGAACAAGCTCAAGCTGGTGAGTACTTTATGAATAGCTGACAAAGTCCTGTTTTTCTTCCTAATTTAGGATCAACAGAAGTGAATCAATGTTTTACCACTAACCAATCACATAGGATTCTTTGCTTCTAATTAGCCCAGATCTAGCCTTCCAGTGTCACCAGCCTCCAGCTAGAAGATACTCCAGACCTTTCTTCTGTTCATTGCACTGCTTTCTCACTTTTTCTACCTATCTTTGAGTCTCTGGCAATGGCAAGTTTCAAATATACAACCTTTGCTTTTCTACTTTATGTATCTATGCTTATCTCTAAACATAGAACAGACTGGGAAATGTACTAGTGAGAAGAATAGGTGAGAATACAGGAATAAGTACCCGTTTATGAGGGGCTTTATTTTATATAGAATGGTCAGGCAAACCTACAGAATAAGAGGAATTGTAAGATACAAAGAAAAGTATCTCCATGCAAAGGGAAAGCTGTATCACTTCCAATGGGAATGACTTATACAATTTAAATGCCAGGGTATCAGCTCTGCTTGTACACTGTTGGCAAGAGAAAGGATGAGAGACTATGAAACCCTAGAAGCAGCAAGACAGGGTAAGGAGTTTGACTCCCACTCCAAGGAGAAAGAGGTTTCTTTGCTGGCTTAGGCAGAGGAGGCATGCTTTCTGTTCGTTTTCTGAAAGAACAGTCTGGTTGCTTTGTTTGTTTGTTTGTTTGTTTGTTTGTTTGTTTGTTTGTTTGTTTGTTTGTTTTTTTGAGAGAGAGAGAGAGAGAGAGAATTGGCGCACCAGGACCTCCAGCCACTGCAATTGAACTCTAGATGTGTGGGCCACCTTGTGCCCATGTGCGACTTTGTGAGTTTGGGTCACTTGTGCATCTGGCTAATGTGGGACCTAGAGAGTCAGACGTGGGTCCTGAGGGTTTGCAGCCCAGCACCTTAAGTGCTAAGCCATCTCTCCAGCCCTCATACCTGTTTTGAAACTATATTATAGGGCTATAAATGCTGGATCTAAGAGATCAGACCATCTTCCATCTCCAGGGTAACACAAACAAAGGATGACATTGGCTTGAGCCAGGTGATAGCGATGGAAGTGGTAAGAAATGATTTAAATGAGTATATTTGAATGCAAATATGACAGAGATTGCTGAATGATGAAATTAAATGGGTGAAATAAGACAAATCATGACGATACAACTAATATTTTCAGAGGAACTGAATTCTGAAGGTGCTCTTTGCCCCTAATAATGGCTGTTTAGTTTAGGGTGGATGGCATCAATTAGAAAATTGGTCTTCATTACCCTAAAAGAGACTTTTTAAGGTATGTTGCAGAACTAATATGCACAAGTTTAAGGAGAAAGCATATGGTTACAAATAAAAATTTGGGAGCTGTCAGTATATATCCATGCATTTACCTTGGACGTGCAGAATTTAAAGGTTTAAGAAATAAGAAATAATTCACAAAAGGATAAGAGAATACAAGATCAGAAAGGTAAGAAAAGAATCAAGAGAGTGACATTCTAAACACTTAGCACTGAAAGAATTAGTGAGTTTTCAATAAACGACATTCTTCCCAGAAGAATGAAAACTTAGAATTGCAGATGTAATTTAACAAAGTGAAGAGATCACCAATGACTTTGAGGGGATGTTTTTGTGGGAGTTAGAAAGAATGAAATCTTTTTCAAAATAATTGTAAAGAAAGGAGGAAAGGTCACAAGTAGATGCCACAATAACAAGAAAAAGACAAGTCCATTTATCTGTTTTTTTTTTCTTTTTTTCTTTTTTGCCCTACAAGAAAGAGCTGAGAAGGAGCAGGGAGAGATTAGCGTGTTTGGGAGGAACGCTTCTGAGAAAAATAACTTAGAGCTGGGAGGAAATTTGTTTGTTTGCTAGCCTGCTGGATTGCTTACTTGGAAAGATTGACCACAGTCCAATAGATCTGAATACTTATGGCATGCAGATCATTAATCCTCAGAATGTCTTCATGGCTATAGTTCCTTATTTGACAAAAGATTTAACAGATACTATTAAACTAGGATTTTGAAGCACAGAGGGATTATATGAGATTACCCAGGTGAGTTCAATGACTGATGTCACAAGTGTTTGTGAAAGAAAGGAGGCAGGAAGGTCAGAGAAGATTTCATTCCAATTTTAGGATATGTGCTGCTGAAGTGAGCACAAGAGGATATTTCATAGAAGCAGAGACAGAGAGGTTGATGATAGAATGCTACACTAAGGGATATGAAGATGGAAGAAGCTATCATGATACCAGATGAAGGTAACCTCTTGCAGGTGAACGGGTGCAGACGAAGACAATCGATCCTCCCCAAGAGTCTCCAAATGGAAAAAATCCTGCCACATCCTTCTGGGCTTCTGACTCTGGCATGTCTGGAGTTCCAGGCATCCACTTGGGGGTCTTGGTCTTATCCTCTTGGGATTAGGAAGATCGACTGTTTGATGGAATATGATTGAAAGTTTTAAATTGAGGATTAAGGGAAATAAAGGGAAAGTAATCTGAGGTTGGCCATGACAAGAAATAAGAAATTACAACCTTGCTTCCAAGGTTGAAATCAAGTTGAGTAGAAGGGTTTGGACAGTATAACAAACTTTGTCCATCCTTAATTCACTGTGTGCAGTGACATGGACTGAGAGGGAAGTGGCCAAGTTTCTTCTGTAGCACAGAGTTGAAGGGGAAATTAAGGCTGGAGAGTAGAGGAGTTAATGGAACTGACTAGATGCACTGTGGTACAGAAGGTATAGGAGACAATGCATGTGTTGTCCATATGAAGAGGCATTTTACCAGTCAGAATTGACCTTGTTAAAAGACAATAAGGAATTTCCAGCTGTTTATGATATGTTCCATAGAAACTCATCATCTTTACAAATCAGGCTTTGTACTTCTACTGCAAGGACAATTGATTTATTAATTTTTCTTAAGGAACCTTGCACAGGGTGTTGCTTTGCTGTGGCTAAAGGAATATGAAAGAAATAGATGAATTTCTCTCCACCCCAATCTGTCACTGCAAATAGGATATTTTTATAGAATGCTGATGGAAAACATTTGAAAAATATGCAGACCTAAGCTAAATTTATGTGCAACAATGGAATATTGTTGTTTACAATACTTTTGATATTCTAAAAAATAGAACACATTTTTTTTTACAACTATATCTCAAGATCAAACCTAGGAATTTCCAGGCATTTAATTAAACTCTGGTTAAAAAAAAAAAAAACAACTCTTAGGTATATATTATGCTTATAGTGTATGTCAGGCAGTGATAGTACGTGTCTAATATCTCTAGTTATTATATTTTATAAAATCAGTGTGCTATCCTAAATAGAACCACATCTTGTCAAAATTTGATCCTTTCAATTTTTTTTAACTTGAAATTGTCATGTGATTCTCATGTGACATTGAAGAACTAAATGAGTCTCCTAGGTTAGGATTAAGGGATAGTTTTTTTGTTTGTTTGTTTTTTCCTGACATAGACTCAAGAACATGAATCTCTGCTTCTTTGAACATTCCAGGTCCTTTTTCACGGTGACTCAGCCATTCTGGGGCCTGGAGGACAAATGGCACGTGCTTTGAGCAGGAAGCTAGACAGAATCTCTGTCCTCGGAGACTTCATCAGCCCTGAACTGACTGTGTACTCGTTTCCAAGACAGAAAATCATCACTAACGATGTGTAATATGTGAAGCCAAGCACAACTGCAAATATTTTGTTGAGAGGTAAAGTTCAAACTGCCTTACTTCGTTATCTACTATATGTAAAAAAAAAGTGACATTTAATCAGTAGGTTATACAAATTATGTGTGTGCATATGTATAGAATGAAACTGCGATGTACTAACATAAAAATGTCTGTGACAGAAGATTGGGTGGAAGAAATAAAGGAAATAAGAGAATGTATAATATGCTTCAACCAGATTTATACTCATCTAAATCCTCTTTCTCTATAACAGGTTGTAGTGTATTGTGGTCGTAGGAAAGTTAGAAGCCAAGGTGGAGACTTGTCCTGAGAGCTAGTGTATGAGAACGCCAAAGAACGTAGTTTGTCCAGAGTCTGGCCTGGTGCTGCCTAATAGTGTAGGAAAAAAGCAGGCGCTCAATTTCCTTATACTAACCAAAGATGTTTGCAATTTCACTACAATTTCACAAAGCCATCTTTTAATTTTTAAAATTTATTTATTTTGTTTATTTGAGAGAGATAGAAGAGGGAATGGGCATGTCAGGACCCTCAGCCTCTGAAAACCAACTCCAGATGCATGCACCACCTTGTGCATCTGGCTTATGTGGGTACTGGGGAATTAAACCTGGGTCCTTTGGCTTTGCAGGCAAGCACCTTAACTGCTAAGCCATCTCTGCAGACTTCACAAAGTCATCTTTAATAAAAGTTTTAGCCAGGAATGGTGTTGCATGCCTTTAATCCCAGCCCTCAGGAGGCAGAGGTAGGAAGATTGCCATGAGGACACCCTGAGACTACAGAGTGAATTTCAGGTTAGCCTGAGCTAGAGCAAAACTCTACCTTGAAAAACAAAACAGAAAAAAACAAAAAAAAACAAAAACAAAAACAAATTTTAAGTTTTAAAAAGTATTCCGTTTACATTTTTCTTGTTTTTAGATTTGCTGTATGTCACAAAATTACCTATTATTGTTTTAAAAATAAAATGTACAACTGGAATTTGAGGGATATCAATTATTGACAAATATTATGCATCCATAATTTAAATGTGTTAAGCAATTCATAGAGGCTTTAGGGAGGTAAAATTTAAAGTTCATTTAATACTAATAATGTAGTCATTTATTTCAGCCAAAACACATCTCATGAATTCTGAATTCAGAGTTGATATGCACTCCAGACATTATTTTTATGTTTTTGTGAAGTGTTTTTTTAATTGCTATACATTTAATTACGGGAAAATTAAGGTGTAAATCTCCCATGAATCTATGCACTGTTCATGTAAGCAACTGCCACAATATTTACTGCTCATATTCACAAATACATTCTCAATCCAGCTATTTTCAGTCTGTGAAAGTCTTTTGTACACTTAGCTCATCCACTCAGTGTGGGAGAAATCTGACTGGATTATTTAATCATATTCATATCACCCAGAAGAGAGATGTGAGTAACATAAAAATCTATTCACCATACTTATAAATTAATTCGCAAATTACTACATATTTTTTTTTTGTTGTTGTTGTTGTTGGGTTTCTTTCACTTAAAAAAAATTCCAACAGACAAGCTGGGCGCAGTGATGCATGACGTTAATCCTAGCGCTCTGGAGGCAGAGGTAAGAGGATCACAGAGAGTTCGAGGCCACCCTGAGACTACACATTGAATTCTAGGACAGACTGAGCTAGAGTGAGACCCTACCTCACTCCTCCCAACCCCTCAAAAAATCCCAACAGATATTTTTGGTAATGACTTCTGCAAATATAAAGTTTTTTTAAGCAATGATAAATGGAGTAGTGAGAATGTTATCACACTTGGGAATTAATGAGTGGATGCCAATTCACAGGAGAGCTAGAGAAAGTAGGGGTAGTAATATGATGGCCTTATAGAATTTGGAAGTATTGTGAATTCAATCAACACATACTTTTCCTCTCTAGGAATAATTTTTGTAATATGACCCACAGTTTTGTGTAATCACAGCTCCCTTCCCTACCCAGCAGCATTCAGACCCCAGTAGGGAAGAGTGTAGCACCTTTTGCATGAGCTCTTTTGCTTTTTCTTTGTTCCTTTTCATTATGGATGGTAGCTTTGGGATTATCTTTCAGACAATGCTATACTCCAGAGGTCACCACTACAACAAATTTTAAAGGCTTTTCTACTCAGATGAAGGAAGGTTTGCCATTTTATTTTCTTAGACATGGATCTAAAACTGTTTCTTCTTCTGAAGTCACTAACACTTAAAAATGTTTGGATCAACCCTTGTCCTCTCAATAATGCTTGGACTTTGTGATTTGTATCTATCCTGTGCATTCTTTTGCATTTCTTTAATAATTACATGACTAATTATTGCTGATTTACACAGCTGTCTGATATTTTCTGGGCCTTACATTGAACCACGTATGAGAAAAAAAGGCCCATCTGTTGTTTTCAAAGGGCAAAACTTGAAATGTCTTAACAATAATATTGGGCTGGAGATGGCTTAGTGGTTAAAGGCGTTTGCCTACAAAGCCAAAGGACCTCGGTTCTAGTCCCCAGAACTCATGTAAGTCAGTGGCACATGTGACTGGGGTTTGTTTTCAGTGACTGGAGGCCCTGGCATGCCCATTCTCTCTTTCTCTGTCTGCCTCTTTCTCTCTTGCTCTCTCAAATAAATAAATATTTTTTTAAAAAAATGAATAGTGTTGATGTTCTTTTACATATCTCACAAACAATAAAAACTGCTTTGAACTATGTATGTTATTGTGTGGCTGGTAAATTCAGGTACAATCTTTTAGAAACATTATTTAATATTCCCTAAATATCCAACAGGGCAATAACTAAACTACACATTGGATTTCTTTTAAATCAGCCTTCACATATTATATTGATTTTAGTTCCAAGATAAAATTAATCTAATTTATTCTTATGAAGCACATACTGTATTGAACTGTGAAATGTGGAACGAGATAAACTTAAATGGATACTTAAGGTATTATTTGAGGGAACTTTATATGCAGGTATTTACACATGGAAATCCAAGTAAGAAGGTGGTGTATGGTGACACATGACTGTTACTCCAGTGCCAGACCATTATAAGAGAAGGGTGAAGATTTACAGTTTTATATAGAGGGAGAAAAAATAAAACATATCTGGTGTTTGTGGAAAAGTGCAGTGATGTTTAATCAATTAGATGGAAACTGAAATGAAATTTGGAGAACAAACAGTTGGAGATTCAACTGGGAAGGCAGGAGTTAGACATTTTTAGCTAAAGTTAAATGATAGCTTTGACACAATTATAGAGCTGAAAAAAAAAAGTACTGTATGTCTTTAATGTGGTTGCAGCTACATGGAGGGAAATAACAGCAAATCAGATCTGAAAGGTGGTTTCCATAAGACCAGTACAGGACCGTCACTGCCAACAGCAGTTATTTCACTCACTCTAATGGCTTGAAAAGTTCTCGAGCAAAGGAATTACATAAGAACCATGCAGACATCACCTATTCAAGGATGGCAGCCATCTTCTCAATCTCGGTTCCCCTTGAGTGACATCTTATGTCCTAATAAACCTGAGCCAGTCAGTCATAAAGATGCTGCTGGCTCCTCACATCTATGCCTTTTCTAACATTGTCTCTTTTGGACTGCATTGGCTTCATTCAGCAAACAATGTCATCATGTCACTGTGTCCCCCTTTGTTGTAAGAGACATAACCACCAGTTCAGCAGCATTTCTGTTATTGTTAAGAGCAAGGAAAAAAATCACACGGTGACTCAATTACAATCATATTTTTGTTGTTATGATAACATACTTGAGGTCAACAATGCAAGGAAAAACAGATTTATTTGGAATCAAGATCTCAGGGTTTTCATTCATGGTTGGCTGGCTCCATGTGGTGAGGTAACATAGTATGGGAGGAAGATATGACAGAATATAGCTGCTTGAATTTAATTTCCCAACAATATTTATTGTTTGAGTTTCCCTCGCCTAGTGCACCAGCCATTGTTACTATTAGCTCTACGTCTCTATGAGTGTAGACTTTCTAAGGACATTCACTCATAATTTCCTCCCTTGATCCTCTCCCAGGAATTATGTTCCTGCTTTGATGTTATGCTCAAGACTTTCCCCCATTACATTCTTAAAAACTATCTACATTTTAAGCATGATAATTCCCTTTTAAGATATACAGTTTTTTAATAAAAGAATTATAGGATATTTTTCTGCAATATTAACAGAATATTGAAAATCAATTGAAGCATAGAATTGATATTGTAAGCTAAATATAAGCACAAAGGATGTTCTTAATTGAAATGAATTCACCATTGAGTAAAGTGAAAAAAAATGAAAAGGTATTTCTCAGGTTTTGAGATTCACCTTAATCTTTTTTGTTAAGTAAATATCTTGCTTTAGGAACTTATAATTGGTTTTAGTTACTAATCTTAAAAACTCTTCTGCTTGGCTCCTAAGCTTTTCTAAGATTTAAACCAATTACATTACTTTACCATAATGCTTACTTTAATAATAATACATGAAAATTAAAAATTCAATAAATTAAAAACCTGTTTCTTGTGTCCATGTCAATGAACTTGCTTCACTGATATATAAGAGAACAAGTAAGCTAGGAAGCCTGGATGTAAAAGTATTTGAAGAAATGACACAGGAACAAGTGTTTAATACAAAAATAGCCTCTTTGATATCCTGAAAGTAATTAAAAATGTTTCCTTTCTTCAGACCATATATTATTTACATGTCTACAAGGCAAATAAATATCTGTGCATTAGCAGGTAACTTCAAAGATAAACAGTAGTAAATATCAAAAAACACAGGGATAATTTTGTGATGAGTTAAATCTGTTAGGTAATGCTTTCTTCTGTTATAAATGTAAAGTTTTTAGAGTAGCTTACCATTCTTTTAACTATTCTCCAACCAGTGCTCAGCAGACTAAGAACACAGTTGGTAATCAGAGAATGTGCTAAAATGTTGACTGCATCAATGAGCAAGTCTGTCAAACTTCCCTGTGTTTCTTTGTTCCTGTAAACAAGATCATCAGAGCTCTGTCTACATCCTCCCTTCATATCAGAATATTCTGTAATGTCCTATGATTGTTCTGAAGTCAGTCATGCATCCTAAATTTAAACCTTTAAAACCAGCAACATCAAGCCATATCTATAATAAAAGTCAATCTTTGTTGAAAAATATTTTATACATAATGCATACATCATTAGGTAGTGTAATAAGAATATCTGCATGGAAAGACACAAAATTAGATATTTGTTTCATGTATGGATTCAACCACAAGTTGAGAGCTAGAAAGAGAAGACAATTAAGATACCAGGTGTGTGACACACATAAACACATCACATGCACACACAAAAATATGATTTTTAAAAAATATTATAAATAAAAAATAAATCTGCATTCCTTAAATCTAAGTTTCTCCTTTTATGAAACATCATTGTGGATTAGAAATTACTTTGGGCTAAAATACAAAGTGAATAGATGTCCAAACTACCCCAAATCATGGGAGAAACTATCTTGATTGCACAGGGTCACCAGCAGGCCTCCATGTGTCAAATGCCAGTGAAGTCTCTTAACCACTGTGGAAACCAACACACACACACACACACACACACACACACACACACACACACACACACACAAACATACTCAAAATGTCCCTAATATGATATTTTCATAGCTTGAGACCACAACAGCAAGGTTTCTTGATTTATAAAAGACTCTCTCTCTTTTTTTTAAATATTTTATTTATTTATTTAAGAGAGAGAGATACAGAAATAGGCAGGGGAGGAGAGAGAGAGAGAGAGAGAGAGAGAATGGGTGCACCAGGGCCTCCAGCCACTGCAAACGAACTCCAGATGCATGCACCCCCTTGTGCATCTGGCTTACGTGGGTCCTGGAGAATCGAGCCTCGAACCGGGGTCCTTAGGCTTCATAGGCAAGCGTTTAACTGCTAAGCCATCTCTCCAGCCCATAAAAGACTCTCTTGAATCTTGTACATTCGTAAATGGTTTTGTCAAAATTTGTAATCATTTGTCCACTCGACCTTATTGCTATATAGCAATAACCTGTACACACAAAGCAGGGAGATGAAGGATATGTTATGCAATCCCTGGGTCAGGTCCCTTCTATGTCCTTGGGCAAGTCAACTGTCTGTGTGTTTGTAAACAGAGAAATGCCTATTTCCCTGAGGTTTTATGATGAGAAAAATATCTCAATCGCAAGATTAAAGAAGTATCTTAATACATATTAGCTATCTTCTTATTAAACACTGACATTCGGAATCTGAAACTCAATATTTGGGAAATTTTCTACATCTTTTCTAATGTAATACGCTATATTCAAAATGCAGATGATTAAAAATAATTATACAAAATTATTTTCAGGATGCTGGTATAAGATTTAGATAAATCACAAGGACATTTCATGTTCTGTCTTGTGTCTCAATCCCAATATTTAAGTATTCATATGTAATTATTCAAGGAACTGAAATAGTGAAAACCAAGCATGTCAAATATCAAATACTTTAAATAAGAGATACTGAAAATGATACCTATAAACACTTAATTACCTAAATATGTATTACTGGAACTATTTCTTACATGAGTGATAAATTCCGTGAGCTCAGGCATTTACATAACTTTGAATAGCGTATTAATTTTTCTAATAAGTACACTTAGTTATAGCTTTATAAAAATGTCCTCAGCGGCGGTGCATGCCTTTAATCCCAGCATTTGGGAGGCAGAGGTAGGAGGATCACCTTGAGTTCAATGCCACCATTAAACTACATAGTGAATTCCAGGTTAGCCTGAGCTAGAGTGACACCCTGCCTAGAAAAATAACAACTTGAAAATGTTTTAATGTTGCCCAAAATAGTATCTGTTACAGAGAGTTTTTTGTTTGTTTGTTTGCTTTTAGTTTTTATTTATTTATTTTGTGTGTGAGAGAGAGAGAAAGAGAGAGCAAGAGACAGAGGGAGAGAATGGGTACTCGAGGACCTCCAGCAACTGCAAACCAACTCCAGATGCATGCATCACCTTGTGCATCCAGCTTACAAGGGTGCTGAGGAATTGAGCCTGGGTCCTTTAGCTTTACAGGTAAGTGCCTTAACCACTAAAGTCAACACTCCAGCCCCAAGAAGAGTGTTTTTAAATGACACCAAATGTACAGGAAACAAAAAAGAAAAAAGAAAAAAAAAAGTTGATAAAGGAGATCATAGCACTCAGCACAGAACTGGACGTAGCCAGCAAGTGAAGAGTCAGCAGACACAGTGGGAGAAAATGTTTACCAGTCACACCTCTGAGCAGGGGTAATTATTCAAATGACATAGGGAAGTCAAAGGGCACAGTAACAAAACTAAATAATACAACTTTAAAATATTCTAAATAACTGAATGTTTTCCAGAAGGAGACCTACATAACGTCACTACCTTAAAGAAAGAATGAAAACCACAGTGAACTATTACTTTATCCGAGCTGGAATGACAAAGAACAAGATAGCAAATGGCAGATTCTGGTGAGGAAGTAACGAGATGGGTAACTCCTATACATTGTTGGCAGGAATGTGAATTAACATAAGCTAGCAAGGAAAAAGTACAGAGGAACATAAAAAAAAAAAAAAATTTTTGCAAAGATACCTGTACCCCACTGTGTTTACTACAGCAAAGTTGACAATAACTAGGATATGAAATTTATCTAAAGCCCATCAGTAGATGAGTAGATAAAAATGATGTGTCATTTACACACAATGAAATTGCATTCAGCCATAGAAAAGTACAAAATTCTGTCATTTTTCAACAACGTAAGTGCAGAACTAAATCTTAAGTGAAATAATTCAAAAACAGAAAGACCAGGCTGGAGAGATGGCTTAGGGGTTAAGGCGCATGCCTGCAAAGCCAAAGGACCCAGAGGAACATGGTGGCACATGCATCTGGAGTTCATTTGCAGTGACTAGAGGCCCTGGTGTGCCCATTATCACTTTCTCTCTTTGTCTCTAATAAATAAATAAATAAAATATTTTTTAAAAAGCAGAAATACCCAACACTAATGGACCCACTCATATGTGGAATAAAAAAACAATTGATCTCTACAAGTTGAGCCTCATAGTTTTCAGGGACATCAATGGCTGGGCAGGGTGCAGTAGTATAGGAAGAGATTAATCAAAGTTACAATGTTATAATTAGGTAAAAAGAATATGTTCTGATCTTCCATGGCATAGGAGTGGAGGGAATTAATAAACATGTATCATATATATCATAATTAAAAGGGCAAGAATTTTTCATATATCCACAATAAAGATATGACACACATTTAAGGTAATATATATGCTAATTTTTCTGAGTTGATCATTCCCCATATGTGCTAAAATTAAAAAAATCATATATACCTTGTGAATAATGCACAAATATTGATAAAAATATAATAAGATGAAAAAAGAAGAATTCAAAAGCTAAGAAAATAAAAACATTCTTCTAATCACTGATCTCAGAACGCTTTTGGGCAATACACAGACTTGATCAATAATCTCACCTTTCCCACAGTCAAGAAAGGCAGTAGCACCTGCTGCTTTCATCTCTAGTGGGCATGTTACAAGGTTGACAATCTGTATAGCACCTTTGTTCCCCAGGATATGATATAATTATCTCTCCTCTCATTAAAATTTCTCTCTCCTGATAGGTTGCCCATAATGAAAGGTCATATGAATCATATTCTTTTGTGCATTCCTTTTACTGGTGGAAGGTGTGTCTGTACTGTTTCTCTTACCTACTGAACAATACCAAATACCCATATTTTATTATTTAGATGGGCAACATTTCATAAAGATTCAGTGTTCTCTTGATCAGCTTTTATGATCCCCATTAAGAAGTCAAGGAGAAGGCACAGCATTCAGATGCAGAGAGCCTCGGTTGATAGCCTCATATGTCACAGTGAAACAGTCACTTTCAAATGAACTATGGAAAAAACTGACACAAGAGGTAGAGAATCTATCATTATCAAGTTAAATTAATGATGAGTGACAATAGCTGCCAATTATTATTGATTTTAACTTTGTCTTATTAGAAATTCATAGATTTTTTGGACTGACTGAAAGAGTAACCTGAATATGATTAAATGAAATAAGTTTAAAGTAACAAAGAATTGTAAAAATGCATTTCTGTTGCCAAGGAGTGTGAGTCTGAATTCTGGCTTATGTATTGGTTTGATGTCACTGTACTTTATTCCACATGATTGGTATATCTTCTAAAAGATGGGCATGAAAATAATATCAACCCAACAGAGCCCATTAGAGACTCAATGATAAAAAATAATGTGAGATTTTATGCACACAGTGACTATCATATGTGTAGCATGTTTAAGTGCTATGTCAGAACCCTGAATCTCCATGGCAGGTCCTGCACTATACCATATAGGATCTTCCCTAGGTACTATCCACAAAATGCTTACTAGCATACAGCTTCTGCAATGTGGCAACTGAAAATGTCTCCAGATACTATCAAATCTCCCAGAAGGGCTGGAGAGATGGCTTAGCAGTTAAGGTGCTTGCTTGCAAAACCAAAAGACCACAGTTTGATTCCCTAGGATCCACTTAAGCCAGATGTACAAGGGGGTACATAAATCTGAAATTCATTTCCAGTAGCAAGAGGCCCTGGCCCACCCATTTCTCTCTCTCTCTCCCTCTCTCTGTCTTTTAAAATAAATAAATAAAGATTTTTTTAATCTACCAGAAGATAGACTCCCAAATAAGAACCACTGTTTTCAATTATAATAGATTTTGTGTAAGGAATATATAAATCATGAAATTACCTAATTCCTGAAGTCTAGGAGTATACAGTCTAATGAAAGGAAGAGTGTGTAAAGCATAGAATTTGAAACAAAATATGTGTGTGCTTGAGTTTATGCACTGAAAATGAGTCTCACATTGCCTCATTTACTCATATGTAGAATCTAGATAAGCATTAAAACTAAAGTGTGGTAGCTTTAATCCCAGCAGGAGGCAGAGGTTTGCCATGAGTTCAAGGCCACCCTGAGAGCATAGTTAATTCCAGGTCAGCCTGGGCCATAGTGAGTACCTCGAAAAACCAAAAAAAAAAAAAAAAAAAAAAAAAACAACAACAACAAAAAAATAATAGTGGGTAGCTCAGGATCTTTATAATTTGATGTTAATTATATTTTATAATTTGAATTATAATAGATATAAGACTCACTTCATACAGGCAATAAAATACCTAAAAATAAAATTAACTAATTACCCTACAACTCAGAATAAGCAAAGTATATATTAAAAGATGAAAATGAGAAAACTGATATGAATTTTAATATAAAACTTAATCATTTTCAGCATATTCATATCATTAACATATTTCCTATAAAAATTTCATGTTTCTTTTCTGTTGTGAATAGAACACAATTTAAAATTCTTCTTGGAAAATACAAAACATATTTTAAAATAAAATAACAGGTTAAAAAATTAAAAATAAAATTATAAGTAAATCATTTCATGGATAATGTAAAGAAATATTATACAGGATGTCTACTCATTTGTAAAATCAAGCAAGGAATATAAACAAATCCTAGCAAATTAGGTTGTACAGATCCTTTATACTGAACTGTAAATTCAGGGACAATACAAACACACTTTTAATAAATAAAATAACTCCTGAAATATTTTCTGATCTCATACTAGTTTCTTAGCACAAGCCCAAATATTTGGATGTATATTAATACATAAAACACAATATGCCAATTTTCTCTTTCAGTATACTTACAATGAGCACATAGAAAATAAAGAGGAGATTGTTTCATTATTGAAGGCTGATAGTGATGAGTTATCTAATCAAAAACATGATGAAGACAATAATATATTTCAAATGTAGATTGGACATTTTAGTAGGAGAATGATCTTTGCATAGGTAACAACTGAGCAATGAGAGACAGAGAAATAACCAAATGTCCAATATTGCAAGATGCTGGATTTTATTCTACATGAGATGAAAAGCCACAGGAAAAAAGCAAATGTGAGATATGGTCTGTACAGAATAAAACTAAGGGAAAAGATTGTAGCAATAGGACATATCCAAAATATTCAGTAGTTTGTTAGATGATATTTGCAGTGGATGTGACGGAAAACTGATTTGTGATTAGATGAGACATTAAAATTTTATGATGGGTTTGCATGCAGAATGAAAGGAAAGGTGAGGAAATAATATCTTTACATATTTGAGCTGGAAAACAACATACACAGGTTGTATTTAAGGATACCAGAAAAGAGTGCTTTCAAGGGCTTAGGGTCATCCAGAGATTGATATGAACAAATTCTTTAAAATAATTAGTGGACTTCAATATGGAAAAGTAATGAGCTCTTAGAAAGATGAGCCTAGACTTCAAAGAAGGCAGGTGACTGTGTGCACATGTAGAGGTTGTTCTAAAGAAACAGTTTGTATGAAGTCATGAATAATTGAAAGGAATTGGAGGTTAAATGTGTGTATGTGTATGCACAACAGTTAGTAGGTGTGGCGGTTTTAATGTAGAATGCCCCACATAGACTCACGTGTTTGACTCTGTAATCCTCAGCTAGTGATGCTGTTCTTGAAGGTTGTAGAGAACTTGGGAGGTGGAACTGTGCTGCAGAAAGTGTGTCACTGGGGGCAGGCCTTGATGATTTTTCTTTTTTACAGGTCAGACTTGCTGGCATTTATTCTCTACTTAATTTCTGCTGAGACAAATATGTGTCTCTTGGCAGTTGGCTCCTGCCATGATAAAACTTCCCCTTAAAAGTGTAAGCTGTAATAAAACCTTTCCTTTCAAAAGCTGATTCTGATCAAGTATTTTGTTTCATCAGTGAGATAGTAACTGATACAGTAGGCATACATATACTTCTTTGCTATATTATCTGAGAGAGTTGAAAGAAATGAGTTCAAAATAGCTGGAAAAAAACAAAAAAACAAAAAAAACAAAAAACAGAAACCAGAACTCCATTTCCAGTTACGTACACTAACAAAAGTAATTAGAGCTGCTTAAAGATGTGGACAATTTTAGCACTGAAACTGGACATACACAAGATAAATAAAATAAAAATAAAACAGAAAATAAAAAAGGGCTAAGTAGGAGTCAGGTGTTGTGACACACGCTTTAATCCAAGCACTCGGGAGGCAGAGGTAGGAGGATTGCCATGAGTTTGAGGCCATCCTGAGATTGCATAGTGAATTCCAGGTCCGCCTGAGCTAGATTGAAACCCTACCTCGTAAAACAAAAAGCAAACAAACAAACAAACAAACAAACAAGCAAAAAAAGGGGCTAAGTTGGAAGGGACATAGAAGACAAGTGAAATAACTTCCAGAGGACAAAGCTGGGACAATTTGAACCTCTAAACATATAAAGGAGTTAAGATTATAACTCAAAAAGTTAAATGAATACAGTAACTCCATTTGGTTATAAATAAATGATCACATAATTAATAAATAGGAAAAATAGTTATGTTGTGCATAAGAATCCTAAATTATTTATATAAACATTATTCTTTCTAAATAGGTGCTGTGTATATTTCCCTTTAAAAGAATACATTGTAGAATATAAGAAAAAATAATCTTGCAGTGATAAAATCACACAACCTCCACCCACCACCCAGTCAGATGATCATGTCAATATCACCAGTAATCAATCACATTGATAGATTGTGCTCTTGATATAATCTGGTGAAAATGATACTTCACATCTGTGGTCTTTTCCTAAACTTCTAGAATCTTCAACCTCATCTAATTATGAGAAAAAAATCATAAAATTCAAGCAGAAGAGAATCCAAGAATAATTGAGGAGTTATTGTTGGTGAAAGTAGACTACAATGAGAAATGTGAGGAAAATGGTTACTGGCAAGAGATCCCTAAGGAGACATGGAAAAGATAATTTGGAAAGCTAGTTGAGACTTTGGAACAGAAGAAAATCTATAAAGAGTTACATGTCAGGAATGAGCCCTGAAACTAAGTTAGTAATGCATCAGTATATGCTTATGGTGACAATTGTCATGTAGCAACAAATTAGGGGGAAAATAGCTGTGAGATATGAGGAAACCTGGAATTGTCTCCTTAGTTTTTTGAAAACCTAAAACTATGCTATAATAATAAAGTCTATGTAAAATATGACAAAAGTTAGTGTTTAAATCATTTCAAAGGAATGCCTTAAAAGTAATTATTAAAAACCATTTTGAATTATCATAGGTTAAGCTCATTTATGCTGCATAAGTTAAAATTTTATACTAAGAATCTTATTTAATCCATTCATATATGTGAAGAAAAGGTTAGATAGGCATTTTGGTACCACCCAAAGTTGTATTCTTAGGAACCTGGATTCTGATAGTGTATTTGTAGAGGAACCTCTGCTCAGTGAGGGTTTCTTGTTACTTTGAAATATCTGGAAAAGAACTGTTGTCTATTCTTATATGATCTCATGTCCTGAGTTAGCAAATGTATAGATGGCCACAGAAACTTGAGAAAGAGTCTAAAGTAAAATCTCAACATTTCATGTCTTCAAAGTGCCTCCCCTTTCCTGCAGGTTGGTTTCTCCAAGTTTTAAAATCAGAAATTTGGTGTGTTTGGAATGTTGTTAATGGCTAATTTTTTAAAAACAATATGTATAGATTTTGTGTATAATGAAATATGAATATTTTCATCAATTGAAGGTTTTAAAATGTTATTTATTTATTTGTAAGGAGAGATTGAGAGAAAATAGGAACACCAAGGCCTCTAGCCATTGCAAATGAACTCCAGATGCATGCACCACTTTGTGCATCTGGCCTTATGTGATAATCCCAGATCTTTCAGATTTGCAGGCAAGTTCTTTAACCAATGAGCCATCTCTTAGACCCATATATATGTTTTTTAACTCCTGAAAGAGGAATTACAAATGTGGTTATGGTACACATGGAGAGTTCATGGTCATAGAGGTGGCAGATGGGATATTGAATTCTCACAATAGAAAGAACCAAGCAATAACATAAGATGAAAGAATCTCCAGAACTTTCCTCATAATTGAGTCAGATCTGATTCTCTTACAGTTCAGTGGAAGTATAGAGGCTAACATGCAGCCAAACAATGGTATTTTACTTAAGGTAAAATCACCAATGTTTTAGCTCACCAGAATATTACATAAAATTAAGAACGGCACCATTGTTAAAAAGAATTAAAGTAACCAAGAATGGTTTCCTTAGATAGTGGTGCACTACATGTGAAATGTTATAAATAAAAAAATAATAAGTGAAGGAATAATGATGGAAGTATATGTTTCTTTCAGTAAATCTAACATGCAGATTTTAATATCCAAAAATTTAAGCCTCTACTAAATTAAATTGATGGTTTATATTTTAGCATTTGTAGTTTCATTTATACTTAATTTGTTAATTGTACTGATTTTATTGTTTTTTACAACCATAAGTGTAAATATTCATATCTCATTTTATGTTTGAACATAACTGAAGTGATACTACATCATAAATATGTATTTAAAAAGTTGGTGTTTCAAAGCCATTTGAATGAAAATCCAAGTTAAGAAGCACTGTACTAAAGGCAAGTTGAGGTGTTTTCAAAAATGATGAGAAATACCACATTCTCTTCTGCTTTTCTAAAATATTGTTGCACAATTAGTGAGATAAGAGCAATGAAGTCATCGCTTGATTTCAGAGCTTTTCACAACCTACTCATATAAGTTGAAGTTTAACCAGAAGGGCAGAATCTGCACACTCCACGTTCTCTGGGAGTAAAACCTTGCGTTCACTGTCCAAGGCCTAAGCACTGCTAGGTGGAATGATATCTATGGAAGCAAAATTACTTTGAGGGTATACAAGCCAACTATTGATACCAGCCAGCAGATCTCAGTCCAAACTGCATATCAGACTCAGCTAAGATACTTAAATGTGCTGATGAATTGTCCCCTCTTGAATTACTTTTATATCATTGGTCTAATGTATGAAGTTATATGGTCAGTAAGTCCAATTAAATTTATTTCTAGTTAAAAAAATAAGCACTTAAGAAGCTGAGGCATGAGAACTTCTCCTGAACCCTAAAGTTTGAAATAAATACCTTCCTCCCATAAAACTCTGTCTGAGTTGGATGTTCATCCCAGCAATGTGAAGCCATCTACTACAGTGCTTCACTCAGGCAGGTGTTGCCTTTAGCCCTTATTTATTCCACACTCTTCATCTGATCATCTACATCAATCTAATACCAGTTCCTGTCATCCTACAATTAAAATTGAGATCACTTCTCATAATATTCTGTTTATTATTTATATGCATAGATACACCTAAATTTTAATGACATATATTACGACAATTTCTTGATAATTGTTACTATATGCACTAGAATTTAAGCTCTATGAAGAAATGGGATTTAGTTATGCTCATAAACTGAGTTGTAAAGCTGGGCAGGAACCAAATACAAGGAATGCTGTCATGTCAAGATGTTTGTATTTTACCTTGATTAGAGAACTGCTATTTATTTTATTTATTTATTCATTGTTTTGTGCATGTAAGATGTGTGTGTATATATACGCTTATCTGCCAGAACACATGTCTGGGGGTCAAAGCACAACTTTGCAGTATGATTCCTCACATTTCATGCTGTCTGAGATAGAGACTTTCTTTCTTTTAAAAAATTGTGCATCTGCTTTCACAGGTCCTGGGGAACTAAACCTGGGTCCTTTGGCTTTGCAGGCAAGTACTTTAACTGCTAAGCTATCTCTTCAGCCCTGAAATATATCTTTTATATTTTATTTATTTATTTATTGGATAGAGAGGGATAGAGAGTAAGAAGAAGAGAGAAAGAGAGAAAGAAGCAGATAGAGAGAATAGGCATGCCAGGGCCTCCAGCTACTGCAAACAACTTCCAGATGCATGTGCCATCTTGCACATCTGGCTCACCTGTGTACTGGGGAATAACACCTGGTTCTTCAGACTTTGTAGGCAAGTGCCTTAATTGCTAAGCCATCTCTCCATCCCAGAGGCTCTCTTTATTATTGTTGCTGTTATTCACTGCTGCATTCCACAGGATTGTCTGAGTTTTGGGAAATTCTTCTGTCTCTGCCTCTATCTCTCAGTGTTCTGGGGATGCCAGAAACCCAACATGGATTCTGGCTATTACATGAAGCCTGGGGACCCAAACTCAGGTAAACAGGCTTGAGTAGCAAGCACTTTATTTACTGAGCCACCTCCCAGCTATGGGAATTTTTAAGTAAAACAGGAGTGTGTTCATATTTGGATTTCATGGGGTCGTTATGACTTCTCAATGAACTGTAGATCAGAAAAGATTCATGAGCAAGGAGAATAGGTAAGTCATTATTGAAATGAGACAGATAAGAATGTTGAATTGATGAATTAGAGTGTTGCAATGTTAGAAGGGGAAACATTCTCAATGAAATAGAATAAGGCAGCAGTTGATGGTTTGGCTCTTTGAGAAGCAAACTATGGAGCAGAGCTTAGTATATTATTTTCCTATGGAATCTACACTTGAGAAAAAGAAGAAATTCAAGTTGTGGTTTAGATTGTCTGAAGGCCTCAGCTGATCCTACAGAGTGCTCAAGCTGGAATAGCCTCTGAGACTAAATCCCTGTTTGAGCTGTCACACAGACTTTTACATTCCATTAGTGGTTAGTCACTGGATATAGGCTTCCTCGAGAATGAAGAATGACTGTGATGTAGTCTTTAGGCAATTCCTGAGGGAGAATGACAGCTCAGGATGTTTTGCTGTAGCTCTCTCAGCTGCTACAAGGGATATCGGATAGAATATCATGGTGTGGGCCATGGACTATTTGTATGAAGACCTGAGGAGAGATTAAAAATAAAAGAATGAAAGTAATAACCAGAAACAGGTCTGGGTTAAAATAAGCAGATTCAGAATTTATATCCTGACTGGAAATAGTAGAAACAGTGGCCACACACAAGACTCCATACTGTGTTTATGAGATGAGCATTGTAGTATATATAAACCCCTGGGAGAAAATACACATGGTTAACCAGATTCTCAAAAGAAGATTCTAAGAATGAACAGAGAAATAGCTAATATGATGATAGATAAAAAGACAAAAAGACAAGTATTAATAGTAAATCTTTTCTATGTGTTTGCTTGAAGCCAAATACTGTGTGCACATTCCTAAATTTAATTATTAAAGAAGCTCTATTAGGCCAGTGCTATTATTATTCTGATTTTGTAGAACAAGAAATTTTGAGCACCACAAAAGTATTCTCATGATGGATAGCTGAGGAATCAAGTCAGGACTAAAATTTTCCCCAAAATAACACAGGAGCTTGTTGGTACCTTTAGAGAAAGACCCAGAAAAAAAAAAATTAAATAAGGATTTTTTTCTTCAAGTAGTAACTAGGATATCCAGGGAGTCGATCACATTTCTAGTAATGTTTGAGTGATGGAAGGACTACTTACTGTGAGAAACATTAGCAAGTGCAAGTGGACCAAAAATGTATGGGAATTCATGGCAAGGAAAACAATATTAAGTCTTCAAGTGGAAGTGTGTTTGACATATTATTGGTTGGAGGAACCTCCAAAAGGCAGGAGAGGGCACAGGTGACATGAGAAGAGGAACGAGCACATGGAGCCAAGCCTCCAAAGTGAGGAAGAAGAAATGAGAGTTAGAAAAGTTGAAGAGTCAACTCTCCTCTGAAATGTAAAGAACAAAATGTTCCAGCAGAGTCTGGCTGGGAGGAGCAAAAACACAAGCTCCTACATTATTTATTCTTGTCAGATTATTATTATATTCTGGACACAGCTCTGTATTCTAAGTAAGCATATGCTCTTACTTCTGTTTACTTGTAAGACAGACCAGCTGCTCTCACTGGGGGGAAATTAAACAGTTGGAAAAGAGCAATCTATAAACTTCCCAGACAGTGAAGATAGGACTGAAAATGAGATGGGAGAAGGAAGAACTGTGGCAACAAGGAAGGTGCTCGAAGTCTTCAGGCTGAGTACTGTTGGCCAACCCTAGGAGGGTGGGAATGGGCAAACCTGTGTCTGAGAACCCAGAACAAAACAGGACCCAAAGCCATAAGTCCTAAGTTGGTATAAGGAAATTGTCAACAATACCCAAGTTATCTGCTTCCTCAATGATTCACACACTTCATGAAGGGAGTTCTCAAACATCTACCTGCAAACAGAATAGTTTCCATATTTCTTAATGTGATGGATAGGATTTTAAATCCTGGATGAGATGAAGCTGCCCGTTTACTTTTGGCTTGTGTCTGATTAAAATGGAGGATATTTGAGAAACTGCAATAGTACCTCCCAGGTGAAGATTGTTTGGCAGCTTGTTTTTAACTGTGATGAATTCCCTTGGGATGTGGTAAACACTAGGAAGAAGGCTAGAGAGATGGCTCACTGGAGAAAATGCACAGGTTGTGTAAGCGTTACTTCTTGAGTTCAAATCCCCAGAGCTAACATCAAACCAACAACATTTGTAATCCCAGAAAACATTCCCTATAGTGAGATGGGGGGGGGGCAGGAAAATATATAGAAGCTCATGGGCCAGCTAGCCTGACATTCACAGTGAATGATGAACAAGAAACCCTGCCTCAAATAAGATTGCACATGTCCATGTCCACACACAAACACATACACACACACACACACACACACACACACACAGAGAGAGAGAGAGAGAGAGAGAGAGAGACAGAGACAGAGACAGAGACAGAGACAGAGAGAGAAAAGAGAACGCAATAAGTCCATGTTCCCCACCTTCAGTTCTTAATTGTCTCTGGGCAAAGCAGTGAAGGGAAAGTCTGGGATTAAGTCACTGATGACTTTGAAAACCACCTCAACTAAATTTTGCTTGTTTTTGAAGAAAGTATGTAAAAGGTAGTGCCATCTTTCAGATTTATTTGAAGACATTTTCATCTTTCCCCTGTGTTCTTGAGTCAGACTAGGTGGAGAGAAGGGAGTGAGCTCTGAGTTTATCCCTGAGCAGATTCCACGGGCTAGCTTTGGTCAAGCACACTGTAGACCTCCCATTCTGCACTTGTCAAATAGGAGATTAAGCCTGGTTCCTTCCAGCTCTGAAAAGTTATCTGTTATCTGAATTCTGAGAGATTTTATAGCCAATTCCGAAGGGCATTTTATATTGCTCCAAAAAATGAAATGAACACTTTCAGCTTCCATAAATATGATATATTTCAAGGTGTCATTGAAGAAACATCTAATGAAAGTTTACATGCTAATCATCTTTCAACAGAGGGAGAGGCATAACTTAACAGATAGTAGAATAATTGCTAGGAAGTGGAAATCAATTATAAGTGCTTTTTCCTTGGCTCTTTCTTTTTGGATCTGAAGAATAAAGTGTGAAACTTGAATCTCTAGTTTGGGGGCTCCTCCTATACATCAGTAGTTTCAGTAGAATTCCTGGGTTAATACCTAAGCATTTCTTTCTACCCAGAAGTGTCTAGTAAAGCCAGAGTTGATTAATCATATTCAGACAAATGGCATTACACCATAAGGAGAAATTAATAGCTAACATCTAAAATATTTTAAAATTGCTTTCTCAAGAACAGTCAGGATTTGGGCATCATCTCCAAGCTGTGGCTTCACACATATATTTATATTTTCATATCAGACTGACTTTTAGGCAGGAAGTTTTCAGCCCTGTAATTAACAATCTACAATGGAAGCTTTGACATGTAATTACAGCATCACTAAGACAATAATAACATGAGAAATGCTAAAGTTGAATGCAGTATTTCTTGACACACCACTCTCTATCTTCTTATTGGCTGAGGAAGAATTATGTATGCCTAGTTAATAAACCATACAGAAATGAAGGTGTGTGTGTGTGTGTGTGTGTGCAAAGACAGCTTCCATTTACAATCAAGCACTTCTAGTTAAGCCAAGATCAGGCACTGCTGATGGTTTGCCATACCATATTATGGACATCAGGAGGGAAGATCACCAGAGACTGTGCTAGACTCAAAAAGGTTCTTCATATTCTGCATCCGGGCATTTTCTACTCTTCCAGATTGCAAAGGAAAGGCAATGGCATTTTATCCCCTGCAGATTGCTGGTTTGGTTCTTGGATTCTTCGGCCTGGTTGGGACCCTTGCCACCACGCTTCTGCCTCAATGGAGAGTATCGGCTTTTATTGGCAGCAACATCATCATCTTTGAAAGACTCTGGGAAGGGCTCTGGATGAATTGCATCCAACAAGCCAGGGTCACGCTCCAATGCAAGTTCTATACCTCGCTCTTGGCTCTGCCACCGGTGGTGGAAGCAGCCAGGGCCCTCATGTGTGTGGCGGTGGCCCTGTCTTTGATCGCTCTTGTCATTGGCATCTGTGGCATGAAGCAGATCCAATGCACCGGCTCCAGCGACAGAGTCAAAGCCTACCTTCTGGGAACATCAGGCGTCCTCTTCATCCTGACTGGCATCTTCGTCCTCATCCCCGTGTGCTGGACGGCCAATATCATCATCAGGGATTTCTATAACCCAAACATCCACGTAGCTCAGAAGCGAGAGTTGGGAGCAGCGCTGTTCCTGGGCTGGGCGACGGCGGCTGTCCTGTTCATTGGAGGGGGCCTGCTCTGCGGATACTGCTGCTGCAACAGGAAGCCCCGAAGGTACCGATACCCAGCCCCCACCCGCCAGGTGCCTCGCAGAGAAAACCCAAAGAAAGTGGTAGTGCCCAGTAAGACCTCCACCAGTTATGTCTGATGCTGGCTTTCCACGCCATTTGTGGATTATGATCAGTGTGCTTTCTAAATCCTCCCAGGAACTGTAAGTATGTCAGGCAGGAGAACTTGCTTCCTGACAAGACTTAAACTGAAATGGAAATGTTTGTCAGGGCTTATTCGGACATTCTGAGTTCCTGTGCATTAAAATGTGTTTGCTATCCTCAGACCCAATACCTTTTCTAGATTATGTAGTGGGAAATCAAACATATCCTCAATCATTAGTAGATGTGCAATGATGGGCTATTCTTTCATTTTCTTTTTTTCTGATGAAACATCTAAAGTTGGAATTCATATTTCATAGCAATAAAGCATACACCTATTTTTAAAATAACCTCTTATGTTGTCCCCAAATGATATATTCTAACAGGGTGATATTTGTAAGGTAATAATTCTAGGAGATTTTGTATATGAAATAATGACTTTTGATTGAATTTATCAAAATATGTAAATGACTATTTAATATGAGTCTTTTTATTCCTTTAGTAATCTTTTACTAACAATTAGATACTTTTAAGGATAATGGAGCTATGAATTCGATACATATCTCTATGAATTTATAGGTCTCTAATTTATGCTGCTAGTCTTGCATAGAACTGTACATCCAAAAAATTATGTATAAATGAAAAATGCAATGTTTTCATAACTTACACTTTCCACTTTCAAGCAATGGTATTATTTATTTAGATAAGGAACAATAACCGAACACCATAAACAAAATTTTTATTAAGGAGATGCACATTCTGATGAGAGAATTTAAGTTTAGGTGATGATAGAATGGTTTCATTTCCTTGTTTTATTCTTTAGTCACTGTACACGTCTAAACATGCATGGGAAAATGAAGAATCAAGGCAAATGATTCAGGCAATTACTCAGGCTGCAGTAAATACCTTCTTTTTATTCTCTAATAAATACCCAGTTATGGTGATGAATTCATTTCACCTGAATTATATGCAGTATTTTATCGTCTTTGTTTAATTTCCCAAGTATACAAACCACTATCAAAGATAAAAAGTGGTGTAGGGGCTGGAAGTGAGAATGGATAAAGAATCTTTTTGAGAGACATCTACTATTATGTTTTTAGTAGTGCCATCATTTTAAGACTTAATGAATACATATATATTAAATACTAATTTCCCAACCTGATTTTTATTTTTAATAAAATATTTACTCTCCTTATAATGTTGTAATAGAAATATTAAATTTGTTCAACATATATTTGTTGTATATTCATGCTTATTGTTATAAAGTATAAAATAGTTATGTGTCTAAATGATGTTGGTAAATTTAATTAAATAATCCATTTGAAAATGAGTTTTCTAAAGTTTACTTATTTGAGAGAGAGAGAGAGAGAGGATGAGGCAGATAGAGAGAGAGAATGGGTGTGCCAGCCACTGCAGACGAACTCCAGATGCATGTGCCCCTTTGTGCATCTGGTTTACATGGATCCTGGGGAATTGAACCAGGGTCCTTAGGCATCACAGACAAATACCTTAACCACTAAGCCATTTCTGCAGCCCAAGAATGAATTTTTGTCCTTAAAAATCACCCAGTAACTAAAACATTAGCTCAGAAATAAATTATTAATGTTCATGTCAATCTCTTACTTAATTCTACACACAAATGAGCAAGATTGCAATGCTTCAAACATTTGGTAACAAAAAAACATCCCTGCATTGGCACTTTAATAATATTATATATAGTAAAGACCATACAAGTTTCAATTGTTTCAAATAAAAGCAACAAAACATGAAAAACTAGTAACTTCAATGGAATTTTCCTAAGATTATTTTCTTAAGAGAAAGGCCTCATGCTGGTTGTAGTGAAAAAGAGTCATTTATCTTATATAGTCAAGTAAGTAAGGTATCAAGAAAACCAAGAGGTATGCTTAGAAGTCATTAAAGAATCATTTAACTCAGCTTTTGGTTCACCTATAAGTAATTAGCTTCACAAACATGGGGTCCTCTTTCTAAATGAAGTATGTTTTTCTGCTGACCAGTGGGTAAAAGTGTAAAACTGGGAGGAATCACATGATAACAACCTTGAAATTAGCCCTTGCAATATTTTACCCACTACATCAAAAAAAATAGTAACTTTTTTTTTTTTTTTTTTTTTTTTTTTTTTTTTGGTTTTTTAAGGTCTCACTCTAGTTCAGGCTGACCTGGAGTTCACTCTGTATTCTCAGGGTGGCCTCGAATTCACAACAATCCTCCTACCTCTACCTCCCAAGTGCTGGGATTAAAGGCGTGAGCCACCACACCTGGCATTTTTTAAGGTGCATTATAAATGTAAATCTCATTTCACAAACTGCAAGAACTGTCTCTGCTTTCTAAGATTTGACTAAAATTCTTTCTTGGATACTCTTTTTTTTTTTTTTTTTTAAATATAACATAATACCCAATTCTTAGCATCTTATTCGAAGCTTAACAGTATGCAAGGCATAGAGTTCTGGAAATCCATCTATGATCATCAGTCTAGGCAGGTATTCAAAAGGATGTTTATGGCATGGTTGTGTTTAACTTTTAGGCTGCTTGATAATACTAAATATAAACATTAGGTATTTGAGTATTGATTAATATATAATGTGCAGTCAGTATAAGAATTTGAGATTTAGACTAACAGGGAACCAGTTCTCCCCAATGGGAGAGAGAATGAAAGTACAATGTAAAGAGAACTACTTTTCTATTCAGTCCAAAAACATATATTTAGAGGAAAAGAATAACATTACTCCATTGTAACTAAGCTTTCTTCATTTTCAAGGATGAAAATAAAACAGAACAATAAATTTAAGGAGACCTAGATATTAGTGTGTCTGTGTGTGCTGAGGAGGGGTGATAGCCTTTCTGGTGTAACTCCTGTAACACTTGAAAAAAAAAAGACAAACTCTCAGTAGTATTTCAGATCTAAAGACAGATAAGGACCTTATCTTAACTCAAGTGTTAAGAGAATGTTTACAATTGTCTCTCCCACCTTCTTTAGAAGGTACTGAGAGATAAGCAGGGACAAAAATCTGACAGAACAAAGAATAATCTTGCCATGTTTTCCACAGGTAGGACACCATGGGAGTGAAGAAAGTCATCTCCCATACCCTAGAACAAAGCAAAACATTGATATGAGTTCTGAAATATCATCACTGTTACTGTTCAAATAGGTAGATAAATAGTCCATAGCATATGGCCTGGAATATGTCTCTCCAGCCAGTTTATATTGCTAAGTCCTAAGTTCCAGAATCCAAAGACAACTGCATTTGGATTCAGGGTCATGACAGGGGTAACTAAGGTCATTATGATAGACACTAATCTAATATGTGACTGGTGTTCCTGTTAAAAAATGTAGGCAAAGGTTATTACAGAGGAAATTAATTGGAAGACAGAGAGGCAGGTGTCTGTGAGTGGGAAAGAGACTGAAACCACATCCCTCCCTCACAGTTTCTAGAATTCTGAGAAAATAAGTTTCTGGTTTATAAGTCACCCAGTTTGTGGTATGACATCCATAACAAATCAAGATAGACAAGTAGGTAGATAGATGAGTGCTAGCTCTTTTAATAGATAAATGGATCAAAAGATGCTTATAATGATGATGGTAGATAGATGATAGATCACCAAATAACTAGATGGATGATGGACTTTGATAGTGGAGAAGTGGGTAATTGATAGGAGATGGTGGTAATGATAGACAACCAGATTGGTATAGACTGAGATGGTGATGACAGATGCACATAGATAAATGATAGCTACTTTAGATGACAGAAGATAGATGATAGATAGATAGATGATAGATAGATGATAGAAGACAGATAGATGATAGATAGATGATATAAGATAGACAGATAGATACATAGATAGATGATAGATAGAGAGATAGATGATAGAGAGATAGATGATAGAGAGATAGATGATAGATAGATAGATAGATAGATAGATAGATAGATAGATAGATAGATAACAGAGAGATAGATGATAGATATTGCCTGTGCTTTAATGTCCCTAGTAAATGGGACTTTATTGTTAGTATTACTTCAAATATAACTGAATGTGGTTTTCTCTTGGTCCATATTCAATAAAGCATGTTTTCCAAATAATTATTCTTATTTTTTATTAGTCTATTTTATTATTTCAATATTGGAAACACAAAACAACATTAGTGATAAAATAATCGAATTCAAATATTTGAAATTCTTCTTCTGTATTTTCATAATTTATGTGTTCTAGCAATTAAAGGCACAACAGGCGCACAATGTAGTTTGAAGGCTTCTGATCTCTTATGAACTCACTACATTTTCTTCAGTGTAGTATGAAGAAAAAAGGTTTACCAAGAAACAAGTTATGAAAACGTGTTGAGGATGGTTACTATAGCTACCTTTCAAATGAAGGCTGTATTAAAATGAGATTTGAGATTTGTTGGAAGGTTCAAACATGGTATTTAGTAAGACTGTGTTTTTCCCATGATTCTGTGTTCAGACACTGTCCACCAGATTTGGCCAGTAGGGGGCACTGGAGAGACTTGGAACTAGCGTGTTTTCCCTTCTCTCTGCCTTAAGCGATGCTTGGTGCTTGCAGCGGTTACTGTGGTCCTAGAGAAACACAACTGGGACCCACTTTTTGACAAGTGCATATCATGACTTGGGTTCAACAATCCTGGTTTTCTTTCCATTCCTTCATCTTCTCGTATGTAACAGCTTCCTGCTGTTGTTAGTAGGTGTTTACAGAGCTCCGCTCTTTAGTAGCCCAGATCTCCATTTCTAGAGCCACCTCCTTTTGTTAAATCCACTAGTTAGCTGATTTTGTGTTTCCAGATAGAGTGTGATTGAAAGATGACTGAAAACCTTCCTGAAATAGGTACAACTCTACTGAACACAAGGTGAACAACGGAAGGTTTTGAGTATGGGATCAGTACCCTAAATTTATATGAGCCCAGAGAAGCGAAATGCAAACCTGTGAAAGCTAGAGGCCCTCATTAAGTAACCTAGGCAAGCCATGGGAGTTTGATAAAAGTTTAATTCAGCCTTTAAGATAGTTGCTATTTGTAGTACAAAACACCTGGTCCAAAGGAAATGGAAATGGCTTGCTGAGAGAATGAATATTTCATGATTTAATGAAAGAACAATTTAATGAGAAAATCATTACACAAGGCACCTGAGGGAAATCAGAAGTTCAGTTCTGGGTATAAGTTCTAGGTATAAGGACTCTTGGACTTTTGATATTCTTTTAGCAGAGGATTTCCAAGAAAATATTTACCTAATAGATAAATACTATTCCATAAGGAATCATTTCAAATAAAGATACAAATAAAAATCTTTTCGAGGTAGGGTCTCATTCTGGCCCAGGCTGACCTGGAATTACCTATGTAGTCTCAGGGTGGCCTTGAACTCACAGCGATCCTCCTACCTCTGCCTCCCAAGTGCTGTGATTAAAGGTGTGCTCCACCACACCTGACCTACAAATAAAAATATTTAAGTTGGGCTGGAGAATAGCTTAGCAGCTAAGGTGCTTGCCTAAGGACTCAGGATTGAGTACCCAGAACACATATAAGCCAGGTGCAAAAGTGGCACATGCTTCTGGACTGGCTAGAGGCTGTGGTGTGCCAATTCTCTCCCTCTCTTTCTAAGAAAAATATAAAAATAAAATATTTTATTAAAAATATTTAATTTGGACCAGAAGTATAATCTCAATCATGACTATTATTTAACAAAATAGAGAACTTGCTGGTAGAAATAACTTCTAAAATATTTAGTAGCAAATTAACAAAAATGGATATGACTATAGCAAAATGACTGAAACATTTACTACAACCAAGATGTATTAACCTTGTGTCATGTAGGATAAGAAAACATTTCATCAGGGAAAACCTTTCAATCCATACTCTGAATAACTAGGTTGACTGCAGATACAATTGTGTCCAATATGCCAGGCATGGTAGTGCACACCTTTAATGCCAGCACTCAGGAGACAGAGGTAGGAGGATTGCTGTGAGTTCAAGGCCACCCTGAGAATACAGAGTGAGTTCCAGGTCAGTCTAAGCTAGAGAAATACCCTACTTCAAAAAACATACATACATACATACATATTTCAAATAGATTCCAAGCAGCCAATAGTTTATAAAAAGGGGAAATAAAGGCACAGCCTAGAGCTGATAAGAGTAGATACATCATTGTTTTCATACATTTGCAGCACTTTGAGCACAATACCTAAAAACAATAGGGAGGGAAGATGGTGGGGGGAAGACTTGTGGAGAGGAACCCTTGGCAGAATCTGCCCTCATCATGGGACAAGGAAGCAGACAGAGCGTTAACCTTCAAGACCTGTCCCTTGTTACCTATTGCCTCCAGCTAGACCCCACCCCAAAAGCTCTACCACCTTGAAAAAAGCACTACCTAGGGAACAAGTGTTCAGACGTGTTCCTTTGGGTGACATTTTAGATTAAAACCACAAAGCAAGTAAGAAGCTGGGTAGACAGGCTATAGAGAGTGGAAGGAAGAATTCCCACGAGGAGGAGGAAGAAAACAGGAGGGAGAGAGAGAGAGAGGAAAGGGAGAAAGACTCAGTTTTAAGTTGAGAAAAATAATTCTTAAAACACTGATAGTTATGGTAATGGATATTCTTATAAGCACTAGAATCCTCTCTGCCACTTTTCCAACCTGTCATCTTTTTTTTTTTCTCTCCACCCTCAATACTTTTGAATCTGAAAAGGATCTTGGGAATGACTGAAGCCAAGACTGGCCTGCCTCTCCTGCATCCCCTGCTCACCTTTTCCTGGCCTGGCTCAGTGCCCACCACATTCCATCAGTAACTCTTCAGACCTAACCTACCTGCCTAACTCAAGAAAAACCTGCCCTTCCACATTGCACTCTGACACCCACAATTCCTTCTTGTCAGCCCTTCCGACAAACTCACCTGGAATGGAGACCCATCTCCCTCTGCCTTTGCACATCCATCGCACTACACTGTGTGTCCATGAAGGGTCCAAGATTTTCACAGCTGTAACAAAAATAAATTTAAATTCATTAAGATTGCTAACTCTGCTTTTAATAACTTCACCTCTGTTCTTCACATCTATTTGGACTTAACTTTTTTTTTTCTTAAATTATCATTGAGGATTCTATTCTTTATAGTTTTGAAACACTGCATTTATCTTTCTTCCTTTGATACAATACATATTCATTTGCTTTGAGAAAGCATTCATTTCTTCTGTTTCAATTGCCAGTAAAGATCAAAGGCTTGAAAGACAGCACTGGTCCATAGGATCTGAGTTCATCATATGGCTTTTCAAACAAACTGAGCTTCTCATATACCAAAAACAGAGAAGCAGTAAGAATTTTCAGATGCATTATGTACTTATTGAATTGACTAAAGACACAGACATATATGAGAAATTGTAAATTAATTGAAATGTATATATTGAAAGAGAGAAAAATAGTTTATTTCATACAATATTGACTTTAATTTACAGGTTAAAAAATCTGATGCTCAAACAAGATGCCCACCCTCTTTAAAGACACACAGTGAAGTCATTCCCTATATAGTTCCCTTTGTCCTCAAACACAGGGGATAATAACCACTCTCTCTACCTGCAGCATCACCATGATATGAGGCAGTGCCTGTGAAAGCATTTTCATCATAAAGCATTATGTAAATGCAATATATAATTATTATTATTATTTCCAGCAGTCTAAGCCTTGAGCTGTTTATACTTCTTTTACTTTCTCCATCCATAAAGTATTTGACTTGTCTCCTATCAGATTTAAACTTAGGTAGATGCAATACTCATTTGTCCTTGGCTTTTTGTTTCCACAGATTTACTTTACCTTCTTAAGTGTTCACCATTTGGTCTTTTCATCATGGGGCGATGTGTATGACGACAACCCCTGTTCATGAGAGAGGAATTCATGGAAGCAAGACGTATGGACAAAAATGAATCTAAGAATCAAAGAGAAACAATACAATCAGAGATAATTGACATCAGAGGATCAAAATGCTTGGAAAGTAGAGAGAGAGAGAGAGAGAGAACACATGAGAGAGAAAGAGACTGGACGATTGTGGTTAGCATGTGTGATCAGGGAAAGTTTCAGGGGGACAGAAAACATGAAAGTTGTGTGTGTGTGTGTGTGTGTGTGTGTGTGTGTGTGTGTGTGTGTGTGATCTGTAAGAACATGGAACAAGCCTTATAAGGCATCAAAGGTATACATCTAATATCCACTAAAGCAGTGATGCACTGGCTGACCTGAAAGAATAATTGGATATTCCTATGGGCAAAAATAAATGAGAGAAGGTTTAAGAAGATGGCACAGGTAAATATACAGAGGCTCACACCATTTAGGTATATCCAAGGAGAACAAGGGCAAGCCCAGGAGGGGGAAAGGGAACTTTGTCTGAGTGTTCAGTTATGGAGGACTTGGGTGGCTGTTTGGGAAGTCCTTTCCCTTGGGACCCATCCAAGGAATTTGCACCAGTCATTATCCTCGTAGTTGTTCTTAGCTTTCTCTGGCGTTTTGATTGGCTTTGTAATTTTATGTCCATATTTCATGTTATTATCTCACACATGCAAATATCTCTGCTTCTTGATCAGTAAGTTATCTCAATGCCATCAATCTATTAACATGTACCTAGTGACCACATGATATCTGGAGCTGAGATAGATATTCTGTGATATTTAAAAACAAAACTATGGGAACTACACCACACACACAAAAAAGTCCCCACAAAAATACAAAAAAAACCCTTTTACACATCAAAGGAAACCACCAACAAAATGAGAAAGTAATTTTTGAATGGGAAAAATATTTGGTGAATGGTTAATACCTCTGACTTTGTAACATTCAACAATCAGATGGAGAAAGTTTTCTAAGCTGTCAGAGGTATTCATCTAATATCCATTCACATTCTCACAATCCATACTGAATTTCAAAGGTTCCTTGGAAGCAGACTTATTATTGTTACTCCTTACTATTGCATAAACACAATCTCAAGTGAAAAATTATAATTATGTATGTCTTCTGAAGCCATTCTTGGCAGTCAACAGAATGACTTCAAGTGAATGCTTGCGGATGCTTTTCCATAGACTGCTGTTGCATCAGGGTCTAGAATTACTGTGGTTTGCAGCAGAAGCCTAATGTAGGGATCTGTTGTAAGCATTGAGAACTTTGGGAAATTAACTACAAATTAAATACAACTACAAACAATTAGATCTATATCCTTTCCTCTTGGCTGATTTAGTTGGGCCTTGCCTATGACAGAATTGGGATTATATCCACATTTTGGAAGCTAGTAAGAAACTATTTTTTTAGAAACTTTTTAAAATTTTTACTAAATAATATCTACTGTAATATCAACCTTTAAACTCAACACTGTTAAGCATCACACATGTATTCAATTTTGTTAGCATCCTACATTTACAGAGAAATGTATTACTTACCTAGAGAAACAATTAACATATAGAACTTAAATTTTAGCTGAAATTAATAATAATTTTAGCTGAGAATAAAATATATTTGAAAAAAATAATAGCCCTTGTGTGTTGATATATTTGATTTTGGAAATCTCATTCTCTTCAAGATGTTTGTAATTTTTCTATTTGGTTCCCTATAATCTGGACCATACATCTCACCTCATAGGTGATTATCTTCTCTGTTTCCTGCTAAGTCTGGTGCAAATTATGACTCATTTCACTTAATCTCTCACTTCCATAATGCTGTCTCATAAAGAAAGCTACTTGTAACAGATTCTTTCATAGGTCTGATATGGAGGTACATAAAGCAAAACTTCGAACAAATTTTACCTTAAAATTTAATGTTAGATACCTGATCTTAGGAACTTTGAGGCATTGGCAACAGAAACTCCTCAATAGCCCATCTTCTTTCTTGTTCCTGGTCGTCCACATTCATTTTCATTCTGCTTGGCATTGTTCTATGGGATTTTTCACTCTCAAAGCTGTCTTCTTATTTTATTGGATTTGGTCACACAAAGAAACTTGGAAATTACTCTTCTCTAACTGCAGCTTTCTTGCATTTCCAGTGATCCCTCACACCCCTTATCTCCATCCTCTGTGGGGCTGCATCTGACAACCAGCTGTGTAACACAGGACATTGCCTACCCTAGGCAGGACCACCACAGCTAATCTTCATGTCCAACCTTCAGTTTGACTTTTACATAAATGTTATGCCACAATATAAATCTGTAAAATGCATAATATAAATGTGAAAAAAGCATGGATAGCTGAATGGATGGATGCATGGATTGATGATGGATATACAGATTATGGGTGGATGGACAGATGCATGAGAAATAGATAGCCAGAGATAGTGGTTAAGTAGCTAAATATATGCTAGATAGTTAGATAGAAGATAGGTGGATGATAGATAGATTTCATTGTCTGGCATGTTACTTGGTACCCAGTAGATAGTAAATATTTATTTAATGAGCATAAATGCAGCCTAACTAATTTGTCACCAACTCCTCCATCCATACATTCATTGAGCAAATGTTTTATTATTAAGCTTCTTAATTTTTTTAATTAAAGACAGTTTTTTAGACTTTGGAGAAAGATGGATGTGGTTTTACTATGGAGTGTCTCCCCCAGCCTTGCAAGATATGATTTTCATTTCATTGAGCAGATCACCTATTTCCTATTTAACTGCTTTCTCTTTTACCCTTTAGTCTGATTGTTTGCCATTCACCATGTTCACTTTAACACTGATCACTTTCTAAGACTGAAAGCTGACCATGCCCTTGCTATTCTCGATTCACTGTTTTTATTTTTTTATTCTAGAGTTGGACACCATGGTTCTTTATGAACTCACACTACCTAATTTTAACTGCCATTTCGTGGTCCGCAAATATACCCCCTGAAAGTAAAGCCATGCCTAGGTCCTGGCAGTTCTTAAAACCAGCCTCTACATCTTGCTCTTCCAGTTCGTTGTATATGCTGTTCCACCCCCAACTCCTCACTTGGCTTTACCCTCTGTGCTCAAGCAGAAGTTTCATCCGACATTTCCTGGACCTCCCAGATGAGTTAAGGATCTCCTGCACTGTTTTCCTGAATGACACAATGGCATCCTTCTGGTTCTAAACTTAAAACTTTCATTCTGGCCTCTTCTAGTTATAGCCTAGGCCAATTAGATGTTTGCCTGTGTGAGGTGAAATCTCACTAAATTAACATCCTGATTTAAACTGACCCACTGCTCCGTTTCCTTCCGGCTTTCCCCAGGTTTTCTTTTCTGTTGTTTGAACACACTAAACTCTTTACCATTGTTAAAAGGCATTTCTTTCTGCCTGGTATGCTTTTTTTTTTTTTTTTTTTTTTTTTTTTTCCCAGTTCATCTCAAGGCAGACCCTTGGGGTTGCACTGATCTGTTACTCAATCATAAATGCCTTCCAAATTACCCTCTCCAGTTCACGACTTTGGGTAACACTCTATCCTTACACACTGTTGATATCCTTACAGCTTTGTACTTTCATAGTGAGTGGAGTTAGGTTATTTGTTTAAGCTCTCTGTTAACTCTGTGGAGTGAAAACTCAGTGAAGACTCAGATTCTCTATGTTTGGCAGTCCTTTATTTCTAAAGACAAGACTGGTGCTTGGTACGTAGTAGAACCTCAGAAAGTATCAGTTGACTCATGCTTAGTACTGACCCATGCTGCTGCGTTCTTCTATTTAGCCTACAATCTATTCAGATCTGAGGTACATCTACCATCACAAAAAAAAAAAAAAAATGTATTCAAATGTAATGAGAAAAAGATAACAATTACAATCTATTGTGTTGGAGGCCCAAGAATGATTGTGTCTGCTGTCCATCATAGTGAACCGGCAGTGGCATATCATCCTGCCTGTGAGCCAACGGCCCCTGAACAACCGGAGAACTCAGCACAGTTATTCTAAACTAAGAAATTCCTTAAGGTCACCGCCCTGCTTCTCGGGTGTAGGGTAGAGACTAAAGAAAATGCTGGCTTATGTAAGGTTCTAACAGGGCAAGTACCTGGAACGGTACACCATAAAGATCAGTCCCATACCTAGGACATTAAGTAAAAAAACCAGACTCAGAGGGAAATTCTCCTTTGAAGATACTGCTTCATATTCTTGCCTTTTACGTAATTTCAAATTGCAGAAACAATATGATTTTCCTCTGTGTTTCATTCAGTCCTTGGGTAGATGGCTTCCAAGGTGAACCTAAAGACCTCCTCCTGCCTCCTAGTCTTCAAAGTGGAAAGGAATGGTGGAAAGGAATATCCTGAGACATTGTCCCTCCCTCCACAGAGACTGACTGATGCATTCATAACCCCAAGGTGAATATTAATAACCCCACCGAGGAGGGTCTTCAGTGGAATGAGGGCCAGGAAAAATATGACCTTTGGCAATATGACCAACATGCTATATGCTCATACAAAATAGTTAAAAATTAATACAAGTTAAAAACTGATAGATACAATAAAAAAGCATTCTTATTTCAGTCCCCCACCCACTATAATCTTTTAACCTTTTCTTTCTTCTTTCATGCTCTTTACAGAAGTTATCTGATTTATGTGGTTATAAAATTTGTAGCCAAATGTGTTGAAGTTACCTATAATTGAAAAACTCATATTTATTTTTCTCCATAAATGTAACACCCATTTCAAAATTTCACTTGCTTCAGGAGGATATAATTCTATCATAAGATGTCCAGTCACTCTCTTTTATTTTCGGAGTAGTTTTAAATAAGCATGACAGAATCAATCTGACTGAAAGATTTTGCAATTAAGAGACATTGCCCCAAATCTTAGCAGTATCTCAAGTGACAGAAAAAGCCAATGCCTGCTGTCACAGAAAAAAAAAAAAAAAAAAAAAAAAAAAAAAAAAAACACAGAGTCTCCAACAAAGCCTCCCAGAGACTTAGTCAGGTTGAATCTTTCATGACTAAACCCTCTGGGACAGGCTTTGTATCTCTGGTAGGTAAATCATCACATTAATAAAATCCTCTATTGACACAGTGTATTCTGAATTATTTTTACTTCACTATGAAGTGGAATTTGGAAATTTTCAATGGCAATTAATCTACTGACTCAACAATGTAAAGGCAGCTTTAGTTATATCTTAAATATGGTGAGGAATCTGTTCAGCAATGGTAGCAAACACATATATCCAAATAATTTCCTTGAGTTCATGTAAATGATAGTCCTAATGTACAAAGAGCTTTATCTTTACCCCATCTTTGAAGATCATAACTCTAAGGAAATGAACTAAAACATAAAGTATTTAAAGAAAACTATTAATTACAACATGAGCAGTAAAAGCGTTAGCTCTCTATAAGTTAAAACATGAACTTTGGTGCATTCCTCCTCCTTAGTATCTATGCCAGTGGGATTTACCTGTGCCAAGAAGAATCACTGTATTGGAACAGCGTAATTGTGTGGTTGGCTACAGTTCAAACTTCCTTGTGTGAGTGATGCAAGCCATGCCTGCAGCAATTCTGGTTTCCTGGTTAACCTGGGAAATAAATGGAGATGACTGAAGAGATAATTGACATTTTGTGGATGGCCTAAAGACTGAGAGCTAGAACTTTCTCATCCAGGTATTTTATAGCATTCTGAGAGAATTTATTCATTGTATTAGACTATTTTTATATGACATTTGTCAAATGTTCCCCACAGCTGCCCAGACATATATAATTTGTGTATAATGCATCATGTGTTTGTGATTTAGATTGAGTCTGAGACTTTCAAAATATCTAAGATATGTTACATTGGTTCATGAATCCATGTTCATAAAATAGGAAAAAAAAACTAACAGAGGCTTAAAACATTTGAAGTTATAGTTTTAAATTTCAAAGTTTCCCACTAGAGTTAACTACTTTATCTGTTCCTAATATTATATCTTAATCTTAAAATCTTTATCTTAGCCAGGCATGGTGGCTCACGCCTTTAATCCCAGCACTCAGGAGGCAGAGGTAGGAGGATCACCATGAGTTTGAAACCACCCTGAAACTACATAGTTAATTCCAGGTCAGCCTGGACCAGAGTGAGACCCTACTTTGAAAAAAAAAATCTTTATGTCTTAATATGTTAGTTTATCAGTATTATCTGCAGTCAAAATAATGCAACAATTCAAGATATTCTGAATAAGACTTATGTAAACCTACTTTTTTGAATAACAGCACATCCAGAAGCCATGGATTGTTACTAGAAAATTTTCAGTGCCAGGGATGGGATACTTTCCAGTGAGTTGTTGGCCAGGGAGGTCCTTGTTGCCTCCAAAACATTACAGGCTATTGCCAAAGCCCTTGGTTTCCCTTGAGAAACAGATGGCAAGACCTTATTGCTGAGGACCTCACTTGCCTGAGCAGCAAGGTCACTGAGAAATCAAGCTAGCGCTGAGCAGAAAACCTTCTTCCTGTAGACCAGCCAACTGAAAGCTGGAAAAAACTGCACTGCATGCAGCCCTATGGGAGACAGAAATCATTAGTGGTGAGAATAGTGGACACTGGAAAATTCAAGTTTGGCCAGATAGGCCAAATGACCAAACAGGTGCAATAGTGGCATGTCTGCTCTGGGGGAAACCAACTGCTTTCTAATTGGACTGAAGGCCTACTCTATGGGAGGGAATACATGCCAGGTACTGAAAAACCTAATCGAAAGTCTATGTGAGGGGTATAAAGCCTGCTCTTATCTTGCTAAATGTATTTATTATTCCCACCAAACTGCTCTGAAAGCACTACACTTAATGTTCATATTCATATATTAATGCTACTCTCACTTCTGGTTAGAGACGCATCTCTTTTCAGATGGCAATTACCATTGGGATGACCCAAAAGGCTATATAGTGCTGAAAAGAAGGGACAGAAGAGTGTCCAGGACTGAAACATCTCCATCACACCCTCCAAGGCTCAGGGTCCATTGCAGAAGAGGTGGCAGAAAGAATGTAAGAGGCAAAGGAAGGGTACAACTTCTTACAATGCAACTGTCCAGACAGAAATTGACCTCAATATCCATGACTTTGCAGTGCCCAACAATACCTTCACAAGACCTTCATAATAAAAAAAAAAAAAGATGATGACATCAAATTAAAAGAGAGACTAATGGAGAGGGAGGAGATATGATGAAGAGCAGACTTCTGAAAGGGAGTGGGGGAGGGAAAGGAAATATCATTGTTTATTGTCTAAGTATAGAAATTGTCAATAAAAATATAATGCAACATGCATTAATGACAGAAGTAGAAAAATATTTCTTATTCCTTTGCACATTCACCCTTTTGACATTTTCAATTTGTAAAAATATAAGATATAAACTCTCATGTTAAATATTATATGTAAACATAAATTGGATAATTATTATTTAAATATCTGCATAAATTCAGTTAGTGTAGCCTTTCACCAAAAATATAAATGTCTTTAGAAAGAATTAACCAGGAATTGGTGTAAGTGCTAAGTAAAAGGATGTTTATAATTCTGGGAGGTGTCTTTTAAGCATACTTTGAAAGAGATTTCATTCATAACAATTAACATTACTAATGGTGCCTCTGGTCCTTCCATCCCTGTTTGATCCCATGAAATCATATAAGGATGAAGAAAGGGAATTTTGAGAAGCAACATAATTTCCTGGTGGGATTCTCTTTGGGACTTATTTGGGAGAGTTTTGCTTGGGGACCAAACGCAGCCACTGCTGATTCAGAGTGTCAACTCAGCCTAGAAGAGAGCAGATGTTTTCTCCCTCACAGGAAGAGCGTCTGGACGAGCTGCACTCTTTATCCTTCTCATCCCACCATCTTCAACTACTGCTCAAAAGAACAAACTTCCAATCATCTAGTTTTCTTTCTCTTAAGTTTTGGTCTCCTAACAATTCTGTGCTACCTTCTGCTATATATTTTTATTTCAACACATCTCACTTTGTTCACTGCTATCAGAGGCTTTCACCCTCCTTGCTCTGTTGTAACCACTCATCAGTGTTCATTCCCTCACTTACTCTGTCTCATGAGGTCTGTTCATTCTCTAAACCCCACAGCCATCCTTCTCCCATCCGTGGATTACTATTTTCCAAACATGTAACATTCAGATAAGTAAAGCCACATTTTTTGGAGACCTATTGTGGGTCTTTACCATTTCCATTTCCTGGGGTCCTTGGCCACCGACATCCCTGGAGAGGGAGGGAGGAGTTGGGAGGGAAGCAGGATCCTGCAGCAGCTGGTGAGTGCGACAACAAAGACATGACAGGCAATGAACACACCCAGGAGACCTTCTGATGGACAGCACTCTTTGATTCAAAAGGGTCGTGGGTTTATAAACACTTGGGGAAGGTTGAGATGGCACATACAGACTATATGGCAATCGGATGCATAGTTTATGGGCTGTTATCTAGGTGGTGGAAGGACTAGTAACTTCAAAGCTATGGGGGAGGAGTTGAGAGAAGATAAGGGGAATGGCGAGAGAGAAGATAACAGAAGGCTGTGACTTCAAAGAGATGACTTCAGCCACATAAGGGTCTCTTGGGCAGCTAGCCACAAGGTCAGGAACTGTGAGGGGCAAAGTCTGATTTATGGAATGGTCAGAGCCTTTTGGGGTCCCAGGGGGAGGGCCTCGCCAGTTCTGCCCACTCTGGGTGATGACAGGGCACACTACAACCTATAATGTAGGGAAGGCCAGTCACCATCGCCAGAGACTCTTGATGATAGGGCCAGCTGCAACCCCACAGCCTAGGCTACCTGGCCATGTCCAACAGTTCAGGCCAGCCTCCTTACTGTCCCAGCCCATTTCTGGCAATGCCCAACAACCTGTCATATTTAAGATAGTCCACTCACCTGTTGTGTCTGTCATCTCTCTTCAAAAGCTTTCTTACCCTGTTTTTTGAATTCTTAAGACCTCTATCTCAGTGTCATAGGTACTTCATCATCTTTCTAGAAATATTCACAGGCTCTCTCACAGAAGACTTCTCTATCTGTTGACATTTAGTCTACCTCCATTGTTCAGTAATTGTAGGTTCCCTGAACTTGCTCTTTTGTTCATACAGCCAACTCTGGTAGGCGCCCAACTTTTAGGTCCTGCAACTTCAGTATCTCATACTCTGACCTGGATTGTTCACATTCTCTTATTGCTTGATCATCTTCTTCATGTATTTGTTTATATTGAGGGATTATTCATGTCTTATACAGAGTGACATTGGCTTTACAGTGAGAGCCAGCACCAGACTGCACAGGTCAAGAGGATATAAAGATTATTGCAGAAGAAGAAGCTAGTCTTATGCAGATAGGTGCATATATGTCAACCACAATTACACTGATGCAAACAAAATGCCATTATTTAATTGAAAAGCTATGATTCCCATGTGAAAAATGCATTATCACTTTCTGTCCTATTCCCTTGTGTTTTACCCAATCTGCACCTCTCCCTTGACCTACAGATGATCAGACACATTCTCCTTCCTCCTCTCAGCTCTCAGTTTGTCCATTTCTGACTCTACCTAAGTACTTACATCTGCTCTCTGTCCTCGTGACTTTGCAGACAAGAAGTCTCACTTCTCTTGATGACTAATCTCTCTAATACAGCCCTGATCTTATATCCTCTCAACTTTGTGCAGGCCTCATTCATCAGCCATTCCCCTCACAATATAGGTCATTAATTTTTCCATTTACTTTTTTTTTCATTAACAAATAAAAAAGTCCAATGCACGAGTATATAAGAGGTAATATGACTAATTTGCACTATGTCCATATATTAAAGTTCTCAATATTTCCATCTATATTTCTCCATATACACTCAGCATAACCTACATATAGTTGAATTATTTGTAGGTATTATTCATCTTGCTGTTGTTACAGTATTTCTTAATTTATTGCAGTGACAGCCGCATCCACAAAGTACATCTGAGTACTTCCTTGATTTCTCTCTTTTTGTAATCTCTCATTCCATCAGTCAATCTTGCTTGTTTGCCATGGCTTCATCTTAAATGTCTTGAGGTGTTTCTGTCTTTTGTTTCCTTCCACTTTCTAGGTGTGTCTTAAAAATCTGTCACATGCAGAATTACATTATCATGTGAAGTAGTTTTATTGCTTCTGGCCTTCTGTCTTTTGAATCTTCAAACACACACACATCAAATATATATATTTGATAATACTATATTCATTTCAAAGAACTTTCAATATTCTTCCTGGGCATCAGGATAAAGTCCAACTCAACTATTTCTTAGTTGATAGTGACTTCTGCTCTTAGTTTTCCATCCCCTGCTTACCTTTCCAAGTTAATGTCCTCAGGAAATCACAGTGGCGTACCAGGGATATGGCTCAATGGTTAAAGACAATGGCTTGCAAAACCTGCTGGCCTGGGTTCAATTGCCCATTATCCATATAAAGCCAGGTGCACAAAGTGGTACATGTGTGTTAGAGTTTGTTTGTAGCAGCAAGAGGTTTTAGCATCCCATATTCTCTCTCTTCTCTCTCTCATAAGTAAATAATTAAATAATAAATAAACAAATAATTTCAAAAAGAAATCACCATGAAAATTTCTACTCTAGCTCATAACATATTTTCATCTAACATACTAAAGCAGCCACTTGTCATACCATCACAGTGGTAGCTAAGGGATACATCTCCATTCTATGTTGGTGACATTTATTACTCCTTATTCAGTTCATTTCCTCCCAAGATATTGCAGAAATTATAAGCTTAATTATCAATCCAGTCATCGCCAACATAACTTCTATACTATAGTTGAATGGAGAACACAAAGTAACAACAGTGGATTTGACTAAGTATAAACAGAAAATCTACTCATGACCATCTTCAGGAATCAAAATAGGATTCTGGCTGGGCGCGGCTGTGCACCCCTTTAATCCTAGCACTTGGGAGGCTGAGGTAGGACGACTATTGTGAGTTCCAGGTCAGCTTGAGACTCCATAGTGAATTCCAGGTCAGAATGGGCTGGGGCAGGAGACTCTACCTAAAACAAACAAACAAATAAGTAAAAAAGGTAAATATGGGATTCTGATTTCTCTGTCATGTAAGAAACCCATACAAGTCTCACAAGCACAACTGACTGTACAGGAAATGGAGACAAGTCAATTGCTCTTCTTCCCAGTGTATTTCAACACCTGCAGAAGACTAAGATTTCCTAGTCATCATTACCAACAAGGTCCATTTTCTTGGCCACTCTATTTGATCACAAAAATTCTACTGTATCTAACTGCTTTCCAAGCACATCTATCCTCTGTTCCCCCCACCCCAGTCTGGAATCCACCTAAAAAATGGTTGACTTTTCTTTCCTAAACTTCTTAAACCACAGTGAAACTTCTGTAGAAATTACTCATGTTCTGAGAATTAACTAACATCATGCCTTTATCTCTCTTGAAAGTCACCACATTAAAACTTATTTTTTCCAGGTTCTATCACCTATTACCTTATGTTATTATAGTAATGCACAAGCCCTTTGGAACACTCATTTTCATTTATTGAAAACATATTTCTACTTATTCACTGTTATTCTCTGAATTCCATTTTGCTATTTACATATATGATCAATCATGTAATAATCCAGTTTCTAAGACTGAAAAAAAATTCTCCTTTCCAATGATCCTGTCCTAGTACACTTCAGACCTCTCTTCCCCTAATCAAACATAAATTTTATCATAAGCATTAATGGCACATTTTCTATATTATAAATTTTAAAAAATCCATACTTCAGTCTTCATTTATTATCTCAGGGAGCCACCTATGATATTCAAACTATAAACAATTGTTTAGCTGTGTGAAGATAAGCAGTGGGTTCCACCCTCTCCTAATGAAATTGTCCTTTGTGTGTTTTCACTAGCTTGTGCACCCATCCCTAATCCAGATTTGTGTGATTGCTTTATGATGCATACCTTTACATATTGTGCTGATCCCTGTCTTCAAGGTTATCAGTGGGAAGGTCAAATTCTAACTAACTCCAAAGCTGCCCTCTCTGCACTTGCATTTGATACTTGAACTAGGTGGAGTGAGGCACAAAAATACTTGGAGAACTCTAAATTTTGTTCATGATTCTTATTGCTGCCAGAAACCTTCCTTTAGGCCCTGCCCCTTCATGCTCTCCTGGTTGGCTCAACATGATCTATTTTTTTTTTTCCCTCAAATTTTGATCATCTTCTTTTCTGTCTTTATCCCCTGGTAGCCATACTGGGCTGAGAAAATAGAAGAGTGAACAAACCGCTTTCCACGTGTCTCCAGGTGACTGTCTCTGCAAGGATTAGACACTTCATTCCTTTGTGCTGATGATATGTGCTCCCCCAATAGTCTCTGTGTGTGGGTTTTGGATTTCATCTGTTCACGTTCAATTAAGAAAATTGCTTGAGGAAATATACTTCTGTGGCCCTTGTATTGTCATCTTTACTTTATTTCATTGATAATCCCAAGGAGAATGTGCAAATGTTAGAAAACCTGCTCCCTATTTTCTTTTCTTTTTCTTTATTTATTTGAAAGAGACAGAGATAGATGATAGATAGATAGATAGAGATAGATAGATAGATAGATAGATAGATAGATAGATAGATAGATAGATTTTCCAGGGCCTCCAGCCACTGCAGACAAAGTCCAGATGCATGCATCACCTTGTGCGTCTGGCTTACATGGGTCCTAGGGAATCTAACCTAGATCCTTTGTTTTTGTAGCCAAGTGTCTTAACTGCTAAGCACCTCTCCAGCCCAACTCTTTTATCTCATATCACATTGTATTTTCTTACTGCTTTCTTGGGTTTGTTTCTGAGATATTCATTGCTTGTGGTATACTTGGTGCTAATTTTTCTCTCGGGGCTTTTATTTTCACTGTTTCCTGGTATCAAATGACTCATTTAAAATCTTGGGAGCACTACTTGGTAAACTGTGGAAAGAAATAACAGCCCCTTGAAATATACCATTCCATGTGAGATAGAAAGTAAGCTTTTAAGCAAGACCAGCTCAGTCCATTCATACAAAATCTGTTTCTACTGGCAGGCTTCATAAGGTTTGGGTCACCTGAGTTTTCAAAAGGCTATGGAACTATGCCTAAATTTAAAGTCTCCTTCTTCTCCATCATCTAAAAGAATAAATTCAACTTGTTTTATATTTGAGTAATAAATCATAATAATACACTAACTTCTTTGTGGGCTTTGAAACTAGACAAAGATAAGGTGTTGTAGAAGTCTTTGTAAATGAAAAATTATTTCTCTGAAATTGTCTTTGCCTCCAAATTTACATGTTGACTTATCATTTTCATTTTTTTAAAGAAATCTTGACCTAGGGCAGAGCTTTTAAAAAATTAACAATATAAAAAAGACTTATAAAAATAATTTTCTGGATTGGACAGATGGCTTAGTGGTTAAGGCATTTGCCTACCAATCCAAAGGACCAGGTTCAATTCCCCAGGACCTATGTGAGCCAGATGCATAAGGGGGTGCATGTGTCTGGAGTTCATTTTCAGTGGCTGAAGGCCCTGGCACCCAATCTCTCTCTCACACACACACAAATAAAATAAATAAAAATAAATATTAAAAAAAGAAAAAAAATTCAAAATCCCCTCCCCCTATTCTCCTTTATCTACCATCCTCCCCCTTCCATGGAATAATCTCTTCTTTCCTACCATTAGCTTTTCTATTTTAACATATATATTTTTAATTTTTATTTACTTTAGAGAGAGAGAGAATGGGCTTGCCAGGCCCTCTAGCCACTGCAAACATACTCTGGACACATGTGCTACCATATGTATCTGGTTTATGTGGGTTTTGGGGAATTGAACCTGGGTCCATAGGTTTTACAGGCAAGTATCTCAACCTCCACACCACCTCTCTAGCCATATTTTAACATATTCATAAAAATATTTTATTTATTTATCTGAGATTAAGAAAAAGGAGAGAGAGAATGTACATACTGGGGCCCCAAGCCCTGCAAATGAACTTCAGATGCATGTGCTACCTTGTACATCTGGCTAATGTAGGCCATGGAGAATTAAACCTGGATCCTTTGGCTTTGCAGGCAAGAACCTTAATCACTAAGCCATTTCTCCAGCCCATATTTTAACATATTTTAACCCACTTCAGTCATCTAGACAACCTGCTGATGGGCCCAACATTATGCAGGTCTTCTTAAGGTAACAACAGTCACTGTGATGTCATGAATACAGCCATCACTTTGTGTCTGGAAGACAGCACTCCAAAGCATTCCTGGCCATCCTTTGGCTCTTACATTCTTTCAGCCACCTCTTCCATACAGTTCTAGAGACACTGGAAGGTATGATAGAGTTGTCTCTTTAAGTGCTAAACACTCAATTGTCGCTTCTTGTCAGAACATTGATGTGTTTTGAGTCTCCCCAGTGGTCACCACCATCTGAAAAGAAAAAGTGTTCTACCTAAAATTAACAGTAGCACGAATATATAGGCATAAATATAAGAACTTAGAGAGGGTAATTTGGTGGGTATAATACATCCATGTAGCCAAGCAACAGCAGTAGGTTTCTTTTTAAGGGTTATGGTCTTCTAAGATGGACTTTTGACCAGGTTTTTAGAATCAGACATGAATTTGCTCCCATAGAGTGAGCCTCAAATCCAGTGTGAGAGCTGTTGATTTCCTCCCATGTAGCATGTCATTACTACACTAGGGGCTGAATAGCTCTTTCCAGCACCATGACAGCTAGTGAACAAGGAGGAGGCTTGTAGCTCAGCTTTAGCTTAATTGAAAGATGGTCTGCAGCTGAAGTATGCAGTGTCTTTAGCAATAGGGTCTTATCATCTAGTTCTGGTGGGCCATCAAGAGCCTCAGTGGCAGCCTGTATTGTTTTGAGAGTCTCAGGACTTTCTTGACCAACAACCCACTGGGAGTGATTATCCAACACCTGGCAACAATTTTTTTCTATAACAAGCTATGGCTTCTGGGTGTAGCATTATTTGTCCCTTAGAGTATTTCTGTCCAAACTCATATATATATATATATTAACAAATAAGTTTTTCATAAGGGTTCACCATAACATCCATAGTTTTGACAATTTTCCTCTCACCTTCCTCCTTTCTATCTATATACCCTTTCTATCTATATACTGCAAATAAAGAATTGAAAAGTTAAGAGGAGTACTTCTAAATGTTATCCATTTATTTTTGATATCAATAATGATTTGAATTTGGTGCTACACTAATGTATGTGAAAAAAATCATCAATGGAAAAATCTAAGTCAGGTGTCAATATGAACCTAAATTGTAATAAAATGGAATTCCAATTAATGCTGAGTGAGATTTTTTATCTAGAAAGTTCTTTTCAAGACTTGAAATCATTGACCTTTTTAAATAGCCTGTTACGCTTTTAAACTCTTAACAAAGGAGAAAGATTATGCTATTAATCCAAATAATAAATTTCTCTCTGTATATGTTTATATGTATATGAACAATAAAGTTTGAAGTTTTGCTTATAAATTCAATTTTATAAAGCAGTTCACAAAAATTAGAATTCTCTATATTACTTGTATACATCACATGACAATGTAGACTTGGTAATCACTCAATTAGAGTTTATACTTGGAATTCACTGACATCCCATAATATGGAATCATGTCCCTAAAATACAAGTGGAAATACTATGTAATGGGTGAATGCTAACAATTTTATTTATAATATATTTATTTATTTATTTATTTATTTATTTATTTATTTATTTATTTACAAGCAGAGAGAGACAGACAGAAGATAAAAAGACAAAGATAATGGGTATGTCAGGGCCTCCAGCAGCTCCATATCAATTCCTGATGCATGCTCCACTTTGTGCATCTGGCTTCAAGTGGGTACTGGGCAATCCAACTCTGGTCATTATGTTTTGCAGGTAAGTTCCTTAACTGCTGAGCCATTTCTCCAGCCCCATCAATTTTATCTTATTAATGGTAGGCTAAGCAGTCAAGATGAATCTTTGGTCTGCTATACCTGATGGATGCAAAAACCATAGCCTCCTTTCATAAAGACTGAGACAGGCATAATGAGAGTGGGGTATGGGGTGCGGTTATAAGGACTCTTCCATGTTCTATTCAGTCCCAACCCTGACAACAGTCTCTGTCCCTGAGCTCCAGAGAATTCAAACCTGGTCACAGGTAGACAAGTCAACTATCAAGTTTTCTTTCAACTGCAGAGAAAGAAAGCAAAAGTGACAGTCAGTAACTAAGCCCTCCAGAGTGGATGTCAGGCAGAGCCCAGGAGCGACAGCAAAGGACCAGCTCTACACCTCTGTACTTGCACTTACCATGAATCCTCCCTTGGTTAGTTCTCGGTGGGTCCAGAGCTGTCTCTTCTTAGAACAGGAAGAGGCATTCTTGGAAGCACTTTGCCCCCATAAATCACTGTGTTAACGGTTGCAAGTATTAGATGCAGGGTCACGCATAAATGTGCAACTGCCCTTAAAATTGAGACGTTTACTTGGGGAAAGTACTCCGAGACTAGCTTTTTGTTTTTCTTAGAGTGCATATCTCATATCCATTTGTAAGCCTTCTAATTTCACATTCCTGTTGTTTCTGACCTTGTCATTTCAACAATAACATTTATTTGAGAGAAAAGAGAGAGAGAGAGAGAGAGAGAGAGTATATAAAGCCAAGAGCTGCTTTATGTAGAGAAGATTAGATGACAATAGTATCCTGGCTTTCTTAGACCTTTGGTTTTCATGGGAAGGCATCATGGATAGAAACTCTTAAAAGTCGGCTTTCTAAACTAAGTTGGTTACAGCTTTCTATAACAGAATTCTGTGTCTTGTAACAAACTTATTTGCACCTAAACTGATGGAAGTGAGAATTTGTTGAGAAAGTAGAAACAAATCTGTTACAATAAACTCACTTCAACTTGTAGGGATAAAGTGGTATAAACTCAAGAATAATGAAAATGTCAACAGCTTGACAAACTTGAAGATTTTTCACAAGGAAATCCAGGCAGTCTGAAACCCACTTCCTCAGCCTGGTTTGTAAGAATGACAAAAGAGGAAATTAACTAACAAAGGCTATGTCGACATAAAGCCACAACATCCCATCAATCAGATGTCTGTTTTGATAGAACAAGGAAATAAATAGTTCATTTAAGGAAATCCATTTTAACAGCAAAATCAATAAATATTTGATTAAATGCTTCATTTTAAAATATCATTCAGTATATCACTAAAGAAGCTGATAAAGATATATACATATATCATCCAGGAATAAAGTTAACGTTACATGATGAAAATCACCAACATTAAGTAACTAACAAAGCTTTCCTTCCTACAGGGACAATGAATGAGATCTGAGATTCTTATTTACTAAGCAACTATAAACAGTAACATCCAGTTTAACACCTTAATTATAGCTAATGTCAAGCAAGGCAAAAGGAAAAGCTAATTAAACTACATGTTGTGTTTATTTCAGAAAGATGTAATATAATTCTGTGTCTTTTTTATGTTGAATGTTTAGATGAAATAGAAACTTTAGTCTTAGCTGGGCTGAAGTCATAGAATATACTCAGGTTCATATATGATTTCAAACTATCAAGAGTAAATTTCTGGGCTGGAGAGATAACTTAGCACTTTAGGCACTTGTCTGCAAAGCCAAAGCACCCAGATTCAATTCCCCAGTACCAACATTAAGCTAGATATACAAGGTGGCACATGCATCTGGAGTTGTTTGCAGTGACAAAAGCCATAGTGTGCCTATTCTCTCTCTCTCCTTCTCTCCCTCTCTTTCTCCCTCTTTCTCTTGCTCTCTTAAATAAATAAAAAAATAAAATATTAAAAAAGAATAAATTTTCCCTCAAAATTTCTGGATGTGAAAGGCAGATGTCTGGAAGAGTAGAATGTCCTCCTTTCTGTGCATAACAGGGAAATAGGAAAGTTCAAAGTGGTAATTGTCAATTGACAATGTATTCTTTTATACTGCTTCTTGGGAGAAGATAGGTTATACTCAACAAATCCTGTGCTTTCCAGAATCATCTGCATTATATTTTAGTTACTGTAATGTAATTCATTGTATACTCTGGAACAGTGTTTTATTACTTTGGCATATGTTCAAGGTCTGTGTTAGAAACTAAAGTGAGTTTCTGTATTTCCACAAACTCCCAGGTGATATCATGGCTTGGTCCATGGAAACTCTTCCACTGTGAAGCTCTAATGTAATTTAATGAATTAATGTAATTTAGACTTTGAAGTCATGACATGTAGTGAAACCTCCTTATGTAACAGGGGAAGTGAGGTCTCAGAGCAGCATGATGACATGGTTCTCACAGTTCATTGTATACTCGCTTGACATTAGAACTCAAGCCTTTAAGCTCTGAGTCCTACAGATACAACATACTCCAGCTCTCACTCAACTTTAATCCACCCAAGGTTCACACGCCAAACAAAGTTCTTTCCAAATGCAGTCCATCTTTGACCAGCACACATGTCTGTAAAATAGGTAGGTCAAAGGTAAACTTCCTTTAAAATGTGTCTGCACAAGTTGAGGCTGTGAGGCTACAGAGAGCAACAGTCACCCTTCAATCACTCCTTTCATTTGACAAGCCCTTATTGAGAGATTAATTAGGTTATGCTTGCAAAGAAATGTAATGCATAACATCTGCCTTTCAAAAGATTTTTAATCCACTTGAGGAAATAAGATATAGAGTCAGGGAAATATTGAATAATAGCTCAGGGTACAGATACGCTTACAAAGTTCAGAGTAGACAGAAGAGTGGAATGCAGAGATTTTAGAAAGTAGAATAAAACTTGCAAGGGATCATGAAAGAAAAGAGAATCATGGATGTAGACAGGGATCAAGGTGGAATAGAAAGACAGAGCATTGTAAGGAAGGTCCATAGCAATGAAAAAAAAAATGGTGGAGAAAAGCAAAAACCAAGAAGTCAGAGAAAAGATGTGCCCATTCAGTGTTTGACTGTTGCCACTTAAGTACAGAGGAGACCCCAAGATGTCTTGTAGGTTGAGGTGTCCACAAAGACTGTGAGAAAAGCAATTGATATTGGTCATAGGACTTTATGTACTAGTGGAGGTTCTATCTTGGTGCATCTTTACAAGTGCTCTGGGAAGACTGTATGCTCTAAACTTGTTGGGTGTATCATCAAGTAAGTAAAACCACAAGCAGTTAGATGAATATTTTCACATTATACCCATCTTCTATATTTATCCCAATATCTAATGTGTTTGTCCTATCAATTATTGAGAGGGGAATGCTGAGGTGTCAGGGCTTATCATGGCTCTGTTTCTGCCAGTTTTCACTGCATTTCTTCTGATTCTCTTTGATGCACATTTAGGATTACCATGTCTTCTAGATAAACTTAACATGTAATTAACTTGAAATGAGGGTCGCTATTTTTGATAGTTCTTAGTCTTCAGTCCAACATTGCTAAGGGTTAACATAGCCACTTCAACTTTTTCATGAGCATTTTTCCATTTGATAATTCCAGTTTTCAAAAATTGGATTTCTTAATAAATAAGTAACATGATTCATTGCCTCAAAATAAAATAAAAAGTGAATCATTTCCCTTCCTACTTAACTGGCCTCTTCCTCCTTGTGTTTTCCTCACTGACTCACCTGAGATACTTCGATCCCTCCTCAAAATGCCAAACACTCCCTTAATTCCTCTTCTTGATCTCTTTCTCTATATTACGTTACCATTGTAGGTATTCTCAACATTAACTATACATTATCTATTAATGAACTAGATTTTGAGTTGGCCAAACCTGCCCTTTTCTTCAGCCCTGGCAGGACAATCTGATCTGTGATCAAGTAACCAACTTGTGTTTAGCAAGATTTTTTTCTTTTTCATAATAACAATCATGAATTTGGTATGTTGGTAATTTGACATTAAACTCTGTTCTTACAAAACGAGAGTACAGAAAACTCATATGGATGAAATATTGACCTGGGTATTAATTCAAACACTTCATTCTATCCTGAAACTAATCCCAGCAAGCATTAAAATTTACACTGATCTGGGTATGGAGATATGGCTTGATGGCCCAGGTTTGGTTCCCTAGTACCCACATAAAGCCAGATGTACAAAGTGGCACATAGGTCAGGAGTTTGTTTGCAGGGGAAGTTAGCCCTAGGGAATCCATTTCCTGATTCTCTCTGTGTGTCAAATAAATAGATATTTTTAAAAAGTATTAAAAATATCTAAGTTCAAAATTTTCTTGGGTGACTATAGAGAAATAATTTGACCTATCTGTCACTCATTTACTCCCTTTAAAAATAAGAGGATGTACACACCTATTTTAAAGGTGAGTCATTAGTCTTCACTGTGATAATAACATGAAATGTATGAACAATGCTGTGGTAGTTGAGAGTAGAGCAGAAGTTCACTGCTAGCACACACTATTATCTATCAGTGTTATACCCAAATCTCTGTGGACACTCCAGATAACAGCCTAACCAGATATTCAGGCAGGCTGTCCCTTAGGGATGTCAGCAATCAGCAAGACAAGCCTCAGAAAAGTGAAGTCACACCAAAAGCATGTGTCTTTGCCTAAAGGATTGAAGCTCTTCTTCCATGGGGGCTGAATCATGTAATTCACCTGTATGGCCCTTGCCTCTGCCAGCCATCCTAAGTTCATACCATTCCTCTAGACAGAGGCTAATCTGACAGCAACATTGAAAATGGACGCCTGTTAAACCAAAACCAACCCTCTCTACAGCTGTAGACAACTTTGTATAGCCTATACAGAAATGGGAGTGAAGATAGCACTAGCTCATATGGAAACCTAATCTGAAGCAGGCGACAGCACTGCACAGGGCAGAAAGGGTACTCAACGCAAAACACAGGGAAAGTGGGGGGGGGGGGCTGAATCTATGAATCTTGATGGCCTAGTCATTGAGCCATGATGTCATAGTGTGTGGTATATTATAAGCCCTTCAGTGAGCCTGGCATGTATGATGCATGGCACAGTATTCATAATACAGATTTTAGGATTGTATCACAAACCACACGAGCAGAACCATTTGTGATGAGAAGGATACTTATGGTATAACACGGAGAAGGAGTGTTATGGTATAATATTTGAAGTTGAGTGATGCCCAGTGGACTGCAGGGAAGAGCCCAACTAAGGGCTCTACTCACCAGCTTAAGGGATTTGATGCACTCTCATTTCCCAAATCTGTGATAAAAAAATGGGACAAGAATAATGATGGGCTTCTGTCTTTTGTAATAAGAGTACAAGTCAACATGTAACAGCTTAAAGAAACTTGGCTTACAAATAGTATCTAGTAGTTGTCCACTGAACAGTGCAGAATGGTAATACATAATTTTCAACACAGAGTTTATAAGGGTACCAAAACCCAATAAACATAGTTTTAAACTCATTACAGTAAATTTCCCTAAGAACAGAGTAGGTTGTCTAAATTTATTAAGATTAGAAAAATCCAAACACTATCACTTTTAAAATTTAAATAAGAAAAGTAGAAGTCAGTCACCTTCAAAGAAAGTAAAATATACCCTTATCTCACTAAACTTACAAGAGCTTGCCTCCTGCATCCTTCCCATGACTCCATAAAGTATGTTCAATAAACAATTTCTGAACAATTAAGAATTAAAATAATGTAGTGATCAAGTAAGTTTTGAAAATCCTTGTTACAACTGTTCTCTTCTCTTGGAAGCATCAAGGAAGTCATTAGTATGTTGAAATCCTAAATAATTAATATAGAAAAATTACTTGCTATAACTCATAATTCAGCATTTGCACTTTGAAACTGAACTCAATGATAATTCATCTAAAATAATTGTTATGATTCCACCGGATATTGATATTGAAAGATATTTAGAAAATTGATTTCAAAATCTTTTTAACTTATACTCACACAAATAAATGATATACATACGTTTATGATTGATATATGTACTATATTGCAAATAAAACACTTATACACCATGTAATTGAGAGGAACATTTCAAATACAAACTCATTGTTATTACACTTCACAAAGTACTCTTTAGTTCTCTAATATTCTAAATAGATCTCATTTAAACCACCATAAAATCATTTTATAAGTGCCAATAATTTGATAATTGATATCTAAAATAATTCAATATACACAACAAAACTATGGTATCTAAATATGGAACAAAACCATTTGTGTATACCCACAAATGCAAAGTTTTATTAAGAAATTCATATATGTGGTTTGGTCATCAGAATTTGTGTTGAAAGTTAATAATATTTAAGGTGTCCTACCTTAGAGATTTCCATACAATAGCAACTATCCTATTCTGATATCCTATTCTGATTTCTGAAGTATTTGGTGGAAAAAATACAATATTTATTTGAAAATAGTCATGTATCTTTTGACAATCTGAGTATTTTTCAGATATTTACATCATAATTATATTAAGATTTCTGAATCCTAATATCAGTTCTTAATTACTGAACACATGTTTTGAATATCATTTCTTAATTTCTGATATTTGTTTACTGGATAGTAACCATACAAAAATCTTCATATGTCAAAGATGATTAAATTAGCATTTTCTTTTATTCAAAGATTTTTTGACTGACACAATGATAAGCAATGTTTATTCATTAAAACATACTAAACTTTCACACAGTGCCTAAGGAAAAAATACAAATGCTCTCAGTGAACATTTAACTTCTGTGAATACCACCATCATTTCATGAAAAAAAATAATAAACATAAATAAAAGATAAGAATTCAGATTGTCAGAGAAAAATTTAATAAATAAATAAATGTGTTTCAAAAATCTGCAACTTGGACTAGCTAAATTGATTTACAGTGTCTAATTTGTTATGCTGTTGCCTGAGTCAGAACACATAAATGTACAAAGTTTCTCAGCATTTGCAATAATGCGACCATGTGATATGGAACACAAACTCATGAATAAGCAATGGGGAAGGCAAGAAAAGTAGAATGAAAATAAACAAAATAGAGCACATTTATATGTCATATATGTACGGGCTAATGTACAAAATAAAAACACATGTATCTCCCAGACTTCGTAGAAGTACCTACTGCCACCCTCCATGCCCCCATCCTTAATTATATAGCTACAAGGATATTGCTATTAAGTATTTAGCCTAAGTTTCCTTCCTCACAATTAGGGTCTCCCTAGGCTTCTTGGGAATGCTTCTAAGAACATACTTGTCTTAAGTTCATATCATAAAAAAGGGCCTACATTTCAGGCATGTCCTACAGAGAATGGAGCAGTGGATGTGGCCACATTAAATATTCTTAGAATGATCAGAAGCTTGTCAATTTGCCTGATGAAAAGTTTTAAATGAACTCCACAGTGATTATTGTGCCAGTCACCAATAGCCAAATGAGTTACCCCTTTTATCTTGCCATCCAAACGGAATATACCATGTTTATATTGCCAGTTCCTTTATGATGTCTCCTGGGCCCTGGCAGATGTGCTAGAGGTGGTTTGTCTCATGGGAGGCAGTCTGCTATCTTTTCTTGTATCGATTCTTCCTGATTTTCACTGCCATCTGTTGAAAAAAAAAAGTTTTTCCAAACAAGTGTGTGACCAGCATAGACAGAGTGATAGCAATAGACACTGATGATACTCAAAACTCAGAGTAGAAATCCAGGGTTTGCAGAGAGCAGACACTAAAGTAGACTTATGACACACCCACTGAGGTTCAGGGAACATTGAAGAAGAAGAGACAGAAAGTTTGTAAGAGCTGCAGGGTGGGAAGGAGTATCCTGAGTCATTCCCCCCGCCCCCCACCACAGATACTGACTGATGTCTTCATAAGCCCATGGTGAAAACAAAAAATCCCACTGAAGTAGATCCTCAGTGGAATGAGGAAAGGGAGTGGGGATATAAAAGGATAACCTGAGGGAAATGGAAAATGTGATTTGTTCATACACTAATGTACATAATTAATATTTTAAAAAGAATACAAAAAAACAGTATATATAAGAAGTGACCTTAGGTTTGAAAACATAATGTCAGAATTTTTGCAAATGACAAAGAAAATACTATACAAATAAAAATGTATCCCCAGAATGCCTTTATTTTTTGTTTTGTTTTTTCAATATAGGGTCTCATTCTAGCCCAGGCTGACCTGGATTACACTATGCAGACTCAGGGTGGCCTTGAACTCACAGAGATACTTCTACCTCTGCCTCCAGAATGCTGGGATTAAAGGCATGTGCCACCATGCCCAGCTCTTCCCAGAATGCTTTTTAGAATCCATGAACACTAATCAAGGGCCATGTGGTATTTCTTTATAAATGATTAACACCCTCATTTGCAAATACCTCCCAGACAGAATCACAGCAATTCTTAGACCACTCATTCTAGTTCTATTTTTTTTTTTTTTTGGATAGAGGGTAAGAGAGAAAGAGAGAAGGACAGATAGAGAATGGGCTTGCCAGCAACCTCTCAGCCACTGTGAACGAACTCCAGACACGTTTGCCCCCTTGTGGGTAAGTGCAGCATTGCACCCTTGTATCACTTTACATGTGGCTAAATGTGGGACCTGGAGAATCGAGTGGGCATTCTTAGGCTTAGGAGGCAGGTACCTTAACCTCTAAGCTATCTCTCTAGCCCTCATTCTAGTTCTTCTAAACACTTCTAATCCTATCTTCTTCCTTAGCCCAAAGGAAAACACTCACATAGATAACACTTGAGCTATAAAAAAATAAAAGTATCATTTGTTACAATATAAATGCAAGATGTTATCAGTTCAAAGAAATAGGTTTCCTTAATCTAACTTTTTTTTCATTTTTCTTATCATTCAATAAATATATCTGCTATTTATCTTTTGTGATGTATGGTCTTGATCCAGGATTCAAATGAAATATTTCCATATAAGCCTCAAAAGTAGTTATGGAAGTTGTCTTTGTCAGTCTATATTAAAGCAAAAAAAATCTTATAAGTTAAGGCAGTTTCATGGCACTGTGGCTATAATTGTTTAATTATGAAGTTGTAGAAAAATTGCGTAAATGAATTATTAAAGTAAAGCTGTTCTGTAATAGATATTGGAAAAATCCAAGTAGGATTTGAAGGAAAAAGTGTTGAAGTCTTGAAAGTGGTATATATAGAAAGAAAAGTAATTCTTTAAGTAATTATACAGATTAATAATATATACTGATAATATAATTGAGTAACTTTCAGAAGGAACAGAAGGTTAAGATGACTAAAGAGATTTTAATAACTTAAATATTAATCAAATAAAGCTAGCAGACATTGAAATACAATTTCAGAAAACTCTGCATTTCAGATTTTCCCTTAAGAAGTGGAACATTTTGGGGCTGGAGAGATGGCTTAGCGGTTAAAGCATTTGCCTATGAAGCCAAAAGATCCCGGTTCGATTCTCCAGGACCCATGTAAGCCAGATGCACAAAGGGCACATGCATCTGGAGTTCATTGCAGTGGCTAGAGGCCCTGGCATGCCCATTCTCTCTCTGTCTGCCTCTCTTCTATCGCTCTCTCTCTCTCTCTGCTTGCAAATAAATAAATAAAATTTTTTTTAAAAATTAAAAAAAAAAGAAGTGGAACATTTTACAAAGTAGTATAAAGAATATTGATGCTAGAATTTTCCACTGACTCACTTGTGGTAGTTTGAATAGATGGCCCCCAATATAAGCAGTGTTTTATTAGTTTGTAGTTGGCATTTGCAGCCACCTGGCTGGAGGCAGTGTCACTGGGCAGATCTTAGGGTGTGGTGGTAGGTTTGAGATTTCAATCTAAAGATATGCAAAGTGTGCCTAGCTGGATTTCCTGAGGTGTGTTATGCTGTGTTGTTTTTGGCTTTTGGCTTTCTCTCTCTCTTTTGCCATTATGGAACTTCCCTTGGATCTGTCAGCTTCAATAAATATCCCTTCCTTCATAACTGTGCCTGGTCTGGAAGTTCATCTCAGCGAGCCTGAAGCTGACTGCTAAACTTACTATCACCCACAAAGTTATGCTGAATTAGCATTTTACCTTTTAAAATTAATTTTACATAATTTTGTTACATATTTTTATTTGACAGACAAAGAGTTATAGAAACGTCTTGAAATATGTAAGAATGAGTAACAGGAATTATCAAAAATATCATTCAATTCTAATCACTGACATAAGACAACACTGAAATTAGCATAATTGGCATGGTGCCTTGAAGTACATTGAAAACTGGAAAATAAGCTATTGTGATTTCTCCATTTCTTGTTTACCATCAACACATTATATCACATTGGGCAGTTAACAGGGATCAATAAACCCTTGGAGAGTGATTGATCCATCCACAAAAAAGGCATTAGGTGATAATTACTTGCCAGAGTGAAACTATTAGTTTTCTGCACTGATTTAAATTAAAGAAGGCAATAAAAAGCCCCCTTATGCCTTATGACTTTTCTCCTTGGAGAAAATTCCAATCATATTGATTACAATTTGACAATTAATAAATGAGTTATTTGTAACCATATTATGTAATGACTTATGATTTTTGATAAAAACACCTATATGGGGTTGCTAGATTTCAATCATTACAGGTAATGAGATCTACTCGTAACTACTGAGTTTAATATATATGTTTTTTATTAGTACTTGATTTATCCTGGGCTCCTTCACTCTCCTCATTGTGTCTTCACTGCAGCCTGCAGGCACTCCAAACCTTCCATACATATCAATCACCTACTTTAGTCAATAAAATTGGCTTTGTATTATGAGAATTGTAGGTTCAGTTGTAAACATGATAACTTCACAACTGCCCTCCTCTGTACAGTGGACTTCACTTCACAAGGACAACTATACCTAACATACATACATACCCAAACACAATATGCACACCACCTTTGGCACCGAATTTAATGTGAACATGGGCTGATGCCATTCAATCTCTATACCCTAAAGCTTATCTTTGCAGTATAAATACCTCTACAGAAAAAAAAAAAAATCAGACATCAACTCAGTCTTTTATATCCAGCTTGAAATGACCTCCTACCCTTCCTTCTCAACAATCATATTTCATCTTGGTGATAAGTAAGGTTATTTCAGATTTTCAGTTTTCCTTCTATTTTGCTTTCTTTCCTCAGGGCAACAATCTCTACATAGATGATGCTTTAACCTCATATTTTCCTAAAAATTTCTACTTCATTTCTACATTTCTACTTCAGTTTTGTTACTCTTTCTCAGGGTCTCTCAGTGTAGCTCAGGTTGGCTTCAAACTCATAATTCTCCTGCCTTAGGGAGATTACAGGGGATTGGTTGACCCTGTCACCACATCCATCCATTTGGTCTTCTACCTGTTTTTGTTATATTGACATAGCACTGAACCTAAATCACTCCCTCATCTACTCATGTACTGGGTAGTACTAAGCATTCCCTACTCTGGCTCTACTCTGATAAAAGTGTGCTATCTCTAATGAGCTTTCAGAACAACGCATATATGATTTAAACCATTTGTGAGACCATCCTATTTGTCAACAGATAATACCTAGCACATGAATAGGTATTTACTATTTTTAAAACATAGTATTAGACATGTTAGGAAACTTTCACATTCTGGTGAATATGCTGGAAGGCCACTGGTAGCATTTTATCCCAGTAAATAATGACAAAACTCCTATTTTACAGCTGTATTGGGAGTTGGAAGAAAGAGGTAGGGAAACAGAAAGGAAGGGCCAAAAGAATCCAAAACAATAGATATGGATATCAACACATAAGATATGGAACTGTACATCTATGCAGCTAAAACTTTCAGTGGTCTGAACTAGCGTACTGGCAGTGGAGGTGAGATGGCTGAGACAGACTGACTAGGTATTTAGAAAATAAACACGAGGGGATATACTAATAGATGGGATGGGTGAAGGGGGGGAGGAAAGAACAAGAATAGCAGCATCATTTCTACATCAACTCACAGGGTGGAGGATGGGTGGATACTGGGACACATGACACCACAAGAATAGCTGGTCTAAAGGTCTCTTCCTTGAGTGACGTTAGCCTTAGATACCTTGCAGATTGCATGGGATTAAGAAACCATTCCACAAGTCAGGGCCACTCCGCAGAATTAGATTCTGTAACAGCTGTAGGAATGGAGCCACATGCTGGATTGCAAAGGGAAATAGAAAAGGATAAGGCAGGAAGAGTTAGCAAGGATCCTCAGAGAGGAGAAGAAGTCAGGATTATGATGTCATAAAGCTGAAGAGAAAGAGTATTTTAAAAAGGAAAAAAAAATATAACCATAGTTGGACACACTAACAAAGAAGGCTCTGATGATCTTGCCAAAAGCTTTGACCATAGAGTACTCTGCTCTGAAAAAGCAGGAAACTAGCAAGAGAATGGACAGGCAGCATACTTATTTTGAGAAGTTTAATTCAAGAGAAATATCTATTTCGTGGAAGGAGCATTTTAGGGTATATTTGTATAGTCTGGCATAAAGCTAAGACAACCCGCTTCTGAGGGATATACATGCCTCCTAAGCATAAACTCAAAACATAGAATTGTGCAAGAGCTGCAAAAAGATGTATGTAAGATCCACACAGAGATGTTAGCCCAGCATAGAGTGAAGACGCACCTTATTGCTCCAAGTCTGCATTAAATCCTGCCAAAATTGCTAAGTGTCTCCTGGGTGGATAATTTCTTTCCAGTATGTATAGAATTTTGCTGCTTTGGACAGTTGAGGAAAAAGCACCTCTAGCTATTTTATCATCTTTTATAGACATTTTCAAATATGTTCTCTCTAGTCAATACCTCTATGATTTGCTCTCTCCTTCCTTCCCTTCTATAATGCAGTTGGGAGTGATGTCCTATTATTACACTAAATGCGTGCATTGAAAGTCAAGTTTGGAGCTGCAGAGTTGGCTCAGCAATTAAGTCATGTTTTGTAGTCTCTGGATTCACTTCAAGAGCTTTTCTTTCTCTTCTTCCTGCCTTCCTTTCTTCTTTTCTTTCTTTCCTTCTTTCATATTAAAAAAAAAGATTAATACTTTTAACTAAGCACTCTTAAAAACTCCCTCATACTTTCAGTTTATTTTAAGGCATCTTCTCCACCCATCCTGCTTAAAGAGTGTGTTACCCACTATACATCTACTGATTACAATACTTTACTTTTCATTAATTCCCCTTAACTTTTCCTTCTCTGTCCTGTTTTGTTGGTGGTGTCATTCAAGACCATCTTTACAATGCTTCCCCTCACTTGTCCACTCACTCCATCCCACCAGGCTAGGCAGGGATGAGTTTTCACTCTTACCTATTGTGAGGGTTGAATTCTGTTGTCAACTTGATCTGTTTAGAAATCTAGGGATATTCCTCTTGGTTGGATCTCTGAGGTTGCTTCCAGGAAGGATCAACAAAAGGATGAAGTCTTTTCCCCAGAGTGGGCCCTTCCCTCAGAGTTGGCATCCCTCCAGAAGGGGGTTTCATATAAGGAAGCTCTTGGAGAAAAGAGCCCCCTTATCCCACCTGGCTGCTGGTGCTGCTGCTGGAGAATGCCTTCACTCCCACATGCTGCTCTCCTGTTGCCCTATCCTTCCTCAGCAGTGGACCCAATTTTCCTCAGCCTTTCAATGTGGACTTGAAGACCAGTGGCTCTCCAGGAAGCCTCAGGGTGTCAGTGCCTGACTGGGACTTCTGAGGCATCCAGTCACATGGACTGAGCAGCTACTATGTTCCTTAACTTCCAAGCCTGCAGAAAACCTAATCCAATAAATTTCCTTTTTAATACAATTTATTCTGTCCATTCTGTTTCTCTAGGGAATCCTGACAATCTACCTATGTTTTCCAATTCTGTTACTGGGGCACCGTAATGCAGATATTGAATATGGAAGCCATGTTGAACACGATTTTTAGTTATGTTATCTAAGCAACTTCCAAATCCATTGTAACTAGGACCATCTTCATGAGTAGATGCTTCACATTCCCCGCTTTCCCTCCAGTCCCCACTGTAATACCTTGATATTTCCATAGGCAAATCATCTTATGTATAAGTAGTGTGCTTGATTTCCCTAATGTTCTCACCTTATCATTATTATTATTATTTATTATTATTATTATTTCTGCCATCCACGCCTCTTTACTGGGAACTGAATCAAGCCCATATCCCCAGCCATTATAGCATCCACCTACCTCCAGGATTTTCTTAAATTCCATGTTACTTTGTTTGCTAGTCTCTACTTCTTCAACACCTGACCTCCCTTCGCACTAGATTGTATTCACAGGACACAACAATCACATGTATTCCTGTTGCTCACCCTTGGAGAGTTTTCTTCTTAGAAATACCCACCTACCTCAAGCCCTACAAAGTCTTTAGAGATCATAAAACTTAAGTAAAAATGAACTTTCATAATTTTCTTACTGATTTGGATATTTTCCTTTACATTTATTTATATATAAAGTTATATATACATATACACACACACACTTTTTGGAATGTGTGCATGTTTGTGTGTGTGGTTTGTATGCATGTGTTTGTACTTTCCTTGCAAGTGGGCACATATGTTTACATGGGAGGGTGGCATTTGAGGTCAGAAGTCAGCATCAGGTGTCATCCCTGTCATCCCTTCTTATTTAGTGAGGTAGATTCTCTCACTTGAATCCAGAGCTCACTGACTCAGCTAGGCTAGCTAGCAAGCTTGCCCCAGGGATGTTATGTCTCTGCCTCCAGATTGCTGGGATAATAGGGGGTTTCCATACCCAGCTGGCATTTGAATGTTTGCTGGGGTTCCAAATTCAGGTACAGTAGGTGCTTTAAACACTAGGGCATCTCTCCAGGCCTTATTTTTTTTTAAATTATTTTAAGTCTTTATTTGAGAGAAAGAGAGAGAATGAGATAGAAAGAGAATTGGTGTACCAGTGCCTCAGCCACTGAAATTGAACTTCAGGTACTTGTGCCACCTAGCGGGCATGTGTGACTTTGTTCTTGCCTCACCTTTGTGCACCTCTGGCTTACATGGGATCTGGAGAGTTGAACACGGGTCCTTAGACTTCTCAAGTAAGCACCTTAACTGCTACACCATCTCTCCAGCCCCTTTAGCCCTTATTTTGTACCTTTTTTATGACTATAATATTAATTTAATATGCCTTGAAACCTCTAAAGATGCAAAGAATATAAAGAAAACAATCATTGTACCTGCTGTCTAGGACATTTCAAAAAATGATACAGTTGTTGATTTATTACTTGCTCAAAAAATTATATAACATTAAAGAGTTCAGTAGCATGTTTTCACAATAGGTGGTCATCATTCACAGCCTTGGAATATGGAGTTTATACAGAAAAGCTATGAGAGCAAATAAAATTAAGACGTCAGAAACTAGGTAGTTCTGTTTGATTCTTAGTGCCATAATCTTTTTCATTTTCTCCTGCGGTATAAGTTAATTGTAGGCCCATAGTCAGAAGTACTTGAAATAAGCTTTTATCTTTTCAAGTCAGAAAAATGAAAGAGACTAAACAATAATATTTTTTAAAAATAAGAAACACAGAGAGGAGATAAATAATGCAAAGAATTTGATACATGTGACTGAAGAGATGGCACAGAGGTTAAATGCCCTTGTTTGCAAAGCTTGACTGTCTAGGTTCAAGTCACCAGTGCCCACATACCAGGAAACACACAAGGTAGCAGATGTGTCTAGAGTTTGTTTGCAGTGGCAAGAGGCCCTGGAGCACCCACTTATTCTCTCTGTGTGTCTATCTCTTTCCCTCCCTCTCTTTCTCACTCTTTCTCAAGCAAATGAATAAAATGTGTTTTAAATAATTTGACACACTATTCCTCTGGCACTTTTTTTTTTTTTTTTTTTTTCAAGGTAGGGTCTTACTCTAAGCCCAGGCTGACCTGAAATTCACTATGTAGTCTCAGGGTGGCCTCAAACTCTTAATGATCCTCCTATCTCTTTTACTCCCAAGTACTGGGATTAAACGTGTTCACCACTAAGTCCTGCTCCTCTGGACTTTTGCAAATCAATAGCTCACAGAGAAAGGCAATTCACTTATCACACAGATACTTTTTAAAGAATATCAGTGTTTAATGCTTATCCTATGGACACAATTTATTTTTCCTTATAATTCTAAAATACAGCAATATGATTTCCCAATAAAACTAGCATTTACATAGCTATATATCTTATAGTATGGTTCTACATACAATATGATAAATAGGACTCAAAACAATTTGGGAAAATTTTAATTATTTCTTTTAATTTTTAATTTTAATTAGAATTCCCCACCTACCACAAGTGCTGTATAATCTTTAAAGGACATTTGGAAAACTTCACTAAAATATCAGTCCCTTTTCAAGGGGACAGGAGGAAGAATACACAACGGGGTAGAAAGCAGTAAGTGTAACTGTGTCTAAGATCTTTCCCAGTGAATTGCACATCACAAAAGATACATAAACCTTTAATCCCAGCACTGGGGAGGCAGAGGTAGGAGGATCACTATGAATTTGAGGGCTTCCTGAGATTACAGAGTGAATTCCAGCTTCTTCTGGGCTAGAGTGAGAGTAAATCTCAAGAATTGAAAAGAAAAAGAAGGGGGGGGCATTCTTCCTATGCCAAGGTATAGGGCACAGCAGTGGAAGCTTTTGTCCTCAGTTACACATTTACCACAATTTCTGAATTTTAAGGGGAAAAGTGGACTATCTAAAGGTTTTTTTTTTTTTTTTTCTGTTTCCTTTAATGATGATGTAAATCAGTCAAACATGATCCTGCATCCCAAGATTTTTTTTTTTTTCTTTAGCAAAGTTTTGAAATTTCCTCGATCTTGAAACACATTATGTTAGAAATTCTGCATACTTAAAAATATCACAGGCCTTGACATCGCGAACTTTTCATTAACATCTGCATAATAAGCAGCACTAACAGCGCATCATGCTGAAGTTGGAATGCAGGCCACTGACATTTACGTTTTAGTGCCTTGTTATGCATGCGTTTGTGGGTATGAGTGTGAGCCTGCAGTACCACATCACATGTGTGGAGGTCAGAGGACAACCTTGGTTATAAATCCTCAGTTCCCATTTTGTTTGAAACAGTTTCCTATTGCTTCCAACTGTATGTCCCGCTGCCTGGTCCAAGGGATCTAGGGATTCTCTTGGCTCCACCTCCCATCTCACTGTAAATCTGCTGGTATTATGGATAGTCTCCCTCTTGTATCTGGCTTTATATAGGTTCTAGGGGACTGAACTTGCCTAAGTGCATTATCACTGAGACATCTGCCCTGCAAGCATCAATTTTCTTGATACAGCCAGTCATATGAAGGTCTCTATTTATTATAGTTATGCATAATGTGCTGAGCTTGCCCCCATGACTCCCTTGGGTTTCTCTTGGAAGCCATTAATCCACCAGACATCTCCATGCAGCCATCTGAATACATCTTGACTTTACCTCTTCATAACTTGTTTCATAACTAACGTATTACTATTTTGAGTATGTCATAACCAGTAATGCTATGGCATGAGTCATGGGTCTCTCTATACTTAACTGACTGTATATTGGACTCCTAACCTCTGAGTACCTTACAATGTGATCAACTTTGAAGATCTGATTTTTTTAAAGAGATGAGTAATTAAAAAAAAAAAACAAGTTTAGCATAATACATATAGAAAGAAGGCCATCTGAAGACACAGGGAGAAATCAGTCATCTGCAAGTCCTGGAGGGAAGCATCAGAAGATATCAAGCCTGCTTTTATCTTGATTTCAACTATGTAGTATCAAGATATAAGAAAAGCCAATTTTTGGAGCTTAAACTGCAGAATCCCTTGTGCTGTGTTCAGGCATCCCTGGTGAGTAACATAGACCCTTTACAGACTCACTTATACTCACAAATTCGGGGATTACATGTTTCAGTGACTTGAATGAAAGAAATAAGACAATAGGTTTCTAATAAGAATGTTGCTTTTTCCTTAAATTTTTTCAAGAAACAAATTGATAAAGTATATAACCACCTCTTTGTATAAAAAAATGAAAGAAATAAAAGCTAACATTTGGTGAATCTCTGTGCTGTGCATGTATCTGAGCTTTTGAAGGTATTATTTTTTGAGAGGTCTATGATTTTGTTCAGTCCTCGCAGCATTCAATACAATAAATACTATCATTACTTAGTGTTCCAATGAGAAGATTGAGGCATAGAGAAAGTAAGTGGCAGTCCCACAAAGATAAAAGAATGTTGGTACATGGGGACAAAGTAGTTTAACAACAAAGTATGTACTTAGTTGACACTTGAATATTATGTAGCCTTTTCATATAGGTACAAACTTTCTATGTTTCAGACATATTTGCTCATATTATTACTATTGCTTGAAAAAATTACCCCATATATTCTACATAGGACAATAAAATCCCAACAATATTTCAGTTTGACTTTCTAAGACAAAATCAGATTTACTCTTCAATCTTGGGTCAGTCTGGGATGGCATTTGAATATTTGAATTGTGTTTCTTTTCCCTTTATATTTTTACCAATCTGGCATCTCCATGGAAGATATATATAAATGTGTGTGTGTGTGTATCAGTATGAGACAAAAATGATCTGCATAGCTACATATAACAAAGACTGTCACTGAGAATGAAATGTCCCTCCAAATAGCTGCATTCACTTTGCTCTGTACTTGCTACACTAAATTTTTTGGTCCTGATGTGAGTCATACATATCTTAAGGATTCAAGTTCTCCAAACAGCTATTGGGAAGATGGTTAAATGAGACGCTAGTGGGTTATGACAAAGGTTGTTTTACAAAATGTCACTGTAGGCTCCAGTAATAAAGATAATACAGAGCACTTGGTTAACCTCAACAACATCAGAAGTATCGTCACATTTCAAAAAAACAGAGTGCTAAGATGAATGCCATTGGATGGTAACCACGGGATTGTGCATGGTACAAAGAAAATAATATACATTCATGGTTTGGCTCCATTTATAACTCAGAGCTCTAAGAATTTAAGAGTGCCTTCAGAATTTCTGAAAGATGTGTTAGCCTATGATGTGGAATGGGAGGATGGTAAGAGAAGTTGTCCTTGCTCCTTGCAGTTTATTGCGACCTTAACTTTGATCTACCATGTATACCCTATTGTAAATGATCCTGTAATCTGTTGCAGCCCAGTTGCTCCAATGCCACTTATATGCTTTTGTAGTCCATGCTTGCTTTGCCTCCATATACTATAAAATCCCTAACAAACTCAAGCTAAGGGCTGGAGCCATTACAGAGCGATGAGAGTGTCAGCCCTCAGGCGTAAATAGACTTCGTCTCCTTCACCCGACTTGGCTGCTGGCCTCTAGACTCCCAGAAATTCTCATAATACTTTCAGTTGTATAACTTAAGGGAATTGCTTTGTATGCCAATTTTATATCATTATGGCTGTTATAGTCATAAGAAAAGTAAACAAGAGCCAGTCCTTGTGGTAGGTACACATCTTTAATCCCAGCACTGGGAAGCTGAGGTAGGAGGATAGCTGTGAGTTCAAAACCATCATGAGATTACATAGTCAGCCTGGGCTAGAGAAAAACCCTTACCTCAGAAAAAAAAAAAAAAAACAAAAACAAAACAAAACAAAAAACCCAACAAACAAAAAAGGTAAATGAATTTAAAATTGCTTAAGCAATTATCAAAAATATAGAGATAAAGCAATATAGTGTGATAATGGTGCAATAAACTATGCAGAGAGTAATGGAAAATAATCAAAAGCATAACTAAACATGAATATTAGATTTAAAATGAGTGGTGTATTGCAGAACAGTGGTGGAGGAAATAATAGCCTTTTAATGAATAAAGCAGGAAGAAAAGAAGAATAAAAAATATATCCTCCTTCCAGTGATCCTATAGTCTCATTTCATATTCATAATCAGAAAAGTCAGCTACGGTTTCATGGAAAATTACCCTCTGAAATATCTGACTTAGAATCTTCTCTTCCCTGCACTAACACAAACATACACAAAATAATTTTAGCACAACTGAGAAATTTCCAGAATGTTCTGTTACTCCATGATGTAAAGCCTTTTTAATTGATATTTATTTTAAAAAAAAAACATTGCTTTTAATGTATTGGGTAACACAAAATATTACCCTAAAATAATTTTTAAAAATTTCAGAAATTTAGAATCAAAATCTCTCTTTCTTGTCTCACTCCCCAACTCAACCCTCATTCTCTCTTGAGAAGAGCCTTTCTCAAAGCATGTCATAGAAACCTTCAAAGATAGACATAAAACTTAAAAGGACTGCAACAACTCCTTCATCTTCCTCAATAACTTTTGGTCTTAAGCTTCTAATTTTCTCTTGTATCAAATGGGTAACTTAACAAACACATATCTAAAGAGATAGTTTTACTGAATTTCCCCATTCAGATTGTTAATATCGAATATATCTTTTTGCCCAATGATATTTCTTCTATGGCTGTCCAAGTTTCGCCAAATCTAAGCACAAAAATGTTTTGCATAAATTTTAATGTTAATTATAAACAACAGTTCTTATTTTTATTTTGCTTCTAGTCCTATCTTTTTATGCTAAAGGTATTTGTCATCATCTTTTAGGATGGGTGGCAATGGAGTATCTTCCTTTTCTGCATCTACTGAAAGGTAAAGGCTAAAGCAACAGAATGCAGCTGTACTTCCACTGCTTGTTCTGAGACATTTTTCCCTTGGCAGGATGCTCCTTGCCATTTATGTTCTTTGAACCCCTGTAGGGTTTTGTCATGAGCACTCATCTGCCCCAGAGATCCTCATGGTCAAAGTAAGCAGCCACCTAAGCTCAGGTATTACCTGAATTCCATGTTTCCTACTTTTAGAGCTTTTGTAACTCATGTGTGGATTACTATATTCAGTTAAAGGTAGTTTAGGAAGAGGTTTCATTTCCAGCAAACGTGAGTGGCAGTTAACAATATGCAATAAAGTACTAACATGTTACTACTTGTAAAGTTCAAGGGCAGATTTCTACCAAGATTATCATACAGCTAGATCTCACATCAGGTGATATCAGCTTCTTTATATTATTCTCTCTTATGCACACACTCTTTCTCACTTTTTCCCTCTCCCTCATCCTCTCCCTCCCTCCATAAGGGAATTTTGATATTTTTTCAGTGTGAGATAACCAGTTTCTGTCTTGATAGCATCATATGGTTTAATCACATATGTCCATATAGAGGCATTCATTCAGATAAATGATTGTAAATAAATAGATAAAACCTCTAGCTTAATTGTAGTGTGAACCATCCCCTCTACTATATCTCTGTACAGAATCATTAAAAACTTTAGACATATTGGTTTTGCTAAGAAAACAGCATAATAATTGGTATCAAGATAAATTACTATGCTTATAACATTTAACTCCATTATTTCGCTTTTAGGATTTTCTTAAAATAATCCAAAAATAGGGAAAGGATTTATGTACAGAAAGATAATTATTATACTATTACCTATGGTGACCTACTAAATGGATGTCCAATATTATAATCATGGGCTCATGCAGGGAGTCACAAACAAATATACCTTGATAAATATGGCTATCATAATATGAAAATTACATTTTAAAGAATGGTAAATGTTGGGCTGGGGAGATGAGTCAGTAGTTAAAAGCATTTACTTGCAAGTCTGATGGCCCAGATTCAATTCCACAGTACCCACATAAAGCAAGACACATAAAGTGGTGTATGCATGTGCAGTTCACTTGCAATGGCAGGCGGCCATGGTGTGCTCTCTCTCTCTCTCTCTCTCTTGCAAATAAATACTTTAAAATAACAAACACTAAAGATATATCCTTATTCAAAATTTCCTTAGTACAATAATAATCATATTAACCTTATTTAGTTTATAGTTAAATATAAGATTAACTCTAGGATGCTATGATATAAAATTAGATCAAAATATATTAAGCAATAATAATATACTTGTAGATATCTAGTACTTTTCAGCACAAAGTACACTTAAAATTGTGAGGCTAATGAGCTTGCTTTCCTTCTGTGTTGTGTGTGTGTGTGTGTGTGTGTGTGTGTTTAGTATGTTTGATTTTAGCAATGCTATGATCTCAGTTTTCTCTTTGCAGAATTTCTTCATATGGGCATCACAAAAATAGTGTCCCTTTTCAAATAGACCCTTTTCAAATGTCTTTCGGTGTAAAAAGTGGAATAAGGATCAATCATGGGCTTTCTTCCAGTATGTTAAATCCTGAAAATATTATACAAGTAAGTGCTGGCTTTAGGTTATATTTATCACAAATGTAATATACACTAACCAACCTAGATATTTTTTCTAAAAAATATTTATTTATTTACAAGGAGAGAGAGAGAAAGAATGAGAATGTATGAGAATGGGTGTGCCAGGGCCTCCAGTCACTGCAAACAAACTCCAGATGCATGCATCACTTTGTGCATCTTGCTTTACATGTGTACTGAGGAATTGAACCTAGGTCATTAAGCATTGCAGCCAGGCGCCTTAACCACTGAATCATCACTCCAGTCCCATTGTTTTTGTAAGCAGGAATTTTCTTATGAGTCCACTTACCTAAAACTGAGGAACTCAGTGTTTTGTATAATTTCCCCAGCCTTTCTTTATCTGAATTTTGCAGCTGGAGAGAGAGAGAGCATAGCGATTTAGTGCACTTTCTATACAAGTATGTGGGCTTGAGGGGGCCTTAGACTACCAATGGAGCAATGTCCAGATCTACTAAACATGTGGATATTTCCACATGTGTCTATACCCTGAATACTGCAGGGGAGAGAGTCTGGAGAATCATAGGATTCCTGCAAGTTCTGGAATCAGTAACGAGACTTAGGCAGAAGAGCAATGGAGCAAGATACCAGATAGTCTACTGTGGTCACCTTAGATGAGCACCTCTTACTGCAGGCAAGCCTATGGAGCATCATAATGAGAGAGACTGAGATTCCGAATAGGATATCTGAATTGTTTCCAGTAGTCGTATCCCAGAAACCCCTGTGATTTCTAGGCACAGATGTGACTCCTTGCATTAATTTTATCAGCTGTCTGGGACAAAGTAGAGAGAACTGATGAAGGAGAAACTTGACAAATGAGGAGCATGCTGTAGCACAAGAAGGAAGTCTGGAAAGGAGAATCAAGGAAAATAGTCAGAGGATTAAGTTTATAAACTCAGTTTAAATATTACACTTTATAAATTCAGGTTTTTTCATATTTTATTTATTTGCAGGGAGAGAGAGAGAGGAAAAGAATGGGTGCCCCAGGACCTCTAGCCACTGCAAATGAACTCCAGATGCATGCACTACTTTGTGCATCTGGCTTTACATGGTTACTAGAGAATTGAACCTGGGTCATTAGGTTTTGAAAACATCTAAACCGCTAAGCAATCTCTCCATACCCTAAATTCAGTTTCAAAATGGTAAGAGAAATTAGACTTAGGATGAGCTGCTTTAAGTAGTTAAGTGGATTTAACTGAGGCTAAGGAGAGGTTTGAAAGGATAAAGGTCATCCTGCAAACTAGGGTATATCTACGTTCTGACAGAAAAAGGTCTCTGTTTCCTTTTGATTTGCTTTGTTTTAGTTTTCTTCTAGTGACATGTGTATTGATAGGGAGACTAGGTGTAGTTTGTGATGAGATCACTTCCATTTGCTGTTTAGAAAACACGGCTTTACACTTGAGAAAATTGGGAAGAACAGAATGACTGTCTGTTGTTCTTATAACACAACATAAAAAAAATTGCAGAAAATGAAAGGAGTTATCTTTGTCAATGGAAAAGATACATGCACACCTAGAAAACCTGTTTTATCAGGTCCACATGAGAATGCTGAAGACATAACGGAGCAGTGGCCCATTCCTACCATCTTAGCACAAGTCCTCATGGAGCCTTGCCAGGCAGAACCCTCTGAGAATCCATCACCTGAGAAATGCTTTGTCCAGTAGAACCATCAGAATGCCATCCTACCAGGGTGATCGGTTTATTCATGGGAGACCTAGAATGGTACCTGTGGTCAATTATTTCTGGAAAGTTCCTTGTTGCCTTAAGAAGAAAGTTTTCCTTAATAAAAATGAAGGAAACCCTGAAAAGAAATTAAATCCTAAAACAACTGAAAGGGGCCTAGCAAAGAAATGACATTCATATATTAATATTAAGGTAAGTTTGTTTCCACAAAACATATAGCCTAGGGACATTTGCAGTTATATTCATCCTAAACTCTGCTTGGTATTGCATTAGGGTATCTTGGGTTTAACTCAAACCTATCAGCTGGAAAGTTTAGCAAAACCAGTATATAGTCCACACCTGTTCTCCTGACAGCATCAGGCCATTCTTGTTATTGTGACGTATGGACAGTCAAGTCTTGAAGAAAATTGTGGTGAGTTCCCTAAAGGACACTTGTATGTTTACAAGTCTGTTTCCTGGCTGCTATGTTTTCTCACTCCATGTTGCTGGCTTCCTATATTTTTAGTTCTGAAAGAATTCCAGTCTTAGCTGCATCACAGAGTTTCGGAATTTGAAGTCACTAGGGCTTTTATTGGTGTGATGTCAGCCTTTGACTCATTGCATTGTTATGAGCTTGGAACACTTGCTTTCCCAAACTCCAGTGTTCTTTTCTTCTGAACTCCAGTGAGTTACCCCTCATCTCAAGAAACATATTTGCTATCCCTTTCAGCAGTTGTATGCATTCCAATGTCTGTGATATCAATGTCTTGGGTAAACAAAGCCATTACATTGTTAGATCTTGCTGCCCAGAGGATCTTGTGAAGTCACTGGCTCTGAGTACCTAGTCTTCATGTCAACATTCCACTCACTAATCCACAATTCCCACATTTTTTTCTTATTTTTCTTATCCTCCCCCTCAGGATTATAATGGGAATGAAAAGATGAAAGCAAATAATAAAATAAACATAGTTTTCATTGGTCAGCTTCAAAAATCATTTTAGGGAAAAATAAATAATTTTTATGTTATCCAGAAGGAAGGCTACAAAATGACTCATCAATCTAAAGCCAGACACAGTAGTACATGTCTATCATCTTCCAAGGAGAGATGGGAAATAGAGACAGGTGAATCCCCAGGAGCAAGTGGGCCAGCCAGCTTGGCATACATGGTAGAAAGAACAAGAGGGGGCAAGAGAGATGGCTTAGTGTTTAAGGCGCCCACCTGTGAAGCCTAAGAACATCCTGTCCATTCTCCAGGTCCCACGTTTAGCCAGACACAAAAGTGACAAAAGCGGGCAATGTCGCGCATGTCCACAGGGGGTGTCTGGAGTTTGTTCACAGGTGCTAAGAGGCTGCTGGCGCACCCATTCTCTGCCCCTCTCTCTCTCTCTCTCTCTCTCTCTCTTTCTGTCCCTCTATCTCTGTCTCTCTCAAATTAAAAAAAAAAAAAAAAAAAAAAAAAAAAACAGATGCCCTGCCTGACACAAAGTGAAGGCTAGGACTAGCACCCAAGCTTGTGTTCTCACCTCCATACATGCACCATGTTCATATGAACATGCATGCATGCATCAGCACAATGCATACAAAAACATGGCAAAATACAGATACAAAGATTAAAAACCCATAAAATACATAACAATTGTACGATGATTCACTTGAAGTGAGATGAAATGATTAATCATAAGTTTATCTTGAGTCTCTTCAATGCCGCTACAATACCTGTGGAATTCTTCCTGCCTTATTTCCACCAAGGTCTTGTCATTCTTTAGCAGGAGATAAACCGTCCTAATAGATGCAAAGCACAGTGAAAAATAAGAGTACCAGGCACAGAGTGTAGCCGTAGAAATAGAGCTTCAGGTCTCCCAAATGAATCACAAAAGCATGAAGCCATCATGCCCTCAAGGACTATTGGAGAAAACAATCCCCTTAGCAACAATGAAGAGTCCTGATGCTGAACGAGAGTTATGATAGATGACACAAGCATAGATGAGGATTGCAGCCACAGCAAATATTTCTTGCTGTAATCCTGCAAAGAGAAATGAATAACCAGCATAGAAAGAGCAGCCTCTGGCAGGCACAGTGTGGGACATTTTGTAAGTATTGTGTGACACCTCCCACCCCACGAAAGGTAACTCAGATGTTTCATCTATCTGATAATGAAAACAAATGTCAGCTTTTAATCTGAGCCTGCCCTCTTGTCCTTGCTTCATGTCCTTTATGTGATCTTCTGCATATATTATAAAAGCCTAGAAGGAACTCACCGTCCTCTCAGAACTTCAACACCAAGACTCAGCTGGAATGAAATGAGAGTCAGAGGGTCCTGCCCAGGGACATTCAAGAGGATGCCAGCTGGAACCTCTGAAATGAGATTAAGGCGTGCGCCACTAACTCTTTGCTAACTGCGTTGCGTTTCATACAAGTTAATTTTAGTCCTCAGTGGGTGTGCAAGTGTGTGTTTGAATGTGTTCGAGCAGTTCCACTTTCCAAGGCCCAGTTCAATTTCTATGTTTCTCTCCAATGCTGTATTGGATTTGTGCCCTGTGGTGGTTTGATTCAGGTGTCCCACAAAAACGTATGTGTTCCGAATGGCTAGGTCCACAGCTGGTGGCAATTTGGGAATTGGAGCATTCTGGAGGAGATGTATTGTTGGGGGAGGGCTTATGGGTGTTATAGCCAGCTTCCTCTTGCCAGTGTCCACCTGCTGCTATTGTCCACCTGATGTGGGGCAGGAGGTGATGTCTACCCTCTTCTCATGCCATCATTTGCCCCCTGAGTTGTAAGCCAAAACTAATCTTTTCCTCCCACAAGGTGCTCTTGTACCGGTTCTTTCTGGAGCAACTCAAAACGGACTACAACATTTCCTAAAAATTTAAATTTCCCATGACAAATAAGCCTGAAGCTCCACAGAGTACTACAAACTAGATTGTTTCAATAGGACATAGATGGAGGAAGAGAAGGAATCTTGTGCAAAGATCTCAATTCATGTGTCTAGATAAAGCAGGCAATTACCCGAGTGACACTGTTCATCTACATGGCCCCTTCTGTTCTAGTGGGCTATTGTCAGAATCTGCTCTCATTGTACTTGAAACAGATGTTTGAATTTTCATTCAAAATTCATACTTTGGAGTGGGGCCTATGGGGGGAGATGGCTCAGCTTGCTTGCAAAGCCTGCTGGCCAGAATTTGATTTCCAGTACCCATGTAAAGCCAAACACACAGTGACACACATGCATCTGAAGTTCATTTGTGGTAGGAAAAGGCCCTGACACACCTATACCCTCTCTCTCTCTCTCTCTCTCTCTCTCTCTCTGTCTACCAAACAAATAAACAAAATATTTGAAAAATTTGTATTGTGAAATGTTGATTTTATTAAAAAAATTCATGTTAATACAATATGCAATACTCAGTTCATTGGGAAAATATCTGCTTCCTAATGGAAAAAAATGAAGGATATTCCAGAGATTAACCCAGAAGTCCTGAGATGTGTAGTATTTGGTGAGAATAGGTTGACCCTGAGAACAAGGGAGGCCATATGGTAAACTAACTGATGACTGTTGATGGAAAGGACACTGAAGGACGTGCCCAGTCTCAGAACTATTTTAGTTTCTCCTTCATAATGAACTTACCTTTATATCTATCTGTGTAAAGTAATACATGTGAAAAAAAGAAGAGTCCAACTCCAGCCATTTTGCTCATTGGTTCCTTTTTTAATGACACATGGTTCTAGACAATAATGTGTGAATGAAATGGACTGCTCTGTGAACAACAGTACACTGTCCCAGAAAGTAGGAACAAACCACTCAAGCTGAGGAACCATGAGAGAGATAAGTTCAGTGAAAATAAAACTCGTCAGCATAAAATGTTACTTCGAAGGAAGTGGGTTCTGAAATTGCGGTGGCATCAACATTCCAAAAAATGGCTCAAAGATTCATCTTAATGAGTGAAATGAGTTCATTAGGGCTTGCCTATGAAATGGTAGATTTTACACAGCTGTGTTTTTCCTGAACTTGTCCATACCAACTACCAAGCTCCTATTTTATATAGCTCTGAGACTACAGCAAAACTACTTAAACCAGGGCCCATAGCAGTGCCTATTGTCATAGTAACAGAAGTGATGACACACACAGACATAAGGCACAGGAAAAAAAAAACAACTAAGAAAGTTGTATGCATATGTATCCTATTGCCTCTCCTTTTCAAAAGTCTCTGCTGGTCACTGTAAGCATCGTGTGACTGTAATGCCTTGTGTTGCTGCAGTATGCCGTGTCGTCATTTGCTGCAAGATGGAATCAGCCCATCTCAAAGTCACAGGACTGTGCTCAATAAAAGATTGAATTCCGACCTGTTACTGTATACTTTGCAGATTGTGAGAAGAGTTATGATAAAGTTTCTAATCAATGAACCATTTCAAGGACTCATACACAGGTATCTACAGATATAAAGACAGACATAAAAATAGATGCTATGCATCCACTAGTGTGCTTTTAAAAGTGCTAATATTTTTCAATGTTTAAATTTGCTATCTTGCAAGACCTTTTTTTAATGACACATAGATATGTATAGATTAGTTTCAAAATATACATTATTTACTTCAATGTGTCTTATATCTGATTTACATATAACATTTTCATGGTAAAGCCAGATACAAGATTGTGAGAGTAATGGATTTCCAAGTTCAAGAACGTTCAAATGAAAACTTGCTTTCTAAGTTATTACCACACTACTATGATTAAGCCCACTGTGCTCACCTGAGGCTCACTGATATACAAAATATGTCATTGTTCTCCAACTTCGATGGTGAAAAGAAAATGAATGCTATTGCCAGCCAGAGGCTTGAGTACATTGAAAAAAACACACACACACACATTTTCTTTTGCTGAAATGAAAAACTAGCCTTTAACAATAATTAGTTTATTTTAAATCATGGAGTTTCATTAAGTCAAAAGAAAATGTGAGCTCATAGTCATTTAAAATATTAAAGTAAATATCATCTAGTCAGAGAACAGCATGTTCTTGGGACCTTACATTCCTCAACATGTCAAGTCATTTATCAAAGAGCCAAGATGAGAGTTAAGAGGCTGATAGCCACAAAAATTGTATTTTGGACTGGAAAGATATCTCGCTGGTTTAAAGAACTTCCTGTGGGAGCATGAGGACCTAAGGAGGTTCTAGAGACTACTAGAGGTTGCATATTAACATTTGGTCATGGCCACACATGTCTGTAATCCCAGTCCTGTGGGAAGCAGACACCTGAGAATCACTGGGACTGGCAGGAGAAGAGAATGGTAAGCTTTGAGATCAGTAACTAACTCCATCTCAAGAAAGAAAGAATGGGTGAAATAGTAATGAATGGGGGACATCTGGTGTTCTCCTCCTGCCTCTGCAAGGGAATATACCCCAATGCAGGTGAGCCCATTGGGTGCTGTATAGGCACATACATCACCCAAACACATATACACATACACACACATATGAACAAAAATAATAAAAAATAAAAGAATGGATCCTGTTTGAGGACCAGCCTCTGGCAGATAAGTCATTGTTACCTAGATCCTGCCTGGAGCACTGGGCAATTGTGCTATGCTTGCTTGTTTCCAAGTAGTCATGAAGGTCCAAGAAGGTACAAGTTGATATAAAATAGGGGAGCCCATTTTGCACAACACTGCCAATGCAGTAGGCTTAGTAACACTGATGTAGCAGTATGAATAGGTGTCCTGCAGACAATGAACACCTTGCTCAGGAAGACCTATTGTTCTCAAATTGGAAACCGGTAGTGCATAAGTCTTCTAGCATAGATGGAAATGCTCAGAAATGTCATCATGACCCACTGTAAACACCATTAGCTCAAAGCTCCTGGGGGAGTAAGGGCAGACTTCACACAAAACAGAGAACGGAGATATCATTAAAATCTCCTCTTGCAAAGCAGATCACACAATTTAAAAATTAACAAAATACAATGAGTCAATAAGAAACAAGCTTCATATTTTAGAAATTCTATATTTTCCCATCATTTTCAATTTAATACATTCCAATTCTTTTGTGTATCTTCTCTTGATGGCTTCAGTCACATGATTTTGCTTGCAGTCAACTGCAGCATCCCAACCCAGCTGAATAGCAAAGGAGGAATGTATTTTAAGTCAGGCTTTCCCAGGTGGGATTCACTGTAAAGGGAGTCATCTGATTTATTACTAATCAGACTTCACCAGTCTGTTAGCACATGAGTGTTGACCAAACCTACTCATGGAAAGAAAAGGTCAACTAAAAGTAAACAAGGTAGGTATTGACATGGGACCTGATGGATTGGGAAGCATTCTACAAGCCTCATTTTGCACCTCACCTGTAGTCTAGGAAGTGGCCATCTAGCCTATCAGATTTCTTCTTTTGGTGAAGAGCTAAGTGCCACACTGATTGTGATTAAGTTTATTTCTTCAAGATGCAAGGCTCTGGTAAGATAATCTCTGAGTCTCCAGTTCTTGGTTTTTTTCTGGGTCCTGTACTGTAGACCTGGCTAGTCATTGGCTCTTAGAACTACCTACCTATATCTTTCCTTTATAACGAAAGAAACAATAGTGGCTGATTCTTCCTCTGGAAGGGTAGAGAGGCTGTCAGGAAAAGGAAGATAGTAAAAGAAGGGCAGAAGTAAGGTTACATCCCGACTTTCAGAGAGATCTGGGCTTGTCCAGGCCGAACTTTTTACCAGTATTTTGACCATCACAACTTGTTTGCAGATGTTAAATTTGCTTTATTTCAAGAATTATGCTAACTTCACATGTTCAAGGAAATGCCTCTTGAGCATGTATCCTAAAATTTCAACACCACCCCCTTATTTTTTACTCTCATTTGCATTTACTACTAATATAATTAACTATATATTTTTGCTAATAAATCTTATTTATAGGTTATTATTCCACAAAGTTCTGTGAGGTTGGGGATTTTGGGTCAACTACAATATTTCCAATGCTAGTACTACAAGTTCTCAATATTTGTCATGGTTACATGAATAAATTCACTTCTTTCTAATATCATCTCATATTTTTAGGATTTATATGATAATTAAATTACAAATTTGAAAATTACTGAAATTGAAACATTACAGATGTCAGAGTTTCCAGCATAAATTTTTCTTTTATTTCACAATGCAACTATTTATCAAAATGATGAAAAAATACTGATTAAATAACATCTTTCTCTAAACCCTTCCTCAGATCTACCTGATCCATTGCTTTGGAACTCAAAAACATACATGGTAATCACATTTGCTGACATGCTATCTTTAAAAGACTAGATTTGGCTAACTGATCTGCTCAGTGGAATGGAACCCATACCTGGAAACAGGAAACAAGTCAGAACCATATCCAAAACACAGCCCACTCTCCAATATCAAGCTGCCACCAATAGTGGGATAGAAGAGGGCTTACACCTATTAAATTATCTCTAAAATAATAATGTTATACACATATCTTGCAGTGACCTCACTCTCTGCTGGAGAATCTGCTTCTTTCTTTCAGATGGATGCAGATTCTGAGGAGAGAATCAGCCCGTCGCACATCAACAGGGCACCAGCTGAAGCCATTGAGTTATAGGGGAAATGAGCAAGAGTGCTGCTTTATCAGTGAACCTGGCACCAGCACAAAGAAGAAGGAGATAGACACAAAGAACACTCAACCCCTACAAAATCAGATTTCCAGAGACACAGGACTCCCAAGACCTCATCACTGAAATAGACCTAAAATGAACCCAACATGGCTCTTCGTCAAAGAGGGGCCGGAAAGATTGTTAGAGCCATGAATTGGGTCATTATACACAGAGTCATTGCCTCCCCTGCATAACTGATAGCTACCCCCATAAAGCAAGACCCACATTACCCATGGGGGGAGGACAGGGGCTAACAATGATACCATCATGGATGTATATATAATATATACATAACTAAATATATATATATATATAAAAGACTCACAGAAAACAGAATGAAATATTCTTAATATTCTCTCATATGTTTCCTCTCAGAGAGCAAAACTTGGTGCAATACATACACATGAACATGTACAAATTGACCTTGGTCTTTGTTGGGAACTTTAAACTTATGAAATATTAAGTAAAGCAAGATTAAGTTTTGTTTGAAACACTGAGAATAAAAACTCAGGGCCCTGTGCATGTGAGCCAAGTGCTCTACCACTTAGCAATACCCCTAGCATTAACTTTTAACAATGGGATCAAATGGAAAGGAGTTCTTCAAAGTTTTCCTATAATTGAAATAGATGGCATAGAAATCACAGAGAGGAAAGAAGCAGAAAGAAGTCCAATTTGTCCAGAAAGAAAAGCTTAACAGGTATTCTCCTATTGCACCTGTTCAGAGGACAGACGGATCCTGGAGAATGACGGTGGATTATCGGAAACTTAATCAAGCAGTGACTCTAATTGCAGCTGCTGTACCAGATGTGGTATCTTTACTTGAGCAAATCAACACATCTGTTGGTATTGATCTTGCAAATGCTTTCTTCTCCATATCAGCCCATAAGGACCAACAGGAGCGATTTGCCTTTAGCTGGCAAAGTGAGAAGGTTTCATTTACTGTTTTGCCTCAAGGTTATATTAACTCTAGAGCCCTGTGTCATAGCTTATTTCACAGGGATATTAATTGCCATCCCTTTCACAAGGTGTCATGTTGGTCCATTATATCAATGGCATTATGCTGACTGGATCAACAAGCAGGTGGTGGCAACCACTCTGGAGTTGCTGATACAGCATATGTGCATCAGAGGAATGGGAAAGAAATTCATCCAAAATTTAAACCTTCCACCTCAGTGAAATGTCTAGGAGTTCAGGGGTATGCAGGGATATTCCTTCTAAATTGAAGGATAAGTTGTTGCACCTGGCCCCTCCTACCACTAAGAAAGAAGTGCAACTTCTAGTGGGCCTGCTTGGATTTTGTAAGCAGCACATTTCTCACTTGGGTGTGTTACTCAGTCCCAAAGCTGCTCATTTCCAGTGGGGCACAGAACAAGAGAAGGCTCTTCAACCAGTCCAGGCTGCTGTGCAGGCTGCTCTGCCACTTGGGCCATATGATCCAAAGACCCAATAGTACTTGAAGTGTTGGTAGCAGATAGAGATGCCATTTGGAGCCTTTGGCAGGACCCCATAGGTGAATCACAGTGGAGGCCCTTGGGATTCTGGAGCAAGGCCCTGCTGTCATCTGTAGATAATTATTCTCCCTTTGGGAGACAGCTCTTGGCCTTCTATTGGACCTTAGTGGAAACTGAACATTTGACAAGGCCATCAAGTTACTATATGAGCCCTGAGGTGCCCATTATGAGCTGGGTGTTATCTGATCCATCAGGCCATAAAGTTGAATGTGCACAGCAGCAATCCATCATCAAATGGAAGTGGTATATATGTGATAGAGCTCGAGCAGGCCCTGAATGCACAAGTAAGCTACATGAGGAAGTTGCCCAAAAGCCTGTGGTTGCTCCTTCTGTTACAATGCCTTCTTCCCCAAGCATGCAACTGTAGCATAATGGGGTGTGCACTATGATCAATTGACTGAGGAGGAGAGGACAAGGGAATGGTTTACAGATGGTTCAGCACATTATGTAACCACCTCCCAGAAGTGGATAGCCACAGCACTACAGCCCCTTTCTGGGACAACTCTGAAGGATTGTGGGGAAAAGAAATCTTCATAATGGGCAGACATCAGGCAGTGAACATGGTTATGCATTTTTCTTGGAAGAAAAAATGGCCAGATGTGTTGCTATACACTGATTTATGGGCTATGGCCAATGGTCTGGATGGTCTGGACTTGGAAGGAGCACAATTGGAAAACTGTTGAGAAGGACAGTTGAGGAAGGAGTATGTGGATAGAGCTCTCTGAACAGGCAAAGGATATAAAGATACTTCTGTCCCATGTTAATGCTCATCAGAAGGTGACCTCATCAGAGGATGACTTTAATAATCAGGTAGATAAGCTGACCCATTCTGTGGATAGTGGTCAACCTCTTTCCTCAGCTGTCCCTAGCTGTCACTTTTGCTGAGTACCAAATCTGCCAGCAGCACAGACCAACTCTGAGCCTCTGACATGGTAGCATTCCTTGGGGTGACCAACCAGAAGCAGGTTGTTGACTACATTGGAAAACTTCCATCATGGAAAGCACAGCATTTTGTATTTACTGGAATAGACACTTATTCTGGGTATGGATTTGTTTTCTCTGTATGTAGTGCTTCTGCCAAAACTACCATCCATGGGCTCACAGAATGCCTTATCCAACATCATGGTATTCCACATAGCATTGCTTCTGATGAAGGAACTCACTTCACCACTAAGGAAGTGCAACAGTGGGCTTATAATCATGGAATTCACTGGTCTTACAATGTGCCCCACCACCTGAAGCAGCTGGTTTGATAGAATGGTAGAATTGCCTTTTAAGGAAACAATTACAGTACCAACTAGGTGGAAGTAGCTTGGATGGCTGTGGGAGTGTCCTCCAGAAGGCTATACAGGCTCTGAATCAGTATCCTGTATATGGCACTGTTTCTCCTATATCCTGGATTCACAGTTCCAGGAATCAAGGGCTAGAAATGAGAATGATACTACCATCACCCCTAGTGAATCTTTAGCCAAATTTTTGCTTCTTGTTCCCACAACCTTATGCTCTGCTGGCCTAGAGGTCTTGCTTCTAAATGTTGAAGTGCTTTTGCACACACACACACAAAAAAATTCCATTGAACTTAAAGCTAAGACTCCCCCCTGACCACTTTGGGCTCCTGATGCCCTTGAGCAAAAAGGCTGAAAAAGGAGTTAGAGAGTTAGCAGGGGTGATTGATCCAGACTACCAGGGGGAAATTGGACTGCTCCTCCACAATGGAGGTAAGGAAGAGTATGTCTGGAGTACAGAAGATTCATTATGGTGCCTCTTGGTGTTACTATGAACTCTAACCAAAGTTAGTGGGAAACTCCAACAACCCAATCAAGGCAATGTAATAAGTGGCCCAAATCCTTCAGGAATGAAGGTATGGGTCACCCCTTCAGGTAAAGATCCAAGACCTACTGAGTTGCTTGCTGTAGGCAGAGGAAATACAGGATAGGTAATAGAAGAAGGTAGTTACAAATACCATCTAAGGCCACATAACCAGTTACAGTGTTTCTTTCCTACCTTGTCAAGGAGTGTTTGTACATATCTACAACAACATTAAGATGGTTTTGTTCTTCCTCTATTTCTCTATTAGGTAATTAATATTGATTAAGATGATATCACTAGTTAATTGTTGTTGAATTTATACTTAACCCATTATATTAGAGACTAAGCATTCCTCAAGGGACCTTGCTTTGTGTTTGGGGGAATATTGTGCATTTCCAGTTGTACATGGCATAGTTATATCATGTTAAGTAGACTTATGACCTTGTTACTCTCTTCATTTGGAAATTAAGTATGATATAAGAGATAGAGTTTGGTGTCAAGTTGAGAAGGGGTGGACTTGTGATGGTTAAGTTTTGTTGTCAACTTGATCTGTATAGGAATCCACAGACATTCCTCTTGAGTGGGTCTCTGAGGTTATTTCCAGGAAGGATTAACTTAAGGAGGAAGATCTTCCCCCAGGCTGAGCACTACCCCAGAGACAGTGGCCCCTCTTTGCAGTGGGGGGTTGGGTTATCTAAGGAAGTTCTGTGAGAAAAGAATCTCTTCCTCCCATCTCCATGCCAGTGCTGCTGGCTCTCTTCCAGAGTGGACTGAAGAGCAGCATCTCTCCAGGAAACCTCCAGACCTTCAGTGTCAGATTGGGACTGCTGAGGCATCCAGCCTTATGGACTGAGTAGCTACCAGGTTCCATGATTTTCAGACCTGCTACCTGCTATTGTTAGACTACCACAAGCTAATCCAATAAATTCCCTTTAAATACAATTCATTATATCAGTTCTATTCCTCTAGAGAACCCTGACTAATACAATATGAAAGAGGATACACAGGTAGACTTAAGATTTTGCACTTATGGGAAGCCATCCAAACCAGGACATTCAGGAAAGCCACGAAAACAGTGGAAATTTCTCTGTGAAATGCCTTGTATTTTTTAAAATATATTTTTATTAGTTATGTATATAGTATATATACAGCCATGATTACCATCATTAGCTTTCTCCCTGCCCTCCCCCCATGGGTAATGTGGGTCTTGCCTTATGTGGGTAGCCATCAGTTATGCGGGAGAGGCAATGACTCTGTGTATAATGACCCAAGTCATGGCTCTAATAATCTAAGCACAGAACACAAAGGGTGCAGAAACAAAGGGGTGTTTTTACCTGAATTAATGGGTACAGTGAGATAACGTTTTTGGTTATTTTAATGTTAATTTATGGACATGCTTACATATTAAGGAAAATTATAGTTTTCTGAATAAGTAAGTAAATCCCAGCCAACAACTTTAACCTGGTAAGAACAAAAACAACTGATTAGTAGATAAAAGACAGACTCTTCTTGCATTCACTTTCATTTCTCTTTGAATCTCACATGAGTTTTTGGAGAAAAGAGTAGCCTTCAGGGTCATGACAACTTCAGAAGAGTCAAGTCTGTCTTACGATTATGTATGCCTCTTTGCTGGTCTGTAGGCCCAAAGGGAAAAATATTTCATTTTAGCAGGACAGCATGTCTGGAAGACAGGAGGGGGTATGCTCTTTATAGCATACCAAAGAGCAATGCTTTTCACCTAAACTTTCCCTCTGGTTGACAAGCTTCAATTGTTCATTTATGCTGGAGGACAGGCCATCATCTGCCTCAGGTATTAGGATTTAGACACAAGAAGTTTATCATTTCAGTTTAACTTAGCTACATTCAGTACACAACTTTCCATACTGGGACCTTCTCTAGATTTATGAAACATAGAAGAGTTGACAATGTTAATCTCTCCTCTGAAATACTTTTTAAACAGAAGAATAAATAAAATTTGTACATGAATAATTATGCATGGAAAGTTACTATGAGAATTACATAAAAGACATCCATAGTAGAGAAGGTTTCCAAGCATCAGGTTTGTATGATTTAGAGAAAGGAGGCTAATTTTGCCAAGAAACAGATATTTTAAGATAGATTCAGAAGTCATAGATTCTGATTTCCCTCTTTGAAGGAACCCAAGACTAATAACTCTCAAAGAGTTATCAGAGGCAAGAAAACCAAAATTCACTCATTAGTATGCACACTTAGAAATGATATGATATAAGCATCGCAAAGTCTGTTTCTTAACTAAATGTGAAATAACTTGCCTGTGAAGCCTAAGGATCCAGGTTAAATTCCCCAGTACCCATGTAAGTCAGATGCACAAGGTGGTGCATACATCTGGAGTTCATTTGCAATAGCTAAAGGCCCTGGTGTGCCCACTCTCTTACAATCTCTCTCCCTTCAGCCTGATAGCATGATTTATCACATAAGTAGTCCAAAGGTGGACAGATAAATTCCATTCAGGACACATAGTATTCATTCACTCATAACTTCCTTTTCTTTTAATTTTTTTAAAAAATGTGGTGTTATATATTCTAGACCTCAAAGTCACTATGAGGCCAAAGGATGACTTTGGTCTTTCTCCCTCCACCTCCCAAGTGTTGCTCAAGAGATCAGATTTAGTGGTTTATAGCTACTAGGCAGCCCCACACATACCTTGCAAAGTAAACTTTTAAAGGAATTCAAGAAGCTATACAGACTTAAAGTAATCTAAGAATTAAATCCTTTATGGGTTTTATGTTCTTTTGTTACTGTTTCCTTTGATCTTTTAGAGTTTTGTTTTTTATCCCTCATAAAATTGAACGATTTGTATATAACTTACATTTTCAAAAACATTTGAAAAATATACTTTTATCGTTTTTATAGAATAACTGTTTCTAGGTATCATTGTACTACATGATGTTTCATTAAATTATGGTATTATAATGACAGGCTCATGGCAAGAAATGTAACTAAGTCTTGTTCAGCACTAAATTTGAAAACTGCCATGTCTCCATTAAAAAGCAAGGAATTTCCAGTGAACCAAGCATTTAACCAAATAATACAGATTGCCTTGTGATCATGTTATAAAAACCATCAGGTCTTATTATCACATATGTTAAACTGCTAATTTCATATTTGACCAGATTTTCATAGTGTGTACTGATTTTAAATTTTGATTCTTAGAAGGAAAATATATTTTGATATTTCTGAGTTCTCTAAAATATACGTATTTCATGAGATTACAGAGATAGTAAAACATCTATGTGTTCCAGGACAATCATTAAATAATCTTCATGGGGGTGGGACTGGAGAATGCCCTTGAGTGGAAGTACGATTTAAAGCTAGACATGTGCAACAAGAGAATGAGAACATGAACACTGGTAGAGTGAGTGTTGTTAGAATACACAGGATAATTTATATTTGAGAGAAATGAGAATATATTGTAAGATAAGTATATCCTATGTACTGCATAAGACAATTACATTTTACACACAAAAACTTGATTGTCCATATGAAATTCATATTGAACAGTGTTTTCTAATTCCCTGATCTTGTTTGTTGAATCTGACAATATTGTCTGTGAAGCAGGCAATTAAACCTAAACCAAGTTTCTCTGAAATTAACCTGGTATGGTAGGTAAGAATCAATTTGAAAAGCTTTGGATATCACAGTGAGGCATTTAAAACCAACTAAAAGAATTGGGCCAATTATATTTCCAGTAGAAGCAGGAATATATTAATTAAATAGCACACTTAGAAATAAAATATTTATGTACATTATTTCAGGTATTTGCAAGAATATGCTTGAATACTTACTGAATATTTCCTTCTTTCTTTCTCTCTTTTTCTTTCTTTCTTTCTTTCTTTCTTTCTTTCTTTCTTTCTTTCTTTCTTTCTTTCTTTCTTCTTTTTTTTAATGTAGGGTTTCACTCTAGCCCAGACTGACATGGAATTCATTATGTAGTCTCAGGGTGGCATCAAACTCATGGCAATCCTCCTACCTCTGCCTCCCAAGTGCTGGGATTAAAGGCATGTGCCAGCATGCCTGGCTCTGAATATTTCCATTACTCTTAATATTTGTCACTTGAAGGCTTTACTTAACTGCAAGAGACTATGAAATCAATCAATTGCCTTAGGAGGTCAATGGCAAGTACATATATATGGAGCATATTTTTGGCACCAGTTTTAGGCATTGACTATCCAATGCACAGATTAAATCTAGCCCGAGTACACTTCCTTTCTTTCCAATCATTTCACATTCCCATCACCTTTACTAATGAACAGGTAGAACAAGAAATCACAATAGGGATCAGCCTTTCTAGTTCAATGATGTAATGAAAGATGTGTCAACTGTGAGACTCAGAATGAGCAAGAAATTCCTAAATTGAAAACTTTAATTATCTGGTGTGGAGCCCTATAATTATTTCTTGCAAACTATTAGTGGAATCATTTTATGGTTAAAACTATTAAAACTTGTAGATAAAATACATATCCCGGTTATTTCCTAGGGACTTTATATATTTCTTACATATTTAAATTTAATGAAAAACAAAGAGTTGCTCATTCTTTACTCTTACTAAGTTTAGCATGCTATCAATCAACAAGCAATGACTCAATTTTGAGCAGATTTTAATATTCAGGATGAAATATGGTCTTAGAAAGAACTAAAGTCAGACAAAAAAGTGACTAGAATGATCTAGGTAAGTCCTGGAAAAAAATCATGAATGATGCTAATAAAGGCAGATTGGAGAAAAAGGGTTTTGTTGTTTTATTTTTATTTCTTTCTTTATTCATCTTGTTCAGCAAGAAAGACTTGGATAAAATTAATGGGGCTAAAGACAAAAGCATCTAATGGGAAAGAGGGAAGTATGCTGTTCTGGCAATATGAAGTAGTCAGTAGGAGCTGTATACTCTATGCCTTTCTATAATAAGGAGATTAGAAAAGCTTCATTGAGCACCTATGTAGAAGGCTAAAAAGAAGGCAGAAACTGTTAATGGTGAGAAATTTGGAAACAGATTTTTATAAAGAAATTGATATTGTTATGTATTCATGATGAATTACTCTTAACTTAATGGCTGAAAGATTATGTTTTTGTTATCTCAGAGTTTTGTGGGTAAGGAATTTGGTAGCTGCTCAGCTGGGTAAGTCTGATAGGGGGTCTCCCAGGCATCAGACAGAATTTAAACTGGGACTATAGCTTCCTCTCAAGATTTACTGAGGTTGGAGGGTCTAATCGCATGAACACTCATGCATCTATGGGACCATGGGCTTCTGTGCAGGATACCTGAGTGTCTTCATTACATGATAGTTATTCTCCCATAGAGGAAAAGAGAGAGAGGGACAGATGGAGAGATCATCAGGGAGGGACAAGGACAAAGAGAAAAATAGAGACACAAGGACAGTAGTGATGAGAGGGAGATAATCAGAGGGGCAGAGAGGATCTGAGACAGAGAGATGACAAGAGACAGATGAGATAGAGGAGAGGCAGAGATTAATGCCAAGGAGAGATGGTCAGGGACAGAGATAGCAAGAGAAAAAGAGACATACACAGAGAGATGACCAAGGTAGAGATGATGAGAGAGAGAGGAGCAGAGACTGAGACAAAAATAATCATAGAAATATATGAGACAGAGATGATCAGGGAGAGAAAGGTAAAGAAAGAGGCAGAGAGATGATCAGAGAGAGAGAGAGAGAGAGAGAGAGAGAGAGAGAGAGAGAGAGAAGATATTTAGAAAGACAAGAGATTTAGAGTTAACAAAGCAATACCCAGAGGAGGAAAATGTTCTTTCAGTAACAAATCTCATGATCAACGTACTTTCACTACTGTTGTCCACATTGGTAACACAGAGCAAAACATTTTGATGTGGAAAAGGACTACTATATAAGGGTTACTTACAGAAGACAACGACTGAAGGCAGCTGTAGAGATCTGAAGACAGTGCATTTATTTATTTGTTTGGATTTTTAAACAAAGTGTGCCAGAGAGAGAGGGGTGGGGAAGATTATGTTTTAAATAGTGAGTACAGCATCTAGAAGCTAGGCAAGAAAACATCAAATAAGGACCTATAAGCAGATTAATGTTGTATCTAATTCAATCCGGAACAGATGTCCAATATTCAATTAAGTAATGTTACAAACTTCATTTAGAATTTGGAAGAATTTAATTTGTTAAATCTTAAAAAGGACCATATGAATAAATCTAACACATAATTCAATCAATCTTAACTTGCAACGTTGCATAATCTGGAAAGAGATCATCATCTATATTCTATCAAGTTTGTATCCATGAATAGAATCCATATCCTTGGTTTAAATTTACAGATATTCTTGCAGATTTTTATCTAGTTTATAGAGTTTTTTTCAATTATCCTTACATTGGCTAAGACTTTATCTTCAGCTCCAATCTTTCCCTTGCTTCTTTGAGCCCAGGAGCATTTTTGATACTCTTCAGAGCTTTGAAAGCAAATGCTTTTTATTCCTTGGAGGAAATTTGAACATTCAAAACACCTGGTAAAGTGGCTCAGTTCTTCTTTCTTTTAGAAGATGAAACCAAAGATGAAAGGGTGTGATTTTCTTAACTACAGCTACAGTGAAAGAGTCACTACCATCCAAAGATCAATCATTAGAAACACAAAGTTCTTCAGGATAAGGATGACTTTTCAATGAAGGGTAAGAAAGAAAAGTGGGAGAATAAAGGATGGAGAGAAGCCTGCAACTAGAAAAATCATTTCTCAAGAAAACAGATATAAAACAGTGCATCTAGAAGCTGACCATATTCAACAAAATGTAGAATAGGCATAGAGTTATGGATTTAACTTTAAAAGCTTTCCTGTATTTTGTATTTGTTTTTAATATTTTTATTTATTTATTTGCAAGGAAGAGAGAGAGAGAAAGAGAGAGAGAGAGAGAGAGAGAGAGGAGAACGGGCATACCAAGGCCTTTAGCCACTGCAAACTCCAGATGCATGTACCATTTGTGCATCTAGCTTTAAGTAGGAAAAGGGGAATTGAACCCAGGTTGTTAGGCTTTGCAGGCAAGTGATTTATCTGCTAAACCATCTCTCCAGCCCTGTTTTTTTTTTTTTTTGTTGTTTTGTTTTGTTTTTAAGAATAGACCATACACAGCCATGGTGGGTAACCAACAGCTCTTGATTTGGCTAATAGATCCACTCAGTGGAATGGAATTGATTGCTGGAACTGGGAAATAAGTCAAAACAATGTATAAAAATGAGCCCAATCTCCAATATCAAGCTCCCACCAAATGTGGGCTAGAAGAGGGCTGATGCATATAAAATTTTCTCTAAAATAACTATGGCCATTCCATCTATCTATTGGTACTAACTCTTCTCTGTGTTGGAGAATTTGCTTCTCTTTTTCAGATAGACGATGAATCTGAAGGGAGGATCAGCCTATGGCATCTCACCAGGGCCCCAGCTGAAACCACAGAGTAACAAGGTAAAAGGGCGAGAGTGGAGCTTTCTTGGTGAACCTGACACCAGAATAAAGCTGAAGGAGATAAACACAGAAAACATCCAACTCCTACTAAGCCAAATATCCAGAGACAGAGGTTCCCAAGACCTCATCACTGAAGTAGAACTAAAATGATGCCAACGTGGCTCAGGGAAATTTGTGGAAGAGGGGGAGGAAAGAGTGTTAGAGCCACAAGTTGCACAGAGACTTTGCATCTCACTCATCACTGTTGTCTACCCCCATAATGCCCGACCCATATTCTCCAATGATGAGGTCCCATCGGAGTGGGGAGGACAGGGAGAAGGCTACTGGAGTCGCCAACATGAATGTAAAATTAGAATTAAAAAAAAAAAGAATAGACCATAAACTTTGCAATTTTCAGTGATGCTTAATGAGCAGATCTGAGTGAAACTAACTACTTTGATAGTATGCCAAACTAAAGTGTAATTACAGACTGAAGCAAACATTAACAATGGAGATTTGATTTATCTATCCATGTGTTACATAACTACAGATTAGTTTAAGTACAATTGTATTTTTTTTTTTGTATTGGGAGCTATAGTTACCAGATCAATTATAGTGAATAAAACATTGCTGAGTCTTTTCCAATGTCACTTGAGGTAAATAAAGTAAATATTGCCTTTGGGACTAAAGATGACATTTAAGTGATTATATCATTACTTTGGGCTATTGTAAAACCTCTATTACAATCATTTAAAAATGTTACACTAGGGGCTGGTGAGATTGCTTAGTGGTTAAGCGCTTGTCTGTGCAGCCTAAGGACCCTGGTTTGAGGTTCAATTCCCCAGAACCCATGTAAGCCAGATGCACTAGGTGGCACATGCATCTGGAGTTTGTTTGCAGTGGCTGGAGGTCTTGGTGTGCCCATTCTCCTGTTCTCTCTCTCTCTGCTTCTTTCTTTCTCTGCCTGTCTATTGCTAATAAACAAATAAAAATAAACAAAAAATGAAGAAAAATGAGCCCAGAAGCAAGGGTCAATTCACTGATGCATGCTTAATATAATTACATCCTATGCCTAATGTCATTTCTCACACAACTAACAGCAAAATTCACAAATGTCCATATGCACATATACAGATGTATGAAACAACATGCACACAAATACACACATTATATATGGCTATAAAATAATATTTTTAAATATAGCAGGAGATACTTTCTATAATGGTATGGCCAATTGTAGAACCCAGGTGCTCTGGTAAATAAGTTTACACCTATGTCCCTGCATACAACCCTACAGAAGTCATCAAAAGTGAAAAGGAAGTGAAGAAGAAGGTGTTAACACAAGAGGAAAGGAGGTGGGAAGCAGAGCAGGCAATTGGTTGGGATTATAATCAAAATGCATCATATACATGTCTAAAATTGTCATCAAATTGAAAAAGTACATAATCATTGCAACTGAAAGTAGAATTCCAAATATGCACTGTACATAATAGTAATGGAAACATGATGTGATAATTAAAATTATAATATAAAAATTCTTTAATTTGACTTTTTTCAATTATTTATATTCGAAATGAGTTAATTTTTGTAAAGTCTTTTCCTCCTTGACTAATTGATTCACAAATGACCATTTTACTTTTTATTTAGTTTCATTGGGTTTGATGAACATTTACATATCTTATAACTATAGAAATCACTGAGCTTATTTTGTACACTAAATAAACTGCATCCTACTAAATAATCACAATATTATTTACATAAACAATTGATGAAAATTTAGGGACTTAGCCAAAAATTCACTAAATTTTTACATGCATTGCATTGCCTCATTTAATCTAAATCTTGGAGATCCATTATGAGTTGAAGCCAAGAGTTCCAATTATTGTGGCTATCACTAAAATGTGCCACCAGGTCAGGGATCCTGGTCCTCTTTATACATTATATGAGACTTAGAGACTGGAATTGTAGGAAAATTAACTTCATTCACTTTGTGTTATTGCTTGTATGCTAATTTTGTTAAGGCAAAAAAAAATCAATTAATTATTTAATAACCATGATTTGCAAAACAAAGTCTGAATTCATTTATATCATTGTTTTTCTCTGTATGAAACGTTTTTGCTATTATTTTTCTTTCTTTTGATGATGAATTTCTTTGTTATAAGACTCATGAAGCTAACGGAACATAAGAAACTGAGACATTTCTCAGATGAATAAAGCTTCTTCCCCAAGGTTATAAGTTGCCCAAGAGAAAAAAGTGTCCAGCCCACTAAGTTGCCTGGCAGTGGGGCAGGGTGCCCCAGAGATGCAGCTTGTCTGTGTCTGGTCTTTCAGCAGGTGTCGCTCACGTTCATTCAGCCATGCTCCTGTAAGTAACCTCTTGCCTCTTCTCTGTAACCCCAATGAACTCACTGAGTTACGAGGTAGGCTGCTACACTCGGGAGGAATCACTTCTTTGGTCTGTTATGAGTGCCCTATCTAAGTGGAATGACTATTTATTCATAATCTTGCCTGAAAAGAAAACATGCAACATCAGCCTAACTTTGAACACACTATATAGCCAGGATATACCTGAAATCCCACTACTCTTGCCTCTGCTTCCCGAATGCTAGTATTACAGGTATGCATCAGTAATTCAAACTCTTAAAAAAGTTTTCTTCTGGTGATGGTTCACATTGATTGTCAACTTTTCAGGATGTACCATCACCTGTGAGGTATTATGCAGAGCAGATTAGCCTCTGGGCTTGTCAGATACCATGTATTTTAATTAAAGCATTTTCATGTCAGTGTTAATGTTAAGATGAATTAGCTAAGTGTTTGTGTATTTTGCCTAGTTTTTATTAAACTAGATTTTATAATACATCAATCACTGATAAAGTGGCCTGGCATTTCCAATATCTTTCAGCATGCACTTTACATGTGGTTTCTTTGATATTCTGATGTTTAATGGAATGTCACACTTTATGTGTGAAATATTCCTATGAATGAGGTTAATGGCATTTATTCCTGGAGAAAAACATGCCAACTCATCTGGTACATCTGGTGAGTTTGATCTGCCTTTGTTTTCTGATTTTCTTTGCTGTCTGTCATTGCCCTTAGAATACCATAGACTTCATGGTCCTCTTGCAGTAGGGTTCTCCTCACTTTTGTTTAAATCATCATCCAGGTTGTCCAAAAGTTTTCTTATTTATTTAATTTTTTAGTTATTTGCAAGTAGAGACAGAGAAACACACATACATAAACACACACACACACACACACACAGAGAGAGAGAGAGAGAGAGAGCGAGCAAGAATATGGGCCTCTAGCTGCTGTGAACAAATTCCAGCTGCATGTGCCACTTTATGCACATGCACAATACATGGGTACTGGGGAATCAAACCATGGCCATTAGGCTGTGCAGGCAATTGCCTTAACTGCTGACCTATCTCTCCAGCCTGGTTTTCTCATATCCTATTAAGGGCAACACTAATTCAGTGACTAGAATCTTTATAAAAGGTGCCAGATTGGCAGATTTACAGACACACAGCAGATGGCAGGTAGTTTTCAGAATTGCCTGCCTGTGTAGACCCAATGGGGTCTCTTTCTCTGATTATTTTCTTCATATCCAATGACAGTTTACATGTTGGTACTTATTTTTCTGATGGAACTCTTGCAGCCGGAACAGTGCAATTCTTTACCTGCTCCATATTGTGCACCTTGGCTCCAACTTGGGTCTTTCTCATCATTCTTGTTCCTCTTTAACATAGAACAGAGACTCTTTTGCAAAGCTGTGGCAGGTTGTGGACAGGAGAGCCATTGTGAACCTCTTTCTTGCCAGAAGTTGCTAAACTCTGCATTCCTAGTAGTAGCCATGTCCTAGAGAGAGTTGTCACCTACCCTCCACAGAGGCAATGCATCTTTTCTAGCACCACATAAGGGGCTCTTGTCTACCATGCCTCAATCTTGAGGACTTGGTGGAAGCCTTTGCCAACAGTGCACAAATGTTCACAAACTTTTATACTGTGGATCCCACTCATACCAAAGAGTAGCCTGGCTTCTAGAAATGTATTTAGATTTCAGCTGATTTCTTCTTCTTGGCTTTTATGGCAGTCTCTTCCTCCCTGCTCCACATTCTCTTGGAAAAGCTTGTTACTGGAATTTAGTTCATTTTGTTTTCATGGGGCTTAGAAATCTTATAAACAACCAAAAGAAGTTAAAGCGTAGTAAATGACACAGCTTTGTAAATTGTCCAGTTGGGAGTGTTGTTCTTTTCCAACTGTGCACCCCTTTATGGGAAACATACCTCAGAGTTGTTTTGACCCCACAAGTAATTTTTTCTGGTACACCTTCCTAGATTAAAACAATTTTATATAATATGTGGTCATTAAAGTAGATGTATTCAATGCAATGTAGTATCTCTCAAGAATACACAAAAACCCATGTTAGCACAATGGAAAATACAGTTTATTCATGCTATGTTAGAGGACAAGTTTTATTGGATACTGAAAATTCTTTCTTGAAAAGTTAAAATTTAAGTTTTGTCTGAAAAGAAAATTGATTACATTGTGGAATAATTGTGATTCACAGTCATGTATAAGAACTGTTGAACTAGAGTTAAAGCACTGAAAGAGTTAATGTGAAAATTTAGCACATTTCTCTATTTTCTTTTGTTTTGCAAGGTTGCAGTTTTGATCTAGGGGTATGTGAATAAACATAGTTGGTCTTAGCAGCAAAAATATGAAAATAAATGAAGTTCCCAACAATATACGAGACTGTTTTAATTAATTATAACACACTCCTAAAATAATACCATATACTCATAAATGAAAAATATTTTTTAAGTTTAAAAAAGCATTTACCAAGTATTATGAGGTAATTTAATTTATTTGCATACATTATTCTACATATGTTCAGAACATTATGATAAGAGTGACACTTAATAATGACATTTACATTTAAGTTATTGGCATTTTACTATTTTTACAGTAAAAATCAATATTTTGATTGAATGGCTAAATATTTAAAATGTTTCTAAGTGCAGTAGTTTTTATATTTATACCTTGCAAAATACCCAAAATAGGTGAGAAATCTGAATAAAGAATAAATAAAGATGAGATTACGTCAAGAATAGAAAGAAGAAGAGAGCAGAAGGGGAGGAGGAGACGATGAAGAAGACGAGGAGGAAGAAAGTAAGTAAGCCTTGGATCTTGTACCTAAGGCTGAAAATGACTTTAGCTTTGAATCCAATTTTGATCAACATCTTCAAATTTGCTCTGAGTTTACAGCAATCACTGAGGACATATAAACGTGATAAAACTCAGCATTCAGAAGACAGAACAAAACAACTATTTAAGGAGAAGCAGTTATTCCACATGTAAGGGTTTGGGAGAAATCGCTGTGCACTTATTAAACGAAGGCATTTGAGGAGTGGGATATATAACGCCTTCTGCAACAGTCAATGCCACTAGACAATGTACAATACCCTCACCACCAAGTGCGAGTAAAGAGAACCATAATTTGCAGAACGTGATTAATGTGGGATGTTTTTACATGAAAAATTAAAGTAAGATAGTGGTGGTTATTGGAAATAGATAATAAGAGGTAGCTCAGATGAACCCCAAGTTCCTTATGGTTCCAGCTAACATCACGGATGAGAAGAGATGGACAGTGTGTCTACTTAGTATTTGGACATAGTGTTTCTCTCGCTCCTGCTTGGTTGACATTCACAAGTGCCAGCTGCTACTTTCCTGTGACAACCTGAGATGCAGCTATCCCACACCCATCTCTTCTGAGTGGTTCGAGCATAATCAGTGACACGTGCTAAAACACAAGTATCCGGTTCCTGTGTGACACAAGTATCCGGTTCCTGTGTGGGGAGATCTCAGGAACTGGAGGGCTGAGTCAACTATGTCACCCAGGAGTAATTCTATTTCAGTGTCAGCCAGTGAGCAGTCAAGACCTCGTTGTACTCTTAATATTTAGCACTATAGTGCCTGCAACTGTAACATGACTCCAGAACCATAGAAAAGCCAAAGCAAACAAGTGATTAGTATCTTAGATTATTAAGAACAGGATTAGGGATGTGGCTCAGTGGGTAGAGGGCCTGCCAAGCATGCACAAAGTCTTGACTTTATCCCCATCACGTCAAAAATTGGAAGTGGTAGTACATACCTATAATACCAGCACAGATGTCCAAGGTCATTCTCAGCTACATTGTGAGCTTATAACCAGTCTGGACTATAAGACTCTATCTCCCCCCCCCCCAAAAAATAAACTGGAAAATATTATTAACCCAAGCCTGCCAAATATTAAATAATTTATCTTTAAGATGTTTCTCTAAATTTCACAACAATTAATTCAAAGATAAAAGTGTATTATTTCAGTATTAAAGATGTAAGGTACAGAAGATGAATAAGTAATCTCAGGAACCCAAAATAATTAAGTGCTTTTGGAATACTTGATACTTTTTTCTTGACAGTCATTAAATTATATGGCTAGCTGTTGATATAGTTCACTTAACTTGAGGGAAGCTGAGCCAGGCCATCTGCATATGTAACTGTGCTCTCCTGCTCATTCTAGTGAAGGAACCTTCAGGAAATAAAATGAAAAGGCCACAGAGTAATTAAGAGGAGTGGAATATAAATGGTGTCTGTTTTAGGCCTGTGATAAAATTATCTCAACTATGAAAATACTGTTTTTACTGAGCCTTAACTCCAAGGTGTTTTGTTGTATAAATATTAATACATATGGTTCTGAAGTAAGTGTACAAATTTTAGCGTCTAGGTTATTATTGTCTCAAAAAAAAAAAAACAGGCTAAAGGAAGGTCACATGCAGCAACTGTGTACTATATAATACTATGAAAAGATGGCAAGGAGCATAGCTAAAGAGCTACTCCTGAAATAAAGAGGAGATGAAGTTGAAATTATCATGCAACTACTGTGATATATTCTTGGTGGTCAGGGCTGCTAGAGGACAGTAACACAACATAGCATAATAAACACTGGAGAAACTACTCAAGGATGTCCCCCCTGAATGGGCAGAAGGAGGTGAGGTTCACACATGGATATTGCCTGATGAACCATTAGATGCCTAATTGCACTTTAATTTTTGTTAAACAACAATCTTTAAAAGTTTTTATATATGCCATACTTTTAATTAAACAATATTTTCAATATAAAAATATTCTTCCTATTACATATGGTATGCTCATAATTTTATAAGTTGTTTATCTGAAATTAACATGCAACTGTGTTTCCTATATTATAAATTGCTAAATAAATTGAGACCTTTTTCTCTCCATTTAATATTTTAGAAAATAAAATCATGAAACCTAAGCCTAGGATTATAAAAAGAGTATATGTTGTCTGAGGAGTTAGTAGAAGCATTAATAAAAGAAAGATAGGGCTGGAGAGATGGCTTAGCGGTTAAGGCGCCTGCCTGCTAAGCCTAAGAACCTGGTTCCAATCTCCAGGTCCCACGTTTAGCCAGATGCAAAGTGACACAAGGGCGCAATGCTGCACTTGCCCACAAGGGGGCGCATGCATCTGGATTTTGTTCACAGCAGCTGAGAGACTGCTGGCGTGCCCATCTCTATCTGTCTCCCTCTCCCTCTCTGTCTGTCTCTCTCTGTGTCTCTCTCCAAAAAATAAATAAAATAATTTTTAAAAAATTTAAAAAGAAAGATAAACAAAACACTTTCCCAGAGAAAGTATAATCAAATTGGCACAAGGGAGTAGAATGCTGTCTCCCTAGCATGCCTGGGAGAGATCTGCACCAAGAGAGGCAGCTGGCCTGCTTGACACTACCCTGATACCATCTGGACTACAAAGTATGGAAGGAACTGGAAGAACCTTTGCTCTCTGAAGAGCTGAGCTCCACTACCTCCCAGGACCACATGCAGATTGGCAGAGGGCCAAGCTGTTACATATCCTATTAGTAATAGAAATAAAAATCATAGCACACAGCTCTTCCCCAAAAGTGGAAAGAAGTGTTGGGCAGAAGTACGATACCTATAAAAATGGTCGCCATACTCTTGGGCCAGTTTCTCCATGTCTCACCCAAAGGCAAGCCTTCCTGCAGTTACACAGTCAGAAATCCAATTTCACTCTTTTCCCTGGCATGTAGTAAAAGTACCAAAGTGGTTAGCTCTAATTATGAGAAATAGACTTCTTATTATCAGAGCAGAAAATTGACCCAGCAGAGAGAATCTCCATCTGAGTATCTCTAGACGGCAGCTCAACAAAAAGATATGGGGATTGCTCACATTTGCTTCTCTGGGACAGAAAAGCAAGCAGGGGTTGAAGATAGAAGTTTAATTGAGGAATGGGTCTGCCTTTGGCTGAAATAAATTCAGGGTTTTATCTCTTGTGAAATTAAAGTTAGGGGGAATGAGTCTGGGGGGACAAGGAATCCTAGCATGTACTGCAGCTATATCTTTTATTGGGTGACCACTGTGATTCAGAATTATTGCCTCATAAAAAGAGCCAAGTTACCACCTAGGAGAAATTTAGAAGTGAGTTTTGCATGATTAAGAGCTTTATCAAAACATCCCCATTGGTTAATTGATTATATCTGTCTAGTGTATCCATAATTAATCAACACTATGGGAAATCCCAGATGCCCTTTGAAAACTATTAACAAGAATGCATTGTAATCAGACTAAAGGCTTTTACAGCAGTTTATTTTTTTTGCATAAATATTTGAAAATAAGGCTTCAGTATCTCACCATATTTAAGGAAAATTTAGAAAGCGGAGAAGGAAGAATGTTTCTCTGAACTAAGTGCCTCTCCCTTCAGTGAGATTTTTATTTCAGCTTTCCACAAAAATGTCTTGCTCTGCAACTTTTATGGGGACATACTGAATGAAACCCATGTTCTCCTGTGAGACAAACATTGAATGTCTAGAGACTGAATATGCAAGACTTACATAGAGTTACTCAATTTTTAAGACATGGTCCATATGAAAACTTACACAGAATGACAGAAATATGTGGAGTCTGGGAATAGAACCTGGTGGCCAACAGACCCCCTCTGATACCCTTATTCAGAGGAAGGGAATTCTGAAATAGCAAATGAAAAGTGCATGACTGGAGCCTCTGAGAAGAAAGCCCACACTGCCTCCAGAAGAGCAATGGCTGTCCCAGGGTGAAGTGTGAGGACATTTCTGACTTCAGGGGATGGATGAAAATAGCAGTAAGGGGCTGAAATGATGGCTTAGCTGTTAAGGTGCTTCCTGAAAAACTAAAGGACTCAGTTCAATTCCCCAGGACCCACTTCAGCCAGATTCATAAGGTGGTGCATGCATCTGGAGTTCATTTGTGATGGCTGGAGGCCCTGGTGCACCCATTCTCTCTCTCTCTCTCTCTCTCTCTCTCTCTCTTTCTCTCTCTCTTTCTCTTTTTCTCTTTATCTCTCTCTAATAAATAAATAAAGATTAAATAATTTTTAAAAAGTAGTACAGCAGTCTAGTGTTTCAACAGGGATAAATATAGTCCCTTGAATTTTAAAATCTCACCAATACTAACCTTCCTTTAAAAGGGTAACTTTTTCCTTTTAGACACGTCATCTATTCAGCCTACTTCAGACTGACATGTGACTTGTTTTAGGCAACAGAACACACTGGAAAAAATGGTATGGCAGTGTCATTCTTGATCTTGGTGCTCTAATTGTTGCCAGTCAGTTCCTTGTTCTGCCTGTATTGACATCATGGGTAGGCAAAGAGCTCCATAAATGCCCGTATCTGACAGCTTTGTTTTCCCCGAAGTGTCTCACAACAGCACATGCGTTCTGAAGAGGGCAAGTTCAATAGCAGTTTGTATGCTCTGATATTAAAAGCCCTGTGATTATGGTTTTGATGTTTGGGACCCTTAGCCTTACAACAGTTATAGTGCCCATGCAGTCCCTTGTCCCTGACACCTCTCAGGCATGAATCTAAAACTCTTGGCCCTGAAATCTTGACCATTCTCTGCAACTGTTCTGGTGACCAGGGCCAGTAGGCTGTCCTCTTGGGCCCCTTCCAGCCCTTTATCAGCTTTCCCTGTCTCCTGTGGTCCCTGTGTCCACTTCTCTCCTACTTCCTGACCTGGCCATTCAGGAACTCTTTAGCTGCTCATGCAGTTGTAGGTAGCCACTCCCAGAATGACTCAAGCATCTTCCTTTGTTGGGACAGCACCCAGAGGACTGTCCAGGAAGTAGGCAACCATTCTTTCTCACTCAAATGCAGGTATCCCCTTCTACCATGAAAGGATCCCCTGTACATAATCAGCAGGTAGTCCCCCCACCCCAAATTTAGGCCTGAGGGTACTCCTAAGGGGTTGCTCTCATGTTTCCACATGCAGACAGAAACTACTCAGCCCATGTCATCACCCCAATACCTTTTCAGTCTTTGAATCAGTTGCAGGTACTTTGCACTGGGAAGCCTGGTCCAAGGCTGGGGAACTGGTATAGGTGTCATAGGGCTGTTCTGGAATGCAGTATAAGAGACTGCAAACAGGATCAGGCAAAGTGTTGGATGAGGTGATTAGGTACCTGAGGGTGGAGGCTGGTGATGTCCCCTTCCCTGGTGGTGGTGGTTCACGGGGAGCCACTAGGCACTGCCCCCACTCATTGGATTGGGTTTGCAAGGCACCTGTGGGATCAGGCTGGTCCTCCCATTACCCGGATCTTCCTGTTGCATTTCTCTGCTGTCTGCTGTTCATTCCTTCAGTCCTATTTCAAGCTCAGCCTGCACTATTAGGAGGGATGGCTTAGTGCTTAAGGTGCTTGCCTGCAAAGTCAAATGACCCAGGTTCAATTCCCCAGGACCCATGTAAGCCAAATGTACAAGGTGGTGCATGCATCTGGAGTTCATTGGCAGTGGCTAGAGGCCCTGGTGTGCCCATTCTCTCTCTTTTTCTTTTTTTCTCTCTCTCTCAAATAAATAAATAAAAATTTTAAAAAAATTGTACAAAAAGTTGCCTGGGGCAATTACACCATTTTTTTTTTTTTTTTTTTTTAGCTCATCATAGCCTTGCCTCTAGCAGGGACAAAGGAGTGTCCAGCACTGAAACATCTCTATCACACCCTCCAAGGCTCAAGGTCCATTGCGGAAGAGGGGGTGGAAAGAAGAGCCAAAGGAAGGGTATGACTCCTTACAATGCAACTGTCCAGACAGAAATTGGCTTCGATATCCATGACCTTGCAGTGCTTAACAATACCTGCACAAGACCCTCATAATAGGAGAAAAAGATGATGGCATCAAATTAAAAGAGACACTAACAGTGAGAGGGAGGAGATATGATTGAGAGTGGAGTTCTGAAGGTGAATTGGGGAAGGGGAGGGAAATATCCTGGTTTATTGTCTCTAAGTATAGAAGTTGTCAATACAAAAATTAAAACAAAACAAAACAAAAAAAAAAAAGAATTGTGCTTTGGAGCCGGGTATGGTAACACACACCTTTAATCACAGCACTTGGGAGGCAGAGGTAGGAGGATCGCCATGAGTTGGAGGCCACTGAGAATACAGAGTGAATTCCAGGTCAGCCTGGGTGAGAGTGAAATAAAAATAAATAAATAAATAAAAAGAATAAATAAATAAATAAATAAATAAATAAATAAATAAATAAATTGTTCTTTGGACCCAACATGAGCTTGCCACTCCCAGTCATAGAATTCACTTCACCAGGGAGACTGCCCCACCCTCTTTGACAAGGTGGTCATGTGTAGAGAGCCACAACCAATAGAAGCCATTGACACAGGCACAGCTATGTCTGCTTCCAGCTGAACTGGCAGAGACCAGAGTGGGACACAGCCCCTCCTTAATTCCTCCTCTTGGACTGTTGGTATGGGCCTGACCTTGTGCAGAAGACAGTACTGTACAGAAACAGTCTGCAGCTGCCTTACCTACATCATCTTTCCCTCCCATTCCAATGCTTTTTTGTATATTTGATAAATAAGAAAGTGTTTCTGAGCGTATACAAAATAAACCAACACTGGGTAGGCAGTGCTGCAGTGTCGCCATCAGAGCCTGCAGACCACCTGATCGATCCCAGCTTTCACTCTCGTCTGTGTGTCTGTCTTTCTTTCTTTCTAATTCTCAAGTTGCCCCAACAGGTCAAAGCCAGTAATGGGTTCCTGGAAGTTAGTGGTTTCAAAAAGTCAGGTAAAGATGGCTTCAACACTCCTTTGCTGGGCCTGCACTTCAGGATGTGGGTGCGCAGTCAGTTGTAATCTTGGGTGATGGCTGCTGTGTCTTGGCTCAAGGCACGTGTGGCGTGTTCAAGGAGGCCGTGGCAGGCAGGATAACTGATAGGCTGTTTGACTAATACATATTTTGCTCAATTCTGCTCAGTTACCACAAGATAGATCCATGACTGACTACTAATGAGACACATTGCCAAATCCCCAGTGTCTTTGCTTATTTCCAGGAAAGTAAACGTAGGAAGTGCTTAAAATATAAATATCTACAAGTTCCCATTAACACTAACTGTGGTTTTAATAGTACCCTCGCTCTCCCTGTCACACCTGCTGTTGCATTTACCTGCTCATTGCTGGCACAAAGCACCTGACCGAAAGCAGCTGATTGGTGGACGTTTGTATGTTTTGACTTACATCCTCGCGGGAAGCTCCATGATGGCAGGAGGAAGGAGGACTGTATGAACAGAGGCCCGACCCACCACAGCAACAGCCCGTTGAACACCACAGCATGCAAGCAGCCCAAGTCTAGCAAGGGTGAACTGACTATAATAGCCATAAACCTTCCCCCTACAATACACTTCCTTCAGCAAGTCTGCAGTTCCCAAATTGCCACGAGCTGCAGGCCTAGCATTCAGAACACGAGTTTATGGCGGACACCTAATTCAAACCAACACACCTTCTCAGTGCCAAGGGAGTGGTGAGTCCACTGCATCTGTCCTACAAAGTTGTCATATTGTCTTGAATTCTACAGGGCTTTAAGAACACACCCAGGCTATCCCGGCTAAAGCTACGTGGAAGAGATCACAGCTACCCCAGATGAGGACAGCCTGGACTTGTCTGATGCTTGCTGACTGTGGAATGTGACAGACACCAGCAAGGACTTCAGGAATCCCCTTCACCTACCCATAGTTAGCTGAAACCTCTCCCTGAGCCTCAAAGAGGCAAAAAGAACCGCTTGACTCACCTGGAGACCCTGAGCAATGAAAGCCGGTTGGCTGTTAACCCACTGAGCGTTGATGGGCTGACTCACACAAAGCAATGGAAGGGTTAGAAGTAAAACAGCTCACCTACCACCCACAGTAAGTGACCGAGGCCCGAATTACCCCGCAGTAAATACAAACAAGCCCACCGAGGAGGGCCTTCCGGGGTACTGAGATGAGGGAGAGAGGATACGATCATATAACACTTGTAACAATAATTAAATTAATAAATAATATCAGCAAAAGAAATGAAACAACTAGAATGAGATCTATCTTATGGAGGCAAAAGTTTTCCAAATTATGAAGCATACCTGAAAGGTCTGAGAATCGGGCAGATGAGAAAGATGTGTTACAAACAAACCTATCTCTCAAGCAGAATAGAGGGTGAATACTATTACCCTTGTGGTCATGTGTTCAAGGAAAAAGGACCAAGGTCCAAGTGCAAGGGTAAACTGATCTAAGGCTCAGACCCTCTAGGGATAAACTGTTTGTTAGGGATAGGTAATAATTCAACCGAGGAGAATGAGCTACAAAGACATTTCTTGATTCTAAACAGCAAAATTCCTTACAGTACTTTCCATCAATACAGTCCTACGTTCATCTGCACATAGGCAAGAGAGATGCTGACTGCTGTGAATGGAGCTTCCTTTCCCAGGGTCTTATATCATGTTTAGCCTTGGCTTTTTTATATAGCTACACAGAGCACAGGACTTCTGGTTTCTCTCTATGAAAAGTGAAAAACAGAAGGAGCTCATTTACAATAAGTCACCTCTTTCCCCAAGAATTTGTCTTTTGAAGGAAAGCAAATCATGCACTGAACAAAACCAATCAACAAGGAAATGACATCTGTTTTTTTTTTTTTTTTCTTGTTTACTTCTTTTTTGTTTTATTTTTTCTTTACAAGTAAATTTGTGGGATCTGACCTACTTTAATTTAGAGTAAGTCTGGTTCACTGCATGGGATGAATATCAAAGTTGCTCCCTGGTGGGGAGGGGCAGGGCAACTTGTCCCTTCTAGAAGTTGGTGAACTAGAACTCTGAGCTATAGGTTTCTTTTTTGACTTTTACAAGTGCTTTATTCCTTATACTGTTTCTATTGGATTATTCCTTTCAGAATATAATGCATAGTGAGAGACTGAAAATACCATTTAAGGAACGAGAGAGAGAGAGAGAGAGAGAGAGAGAGAGAGAGAGAGAGAGACCTATGCATCTATCTATAAAATGCTTGCTTTGCAAGCATGGGAGCCTGAGTTTGATCCAAGACAACTCATGTACCTAAAAGTCCAGGCATAATGGGGGACGTCTGTAATCCCAGCACTGCAGAGGTGGAGTGGTAAGATCCTGGTACTTGCTGGCCATCATTCTAGCCTATTTGGTAAGCTCCAAGCAGTTTCTCAAAGGAGGTGGATGGTGGCCTGAGAATGGCACCAGAAGTTGTTCTCTGGTTTCTATATCCATGCACACACACACACACACACACACACACACACACACACAACACACCCTACATACAAATACATAAAAAAGAGCACAGTTAAGAATCCAATGGAAAACAAGAGTTACTAGAATGTCTGTCCCTTCTTTGAAATGCCAAACTGTTCCTGCTCCATCATTCTACCCAAACAAAGAACAAGAACACAGGCATTAATTGTTCTTGGGTATACTTAATGGAATACTGGATTTTATGTATCCATTTTAAGACTTCATTCCACTTGTCATTAGAGCAGCTACTTTTGGTTAAATTCATCTTTCTCGCTGGGATCAACAAAGCTATTTCTTATGTTAACTTTATGTTACAAGTTCTTGATCTCAACCAACGTAGTCTTTTACTTACGTCTTTCTCCCTCCTTCCCTTATCCCATACTTCCCTCTCTCACTTCCTCTTTCCCCTCTCTTTCCCTTCTTCTACTTTCTCTTTGCTCAGTTGAAAATGTAAACACAGTTGAGATTTCTGGATAGCCAGACAGAGACAATAGCTAATAGAGAAGAATACGGAAATGGTCTTGGAAAGTCCAACATATTGTCAGGGAGTACTAAATCACCCTCCCTTTGTTTCTGCAACAAAATGCCACAGATATAGTTACTTAAGGCAACAGATACACTGTCTTAGATTTATGGAAGGCAACTTTGCTTATCACTATACCATCAGCTTGGATTGTCTTACATTTCGTTTTTAAAAATATTTAAATATTTATTTATTTATGTATTTGCAGTGGATGGAGGCCTTTGCTTGAAAGGGGGAAGGGAGGGAGGGAGAAAATGGGCATGCAAGGGCCTCCATCCACTGCAAATGAAGCCCAGATGCATGCACCACCTTTTGTATCTGGCTTACGTGGGTACTGGGGAATTGAACTCTGGTCCTTAGGCTTCACAGACAAGTGATGGAACTGCTAAGCCATCTCTCCGGACCAGATTCTCTTACATTTTGAAAGGTCAAAAATTTCCAGTTGAGTGTGTAGGGGGCTCAGATCCAGGCATGAGCAGTAAGTCTCCAGGGCAGAAGCTATTTCCTCACCAGTTTCTGTTTCCTAACACTGCCTACATTCTTTGACCTTTGGTCTTCAAGGCTAGCAGCTTAGTACCTCTTCCTTCACAGTCAGCTCCTCTCTGATTTGTCATTGTATAGATTGATCTGTGAACCATCCTTTCTCCCTCTTATGAGAAGGCCTGAGGCCATTGGGCCCACTCATGCAGATAATCTAACATAATCATTTACTGTAGAATCCTTACTTGAATCACATCTGTGAAACCCCTTTAACTATGAAAAGTACTATATTGATAAGCTTCAAGAGTTAGGACATGGGCTATTGAATGGACTACAATTCTGCCTAACACAGAGGAACAACCACACAATATTATGAACTATTTTTTGAACACAAATTATACTAGACAAGATTTAAGTGCTTGTCTATATTCTTGTTGACTCATCTTTACAGAACCAGGTGAGACATGGATTCTTTCCCCTTCTCTAAAACTGAATAAGTTATTGTTATAATTTATTACTGTACATAAAAGCATACCTCTAAAGTTCATTTAAAAGTAGTTGCTCGGAGCTGGAGAGATGGCTTGGTGGTTAAGGCGCCTGCCTCCTAAGCCTAAGAATGCTGATTCCAATCTCCAGCAGTTCCAATCTCCAGGTCCCACGTTTAGACAGATGCAAAGTGATGCAAGGGCACAATGCCGCACTTGACCACAAGGGGGCACACGCATCTGGATTTTGTTCCCAGCAGCTGACAGGCTGCTGGAGCGCCCATCTCTAGCTGTCTTCCTCTCCCCCTTTCTCTCTCCAAAAAAAAAAAAAAAAAGTAGTTGCTCAAATATGTCTACTATTTTAAAAATCTCACAAGATTTCTAGTTATTTTCATAGTCATTGGTATATATTTTTTCTCATATGTGTGTGTGTGTGTGTGTGTGTGTGTGTGTGTGTGTGCTTGTGCATATCTCTGTGTGTGGGTTTGTGGGCAATCATGTGTGCATGTGTGTTGAGACAGGGGACATCTTTAGGTGTTGTTCCTCAAGCACCATTCACCCTTTTGGAAACAGGGCCACTGAGTGACTTGGAACTCACCAAGTAGCCTAGACTGGCTGGTCCGGGGGTTTCAGGGATTGCTTGTCTTCACCACCTCAGCACAGAGATTAAAATCCATTGCCACCACACTGAGTTTTTCATGTTGGTTTTGAGAATCAAACTCAAATCTTCAGGCTTGCAAGGTAATGACTTTACTGACTGAAATACTTTTACAAGCCTCGAATAAATGTATTTCATCTACTGACATTTTGACTTTGGATAAAGTAGGACTCAATAAATAACTGTGAAATTATCTTGAATATCAACCTTAAAATAATAGATACTCATAGCTTGTATTAATAAGTAAGAAGGGGTAAATCTGTATATTTCTGGATTTTCATAAATTGATATATAATATCTTCTGAAATTTTAGCCTTTGGATAATGTCGGTTCTACAATTAACCTTTGGTCAAGCTATTGACCCCCTCCCTTTTAAGTATAAAGTCATTTCATAAGAATGTACATCAAAAGAAGAAAAGTGTTCTATAAAAGCATTTATTCTGAAGCCATCACTCCTTATTTCATGCAAATGTAACATAGAATCTTAAAGGCTTTAAGACTTCTTGACCCTGAATTACTTACACGTTTGAGACATGATAGCACATTATCTATACTGATCATTGTGTGAGAATTAATATTGAAGTGATGAGAGAATCTAGTGATAGAAACATATGTTTCATCTCTCTTTCTCTGCCTCTGCTATAAAGAGGATTGCCAACATGAATGTGGGTGTAAAAGGACTGAGGTTGGCCAAGTTTTGAAAAATGAGTCACAAAAATGGCGTTGGATCTAAAGAATATCATGGTTCTCAGTGTCAGATGACAGCAATACTTACTGTGAGGGTCAGGCTACCCAGTATTGTCAAGTCCCATGATTTAACCACATGTCTGTTACTGGATTTTACTGTGCTGCTAGGTAAATACATGAGAATGCGACCCCCCCCCACACACACACCTCTATCAAGCTAAATATATTCTTTCATTTGCATGGAAGGCCTAAGTTTTATACTTTGTATTTAACCTGCCATAAAACAAATATTTTATTTATTTATTTATTTATTTATTTATTTATTTATTTATTTATTTGAGAAAAAAAGAGGCAGATGAGAGAGAGAGAGAGAGAGAGAGGGAGGGAGGGAGGGAGAGAGAGAATGGGATTGTCAGGGCCTCTAGCTACTGCAAATGAATCCAGACACATGTGCCACCTTGTGCATCTGGCTTATGTGAGTACTGGGGAATCAAACCTGAGTTCTTAGGCTTCAGAGGTAAGCATCTTAAGTACTAAGCAATCACTACAGCCTTAATATCAATATTCTTTATTCCATTTTTTATAATTTATTTTTATTTATATTATTCTAATTTTACATTCATAATGGTGACTTCATTATCCTCCTCCATGTCCTCCCTCTTCCATAGGGACCCTCATCAATGGTGAATGTGGGTCATGCATTGTGGGGGTAGTCAACAGTTATGGGGGATAGGCCAAGTCTCTGTGCATAATGCCCCAATTTGTGGCTCTAACATTCTTTCCTCCCCCTCTTCCGCAAATTTCCCTGAGCCACATTGGGCTCATTTTAGTTCTACTTCAGTGATGAGGTTTTGGGAGCCTCTGTGTCTCTGGATAGCTGGCTTAGTAGGAGTTGGATGTTCTCTGTGTTTATCTTTTTCAGCCTTTTTCTGATGTCATGATCCCCAAGAACCCTGAACTCTTGCCCTTCCCCCGCATTACTCTATGGTTTCAGCTGGGGCCCTGGTGAGGTGTGATTGGCTGATCCTCCCTTCAGGTTCGTTGTCCATCTGAAAAAGATAAGCAAATTATCCAATGGAGAGAGAAGTTAGTACTAGATAGATGGGATGGCCATAGATATCTTGGAGGGAATTTTATATGGGTAGGCCCTCTTCTGGCCCACATTTGGTGGTATCTTGATTGGAGACTGTGCTCATTATTTGTACATGATTTTGACTTATTTCCCAGTTCCAGCAATGAGTTCCATTCCACTGAGTGGATCAATTAGCCAAATCAAGAGCAGTCGGTTGCTCACCATGGCTGTGTGCCACTACTGCACTTGTTTGAGCATTACAACAGGTTGTTTCCTGCCGGGTATCTTAGACTGCAAGTTGTTTGGACCACTGTGGGCCATGTTCCCCAGTTGCTCGTGTAGCACCCTCTGGCACTAGACTAGATAACTGTCTAGGGACTGACCCTCTTCCAAATTCTGGCCAGGTCTCTCCATGTTTGGTCTCACACATGTATGCTGTCTTCGATAGTAGGGTCTTACCATTAACCTTTGGTGGGTCATCAAGAGCTCTGACAGAAATCTGTCTTTTTTTTGGAAACCTTGTAGGTGTCTCGAATCTACAGCTCATTGTGAAAGTTAACCCCGTGCTGGTACTGGGAGTTATAAGTCAGTGCCTAGAAAGGTGAGGGGAGAAAAAGATACATAATATAAAAGAGAAAGTGAGTTTAGAGAGGAGATGGAGAGAAAGAGAGAGAGAGAGGGAGAGAGAAGAGAGAGAAAAGCAGGAAAAAGTTAAGGTTGGTCTTCATGATTCAGAGCACATAAATCTTTCATTTTTTTGTTTGTTTGTTTGTTTTGTTTTTTACTAACTGATACTCTCAGGGTAAATAAAATCTTACCCTCCAGAAACAAAAACAAGCAAACAAAAAAGAAAACCATTTTGGATCATCAGTTCAAATGGTCATGAAACAGGAAATTTAACAGTCATACTAATGATTGTCTTATCTTTTCTCAAGATTTAATGTAAGACTTTTGACAAGGATTAAAAATAGAGTTACTAAATAGGTATAAAAGTAGTTATTCTGTGGACACATATAAAAAAGAATAAAATATCTTGAGTATACATTTTGTAGTAGATAATATATTCCGTTGTTATCAATTTCCTTCCTAATTTATCACTATAAAATAGTACACTTTGGAGCGCCTGGAGGAGAACGTAACAGCCTCTGTCATAGAGCTATTCACAGCCTGTTTTTTTTTTTTTTTTTTTTTTTTTTAATGTGGCTCTTGGAACTATGAATTCAACTACAAGCACAAATCCTGAAGAGAAAGCTACCCATGAAATGGCAGAGAATGACTGACAGAAGCTGGATCCTCAGTGAAGTCATTAATCTACTGTGATGAGCAGCCTGGGGGCTGCCCTATTTCAGAGTTCCTCCCTCTGTTCAGAAGCGTATTCTATTCACCATCTAGGACACTGTGAGTGGAAATTTTGCAGCTTGCTTCTAGCCATATCAGTTAGGATGCCCTGAGACTTACTGTCTTGGCTGCTTTGTGCCTCCTCAGCACTTTGATACGGTAGCCCCCTAGGGCAATGAAACCCCTAGAAACGAAATCAATACATTTGGGCATTGATTCAAATACAGAAAGGTAATGCTATTGAATAAGAAAAGAATGTGATTATTTATAGATTGCATATAGGAAAATATGCCTACTTTAAAAAAAACTAATAAAAGTTAACCTGAAGTAAGAGAACACAAATGTGCTTTAGAGCTCCCTTAAATAAACTACAACAAATATTCAACTGAAATCTAACTTCTTATAATATATACATAACATTTTTGCAATCTTCATGGAAACAACTAAGTATTTTAAGGTGTACAGGAAATCTTATGTAGATTTTGATTGTTTGTTGGTTTGTTTTGAGGTAGGGTCTCACTCTAGCTCAGGCTATCCTGGAATTCACTATGTAGTCTCAGTGTGGCCTTAAACTCTTAGAGATCCTCCTACCTCTGCCTCCCAAATGCTGGCATTAAAGACATGTGCCACCATGCCCAGCAAAACCTTATGTATTTTGATAAGGGGTATTTTTATAAGTTTAATCTACAATTTGAGGCATGTTTCTGATATAGGTTTATTTTAAGCCTTTAAACATTTCAGTGGAAACATGAACATTGTTCAGCAGATATTTTGATAGATGTTTAACAGTGCTTTATAACTGACTCCGTGTTCCATAGCCACATCATCAGTCAAATGTGAGAAATGCTGGAGCATCCTGATTTCTCAAATAGTATTTCATGTTCTAGTGGGCCATGGTTTCCCATTGTGACTTAATTTTAATATGAGTATATATTTATTCATCAGCAATGTGAATTTCCTGGACAGAAACTAATAAATTTACATATTTATAATTTGTCATTTGATAATTTTCCACCAGCTCTATTTTTAAATGTGTAGGTATTTGAAAAAAAAGTCATGTATATAATTTTTCCAAGAAGAAAATAAAACCTGATGTGCTCAATTGCTCTATTAAAAAGCTGTGTACAAATGGAAAAACAAACACAATAATAGCCACCAAAAAGCTCTTGGGTTCTCTGAGGTTGCATCTTAACTTATGCAAAACTTGTTATTTCTAGAATAAAATGATGGTTGAGCCTTCTTATTTTGAGAAAAAAATCATCAGACTGCTTTCTTTCTCAAAACTGTCAGACTAAATGAAATGTGCTAAGATCTTTGGAACCATTATGTAGAGGTTAAACCCACAAGTTCTCTAATTTATGGGAAAATACAGAAAAAACATGTCAGAGTGGCTTCTAATTGTAAAATTCAAATTATAGAACAAAATATAGATTCTCTAGGTGTTGTTTCTAAAAGGAAAATAGCATAACTGGCTAAAGAAAATGCATGGCTCTCAATCGGCTTTCTGGCTGTGTGTTGAGGTGTCCAATGAATGGGATGATTGATGTCCAGCGAGATGACCTCTTTATCCCGTTTAAACAACACAAGACTGAGTGGAACTAATAGCTTTTATTCCCTCATCATTTACCAAGCACACAGTAATGTTAGCATTTTGTTCTTGCCTGCTGTTTGATAAAGTTGTGTTATATCCAACTCCAGCTGAGGTTTTGACAAGATTATTTGAATAACTATCTGGACAATCATTAAATCTTATGTAAGTAACTCACAAGTGAGTTGTTTACCTGGAAGTGTCAAAATGAAAAAAAAAAGCTAATTTTTAATAATGAATTATAGAGGACTTTGGGTAATTATTTACATACATTAATACTTATTTATATAATTTTCTAGACTTCACCTCTATGAAACTTGGACACATCATATAATGAATGATATGAACTATTCAAATTGATTTCTTCTCTCTTTCTTTACTGCTACATAAGATAATGGTGTGGGTAATTAATGATGTCTAACTTTTGATGAAATGCAGCAGCTTCAGTTTCATAAATTATTCCTGCTATGTTGAGAACATCTCTAAATTCAAGGTATATGATCTTCTTTAATCTCTTGTCTCATTCATTTAGGCTTTGTAGGTCATATTCTTCTCCCAAGTTCATATTTCTCTGCCATCCAGCCTCTACTTTTCACAATCCTCAACATTCTGCTCACAATTTCAACATAGAAGCCAGTTCTGCTCATGAGAGCTCTCCTGAATTACCATACCAGGCACATCTCATTTGCTCTTTAAGGATAATTCTCTTTTATCCTACAATTATAGTACTTTCCGTGATCAGTGTCGCAGTAGTTGGATGGGTGTGCCTTATAACTTTTTTTTTTTTGGTTTTTCGAGGTGGGGGTCTCACTCTGGCCCAGGCTGACCTGGAATTAGTCTCAGGGTGGCCTTGAACTCATGGCGATCCTCCTACCTCTGCCTCCCGAGTGCTGGGATTAAAGGCATGCACCACCATGCCCAGCTCCTTATAACTTTTAAAATAGACTTTTAAAGTTGTTAATTACAATACTATTATATTCATATCCTAAGCCCTTCATTTGAGAGTCTTTCTGATCCACTTCCAAAATGCCTGTGCATTTTCATCTTTTCTGTCCATTAAGATTTCTGTGGCACTATTGTCACAGTGGTCCAGTTAACATTATTGTAACAAGCAGTCCCACAAAGACTTTATGATTAGTTTATAATGCTGCCTCAGGATGGAATAGCCTTTACTAATTCACTTATCATAACCATTTTTAAGATCCTGTTCAAAGATTACAGATAAAAATGTGCTTCAAGACTCTGACAGAATCAATGAGTTCTTCTTTGATGGCAGACACATTTGCATATGCCTCTCTCTTCAAGTACTACTCAGCCAAATCATGAAGGATGATATGTTTTTACTTCTCAAAGAAGGAACAATTTTTCTCATATATTTATTTTATTTTATTTCTTTATTTTTAGGAGAGAGACAGAGAGAGAGGGAGAGCAAGGCAGATAGAGATGGGTGCACCAGCAGCCTCTCTGCTGCTGTGAACTAAATCCAGATGTGTGTGCCCCCTTGTGGTCAAGGGCAGCACTGTGCCCTTGTGTCACTTTGCATCTGGCTAAATGTGGGACCTGGAGATTGGAACTGCTGGAGATTGGAACCAGCATTCTTGGGCTTAGGAGGCAGGCACCTTAACTGCTAAGCCATCTCTCCAGGCCAATTTTTTTTATTTTAAAAATGATAGTGAGCATAAAGGGCATTGTCCCTTCTATCATGTTCCCACTTTTAATGTGGTCTATCTATAAGAATCCTTATTCTTTATTATGTCTATAAAACTAAGATGAGAAAGTCCTCTATGAGATGGTGCCAATCTTCATCCTAGTTGAGCATCAGACATCAAAATAACATTTCTCCTTGATTAATAGAAGAACATAAAAACAGCCCTTGTCTCTATGAGCAAGTGACCTGCAGGATACATTGGTTATTTCTCCAATACCAGTTCTTGTTTTTACTGAATCTTTGTTAAGCCCCCTCCAATATTTTACCAAAATAAATTGTGTTTGGAAGAAGTCATGCTCCACTGATATATTACAATTGGTGGAAAAGAGGATGTATGACAAATTTCTTGGCCAAATTAGAGTAAAGATTAGTCTAATACAGCTTGCTATGCCAGTAAAAATAGGCAGGTGTTCTACTTTGCAGCATTGAGAATTAAATTCCTATTCCACTAACCTCTCTGCAAAATGGGAAATAAATTCCAAAAACAACAACCTACCTGAAGGCACTGGAGTATGTGTAGAACCAGCAAATTATGGAAGAAAGTAGACTCAAAAAATATGGAAACAAGGCAGTTTGTGCTTCTAATTTTAACAGGCTGTAAGCAAGCCGTGGCTAGTATGCCTAGGGTAGTTAATGCTCTAATAGAAAACTCAAGTTTTCTGTTCTAAAGGACCAGAAATCCAAGAAAGCACACCCAGGAAGGAAGAGAATCAGAGGTATAGATCCAATTTCTTAGGATGAACATGGCTGAGATCTCTTTGGATCATCTTTTTGGTTTGTTTGTTTGTTTTCCAAGTTATGGTCTCCACTATCCCAGGCTGACCTGGAATTCACTATGTAGTCTCAGGTTGTCCTTGAAAACTCACACAGTGATCCTCCTACCTCAGCCTCCCAAGTGCTGGCATTAAAGGTGTGTGCCTCCATGTCCAGCTTTCTTTGGATCATCTTGTAGTGATAATTGTGCAGCATATATTCAGAACAGTCCAGCTATAAATAATATAAATAAAACTTCCTGCAGTCAGAGGACACTCTGCCTTCCGACTTTGTACAACAAATAATAGCAGCAAGAATGAAGATTAAATGCTAGGAAACTTGGAGAGTGTGAAACCATGAACCCCAATATGCTCAGCAATCTGTGAAATGCACAAATTCATGACATCATCCAAAATGTGCGCCATGTACACAGAACCAGTAGGTGTGAACTTTGTCAAAAAAGGCAAAAACTATAAAACAATTCCAAAGTTTTACAGGTGCTGAATCAACATCAACAATGAAGCTAGCATAAATGGTGCAGCGAGATAAACAAAACGCCTCTGCAATACAATAAGCAGAGCATGAAAAACATGAAAATTACCAAATGAAAACTTTATAAATGAAATGGCTAACACCTTAAGAAAAATATTAGATTTTCTTCTATTGAAAACAAATACGTGTCTAAATTCAATTAACCAAGATTTCATGTCAAAATTGGAAAACAAAGTTAATACAAAGTAAGTAAATATTAGGAAAGAATGAAAGACTAAATCAATGAAATTAACATGTTATATGTTAGAACTAAAACTGATTCTTTGGGAAGATCAAAACGTTTTATAAGCTTCTAGTTAGCTTCATGTTCAAAGTGAAAAATAAGCATAAAATGTTAAAATCATTGAGGAAAGATGATTAGTTACTACAGATCTTTCAAACACTAAAAGGATTAGCGGCAACTGTTATTAACAACATTCTATCCACGAGCTCTATACCTAGTATCAATTGAAAATACTATAAAGTATAGGAATGGAAGTCTGAAGGTCCACTTCTAAAGAATTAAGATGTTTAGGAGGTTGGAGAGATGGCTCAGTGGTTGGGGTGCTTGCCTGCAAAGCCTAAGGACCCAAGTTCAATTCCCCAATACCCACATAAAGCCAGGTGCACATTCATTTTCTCATCCCCGTTCTCTGTGTGTGTGTGTCTCTTTCTCTCACTCTCTTTCAAATAAATAAATAAATAAATAAAAATTTTAAAAAGAATTATTATGTTTAAATAAAGTTATTTGCACAAAGAAAATCCCAAACCCAGATGTCTTGCCTATTTTAAAAAAAATATTTGTTTTTATCTTTATTTATTTATTTATTTGAGAGAGGGAAAGAGTCTGAGACACAGAAAGAGAGAGTGAGAGGAGGGAAAATATGCATGCCAGGGCTTCCAGCCACTGCAAACAAACTCCAGATACATGTGCTACCTTGTGCATCTGGTTTACGTGGGTCCTGGGGAATTGAACCGAGGTCCTTTGGCTTTGTAGGCAAGTACCTTAACCGCTAAGCAATCTCTCCAGATCCTTGCTTAATTCTGTTTATGTTAAGTGAAGAAATGACAATAATATTAATTCTTTCAGAGGATCAAATATAGTAAAAAACAATTTTACTTCTATGTTACTTTATGCCTTTGACAAAATTATATACATGATTTTTGATGTAGAGACAATATGAACATATTGGAGAATCCCAGAGAATGCCAAAAAATGAATCACAAATTATTGTATTATTAAAGTACAGAATTGCTCCATACTAAAATTGACTAATTTTAGACTTCCTGAGATATGTAAATAAATGATAATTAGCTAAGACAAATATTATTGTAAGCACAATTTTAATTTAAAATGCATTTCTATTATGACCATATTGTATCAGTACAGGAAACCGCATAAAATACTTGTAGTTATTTTCTCATTGCTGGTGGACAATACCCAACCAGAAGCAGCTGATGGGAGGAAAGAGTGTACTTTGTCTTATAGAATCAAGGGGAAGCTCCATGACAGCAAGGGAAAATGTGGCATAAGCAGATGCTGAACACCACCTCCTGGCCAACATCAGGTGTACAACAGCAGCAGGAGAGTGTGCCAAACACTGTTCATTTTACCAGTTCTGGGTATCTCCTAATCCACTCGGGTTGACAACCAAGACCAACACTCATGCTAGGTAAATAAATATGCTATAGATTCAGCTCTTCCAGTGATGCCGTCTAGGCTCTGAATACTATAGGAACTATGAACTTAAAAACATCACGTTGACTCTTATTGACCTGTACCAAATGCATTAAATGAATAGAAAATTATACTACCAGTCATAAAATTATCTTGAATGCATATACTTAACATATGAAGTAGAATATGCTATATTTCTGTGATATAATTTTACCTTATGTGTCTTCAAATGGGACTGTACTAACTTCAAATTCTCTTACCATCACAGGCTGTTGAGGACATAGAACATTTCAATGGAAAATCAGAATTCAATGGAAATTCTGGATAGTGAATGTATATAGGATGCCCTGAGCCGAGTTATCTGAAATAACTCTTTTCTGAAAAAGCTTCTAGGCCTTTTCTGGGTTATGCCATTTTCCATTCCTAATTGAACAGTACAACAAGTTATGATAGGTTTCAAAGAAAGATTTATTTTAGTTCAAGTTCTGAGCTAAAGTCCAAGGACAGGGGCTACATCTTGTGACAATATATAAGCAGAATAAGTCATAAGGCAGTGCAGGACATCTCCTGATGATAAACAGAGTATGCTTGCCTTTGCGCTTGTGTGTGTGTGTGTGTGTGTGTGCCATATTTCAGACAGGATATGTCATTTTCATGGACATAACTAATTAAATTAGACTGGTGAGCTAGCAAGTACCTGGGATCCCATTGCTTTTGTCTGGGATTAGAGGCACATGGTGTCATGCCCAGTTTTTATGTGGCTAGGAGGAACGAGTTCAGATGCTCATGCTTGCCAGGCGAGTATTCCCCACTCAGCTATCTCCTCAGCCCCACTCACTATTGTAATGCCAACAGTATCTAATCATGTAGGCTCCACCATGTCGTCTTCACTTAAACCTAATCATCTCCCATGTTTGCCACCTCTAAATTCAATAATAAATTCAGTGCCTTACAATGGACAATGGAATCCAAAATTGGTTTGGGGAAGTATGAGCCATTTAAAAACCAAGCCAAGTGGCCTAAAACATAGTTTTTAGTTTTCTTTCTAGGCTTTTTTTAAAAAATTTTTTTTTTTAGATCTCTGAATGAGATTGAATTGATGATCCATCATTGGTCTCCTTTGCTGTCACCTTAGGGACAAAGCCAGGTAGCAGTGAATATGTTGATCTGAGAGGAGACAATACTCGGGCTATCATTCCCAGCTGGGTCACCTGATCACCAGCCTCCCAGAGTATAGATTGGTTATTCATCCACATAGACAATGACTGATAGCAACTTTTAAAGGGAGAACTAAGGCTCCACCCTTCATAATATCTGCTTAAAAATGTTTGGGTCCTAAGGGTGAGCTTTTCAAAAGGCATATGAGAGTTGGAACTTAGTGATTCCTTATATGGTTTTGTTATTGATTTTATATAACACAAATAAATACTGTTTATAAAGAGATTGTTACCCATTTCTGTACTACTGACACTGTTGCTAAATAATCGTAAAATCACTTTGGTGCTTGGATGAAGCAGCCTGAAGTTAGAGACTTCACCCAGAGGAACTCCCCTTCCAAGAACCAAACAGACATCAAAACAAAGGATAAAGGGACTTTCCTGAAACCAGCATTCAGCAACAGGATGGACCACCGTGCATAAAGGGGCAAGGTTGGTGAGAAAGGAAAAGAACATAGAACTTGTCATCCAGACATTGAGCCTTCTACAGAGGGGAACATGAAAGAAAATGCCTCTGCCTGTGATTCCATGGGCCTTAGGTGTGAAAACTGAATCCCACCCTTGAGCTAACTAAAGGAGAAATAATTCGTCACATATCATTACTGTGGGCTTTAAGTTTGCAGTCAGTTCAAAGCTGTACTGTGTGGTGCAAATCTCAGAATTGGTGTCTGAGTTGGTAGATAACTAATCATATTTACTACTTTCAAGTTTACATTTCAGGTTTGTCAATATTGGACCATGAAGGTAATTTTATTGACGTTCATTACCCTTTAGCTGTGGCAACTTTAGGTTCCCAAACTAATCTTGGAGTGCATTTTCCTAAGGATTAGTTAAACTGCTTGGTAATAACTAAGACGATTGCTTGCTGACGTGTCTGTATTTGGAAGTTTCAAGCTGCCTCTCTGAGAATCTCCGTCCACTTCCAACTCCCTTCCTCCCCTATACACTGACAAACCCACAAAATAACCCAATAAATAAAAACTTATATAACAAATGAGTTAATAACTTTTCTGCATGTATTTTATTTGATCATGGTAATAATAATTTACTCACTAAATATCTATTGAACATCTGTTCCATACCAGCACTTGGCACTAAATTTTCTTGCTGATTTTCTGCTGTGGTGCTTCTTTTTATTCCTACAGTCTTATTCCTATCTACAAAAGAATTAATCAGAGATATCACAAAACATACAAGTGGGAAATATGAAATCTTACCTTACATTCTTGTCATAAAAGCTCAGCATGTAGAGCTGTCTTTCTCTGGGGTGGTACCATAGTACACTAGAGCATCTTCCGGCCAAAAGCATTACATCTTCTAATGTCCATAATCCTATGATAATAGTGCTTCCCTAAATACTCTAAATACTAGACTTTCTTGTGGGGTGAATTACTGTTTACCACTGAGGTTTCAACTTAGCCAAGAACCCATCAGTCAATCCTCACTGCATTTGCACAATATCCAATTCATTAAAAAATATTTTATATATTTTAAATTTTTCTCCATAATTAAAGCTCTATGAAAGACTAAGAATGCAAACACATGCCTGTCATCACTAATCCACACTCCTAACACACTTCTGTAAAATATCAGGTGCTCTGTTCTCTGAATATGTTAATTGAGAAACTAATAATGCTATACCAAAGCAAATCTCCCATAATTGAAAATGAAAATAAAAATTGTTAACTAAACATTCTAGAAGCCAAAAATTATCTAAGGTATGTGTGTGTGTGTGTATGTGATATATATATATATATATATGTATATAGTGATGGGGACACTCTATCCACACTGAAAATAGAGCCAAGTATCAGGAATGAGATATAAGAAGAAATAATTTTCTAGTAGCAGTGCAATCTACTCACTACAACTTTTACCTTCCATGTGGAACTTTGCAGAGTTCATCATCCAGAGACAGACATGCACATGCACACTCACACACATGCAAACACACATATACACATGTGCACTCACACACATGCAAACACACATATACACATGCGCACTAACAAGACTTTGGGCATATCTATGCATGTGTACACACACCAAGCTCATATATACAGAAAACAGAGATAACTTTATCATACAATTAGAATAAAAAAAGCACAATTTTATTGTGGTCTGGAACCCATAGCAATCTTTTCTGAGTCTTGTTGACCTATGCCCATTTAAAAAATTATCTGAATGTTCATACTGAAAGCATCAGATTTGTCCTCATCTGTGCCCTACATCAAAATCTTTTTTATTTTTATCTTAAAGAGAGGAAGGGAGAGACAGAGAGAGAATGGGAATGCCAGGGCCTTCAGCCTGCAGTGAATGAATTCCAGATGTGTGTGTCCCGTTGTGGAGCATTTGCGACATTGCGTGCTTGTGTCTCCGTGCATCTGGCTATGTGGGACCTGGAGATTTGTACATGAGTTCTCAGGCTTTGCAGGCAAGCACCTTTACTACTAAGCCATCTCTCTAGCCTTCTAGCCTTCAAAATCTTTTTTTTTTTTTTTCAGACATTTCTATCAAAAACTCCAGTAGCCTCTGCAGGTTATTTTAGGGAATCATTTAGTCTGTGAAGAGCCATTCCCACTGACAAATTCTGGCTAAATGTTACCTTCAATGTTTTCCAGAACATTTAGAGGTGGGTTCAGCATTTATTGTAGTCCCAAGTATCTTTATGAATAACATGGATAATTCTTCTCAAAGTATTAAGGCTAATATAATAAATAAATGATACATGGCTGGGTTCATCATCTCATGCAGAAAAGTATACTCCTGCTTTGCTTACTGAATTTTACATTAATGCACACTATTTCTTTTAGATTTCTGTGGAACTGAATCTTGAATCTAGAATTTGCTTTCAACCAACTTACTAATGAAGTACAAAAGATTACTGACCTAGAACAAATTTCATTTTACAAAAGGAAAGGAGGGAGGGAATAAAATATATTAAACATACTAACATTTAATTTCTTCAAATATATTTGGAATTTCAAAATGTCTTCTTTTAGTAGTAAAATGTGACATATAGATTTTACAAACATTCTTGTGGAAAGTGATAAGTCTTCTATTATATTAAGCTTACAAATATACAGGGACAATAAAATAAAAGAAAATGCTTATAACTCTATAGTTTTGATAGTTAGTGGAATAGGTAACCATACGCAAGGTGACTCAGATATTAAATATTTAGGTCATTAGTATGGCATGTTTTAGTTACAAGTTTGGCTATTATTCCTAAATAATTTTCTCTGTCATTCCTCCACATTAACTTTTGTATTGATAATCATAATAGAAGGCTGCCTAATACGGTGGCATGATTTGCAGATTTCTCTTCCTTTTCTTAAAGGTTGGAATCAATGATAAAGATAACTTGAAATGCCATCATTTCTCTGCCCATAATTTGGAATCCAATTTCACATCCCACATATTTTAGAAAAATATTTGAAAACTTGAATCAAATTTTTAAAAAAATGACAGACAAGTTAGAAGTGCTAATCAACAATATTTTGTTAAAATGTTTCTAACTAAAACATATTCTAGCTTTCACATACTTGCTTTCTCTTAGTCTAGCTGGGCCTTTCCAATTTTTTTTTCCTCTGAGGCAGAATGTAGACATGAAGTGATTACACGAGAAGACAAGTCTTTTGTAGAAAATAAGGTTTTAATGTGTTCAATCAAGGAAGAATCTTAACAACTATGATTTAGGTCAAACCTTTTTCTTTTGGCCAGATGATTTTAGTGCAGAATTAACTTGTGTGCTAGGGAGGGATGGAATGCAGTGAGGAAGCTCCAGCCAGCTAGGTGTTGTAAGTAGAACCAATTGCTCAAATAAACTCCATTTTTAAATTTCAAAATGTTGTAACTATCACTTATTTCCTTTCACACATAGTATTGATGGAAGTTACATAAGTCCTGTCATTTCCCATTGATAGTTCCTCGAGCAGCACTTCTTACTTCATAGTATCTGCAGTCACTTGGAAAACACGAGAATTTATCTTAATATCAATTCAGAAATTTCAAAGCAAGAATTCTGACAAGGAATTGCCATGGTTGGTAATTCCAATAATCCCACACAGTATTAGCATTCAAGAGTGTTTCTGCAGTGTAATTTCTGTCATTAAACTATATGATTACTTTACCACCATTAATCAACATTTAGAATGTGACACTACCATGTCAAGATGGTATTGTACAGAAGAACAAAGGGTGAACAGGCCAGTCTCTGCTGTTGTGGCTTTCAGTGAGCAAGGGAACTGTCAACAGGAAATTGGTAGCATATCCTCTTCAAGTTTCTCAGACCAGAGTTGAATTATTTGCCAGTTGCTGGCCTGTGGATGAGATGTGTATACTTGACGTGGATCAGGAGGTTACATCTTACTGCCCAAGGTCCCTGGACATACCCCAAAGTCTTTAGGAGCATTGTCATTGTCAAAACTAGTATCAATAATATTTTGGTGCCATGGCATTACATGCTTGCCAAAGTAGAAAGGCAATGGTGGGTTAAACAGGTGGCACCTTGCTCCAATACATATCTTCAAATGGTGCCAGTACTCACTACATGCTTTGCCACTATGTACTCATAAAAATACCTCAGAAAGTCCTCATGAATTGTTATTATTAGTTCATTAAAACTTGTGCCTTCAGCTTGTGTCTTTTATTATCCTGTGTAACTAGATGGAGAGTAAGTGAATAGCACTTTCATTGTAGCCTCAAGTGTGATGACTATGTGTCAAAAATGCTCTGTGCAATAGTTTGAGTTAGTAGTTGAATCATCCACAATATTCATAAACCACAACTTTCCTTAAATGTATAACTAATGGACAGATTATCCTTATTCAGACATTGGTATTTATCAGCAGAAATATTATACAAATAGGCAAAGGGTGTCTGAGACTTCATGGAAAACAATCAACCCTATTTTTGACAATGATAAAAAATGAACTTTTGGGCAAAGAATGGAATTAGGGAAAGCTGTTGCAAGCTATAATTCTCAATATGTAAATATTTTTAATAAAACCATAACACTAACAAATTTAAAGTGTTTTGATATTGTAAAAGAAAACGAACCAAAATTTATAATACCTACTTCAGTCATCATGGAATCAGTGTTTGCCAAATAACCAGTGCCTGTCATAATAACACTAAGCAGGAAAAATCTGTTAGAAAGATAGCTCAAGGTGTTTTAGTTTTACTGAGACCAAAAAGTTTGTACATATGCTTTCAAAATCAATGATGCTACTGTTAAGAAATCCACACTTGTTAAATTGGAGTAGTATCAAAAAAGATTTTGTGCAATTAATTGGAAGGCCATAGAAGTGTGCCTCTTTCAAAAAATATATCTGGAAAGACTTCAGTGTTTGCATATTCCTCAGCCCAAATATACAGTACAATAAATCAAATTCAAGGTGCATATTAGAATCTAACTATATTCTATTGAGATTAGAAAATATTCCCAAAAATGTAAAACAATGCCACTTTTTAATGAAAAATACTTTCACTGTGAAAAACACATTTTATTCCATAAAATTGGTTATTTCTATGAATATAATACCATTGCTGGTGTCATTGAGGTTATTTTAATATTTAATGCCTCTAACATTCCTCAGTATCAAGTTTCTATATGCTAAATATTGATAGACACATTCTCTAAGTTTTCTGAGGGTCCTCAAGAACAGCAAGATATTCTAGAAATCTGCACATTAGTCCGAAATGAATTTGCTCCTTAAGTGTAGAAAGAACCTTTCCAGACCCATGAGTTCTTGGAGAACAGACTTGGTTAGGTACTGCCAGAAATGAAGAAAGTGGGAGAATATATGTAGGCAAAGTTTCCAAAAGTGTTGCTAACCCTTGACACCATCACTGTCTCTTTCCATGGTGTCATAAATTATTAATGAAATCAGTGGTCTTTAAGCTGCTTTTTGGAGGCCTTTTCAAGAGAAATGTGTTGTCAGGTTGAAATTGAATAGTTTTAACCCCCACTGCTCTAATCAGAACCTCCTCATGTGATGCTATTTTACATGTAAAATTTCATTAAAAAATAGCTTGAAGGAAGAAAAATGTTTAATGCCATTGACTGAACATTTCAACTGTGGGAAATCCAAACTTTTTTCTCAGTAGAAAAAAAATAGTATTCTATTAACTACCACACTGTTATGAAATACTTTTCATGTACAATGGTATATCCATTAAATTTGAGATGGTCTTAAAGATAACAAATAAATAAATAATTCCTTTTTTGCATATGTGTGCTACTGCTATTATAAGTATACATTTTGGAAAACTGTATCATTTTCTCAAGAATAGCAATTTAACTTTATTTTACACATTTTTAATTGAAGATATAAAAATCATTAAAAAGAAAGAAAGGATAATTAAAGACACATGTTTCTCAATAAATGTACTAGAACTAGATACACATAACACTTTTAAAGAAGAAGCAGTAACAGAAAATGCATGATTTTTAAGGGTAGACTGACTAGACTGAAAAACATTAAAATATCATAAAACTGCAAAACTTTTGGTATATAACTACATAAAGTAGGCTTAAGCTTTCTACAACTCAGATTTTCACAGTAATCTCTATTCTATGCAGTGCATCAGAATGCAATACCTTGGCTTCAATGATTGCAACATGTGTTAACTTTCAGTAAGTTTGTCAAATGGCCACTGCCTCTTATTTTATATGTCATACTCCACAAATCAAAGAACTGTGTATTGGACATAACAGTATCTTGCATTAGGTCCGTCCATGTTCTGGAGAGTCATATGTTTTATGACAAATCAATGGTGTGAGTCAAAAAGTGTTACAGTGGATTATTTCTGGGATCTTAATAACATTTGATTTAAGAAATCACTCCATCCTCAAAACTATTTGCAAAAATAGTAGGTAATTGAGCACCATAACAAGTCTTTTGAAAGTGGAAGCTACATATATTCTTCATTCTCCAGAGAGATTTTGAAAATTTCAAGTTCTCTTGGAAGTGATTAGTGTCAAAACGAAAGGGTGTCCTTGGGAAAGATGGTTATGGTACTAGCCTACAGTGCAGGTATGAATTATAAAAGAAAGCAATGCCTATGTTGAGCAAATTGTGAAGAAATATTGCATCGGACAAATACAACAGGAGCCAATGATACAGCAATATTAAATTATTCACTTCATTGTCCAATTATTCTTGTAACAATTAGAAGAACTTAAAGTTTTACAAAAACATAACTCTGTATGAGTCCTCAATTCTTCCCCCGCCTCATTTCTGCCACTGTATCTGGGCAATAAAACATTTGACTTTTTCCTATAAAATGCATATACTACTGGGACGATATTATAAGTATTTGTTTCCTAATGTATTCAGATTGGTGAGTCATTATATGTATATTTGAATGAAATATCAGCTAATTTATAAAATGTAAAAGGCTGTTAACTTTTTTTCCCCCCGAGGTAGGGTCTCCCTCTAGCCTAGGCTGACCTGGAATTCACTCTGTAGTCTCAGGGTGGCCTCGAACTCATGGCAATCCTCCAACCTTTGCCTCTTGAGTGCTGGGATTAAAGGCATGCACCACCGTGCCGGGCTGGCTCTTAAATTCTTTACACAACTTTTCCTCTTGGTGTCAAACATCCAAACTGCACCCACTACAGGCCATGACCTTCCCAGATTTTAATTTATTTGGATCTCACCTCAGCTTAATTCAACTTTATATTCTTATTTGCATATAACAAATGAAGAAACAGATTGGGAAATTTGTTCCAAGTCTCAGGGTGGGATTGAGGGTGGTGATTCAAAGGCAATCATCCTGTCTTTGGTGTTTGCATTTCTCACTACTAATGCTGCTTGTCCCTGAGATTATAATGATATGGTGATCTAGGTTAAAAGGAGGAAAATATAATCTTTTTTAGGATAGTGGTTGGTCTATGTGGCTCCCAAGGCTCCAATGACAAGTTTCATTTCTCATGTAAACTCGGAGAAACTTGAAAACCATCATGGAGTGGGCCTGAACGCTATAAGACCCATTTTTCCATCCCCCCATCCCCTATAGAAGCCATTTTATTTATTTTTATTTGAGAGAGACAGAGAGAGAGAGAGAGAGAGAGAGAGAGAGAGAGAGAATGAGCCAGCCAGCGGCCTCTCAGCCGCTGTGAATGAACTCCAGATGTGTGCATCCCCTTGTGGGCAAGTGCAGCATTGTGCCCTTGTGTCACTTTTTGCATCTGGCTAAATGTGAGACCTGGAGATGGGAACCAGCATTCTTAGGCTTGGCAGGCAAAGCGTTTTAACTGCCAAGCCATCTCTCCAGCCCAAGACCCATTTCTGTTGACTAGGATATACTTGATACTTACAGATTTGCTAAATTCAATTTATTAATATATATAATATATAACTATATAATATTATATAATATATTATATTATGTATAGATTATATAATTTTATAATAATATATAATTAATATAGTATGTATGTGTATATATATATATAAAATCTTACCTGATTTATACACAGAAATGTGTCCAAGTACTCACAGATTCAAGCATTGCAGACAGAATGGCCTCTTGAATATCCTGAATTTTTGCTCTGGCTCTTTTATGAAATGTGATTGGCTCATTTTGCCCCCACTTTTACAACTAGAGATGCATGGCTTATGTAGATGAGGGAGAAAACATTCAGCTTCCATGTGCTTCATGTTCCCACCTCTAGCATTTTCACCACCACACTATAGTAGTGAAACAGCTCCAATATATAGCAGTTAGCTTCTCATTGCTGAGGAAAAACACCTAGCCAGAAGTGGCTTAAGGAAGAAAAGGATTTATTTCTGGCTTATAGTTTCAAGGGGAAGTTTCGGGGTGTTGGGGAAAGCATGGCAGGAACACACAGCCAGGTATCATATCTGCTCATCAGTAGGGAGGAAGAAGAGGCAGTTAAATCCGTCTTTTAAGTGGGTATGGACTATAAAACTCTGAGGCCCAACCCTAGTGCCCTACTTCTTTCATCAAGGCTCTATTACTTAATGTAGTCACAAGATTCCAAAATACTAACTGGGGATTAAGCATGCAAACACACGAGGCTATGGAGGACATTTCACATTCAAATCACCACAAAGGAAATTTCTCATCAATCATGTCATGTCTGATGTGCATCCCTGTGTGAACAAGCTTAAGGACTAAAATATAATGGACATAGATAATTTGCAGAGTTTCACAATGTATCAGATATGATTTCATATTGCTTTGGGCCCCCTGATATCTGGAAGTTTTCATAGCCTGTAAGAAACTTAAGATTGCTTGGCTTTATTACTTTATACAATTTTTAAAATAGTTGATTAACTAGATAAAAAAAGACAATGTAACCTACTGTTGTGAGATTTTTTTTTTTCCTGGAGAATTGAGTACAAATGGCTATTAATCTCAGATACGGCAACAATGAATACCAAACAACCACATTCAAGCTTTGGTGAAACCGTGACTTTATTGGAGTTACTTATAGGAGCATGGATCACTTAAAGGCAGTCTGAATCAATATGAGTGAGCTCACAAAAGTTGCCTCCCTGAAGCTCCTTGCACAATCTTCAAGAAGCTTGGCATGTCACACAGTGTATCCAGCAATTGTATTGCTGTATAACCTTGGGGAGGTTTCTTGTGAATCTTGCAACTTTCTGAAGCTTCCTGAGACATGTTTCACTTATATTATGTATATTAAGGCATCTTCCTATAGAAAATGTTTTGATTCAGGCCAGGCGTGGTGGCGCACGCCTTTAATCCCAGCACTTGGGAGGCAGAGGTAGGAGGATCACCATGAGTTCGAGGCCCCTGAGAATACAGAGTGAATTCCAGGTCAGCCTGGGCTAGAATGAGACCCTATCTCAAAAAAAAAAAAAAAAAAAAAAAAAAAAGGAAGGAAGGAAGAAAGAAAGAAAGAAAGAAAGACAGAAAGAAAGAAAGAAAAGAAAGCTTTTGATTCTATCAAAGTAGCCATACAACACCTATGTTTTAGGGTTATGTAAGAATTTATTAAGAATTTAGCATATATTGTACATAGAATATGTTGGGTTCTATCCATGCAATTTTACTTCATGATATTTACTTATTTATTTACTATATTTTATGAGAGAGAGAGAAAGAGAAAGACTTGGCACACCAGGATTTCTAACCACTGCTATCGAAATCCAGATGCATGTGCCATCTTGTGCACATGCACAACTTTGCACATGTATTACCTTGTGCGCCTGACTTACATGGGATCTGGGGAGTTGAACATGGGTTCTTAGGCTTTGCAAGAAAGTGCTTTACCCCCTAAACCATCTTTATGGCCTGATATATTTTTTTTATTAAGAGTTTTCTCTCGTTTAGTTTCGTAGAATCTTTTCTCCATTATGAACATTCTCTATAATATATGACATTTGCAGGATGGAAAATAGATAAGAATTATACTAATATTGTTTTGCACTATTTGTTTTTGTTGGATATGACAGCAGTATAATTTCTCTCCATGAAAAATCTCACTTTAGTATGTCCTGAAACTTGGCTTTGCATCAGAATCTCCTGGGAAATGTTCTAAAAATCCAGATTCATTATCAAGATCTATGTACGTAGATTAAAATGTGTCAAGGTCAAGCCCCTGTATTTTTACTTATTCTCCAGTTGATTAAGATGGAAAGTGCATCTTCTCCAATTTTTACTCTTTTTAAAGCACTTTAACTTAGATTTTCATTACTTCTTCTTGTCCACAGCAGACAGTACCATCACCACCCAGGGACATATTAGACACACAGGAAAACAGAGCAATCCTCACAGTCAGAACCTGCACTTTAACAAATCCCCAGGGATCTATGAGCACAGGAAAATCTGACAATACTGCCATATAAGGCTTTCCACTTATTTACCTTCCTTAAATGCATTGTCTGTTCTGAGCTCCTGTAATAGAATACATGAGACTGGGTTAATTTATAAAGAAGAGAAACTCAATTTCACATAGCCTGGAGGCCGGGAAGGTTTAAGTCAAGGGTCTATATCTTGTGAGGCTCCTTTTGTGACTTCATGAACTAGTGAAAGGCAGCAAAGCAAAGGTCCATGGAGGTAGGGAAGAGGGAGAGGGATTAAATGAATCCTTTTGTCAGTAATCCTTTCTTGTGATAATGAACTTACTCTGTCATAACATTAACTCATAACTGCCACTAACCCCTTTTGGCTTTTTTTCTCAACACTGTTTCATTGGAGACTGAGTTTCTACACATGAACAGGGAACACAGTCAACGAGATTTCCCTTGGAAATTCTCTTGATTCTAAAAGTACATAGTCAATCGCCACCCCTAAAAAAGTAAAAAATAAAATAAAAAGACAAATGTGACATTTTGGGGATTCTATAGGTATTTATATTTAAATAAATCTACTTATTTACCACTATTCAACTTTATAATATTAGGTCATTCTTTATGCATAAGGTAACATTTCTTTTAGATTGCATATATAGTATTTTTTGACTTCCGTGGTTGAAACTTTTTATAATTTATTAAAAACAGTTAATTGATGATCTCTTTGAGAAAAATATTTTAATATTGTAGAAGTGAGTTATAAGTATTTTCATAACTCTATGAACTTTATGAGCAAGCATCAGCAAAACATGCTAATTAAATAGTTAATATGTTTCTTTAGGAAACTCCAAATGGTTTGTCAAAACATAAAACACTTCACAAAAGTAACTCAATATCAACCATACATGTCATTAATTTAATGTGAAACCAGTAAGAAATGAAATGTTATTGAAAGAATGTTTTCCTACCCGCTGTAATTATTACTAGTCCATCAGTATTGACTGTATTTGCTTCCATAATGAATAGAAAGCTTTGCCTGTGTCTATGATTAAATTTCTATTGTTTCCCAAGACATCCTGGAGTTCTCATGAAAATGTATATGAAAGATCTAAACCAACTCTAATATTCTGGAAATTGTTTAAGCTGTTATATCTCATTCTTGATTAAATTGGAGCAGCATTATTCACTGCAATCTCTAAGCTTTCTCAGATAAGCAATCTAGAGGTATTCTTTCTTTCAGGTACATGGCAATAATTATGTTTTCCAACCATGGCTTATACATTGTTGAAGAATATAGTAGATGTCAGTATGCTCTGAACAAACCTGGGCAAATTCATGTTACGCATTTTAATAAAGAGTCATGCTTGGAACACAGGAAACAAATGTCTCTGTGTTTTGTGAGAGAAGCTGCCGTTTGCTGCCTCTCATACTCACAGGCACGCTAAGTACATCTAAATTAAATTTGCCTCCTGCTTTCTATTTTGCGCACCACATTGCTATAACCTCCTCAACTCTCCTTATTAAATGTGTCCTTGAAGAGAATGCTTCCCATAAACCTAAATACATGAGAAATTAAATAGGATGGACAGGATTTGGTTGATTATGCATGGCTAAATTATATTTTATGCATCGGGAAAGAGAAAATGTACATGTTTTTATTCAGAATGGTGGAAGATAACTTTAGTTACCCAATCCCACAACATAGCTATTTCTGTTTTAAAAGCCTATTTTGACAAAAAAAAAAAAAAATCACCTTGTGTTTGGCAGGTATCGACATGTGATTCTGAATGAGAGGTGGTTTATGATGGCGGATATCTGATGAAAGAAGGTTGTCATTTCAGGTAATGGTATCTAAAACTGATGACATGTAACATTCAAATGACCCTGTTTCTCTCTAGCTTATCCCCACAGCCCTCAACATCCCCAATTCCCAACACAAAATCCCATTAATTTTGTTCTTACAGGCAACACTGACATCAAACCATAAGTAAATTTAACCTCAGAGATTAATTTCCTGCCTCTAAAGACATACTCCACATAATAATGTACCACTGGTCTTTTATTGAGCCACACTTTTTAAGGACAGTATATAAAATGTTAAAACAAACAAACAAACAAACAAACAAAACCCCAGAGATTTGGGGATTGAATTACGTCACTAAATTCTCACTATTTCAAACACATACATGGGCACATACAGCTCTCTCCTACTTGCACATTCTAAAGGATACCCTCAGGGTTACTTTGGTCTCTCATTAAACTCAGAAATATTAATGTTTTAAAAATACCTATAAAGATGGAGATTTGAAAAGATGATTCTGATTGGCTCTTAGGTCCAGATAGTTGTCAAAGCATGAAGTGATGCTTCCCCTGCATGAGGTGGATGTCATTTGTGCTTTAAGCAGCTGAAGAAAGAAGACCTACAAACATGGTGACTGGCCTTTGGGTTTTGGATGGATGCACGAGTTTTACTAATGTGCAATAGTGGGGTGACTAATGATTAAAGATACAGTTTGAAGGATATGGAGAACTCAGTAGTTAAAGGCACTTTCTTGCAAAGCCTGTTAGCCCATATTCAGCTCTCCAGTAGAAATATATAGCCAGATGTACAAAGTGGGCTTTGAAGGTCCTGGCATGCCCATGCTCACTCTCTCCTGTCTCTAAAGTGAAAAACATATATTTCCCCTACATTACACATATTTACAAGACACTGATGGATGCATAGCTGGTCTTTAGGAATCAAAGTATTAAACAGTGGGAGAACAAATATGTGTGTTTTGTGATTTTTGTCAACATATTAATTAATTTACAAGTTAACAATCTTCATACAGAAATCATAAATTTCTTATTTTTTCCTGTTTAGAAATTGATTTTAAAAAGACATTTAAGTTAATAAAGCTATCAATTCCACTGTCTCAAATGAGAAATTGGATTTTTGCAAAAATTGAGAGATAGCGTTTCCAAAGGCAATCAATCTATCAAATTATAGTGATTTGCCACTCACACAGGCATGGGTAATTTTCATCTTTCAGCCACTGACTTTATTTAAGAAAGGAGTCCTCTGCATTGAAACAATAGCTCATTAGTTGAGAGATGCCAAAGCCTGTGATTAACACAGTTGTTTAAAGCCACCAGCCACTGTCAACTGGCCTCAATGAAAGCATCAAAAAAGAAAAAGAAAAGAAATAAACAAAAGGCAATATCTAATAAACAAAATTTTAGGATGCATTTTCCTTACCTGATTGCTATACTGAAACATAAAACTGTTGTCTGCCTCATGGTGGCTGTAGCTATTAGTGACTGGCTCCTGCCATCAACATTTTTTCACAGTACAGGAACAGTAGCACCTCCATCAGGAGCTATGACTCCTTGAGAATAATAGCAAAGATACGAAGTTGTTGTTTTATGATACCCGTACCCCCTTCTCTTCTTAAGCCATTCCTCATAAAAGAGGAATCCATCTTTCCCTGATGATTATGATTATTTTCAAATTGGGCAATTTTACCTATTTCAACATTTCCATTGTTGTTTAGTCTTTTACCAGACAGAGCAGGACAATTCCCATGAGGTCAAGATAACAAAGTTTCTAGGGAGACTAAAAGGTGTCTGTCTCATCCTTACTTCTAACTTCATTCATACTCTTCATTCCACCAGCCTAACCATTCCACCAGGCTAACTTTACAGAAAAAAGAAGACAAGCGTAATCACCTTTCTATGGAGTACAGTTGGTTCGTACACCTTCCACTGGGAAGAACATGCTGTGATTTAAAAAAAAAAAAAAACGAAATCTGTGTTCATCTGTTTCTGTAAATGCTGTCTTAACTTTAGCAAAGCAAGCATTTAAATTTTGTGTACTTATTGTTTTGACAAATAGTAGTAATTTAAGTCTTTTTATGGGATATTTGCCTTAGTTAATTATCTTCTTAAATTAATATAAGGCCAGAAAAAAGAAAGCTTTTACTTTTTCCACTTAGTTTAGAAATGCCCAGTAAACACAGCATATGATGTATGTCACGAGCTCCACCTCATAGCCAGGACTAACATGTACAAATTCTCCAAGTTCCTGAGATAGCAGAAGGAATTGTGTGCAAGAAGTGTGGGGATATCTCCCTTTTTATTTCCTTACCTCTAGAACATACAAAGATTTGATTTTCATAAGCACTCAGTTACCACTATAGTACACATGTGCCCCCTGCCTGTTAGTGGTGCTAAACTTTAGAGTAAATGTGTCCTATACCCCAGCATTGGAAACAATGTGCAAAAGTGATCAAGTAAAACACGAAAAGAAAGCCACTTGAGTGCCCTCTTGTGGAAGAAGACAACACTGCAGCTACTGAAATTGGACGGCGACATTCCTGGGAAGAAGTACTACTAAGGAAAATAAAGGGATGCTGAGACAGAATACATGAGGAAAATAAGTACTATTGGTGTATCGGTTACTTTCTTGTTTCTAGGACCACATACCCGAGCAGACTCAGCTTAGGCAAGGGAAGAGATTGTTCTGGCTTCCACTGGACAGAGTCCATCATAGCAGGGGGAAAAGCATGGTAGGAAGCCAGTGTGACACTGTCATATGAGAGAATGACAAGCAAGCACAGCCAGGCCGTAGCTCATCAAGTCCTGCCTCTAGCGACACATCTCCTCTAGCAAGGTTCCACATCCTAAGGGTTCCACAACCTTTCCAAACAGGTAGGGAAGTACTGTTCAAAAACATTGGTATGATGGGTACATTTTACATTGGAACGGCCTCGATTGGGGGAATTTTATTTCAGACAACTTTTGAAAACCAACAAAAGGTTTTTAGTATCTACCATGGGCAATTTAAAGAATAACGTGCAGAAAAGGGCATCGTGATTTATAGTCAACACTATAAACCACCTTGTTTGTCCTTCACTTCAAGATTTTGATATCACATGGGCCCTTGGCTATTTGTTTTAAAAAATTAGTTTACCCTTAATTAACTTGGGTCAACCATCTATAAGCCCCGGGGTGTATTTTCTTTGGTAAGTTACTGGTCATGGCTGTGTCTACTGAAATGGAAAAATAATGAAGCTTTTCCTGCAGCGCAAATTGTAAAGCATATATAAAACATGACACAACAAAATGTATCTGTTAATGAATATCAGAAAAAATGTGAATTTAAAGACAATTCTGAATTTGTCTTGTTCTTTGTAAGATCATGTTAATGTTTGGTATTACAGGAAAATGTGATTCTTTGGTATGGCTACAATGGGTAATAGAAAAAAATAAGAAAATAAAGCATTTTGTAGCTGTCACAGTAGAAATATGTATAGGTTCCAAGTACCACTGAACCTTAACTAATGAAGGAATTATGTTTTTATAAGCAAGCAGGATGGATACAGCTAAAGCAGGGAAGTGAATACAAAGAACAATGGGGGGATATTTTATATTCATAATTTAAAACCAATAGAAAAGTTACAAATAGCCTAAAGAAGACATTTCTAGAATGGTGGAGAAAGGATCTCAAAAGACCTACTGCTTAAAGTAACAAGAGGTCTGGGTAGATTTGCTCAGTGCTGGAGAACACTTGCTGTTTAAGCATGAGGGCCTCTCAGGCTAGAAACTGCCGAACTTAACTCCCAGAAGTAACATACCCAGTTGGGTATGACCATGCTCATCTGTCACCCAAGCCTTTGTGGGCAGAGCCCAGAGAATCGCTTGGCTTCCTTATGAACAGCACCTTTGGGTTGAGGGAGAGACGTCATCTGAAGAAAATATGTGGATAAGGACACGGAAGATCTCTTCTGGCTACTGCACCCATATATGCATATACCATACACAATTCTCTATGGTCACGCTCTCAAACATGCACAGACACATATGCATGTACCACACACCACATACATACTCTATGCACACAAAACACAAGACAAATTAACAAGAATACTATTAGAAAAATCATACTTGGACCCTTGAAATTATCCAAATGATTTCGAAATATGAGGAACTTTATTCTTGGGAACTATCTTAATGGCATAAATAACAGTGAGCTTTGTGAGATTTTAACTTGCTCCCTTCTCCTTTCTCCAGTGTCAAGATAGCCTTCAAAACCAGAAACCCCACAACCATGGAAACTAAGAAATCTAGGAGGGACCTGACCACAAGAAACCTATGAGTGCTTGATCCCCATCCCTCAAAATTGTTGCCCCAGAGACTTGATACAATCTGGAAGCATACAGCAAAGTTCTCATTCATGAGGCTCGAAGATACTTGACCTAACTCAGATCTTGTTCAATTAGAAGAGTTTTGTTAGAGGATGTGTGTGTGTGTGTGTGTGTGTGTGTGTGTACATGTGTAACAGTATTAATACTGTAGGTATCTAATCCAATCATGACATTTTGGCAAAACAAGAGAAGCTGCCTAAAAGAAAGCTTAAAAAGAAACTTTGGGAATGACATGTCCATACGGGGATGTGAAAGAGAAATCCCTTCATATCTCTGGGAAACTAGAAGGCCACACACATATGCTGGTGGTGAGTACAACCAGGAAAGACCTGAAAGGTCCTTAATCTTCCACTTCTAGCTGACTTTGATAATTTGAATGAATACAAGAGAAGACTACGGCAAATTTGAAAATTGATAAAAATTTGAAAGTTGAAAAATAACAAAAGGTATACAAAATGTTTGACAATTTCAATTTTTAATTTTTATTAGTTATGTATATAATGTGTATACAGCCATGTTGGTACCATCGTTAGCCTTCTCCTTGGCACCCCTCCATTAAGATTGTGGGTCTTGCATAGTGGGGGTAGCCATCAGTTATGGGGGAGAGGCAATGTCTCTGTGCATGATGACCCAACTTATGGCTCTAACAATCTTTCCTCTCCCCCCCCCTTGGCAAATTTCCCTGAGCCATACTAGGTTCATTTTAGGTCTATTTCAGTAAAGAGGTCTTGGGAGTCAGTTTCTATGTCTCTTGATATCTGATTGGGAAGGGGTTGAGTGTTCTTTGTGTCTGTCTCCTTCACCCCTTTGCTGATACCAGGTTCATCGAGAAAGCAGCACTTCTTGCTCATTCCCCAATTACTCTATGGCTTCATCTGGTGCCCTGGTAAGATACTATGGACTGATTCTCTCCCCAGGTTCTGTGTCCATCTGAAAGAGAGAAGCAAATTCTCCAATAGAGAATAAGGTTAGTGCAAGATACATGGATAACCGTTATTACTTTAGAGAGAATTTAATAGGTGTAGGCCCTCTTGTATCCCACTACTGGTGGGACCTTGATACTGGAGAGTGGGCCCGTTTTGTATATGGTTTTGACTTGTTTCCCTGTTCCAAGTATGGGTCCCATTCCCACTGAGTGGATCTGCTAGCCAAATCAAGAGCAGTTGGTAACCCACCATGGCTGTGTGCCACTATTGCCCTCATGTGAACATCACAGCAGGTTTATTGCTTCTGAGTAGCTTAGACCACGAGTTGCTTAGACAGATGTTGGTCATTTTCCCCCCAATCTGTCATGTAACACCTTCTTGGGCTAGACAAGCTAACTGTTTGAGGACTGACTCTCTTCCAGATTCCAACCAGGTCACTCGATGTTCTGTCCCAACAGCACATGGTGTCTTCAGCAGTAGGGTCTTAGCTTTAACCTTTGTTGGGTCACCAAGTACTCTGACAGAAATCTGTCAGCTCATTGTGGATGTTAACCACATGCTGGTAATGGGAGTTATAGGTCAGTGCCAAGGGAAAAGAAGGAAGAAAAATGGAAGTAATATGAAAGAGAAGGAGAGAAGAGAAAGAAGAGGGAGTGAGAGAGATAGAGATGGGGGGGGAAGATTGAGGTTAGTCTTCATCCTACCGTCTCCAGGCTCCTGTAATTAAGGAGTTCTGTCTAAGCACCTGATGAAGGTTTGACCTTTTAGTATGTATTTCATGATATAGGATTTTATGGCACCATTTCCATTTGGGTCCAGTTATTTTTTATTCTCCCCCCATCCTTACCCTCCCTCCCACCCCACCATCCCTATTGTCCAGTCCTCAAGATGTTTGTTAGGTGTGTCAGCATCTTGGGGAAATTCAGGTTAGGAGCCACAGATGAGTGAGACCATGTGACACTTATCTTTCTGTGATTGGGTGAGTTTGCTGAGAATGTTCTGTTCCAAGTTTGACCATTTTTCTTCAAATTGCATTGTGTCATTTTTCCTTACTGCTGTGTAGATATACCACATTTTAGTTATCCATTCATCTAATGATGGACATTTGGGTTGATTCCAGTTCTTAGCCATTATGAATTGACTAGCTATAAACCAATTATTCACTTACTGGGCATTTACCCCAAAAGCTCCAAGCCTTAGTTCAGAGATATTTGCTCAATTTCAATTTTTAAATTTTTTTTTATTTTTATTTTTTATTTATTTGAGAGAGAGAGGGAGATGGAGAGAGGAGAAAGAGAGAGAAGGAATGGGCACACCAGGGCCTTCAGCCACTGCAAACAAACTCCAGACGCATGAGCATCTGGCTTATGTGGGTACTGGAGTTGTGAACCTATATCCTTAGGCTTCACAGGCAAGTGCCTTAACCGCTAAGCCATCTCTCCAGTCCCCAACAATTTCAAGTTTTTCAGTATATGCGCACCTCAGTGAGAAGTGGGACATATATTGTTTCATCATTGAGGGACTATGTCCACTTGTCCTCTGATATCAGGCTTAGCAGCTTCTTCCAGGGATGCACCTGACACGCAGCAGATTATTCCATGAAAGTGACCAAAGCAACATACAATAATGAACCTGCATGGGAAGGAGAATCTCATTTTCTCAAGTTTTTTTCCTGTGTTTGTGTGCACATGTGTGTGCAGTATGTATGATATGGTATATGATGTGATATGTGCATGTAACATATGCACACTTATGTGTAGATATGCACACAGTGTGCACACACATGTGAAGAGGCCAGAGGTGAAGGTCTGATGTTCTCTCTTTTCACTCACCCACCTCTTCTTTTTTTTTTTTTTTTAATTTTTTTATTATGTTTTTTTTTGGAGAGAGACAGAGAGAGATAGAGAGAGAGAGAGAGGGAGAGGAAGACAGAGATGGGTGCGCCAGCAGTGTCTCAGCTGCAGTGAACAAAAGCCAGATGTGTGCGCCCCCTTGTGGTCAAGTGCGGCATTGCGCCCTTGTGTCACTTTGCATCTGGCTAAACGTGGGACCTGGAGATTGGAACCGGTGGAGATTGGAACCAGTGTTCTTAGGCTTAGGAGGCAGGCACCTTAACCCCTAAGCCATCTCTCCAGCCCAACCCACCTCTTTCTTTGAGATTGTCTTACTCAATCTAGAGCTGGGCTTTCATACAATTTATTCAATCAACAAGCCTCAGGAATTCTCCAGTCTCCACCCCCTGACACCACCACCCATGTGTAGCCATATGCAGTTGCTATGTGGGTACAGGGGAATTGAACCTGTAAAGACTCAGGTTCTCTCATACCCTCATCTTTGCACAGCAAGTGCTCTTTAACACTGAGCTATCTGCCCAGACCCAGAGAATCCCACTCATAAATTCCACTTTATAATACTAAAAATGTCCAGTCTTTAATCTAGTAAGGAAAATACGTAGAAAATTGTAGTACATTCATGAGTTAAAAGTAAATCAATAAAACTGAACATATCAGGAAATTAGTAAACAATTTTGAAGTTTACAAAGCACTTAGATCAAATATTATAAATATGTTCAAGGAATCAAAGGAATTTTGAATGTATGCTTAATACCTCATAGACAAAGAAAAAAATCAATAATGCAATAGCCATATAAAAGGAAATTTAATGAAAGTCCTTCAGTTGAGAAGTACACAAATATGAATAACATAAGAGGGACTCAATAGTGTATTTGAGCTTCCAAAAGGATTGTCAAAATAGATCAAATGTCATTAATCATTGAGAAGCACCGAAAGGAAAAGAAGAAAGAAAAATGAGGATATTCTTAGAAACCTGTGGGATTATATCCCTTGTACCAAAATATATATAATGGCAATTTCATAGGACAGGAAGGGAGAAAGATGGGAGAAGGAGAAGAAAGAATTTCTAAAGAAATAGCAGCTAAAATTTTCCTATATTTGTTCCATATTCAAAGCTTTACACAGTCAATATGGAACAAAGTCAAATCCAAATCCACACACAGACACATGAAAGTCATAGTTGCAAATGGCAAAGAAATAATCTTGAAAGAAACCAAATAAAAGTGACTTGCCACATAAAACAAGTTCTTGGTAAAATTAACAGTTTACTTCACCTCTGAATCTACCAAGGCCATAAGGCAAAAAAATAAAATATTGAAAGTGATGAAAGAAAAAAAGATCTTTCTACCATATTTAGCGAAACCATCTTTTGGAATTAAGTTGAAAAGATGGCTTCCCAGACAAAAGCTGAGAGTCCCTTGAAAATAAGTATGAGTATCCAAAGAGTATTTGAGTTGGGGATATAGCTAAGACAATAAAGTACTAACTTCGAAATCATGAGGACCTAAACTATCTCACCAGAACTCACATAAAGAGAAAGCCTCAAATGTAGTGGTACACAATTGTAATTCCAGCACTGGGGAGGCAGAGACAAGCAGATCACTGAGCCAGCCATCTGGTGTACTGGGTAAGATCCAGACCCCTGTCTCAAACAACACCCAGTATTGTCCTTGGCTTCCATAGGGATCTGCACACACATGTACTCTCTACTGTACACATGTGTATGTGCACACACACACACACACACACACACACACACACACACACACAGTGAAGTCCTTTATGTTAAAATAAAATCATGTCATATAGTAAATCTAAACCACATTAAAAGATAAACAACCCTGTTAAAAAGAGCTATGTAAGCAAATATCTAAAAAGTAAGTAAACCTATTACAGGTATGTGTGCATAACCCAGGAAAATAGTTAAGAAAATAAATATATACTACGGGAAACATTTTTAATAAAACACCATTAAATTTCCCTTTATATAAGAAAATAATGAAACAATAAAGATATAAAGTTTGACCTTCTATACATGAAAATCAAATAGCTATATAGCTGATGTAAATCTTATTCTCGATATTAATAACAAATATTAATAGGCTCATTGCTCCAGTCATACAGCATTTGAAAAGCATGGTTCAACTATATTCAGTTTGAATGAACAGTTTATGTCCTCTCACTGTTAATTGGGTTCCACTAGTCTAGGCCAGCTCCCAGTTGTATGCATGTGTGTAAGTGTATTAGATGTCATCAGTGGACTAAGATCTATGTATTTTCTGTGGCTTCTATCCAACTGGAACCAATCTTCTTGTTTCTTTTAGAGAAAAGATTGACAGAAAAATGAACTTGGATTCTTACCTCATACCAAGATCTAGGAATGTAGCAGTCTTGAAGAAAACATAGGAGCTGGAGCAACTTTCTCCAATATTGAATTATGTAGTGATTTCTTAAATATGACAAACATAAAAGGTACAAAAATCAAAAGTTACAGCATTGTTCTACCAAGGGAATGCTCAGTTAAAATAAACACAACCCACAGGATTGGAAGAAAATATTGGCAAATGATATATTTGAAAAAGAACATATATCTAGATTATATAAAAGTCTCTAAACACAAAAATGAAATTATAATCCAAGTAAACATAAACTCATTAATCATTACCTCTATATTCATCATATAGTATATATATAATTATGCAATCATACTGACAACTATAGCCCCAAATCCTTGTTCAGACTCTTGACAGGTCACTATGGACTACCTCTGGCCCCTTAAGAGGACAATGTATTTACTAAGCTCAGGTTTCATCAACATGTGCCAAAGCTTTTTCCAAAAGTTATCTCCCCCACATCAATCAACAGCTTGTGCCATGCTGATAGCTGTGCTCAAATGCCCTCCTGACCCCAGGTAGCCTCACAGCTCTTTAGCTAGGTGACTTCCACCTTCTTCCATATCCTTGTTCAGTAGCAAATTACTCCAATGTAAAGTGTCTGATCCTAGAGAGAGGTTCCTTATGAGTCTGAAAGCAATTAAACTTACAAGGCTCAAGAAGTAAAGAACTTACAAGTCTGAGAAAGTTTCTAAACTGTGCATCATTGATAATGGCCCTCTCTAGGTTTATACAAGCATAACAATAGTTGCAAGGAGATTCTCCAATTAGCAAAGCATCTTACAAGCTGAGACAGCTTCCACTTTATAATACCTAACTGTCCAGTCTTTACCATGTTAAGGAAAATAAGTAAAAATATTCTAGTACATACATGAGTTAAAAAATAAATCAAGGGCTGGAGAGATGGCTTAGCAGTTAAGGCACATGGCTGTGAAGCCTAAGGACCCTGGTTCCATTCTCTAGGCCCACATAAGCCAGATGAACAAGGAGGCTTACACATCTGGAGTTTGTTGGCAGTGGCTTCAGGCCCTGGTGCACCCATTCTTACTCTCCCTCCTCCGTTTCCCTCTCTCTGTCTCTAATAAATAAAAATAAAATCTTTAAAAAAATCAATAAAACTGATCATATGCAGAGATGAGGTTGCCATCCATGATGGAGTGACACAGCCACTCAGACTCCTTTAAGTCACTCTTCACTGCACCTGAGCCTGCCAGCAAGCCCAATAAACTCATCATTTATCCTAGTTGGACTTTGGTAAAATTGTCACTTTGGTCTGTCATTGATACCTTCTCTGGGATGAACAGGTATTTTTGTTCACCTTGCCCCAGGAAAAGCCTCACAGCATCTTGAATCATTTTTGGATACTCCACTCCAAACCAAAATCATCTGGTTTTCACCTACTTCACCCCTCATGGACCTCCACATCTGTATAGCCTGCCCCCAATATTCTCAACATGTACTCTTGCCATGCTCAGATCATGGGATCCCCACCAGACACTGTCCCAGTTCTTTCCTGCCTGCTGCGCTCATTTCCTTACAATGACTTTTGTACTGAATATTAAGAAAAAATAAATAAAGGATGAGAGAGAGAAATGGAAGAAAGAAAATTGGAGCAAATAAAGAAAAAATGGAAAGTGGAAAAGTCTGATAAAGAGAAGGTGGAAGACAGGGAGAGAGAAAAATCATTTTAAACTAATAAGCATTTAAAGAAAGACCCTACCTTGCTATCACCTTTCTTCCCAAGTATTTTCATTCAGGTTCTTTGTTATAGTCATTGAGAGAGATAATTAGCAAATTCAGTGAGATATTAGACATTACCTGTTATAGTCCATGCTAGGATGAACTTCCAACTAGACTTAGTTTATGGGAAGAAAGGATTTATTTCAAGCTGACAGATCCAAGAGAAGTTCCATCAATGGCAGAAGAAACTGGCTCCCTTTCACAGAGTCAAGCAGAGAAAAACCATCACCACCCAGCAAACACCAAAAACTCAGCAAGCATGCACCGGTCATAGCTCACACAGAGCTCTCCACACATTTGGGCTGGATTCCAGGATCTGCCCCAATGACAACTCCTCCAGCCAGGCTGCTGGAGATTCAAGTTACAAGCTTAATAAAACACCTAAATCAATGTTGGGACAAACATTCACATTCAAACATTACCCTTATCTAATATCACATTTTGTCCTTTAAGAAAGAATATATATATTCCATTGTAAGAATTTTACCACAACCATGGGACAGTAATGGTGATGTTTTACAGCAAAAAAAGACACATTCAGTACTTCAAATGCATCCTATGAGTCTAACCTTGTTTTTTTTTTTTTCAGTCAATCATACAGCAGTAGTGTCCATGCTACTCTAGCCCATCAGGAAAGGCATCTACTTCTGGGAGCTCTGACTTTCTTAGACCAAACTTTCATGTAAGGAATAAGAACTGAGTTACTTTAATGAGTCAAGAGAGAGTTTTCTCAGAGCATATATAGGGAAAAGTTCATAAATAACAGAAATTAAGACTATCTGCATGAAGAACTGGGAAACTGAAAGCCAACATACTTATAAACTACATTATGTTTGCAAAAAATAAAATAAAATATTAACTTGGAAAACATGAGGTTATCCCACTGTGGCTTTGTGCTATATTATGTTTTGTTGAGTAGTCTAGATCCCCTCCCACCGAGTCTTTATTATTGTTTCATTGTGGAATCTCAGTAGTCAAGCACTTGCCTCCAAAGCCTAAAGACACAGGACTGATTCCTCACTGCCCACGTAAAAGCCAGATGCACAAAGTGGCGCGTGCATCTGGAGTTCATCTGCAGTGTCTAGAAGTCCTGACATGCCCATTTTCTTTGCCTCTCTCTCTCTCTCCTCGCAAATAAAAATAGCAAAAAAATAAGCTCAATGGGTGACCGAGTTATGCGTGTTATGCACACCTGGCAAGCAGACATCCAGGTCGCAGACTTCCTTTTGTTTTTACGTCATTCTTGGGAGTGAGCAGATGCCAGCAGAGGATTCTCAGTCATGTTTGTTATGAGAAGCAAATCTGTCCACATCAACAATCAGCTCAATAAGTGCTGTCTTGTTCTGCTCTTCTTACTCTGACTGTGCACTTAGGGCTTTGATCTTCCCATTGGTAACCAGAGATAATTACTGCCTTTTAGTGCACATGTGAGAATGGCCAGGAGTCATTGCCATTTGACCACAGGAGAATTAATTAATGAGGCATAGGGCAACACATACATGGAAAGGTTATTATTATTTTTTTTTTGTCAAAAACAGTTAGATATTTCAGAGCTCAAATGAAAGGAAGAAACAAGACATTGAAATGCCAAATTGAATTAGGAAGTTGTTTATTGAAATTGGTTTTGGCCAACAATTTACTAAATCAGCTGTTTTGCTGCTCTCTGGGGGACAAAGGGGTCCATTTATCAATTATACCACATTCTCCAGAATTCCTGGAAAGTCACCAAGACCTATCTGGACATAATAGAGTTTGAATTTTATTTATTTTAAAGTGTTGTTTTTCCAAGTGAAATAAATTGTTTTGACATCTCTCAGATTTTACAGCCTAGCTACTCTGACAAATCTATTCTGCTGCCTCGGTCTTAGAATTGAATTTAAAGGGACACACTAAGGTTTCTAGGATAATGTTGTGGGGAACAAATTGGAGGAAGGAAAGGAGGCCTGAATGTCTGTTGAGGATGAAGGAAAACAATGGTTGCATATCTTGCTTTAGAGGAAGTCCAAGCAGACATGGCCTCACACAGACTACCTGGTTTCATTAAAACAATTTATGTGCTACTTTGGGAATGGATAATTAGCCCATGTTTCAACTTCTCAGATAAACACAGGTTTTAACCTTCTAGTGGATGGAAGGCAGTGATAATTTTTTAGAAATTAATTTGCACAATGTTTGCGAATCCTTATATTGATAATTTTATACATGTGTGCAACGTGTAATGAACAAATCCAGGTAATTAGTATTGCTGTCTCCTCAAGCATATATTACTGTCTCCTCTAGCATGCATCTGTCTAATGTGTTCTGAACCTCCGGAGTCTGATTTTGAAATATACCATGTTGTTTCAAACCATAGTTACTTCATTGTACTGCAGAACACAAAAATTAATTTCTCCCATCTTTTATTTTACCACTATCAGCACTCTCATTAGTTTCCACTAATGAATGCTCAAAACTCCAAGGCCATCATGGCTGGAGAATTATAGGGACAGTTCTGGGCCTCATCATACAGCTCTATGGTTTTTACTCTTTAGTCTCTTTGTCATATACAGTATCATGTTTATAGAAGAAAATTAAAAAGAAATTCATATAGAACTAAAAACACCTGATAAATCCCTGAAATTTGATTCTTTTATGTATGACATGTACAAAAAAATAAATGACAATAAACTACACCTGAGGGAGCATCTGAGATTACTGAAGGAGATCCAGAGAGAACTGTGGGATTTGTGTTGTTAATAGAAAATACTGGATTGAGGGGGGAATAGGAAGACATTCTGTACAGTTCTGGGTTGTGCTGGATTTCAGAATGCTTCCTTTCAGGCAGGTGAAATGTGAGTAACACAGTAATGGGTGGTATGGGACTTAGGAAAAAAAAAATGCAGATATAGCCCACAGGCCAAATCTGGCCCACACCTTCATGTGTTGTTTATATTATGTTTAAACTGGTGTTTCTGAGACAACAGCAGAGTTCATTAGTGTGAGAGAAAGCTTGGTTCAGTAGCCTTTACAGAAAAGCTGTCTGATTTATGTGGAAGTGACTGAAGTGTTCCAAAGGTCATTATTATTAAAAACTCTGCTTTAAAGATCTTTTTTTCTTTATAGGGGAACTAATATTCCTTCCATCTATTCCTTAATCATCTTTTATTGCTATTAAATGTTGAAAGAAAAATACTGAATGAGGTATCTTAAGAAGAGAACATTGAACATACTATGATTTTTTTTTTTTTAATAGAGAGAATTGGTTGGTGCTCCAGGACCTCAGCCATTGCAATTGAGCTCCAGATGCTGTGTCATGTCATGGTGTGTCTGGCTTATGTGGGATCTGGAAAGTTGAACATGGGTCCCTTCGCAGGGGCCTTAACTGATAAGCAATCTATCCAGCCCATACTGAGATTATTTTTTTTAACATATTAAATAGATTCTGGAATTTTCTTCAGGCAGAGCAGATTTTCCAGGTAAGTGCTGATATAATATGGACTGAACTGAGCTCTTGTGTGAATTCTGATTAGTTGTTTGTTTGTGGCTTTCACTAAGAAACACAATAGACTGTCTTTAAGAAGTTATACAGCATTTGTGCAGAAAAACAGAAATAGGAGGCAAAAGGTCCCTTAGTTCTCTCTGTGACTGCTGTTTCCTCCTTGCTCATTACAGAAACCACGTTGAATCCACTTCTGCATTTCTGGAGATGTGTAGATGTATTTGATAGACACGGAGTTTTTTTTTTAATAAACTATATCTTTTAAGTCAGTTTTAGGTTTTCAGTACAATTGAACAGAAAGTACAAAGAGTTCCCATGTATCTCCCCCCCTTCTCCTCTACCCAGCTCTCCACCTTTAGTATTCTGCATTAGAGTGGCACATTTGATACAGTCGAAAATCCATATTGACACATCATTATCACCCAAGTCCATAGTTGGCAGCAGGCTCACTGTTCACTCTGTGCATTTGTGTTCTGTATTTTAACAAATACATGATGATCCAGCTTACTACTTCTGTTTTCCTTTATTTTACTTAGAAAGGGGTGCAATATCTGGGCCTTTAAAGCAGTTTAATCTAATTGAGTTTTCAATACTTTCTTCTTGGCTACTAAGTCAGTTCAAAGAAGGCTGTAATTGAAGACACCTGACTTATTTTGAGCCCCTGTAAAGGTCCAGATGCTTTGTGTACATGAGGTGCTTAATGAGTTTTTCCTTTAATATAAACTTGTAATTATCATTACAGTTTCCACAGAATAAAATAAAAAATAAAGGACAATGAAGGGAGAGATGGTAGAAAGAGATAAAAGCAAAAAAACTGACTGTAATTCTGAGAATTAATTTTTTTTTTGTTTGTTTGTTTTTTTTGTTTTTTTGAGGTAGGGTCTCACTCTAGCTCAGGCTGACCTGGAATTCACTATGTAGTCTCAGGGTGGCCTCGAACTCACGGTGATCCTCCTACCTCTGCCTCCCAAGTGCTGGGATTAAAGGCATGTGCCACCACGCCTGGCTGAGAATCAAATATTTTATTTCCAATCCTGCTACTAGGTCTGAGGATGTAGCTCAGTGCTTTTCCACTTATGCAGCCTGTGAGAGCTCCTAGGCTTGATCTCTAGCACCGCCCCCACAACAGAAAGTTCTGCTACTGGGGTTTGGTGCTAGCCAGATAGGAAAGGTGAGTGATGAAGAACGATTTCCCCAGTCCCTTCCTCTTCCCAATCTGCCAAACGGCCGAGGCCTAGACCCGGGTTTTCCCATCTTGGAGACAAGAAAGTAAGACCAGTGAGAGCCATTGTCCTAAAGCTTTTAGTACTCCATTCAAGATCAATCCCAGAGTGAAGGCTGCAGCCAATTGTCAGAAGAGGCCACTTCAAAATGCACCACTGTGGCAAAGTGACCATTTACAGCTACAGGCAGTTGGAGAGTAACAAATGCAAGAAAACCTCCCTGCCCTGTCTTTGACTTCCCCAAGACAGGGAGTCGATTTCCTTTACAAAAGTGTCCCTTCTCCCATTCCAGAAATACAAGGGCAACTCTTTTCAATGGAGATGGGGAGTCCATTCCAGAGAATCTGCATAGACAATTCTCACTAAACCCCTATTGTGCACCAGTTTCTCTCATATATTTTCTAGTCTCTTGCCCAGAATATGTCATCTTTTAAAGCTCAACTCCCCCTCCCTTTTCTTTGCTAAAGGTGATAATGTAAGCTGATGAATCTAACCACTTGAATTTCATTTATTTTTCTGTAAATTCTCAGGAACATAAAATGTTAATAAAACCATGTGCTTTTCTCCTTCCTGTTTAGGTCACAGATCCCAGGCACTAAATCTAGGAGAGAAAAGAACAATTTTCTTCCTCACTAAAACTGATGTTATGGCAGGTAAGATACCACTGGCTTAGAATTGTTTGAAGAAAGCATAAAACTTCAGTCCCTGAGCCCTTAGCTCTTCCAAGCCCTCTGTCCCTGGAAATGTATTTGATCCAAATAAGCTCCAAATGGACGAATCAGATAGAGGATATCTAGACCATTCCCGGGAGCTCCCAAAGAGAGGGAGTATCTGGCCTTTCTTAGAATATCAACATGGTTTCAGAATGCCCACAGAAGAAAAGACAAGCAATGAGATCACAAAGGAGACACAATCTAAGAGTGAAACTATGTGTTTTCCTTAGTGAAAATCGGCACTCATGATTTCCTCTTGTATATATGTCTATATCCATATCTGTAAAATTTAACCAACCCTATCTCATGTTTCAGGGGCTTAACTGAGTCATGGGCAGTAAAGGAGGCTACCAGAGATGTGTAATTAGGTTTAAGCTACTAACTCTAGTGGAGTTCAGGTTCCATATCACAAAGAGATACTTAACTCCTCCTCCAGCCAGTTCACCCCAAATTTCTAACTTGGATTTGTGGGAGAGAAGAAATCATCTGTTAAATGGGGGAATACTTTTGGGTCTCTGAGTGCATTATTGTATGCTGAGACCATTGCCCCTCAAAGCATCACTTGGCAGTTCATTGACAATGTAAATTATTTGCATGTAGCCCCAGGGCACAGCCTTATTCTGGTTCTCCCAGCACTGGTTTCATTTTAAAACCCTCATCCAGATCGATCCTGCATTCCAGAAACTCCCGCAGTCCTAATCAAGCCAGAGTATTTGTCATTTACTATAGCATTAGTGAGGCTTAGTATTTAAGGTTGGGCTCAAGAATCTATGCTTTAATAAGCTCTGCAGGTGTCATATATGTTGTACTGAATAGAGAAATGCTGTGTGACTATCTGCTCAGTGCGCAGAAAGCTCAGGCCTGTGGAAAAAGAAGTCACCTACTTTATTTCAGTGGTCTATCCTCTGTCTGGTTGACATGTCCCTTTACCTCATGAGACTAATTATATTCATTCAGCAGCATTGTAGCACACTTTCAATGTACTTCCCCTCATCTTCTTTGGTGGGGGGGAGTGTGACATGACACGTGAACTGAGAATAAGCAAGTGTCATGCTATTTTCATCAAACCCTTTATTATATTTACATTGTGCCAAGGGCTTTCCGTGGTGGTCAAGAAAATATTAGTGAATTGGATACTCATAGGAAACCAATCATGTTTATTTGCAGATGGGGAGACAAAGTTGCAGAAAGTTAGATAAAAGGTGTGCAGCTAGTTAGTAGTAGAGGCAGGATTTAAACCCAGGCAGTTGATGCCAAAGGTAGTGTTACCTCATTCAATCCTTTCAGACTTCTACAGAATCTTAGCATTCCAATCTTTCCCATTACTTAGGCTACTGGCAGTTAGTTTAGAACCTAGAATTAAATCAATTATGTTCCACACCAAAATAACTCCTTTCCTGCCCTGGTCCGGTAAGTTCCCATTGTTGGCCTACAATGGGAATGCCTCTATTACCTGTCTAAAATGTTAAGTTTAGGGCTGGAGAAGATGACTTAGTGTTAAGGTGTTTGCCTGCAAAGCCAAAGGACTCCAGTTCGATTCCCCAGGACCCACATAAGCCAGATACACAAGGATGCGCATTCACCTGGAGTTTGTTTGCAGTGGCTGGAGGCCCTGGCGTACCCATTCTCTCTCTCTCTCTCTCTCTCTCTCTCTCTCTCTCATTCTCTCTCTGTACCTCTTTCTCTCTCAAAAATAAATGAATAAATAAATAAAACATATTAAAAAAGAAAGAAAAAGAAAAAAATTTAAAACAATAAATAAAATAAAATGTTGTTTGTTGTACAAATATTGAGCTCTAAGCAATATGAAGATTCATTGCAATGGAAAGTAGATGAATTCCATATACAAATATAGTGTCCTTAAAAATATTTTATTTATTGATTTGCAAGCAGACAGAGATAGACAAAAAGAGACTAGGCATGTCAGGGCCTCCAGCTGCTGCAAGTGAACTCCAAATGCATGGGCCACTTTGTGCATCTGGCTTTACATAGGTACTGGGGAATCAAACCCAGGCCCTTAGGCTTTTCAGGCAAGTACCCAACTGCTGGGCCATCTCTCCAGCCTCAATATTGGCATTTTTTTTTAAAAATTCTTTCAAATGCAAGGGATTAAATGCCACTCAAATAGCATTAGGGAGAAAACTAACTGACCCACACCTAATAACTTGGGAAACTATGTGAGAGAGGAAACTGCATGCACTCATATCTCAACATCTTCAGGAGTTTATTACATTTCTCCTTTCTCCAGTCTATTTCTAGATGTTTGTTTCTTTTACAGTATGTCTTCTCCACTAGGTAAGGAAAGTCCCAAGTACTTGCCCCATCTTGGAATGTCTGTTGAAGAAAGGTATATCAGTAACATAAAAGAATTATGATTGCTCTGCTAGATTTTGCCTGATTACTGATTGGCCCAACCAGTGTAGCCAGGGAAAGGGTATGTATTCATATGTGGCGAAGCTTGCTAAAGCCTGGCACACTTGTTCCCTCAATGAGCACTGAATGTTCAAGGTCTTGAATAATAGAACTTAGAAGTATAGCTGGTCCAAAAAACATAAAATCAATTACTTCTATAAGACACCACTCTATTGGCCTGCAGTTTGGAGCACAGAGAAGGCTGTTATGTCAATACATATGTGCATATGTCTATATGGCTATCCTATATCACCTATAGACCTGCCTCTCATTATCTATGTACATGAATGCATATCTAGTTCTATATCTACTATCTCTCTCCATATATACATATATATATATGTTATATACATATATATATGTTATATATATATATATACATATATATATGTTATATATATAAATTTATATATATATATATATATATATATATTAAATTATATATATATATATATATATATATATAAATCATATATATATATATAGGTGTTTATGGAGACTTTTTGTTGTGGAGAAAAATGGTGGAGTTTCATTTTTCTCTAATCCTTTCAACAAAGGTATTTTGAGACTGTTTGTTCATACTTCCCAGGATAGATTTAGAGGCAGAAAGAATAAGGAAAAAAAGATAAATATCTTTCTAGGAAATGGATCAGAATCTCAAAAGGAAAAATGCTCTAAAAAAATAACTCTATATGCCACTTCATTATTTGTCATATCCTAGTGCAAATCTATTTCTAATGAATGACTTTCCAAAATTCAGGTAAATTTTAAAAATAGACAAGAAAAAGAAAGCAAGTTCTTGGCTGTCTTATGTGGTAGGCAGGGTGGGAAGCAGAACTGATTGGAGAGTAAATTAAGGTCACGGTGAGCCATTTCCAAGTACAGGCTCATATTGAAAGAATCATGTATCTGATAGCCTCTCCATGAGAACCATATTTGGTTGGAAAATCTGAGTAAACGCAATAGGAAAAAAAGAAGGTGGAAAAATATGCCATCAAACAGTACTGTAGGGACGAATTAGAACAGATCCAGAGAAGAATAGAAAGACCTTACTCTTCGGTAAGCCCATGCTGGGTAGTTTTGACCTCAGTTGCTCCTTAAGGAAAATAAAAGTCCTTTCTCTTGGTTGCTTCATTATAAAGATTCTTCAGCACAAAGACTCTTGGAGGTTTCCCAGGTGTCTGCCACAGTCTGGAGCACACAAGCAGAAATCACTGAAAACAGGTACAGCACATTGGAGGTAGTGTGAACACTGAATGTGTCACAAGTAAGTGACACATTTTCTGTAATTGGCACCAGACACCAAAACAAAGTCTGTCAAACTTTAATAGCTGACTATCTGGGGATCGCATTGAGATGGAGAACTCCACTGACTGGTTCTCAGGTGGGGTTGGTGATTCTGTATTTTTAATGAGCTCCCAGGAGATGCCTTCTTGGGCCACTCACCGTGCTTCAGTGGCAAAGATCTAAGGGGCTTCTGATGGTCAGTGAGTTTTGTAGCTAATTTTAGGACAATCTTTCAAATTCTCAAAAGAGTTTTACTGTATTGTCAAATGCTGCCTCAATATAAACATATCCTTATTACGAATGTCATGGGATGATACTTAAATTTAGGTGACCAAAGAGGCTTTCAGGAATTGGAAATTTGGTCTTCAAATGATTTAAGATACTTGGGTGATTTTCATTTCAATGGAGGAAAGCCAAGCTCCAAACACTGCCCTGTTTGTATATTAGCATTACCTGGGTAGCTTTAAAGATCTTAACGCCTGGCCCTTCTCCAGACATAATGAATTAATTGGTCTAGCGCTCAGCCTGGGTACCAGGATCTTTAAAATACAATCAGTTTATTTTCAGGTTCACCTCAGGATAAGAACCATAGTAGACAAGTGAAGCAATTCACCCAACCCATTATCTCCAAGCATATGAAATAGTGAGATTTATATTAGATAAGATCTTATTATGTAATAGTTTAAAATCAATAAGACCAAAGTAAGAAATATGATCAAGTGAAAAACCTGTCTGTTCCCTACCTTTGAGTCACTGCCATGTAAATGATCTTGAGGACTTCCTTCTCAGTGTTCTTTTTTTGTGTGTGTGGTTGCTGGGGTGTTAAAGATTTCAAAAAGCTGACTGTGAATAAAGCAGGAAATGAAAATTTATAATACATAAACAATCTCTTCAATCAATGTGTTAATAAATAGGAAATAAATAATACATAGAAAATACTGACCAGCATCTTGAAGAGTCATGTAATAACACTAAAAATTATACATGACTTTCCTCATGCACATTCATCTGCATTGCATTGTCTACATGTACTGTGATGGTAAATCTTCATTGTCAACTTTTCTGGCTTTAGAGTCACTATGAAAAGATGCATATGGGTTTGTCTGTGAGGGCCTCTCCAGGAAAGAATAACAGAGAAAGGAAGACACACCCTGAATGTGGGCAGCAGCATTCCATGGGTTGGGGTCCTAAATAAAAATAAAAATAAATAAAAAATAAAAAAAATAAAAATAAATAAAAAAAGAGGAATCCAACTGAGCAGGAACATTCATCTCTCTTTGATTTCTGACTCCAAATACAATGCAACCAGCTGCCCCACACTACTACACCCATGATTTTCCTGCCTCCAACCCTCAGTTAGCATAAAATTTTCCTTCCTTAAGTTGCTTTTCTCAGGTATTTTGGCACAGAGAAAAGAACTAATACAGAAAATTGTTACTGAGAACTGAGTCTGTTATAGTCACAAACCTGACCAAGTTTTCTTGGGCCTTTGGAACTCATTCACAGGAAGAAAGTAGAAATTTGGAACTTCAGGCTAGAAAAGCCCTTGTATGCCTAGATATTAACGGGTCATGTTGATGGGAGTTTGAAAGAGCAGGATTTCAAAAAGATAAACAAACAGTGGAATCTGAGTTCATGAAGCTTCAGAGAGGAACAAGTACCCCTTCAAGAATGGGGCTACAGTTGTGTGATCTTCTAGCAAATAATCTGGTTGAATTCTGCTCACACTCTGAGAATTTGGATGAGGCTAATTCCAAAGGTAATAGACTAATTTGTTTTAAAGGACAAATCTCAAAACAGGATAACATTCAGGCTGTGCTATGGTTACTTCTCACTGCATTGATCCAGGTCTACCATGAGGGAGAGCGAGTGGAATAAAAATAGGTGGAAAGTTTGCAGAGGAGAATAGCATGAGTGCATTTAAAGATACAGACAAGACAGATGCCAAGGCAGCAGACATCGTGAAAGGCTTCAGCCCCATTGAAGAGATGTGCATGCTCCACACTGGGAGGATAAAAACAGCCCAAAGCAAGACCTCCACCCATTGATGGCACAACCTGTAGAAAGCTCATTTTAAACAAGATATCCTAAATGCCTCAGAAGGAGATCCCTGTGCACAAGCTATCTGAGAGAGTGTTCTCACATATTTATCCAATCAGGCATGCAGAGGCCACCATAGCTGTGACTCAAATGGTCCAGGCTACATCTTGTACTGGCAGCAGCACTTCACAGGGCTGTCTTATAGTACTATTTTGCACAAAGGAAAAATGCAAAGTTAAGTGGTCCCAGAGGCTTGCTTCTAAAGAGCTTGCTGAGGCCATGCAGTTTGTGGCAGGGTCAGAGTCCCTGCAAGAAGGCCCTGAAATGCCATTGTGTGATGTTATGAAGGTGAAGCCTAAGTTGCAAGAGACCCCAGTATGGTGGATGTTGCAGATGTCAGAGCCATGGAATGTCTCCCAAGGAAAAGTACAAGTGTGGAGTGCATTCAACCCAAAAGAGAGCCTACATGTGGTATAGGAGGCCGGTTGGATAGTGCTACCCAAGGACTTTAAAACCAAGATAACTCCATCATAAACCCTGTAGGTATGGAGCTATGGGATTCGGTATTTGTCCCATTCAGTGTCATCCAGTCTCAATTTGATGTAATGTGCCTATACTAAGATCCCATTCTTCAAAGTCAGAATCATAATGTTATTTTCTGTTCGATTGTATATAACCTTTTTCTGGTTTTTCTTTTGTTGTTGTTGTTTGCTTACTTGTTTGTTTGTTTTTTTTTTAATAGGGTCTCACAGTTAAGAATACATCATGGGTTTTTCAGAAGATACTTTGAACTTTTGGATAGTGTTGAGACTTTTATACTATGGGGACTTTTATGCATGAATATATGCATACACAGAAGTGGAATGGTACAATTTAAAGTGATGTGTTTGGGTGACAATGTGACAAGGTATGCATTTGTATGGGAAATCTTCATTGTCAGGTTGGTAGAACTTAGAATCACCATGGAAATATATCTTTGGGTTGTCTGTAAGGAAAGGATCTAAGAGCACACAGTGCTCTTTCTCTGCTTCCTGACTAACGTACAAAGCGACCAGCTGCCTCATGTTCCTCCTGCTAGTTTGGCTTCCTACTAATGGACTGTTCCTCTCCAACTGTGAGTCAAAATGAACCCTTCCTTCCTTAGGGTTTTCTGTGAGGTATTTTGTCAAAGTAAAGAGAAAATTAGTTAATAAACATATTATGTGTTTTTAGTGTTTACCTATCTATATATCTATTGCTTCCATTACTTTGCCAGTCCCGGGGGTGGGGGTGAGACTATTTATTAGAACTTAGACAGCTGCTGACCCGCTGGTAGGCACTTACACTGTTCACACTTCAACCAAGAAAACTGACAATGTGTCAAACTCCCAGTATATTACTCTTGGGTTCAATTCTAAGAACCCAAGAAATGGCTGGCCTTAGGCCAATTCCCACACAACAATCAAAACAATTCTGTTTTGATAAAGAAAGAGGAATAAAATAACTAATAAATAAATAAATAAACAAATGAACAGCTGACCTCTACTTTTGTCTTTTCTTTGGTAGCCTAGGGGTAAAATTTTTGGTTACAACAAAAGCAATAGGGAACCTTAATTAGTTTTCTTTTTTTCTTTTTTTTTTTTTTTTTTGAAATACAATTAAAAGCTGAAAACTTTGGAAATGTCATTGTAATACAAGAAGGTCCACAAATTTGATTATAAGCATTTCTCCAAATTGCACCAATTAGTCCTTTCTCTAATTAAAGCTAGTTCCAACCTTAGGACCAGCAGAATGATAATCAAGGTGAAACACTGAGAAACAATATAGGCACTGATCAAAATGTGAAAGACTCAAAATAACTTGCAGATGAAAGTAAGCTATTTGTATGTGATGTTGTGGTGCTGGCCTTGTCAACACTCTGACAGATTGTAGAAATTGTTAAGTCATGAGAGAACTGGGGCTACATGCAGCTCAGTCGATAAAAGTGCTCATGTGCAAGAGCATAGGTTTGATCTCTGGTATATAAGAGCAGCGGGCAAGGAAAGGAGGAAGAGATACACACGACATTTAATCTTTAGTTGTAGGGAAGGGTTCTTTGTGTCTTGCATTCCTAAAGTAAGTATGCAATGCGAAACTGACTATCATCAGAATAATAAATGTATTCCTAACCAAAGTTTAAAAATGTCCAGGTTGAGTAACTGAACTCTTGTTAAAGTTTTCCTTGACTACTCATACATGTGAAATGCGAGGGACAAATTCCAGCATAAATCTTTACAAAGGAAATCTGACTAGCTAACAAATCACTAGACAAGGTCTGCAGTGTGGAATTTCTTAACAGGCTTTGCTTCAGAAAAAAAAAAAAAAGGCAAGTCAGCTGTGGAACCTTGATCAGATCGCTGTTAGAATTTCTAATTTCAGCTTCAAAGATATGGGCAGATGCCAGAAGATAAGCTTCCAAACTTCAAAAGTCAAATTATAAATTGAAGAAAATTCTGCAAATCAACCAGTATAGCTCCATTAGCTGAAAGTGGCAACAAACCAACCTTTAGGAAGTAAGTGTAATTTAATACCTCAGTTCCTGTCTGCCCTGAGTGCTCCGATTCTTCCTTCTAGTCATAACCTTCACATGAATAGTGTCCTCATGTCATATACCTTCAAAGTCCTATTCTTTACTCTATGACAGCTAGCTTAGGTGAATTTGTACTAAAATCTTACCAGAATTTTTGATTTAAATAATTGCATTTTAGAAACAGGACTTGGTTGCCCATGCTTGCAAGGACCCTGAAGAGATGACTCTGTGGATAAAATTTTTGCCATACAAGCTTGAGTATTTGAGTTTGGATCCCCAGATCCAATATAAAGCTGGATGCTAGAGCACTAGCATCTATAGTCCTGGCGCACATAGGGCAAGAAGTGAGGCACACAGAATCACCCAGAAGCTCCTGGGCTGGCTAATGCAGCAATGAAAAATGTGAACAAGAGACTTTTCTTCAGACAATGTGGAAGGTCAGAACTCACATCTGAAGTTTTACACATACACACACACACACCCCACTGGGTAAACGCAGGTTATCTCCCTGAAGTACAAGCCTTGTTGGATGACTCACTCCATCAATGCAGTCTGATTGACCCAGGATCTGGTTCACATAGTGGGTACCCATCACTAAATTGCTAATGAAGAATTTACCCTGTTCGCGTCCTGTTTATATGGTGGTGGGAGAGAAGACAATAAATACCAAGAACTGAACTCTGCAAAAACATCTTAATGGAAACATTATTCAGCACATAAAAAGAAAACAAAAAGATTTTTAAAAAGAATCGTATTTGAAGTGGGTGTACTTTTTAGTAGATATGGGGTGTATGCTGAGGGGCTTGTTCCGCAATCATTTTCTTCTATTATTGAAAGTGCTTTTAGAACATTTTAGAATTAAACCTTAATGCAAAGGAATGACATTTCTGGTAGAAATTTCCAGCTGGGTCAGCGAGGCTGTGTCAGCATCTATAATTGCAGCAAGTCGCTTTGATTTACTACCTGGTTTCCATAATATTCACCCTGCCTCTACAAACTGGTATGTAAAATCATTCCTAGTCCAAAGAGGTCACATATTCAAAAGCAGTGGGCCACCTGAAATAAAGAGAGAGTAAATAAACACCCACATTTTTGCTACACAAAGATAGGGCATTTGTTCTATGTTCAGAATTCATTTTTCTCTAATTCATTTCTCTACTCACAACTCTCTTTCACCCTCCACATACTGAATGGGAATAAATTTTGAAATTGTTCATTTAAAAATGCTCTTCTAAGTGCAAGAAGAGCCCATTGGAATTTGACTTGTGGTAAAAAGAAAGCTGAAGGAAGGGTAGGAGTGGCATCTTTCTGGTAAAGCCTTAGAATGTCCAAGATGATAAGAGGTTGGCATCTTTCTTACACACTGTTTTCACTGTGACATCCTGTGACCTATCTAATGCTGCCTACTCAGTTGGGAAGACGAATGAGATTCGTGAAGGGGGTCAAGAGAAAGTAGTGAGGGCTGGAGAGATGGCTTAGCAGTTAAGGCGCCTGCCTCCTAAGCCTAAAAGAATGCCAGTTCCAATCTCCAGCAGTTCCAATCTCCAGGTCCCACGCTTAGCCAGATGCAAAGTGACACAAGGGCTCAATGCCACACTTGACCACAAGGGGCACACACATCTGGATTTCATTCGCAGCAGCTGGGAGGCTGCTGGCCCACCCATCTCTACTGTCTTTCTCTGTCTCTCTTCCAAAAAAAAAAAAAAAAAGAGAGAGAGAGAGAGAGAAAGCAGTGAGAGGAGATTCTGATTGAAATATATGCATGCATAAAATTGTCAATTAAAGTAAAACATAATTAAAAAGTAAAGAAAACAAAAAGACAAAAGAATTTTGAACAGAGGCACCAGGAAACCAAAGAGCTTAATTTGTAGTGCCTTCCTTTTACGTTAATTCAAGTCAGACAGACCCTGGGAGTCTTTACCCCATGTGCTCTCTGGGAGCCAGTACTCTTTGTCAGATTTGCAAAGGGAAGATACATTAATTGTCATCCTTTAAATCTGCTTTTCTTTTTTTATTCCATTACAACTCTGTTCTGTCACAAATTCCCTTATGTCTGGTAACACTGAAGCATCAAGGGACATTTTCATAGTTCATTTATAGAAAAAGTCAATTTATAAATGAATTTAGTTTGGGTGGGTGGGTTATAGTTCTGTGATTGGCAGCCACGTGCATTCACAGTGAAGTGATTCTTCAGACACTCAGAGCAGGAGGGATTCTGAGAATATTTCTACCACTAACTGTACTAATTCTTCTAGTACATCTTTATAAATCCCAGGGCGAGGTATATTGTGATATGATGAGGCCCTGTAACACCCACCAGAAACAGAATATAGATAGCAGAGCAAAAATAGCATTTTACAATGTACAGACCAAGAAAGTAGTTGGAAAATAATTCTTTTACAAGAAATATTTTCAATTGTTAAGTATTAGATTTGTTTCTAATATATATATATATATATATATCTGTTTTTGAGTAGATAAGCAAAACTTAAATTTGCTAGAATTTCCATTTGAATGTCACCATTCTATAAAATACTAGAAAAAGCAAGTATATTTAAGTAATATTATAGCTTTGTTCACCTGAAGTTGTGCATTATGTTTTAGGATGTCTGGTGTAATTTTTCATTATGAATTCTGATAGTACTTGGTCAAACAGTATGCAAATTTTCTCCTGACACAATTAGATTACCTAAAGAAGCAAGTGTTAAAGTGAAAAACTTCATACCTATGTAAATAATCAGCAGTTAAAGTTATATGCATCCCAACAAAATATCTGTTGATTTAAACTTTTTATATGTTTATTAACTTCAGATTAACTACATTTTAAATAATAATGGCTTATATTAAACCCAAAATACAATAAGAAAAAAATATCCTTATAAAAGTAAAAATCATACCCCAAAAGATAGAACATGGGAAATAACTACTATCTAGAATCTTTTTTTTTTTTGAGAGACAGATGGGGGAGAGAGAGACAGAGAGAGAGAGAGAGAATGGGCATGCCAGCAGCCTCTCAGTCTCTGTGAATGAACTCCAGAAGTGTGCCCCCCCCCTTATGGGCAAATGCAGCATTGCACCCTTGCATCATGGCATATGGCTAAAAGGTGGGACCTGGAGAATCAGTCTGGCATTCTTATGCTTTGCAGGCAGGCGAATTAACCACTAAGCCCCCTCTCCAGCCCTAGAATCAATCAACACTGAAAGTAAGAATTTAGGTAAAATATTGTGATGACAGGAAGTATATTTGGAGTAGTGTGGAAAAATATAGTGAAAATGACGAAAAGAAATATGGAAGATTAATACAATCATTTGGCCCAACTGAAAATAAATTACAGAAGATGAAATTGTAAAATTAATTACTTTACCCAGATATTGAATCTTAGAGAAAATACAAGATCATTGTGTTTTCATTTTTTTTCTTTCTTTTTTTAAATTTATTTTTTTATATTTATTTTTATTTATTTTTTTTTTTATATTTTTATATTTATTTTTTATATTTATTTTTAATTTTTTAAAAATTTTTTTGGAGAGAGACAGAGAGAGAGAGAGAGAGAGGAAGACAGAAATGAGCGCACCAGCAGCTTCTCAGCTGCTGAGAACGAAATCCAGATGTGTGCGCCCCCTTGTGGGCAAGTGCAGCATTGCGCCCTTGCGTCACTTTGCATCTGGCTAACCGTGGGACCTGGAGATTGGAACTGCTGGAGATTGGAACCAGCGTTCTTAGGTTTAGGAGGCAGGTGCCTTAATCCCTAAGCTATCTCTCCAGCCCCATTTTTTTCTTTCTTAATTTAAATTTAATTTTGTGACCAATAAAGAAGAAAATAAAAATTGTTCACATTTGTGGAGAAGTGTGTTATGTTTTGATGTTTGAATACATTGTTTAATCTTTTTTTAATTTTTGTTATTACTATTTATTTTTGAGAGAGAAACAGACAAGTAGAGAGAGAGAGAGAGAGAGAGAAAAATGGGTGCACCAGGGCTTCCAGCTGCTACAAACGAGCTCTAGATGAATGTGCCCCCTCGTGCATCTGGCTTATGTGGGTCCTGGGGAATTGAACATGGGTCCTTTGACTTTGAGGCAAATGCCCTAACTGCTAAGCCATCTCTCTACTCCACATTGTAGAATCTTTTAACAAGGGCAAACATATCTAAATCCTCAAATATTTACCATCTCTCTATGGTATAAATATTCACATCCCTTTGTCTATCTTTTGGATTTATATCCATGTTATCTATTGTTGTTAATACTTTACCCTACTATGCACACTAGATCTTCTTACTCTGATATCACTGTAACTTAATGAAACTCTTTATAGCTCTCTTTTTTTCCTTCACTTGTTAGCCTTTGGTAACCACTGCCCAGAGCTCAACTTCTATGAGGTCAATTTATCTCTTGTCTATGTATGGGAGGTGTCATTTAACTCTGAGTGTGCATGCCTATTTCATTTAACATGGTGATCTCCCACCCTACCTTGCTCTTACTCCATGATGAATTCATTGTCTTAAATGAGTACTGTGATCTTTCATTACAGCCGATTGCAATGAAACAATAAAAGTTCTTCAATACTGTTTAAAGAAAGTTGGATGTTTATAAAATTTAGATCTCATGAATATTTAATGTGAATTCACTATGGCCAAATGAAATATTCCTCAACAAAGTATTAAATTATAAAAGTACAGCTAGAAACACAAGCATTCTTTTTTGAAACTATTCTTAGCAAGATGAATGTTAGTTGTTTCAAATTATTTAGATGAAAAGGTTGACAAAAACTAAACAGAGGCATTACTTAAATTTCATACAAAAGAAAATATAAAAATACTCCCTAAGACAACATGTTGAATTCACAGGAAAAAAAAAAAAAAAAAAAAAAAAAAAAAAAAAAACAGTGCTGGTGCTGGATAGATTGCTCAGTGCTTAAAGGTGCTTGCTTGCAAAGCCTGATGGCCTGCCTTCAATTTCCCAGTACTAATGTAAAGCCAGCTGCCCAAAGTGGCACATGTGTCTAGAGTTCATTTGCAATGGCAAGAAGCCTTGGCATACCCAGTCTCTCTCTTTCCCTCCCTCTCTCTAAAATAATTAAGTAAAATATTTAAAACAGTATTGTTTAAAATTGTTTTATGAATGGTAACAATCATTGTACTGTTAATTTAAAGAATTCGTCCTTCATATATTTCTGGAGCAAAGTTGCTATATTAGACTAATTAAAAATACACACACACACACACACTAAAAAGGTAGGAGTGGGGATGGCGACAAGGGAGATGTGGAAGGCACCTACTGGCAAGCCTGATAGCCAGAACTCAATTCTCCAGCCTCATATACAGACTGAGGTAAGAGGCCTAGGTGTCTGTAATCTCAATGCTCTTAAGGCAATGAAGGTGGATATAGGAGAATTGAGAAGCTTATAAGCCAACTAGACTGGTGCACATGATACAACAAAAACAAAGGGGAAGTGGAAGGTAAGACAAGCACCCCAAGTTTGTCCTCAGGCCTCCACAGATGTGCTATGCCATGGATGTGCCCCCCCCCCAATAGACACACACATACAATAAAAATAGAGAAAAGTTCATGATTAACTTTGTACTAATTTCCAGGTTGGAATGTTTCTCCACAAGCATGCAGGAAAGCAACAAAATAGACAAAATATAACTATTTTTCCAAATAATTGATCAAACTATTTGGAAACCATAGAACATGATGTACCAAATGGCCTTCAGTGCTGGAAAGTGTTTATTTCATTAATTTTTCAAACTTTGTGTATCTTCTTTGGATATCAGACTTGGTAAATATTCCTGCCAACATTTTGGTTTGTTCAAGGTAGGGTCTCACTCCTTGAGCAAGCCATGGCCTTGAACTCACAGTGTTCTTCCTACAGCTGTCTCCCAAATGCTAGGATTAAAGTCATGCTTTACCATGCTGGCTAAATATTGTTTGTTTGTTTATTTATTTATTTATTTATTTATTTATTTGAAAGAAAGTGGGGGAGAGAGTGTATGAGTATGCCAGGGTCTCTAGCCACTGCAAATAAACTCCAGACACATGTGTAACTTTGTGTTTCTAGCTTTTACATGGGCACTGGGAAATCAAACCCGGGCCATCAGTCTTTTCGTACAGGTGCCTTTAGCTGCTGAGCTATCTCCCCAGCCTAGAAGTTGTTAATTTTTTTAATTTGGTTTGTTTTGGAGTCTAAATGTAAGAAGATAGTCTACCTTTCATGAAGGTGTTATAAACTGTAAAGGACTCCAGTTTTGAATAGTTGAAAGAGCAGCCAGAATAAACCAAGACACTCAAGTTGATGAAGTTCAAGTACATTATTTGCATTTGGATCATTATACAATGATGTGAAGTACTGTAGATTGCTGAATTGGAAGTATATGAAAGCTACCCACTTTTGTCTTTTTAAAATTAATTTGTGGAGCTGGAGATGTAACTCAGTGCTGCTGCACTTGCCTAGCATGGGCAAGGCTTTGGGCTCAATCCTTAGCATTTGAAAATCAAACCAACTAACAGATATATAAGGGCTTGGAAAATTAATATCACATGAATCAAATATAGACTGAAAGAATTCACAGGGCTAATAAAATTTGTGTTGTATAATGACAAAGCTGAGTAACTAATTAAGATAATGAAAAGTTTTAAACAGAATTAATGAATAGCTTGACTTATTTGATAAGCAGATTAATGAAGACTCCTGATTTGCCATGAAATAGTGGCATTTTCAATGTCAATGTCAGTATAAAGCTCCTAATTAAGCCACTGTAATGACAAAAATTGCTAAGTGGCTTCATGTATATCATAAACTTAAGCATTAGTTAATGTCTAAGAATACCACTCATATTCTTGGCCTTAAAATGGCCTGAAGTCCTGTGCCTCATGTAGGAAAAAAAATTGATGAGTGTTTTATTTTTAACAAATTTAATAAAAACTTTCAAACCTTTAAATATCATTACCAATCATGAATTGTGAAGATGAAACCACATTTCCTAAAACATCAGTCATAAAAAGCAAATTTCAGTTAGTCCACCTAGAAAAAAACAGAACTATATTCCTGAAAGACAATACTACAGCAAATCACAGGTTTAAAAATTAAGCAGATACTGGGTGGAATCCCAGCACTAGGGAGGCAGAGGTAGGAGGATCGCCGTGAGTTCAAGGCTACCCTGAAACATAGTGAGTTCCAGGTCAGCCTGGGCTAGAGTGAGACCCTACTTCTAAAAACCAAAAAAAAAAAAAAAAAAAAAGTGAAGCAGGAAAAATATGTAGGGAAAATGTATTAACCAGAATTCAGAAGTCAACAGACACAGCTTCATGTGTTTTCTGGAAGGACTGGGATTTGCTATAGTTTCGATAATTATCTTTTTAAATTGTTAGTTATAATTTATTTTATTGTACCAGAATAGTAAATAATTTCACACGTTTTTTATAAAGCACATCCCCCCTAGCTTGACCTAATATTTGGCCATTTCTAACTAATGACCTTTATAGTCCCAGATGACTTTTCACAGTAAGGTTTTGCCTAATATGTGCCTTTCATGTCCATTATTTATTATTTGGTAGTGCAACAAAATTATTATAGATAGTGTGGGTAATACATGACAGGAATTTATTTCTCACGGTTCTGCAGGCTAAAATTATCCAGGTGCCCACAGAGTCCGTGTGCAGAAGCTCACTCTGTCATTTAGAAAAGGCTGGCTTCTCATGGTCCCCTCACTGGTAGAAGGATATGGTGGTTTGATTCAGGTGTCCCCCCATAAACTTAGGTGTTCTGAACGCTAGGTTCCCAGATGATAGAGATTTCAGAATTAATGCCTCCTGGAGGAAGTGTACTGTTGGGGGCAGGCGTATGGGTATTATAGCCAGCTTCCCCTTGCCAGTGTTGTCCATCTGATGTTGGCAAGCAGGTGATATCCACCCTCTGCTCATGCCACAGTTTCCCCCTGCCATCATGGAATCATGGAGCTTCCCCTCAAGTCTGTCAGCCAAAAAATAAAAAAATTCCCCACAAGCTGCTCTTGGTCCAGTGTTTTCTGGCAGCAATGTGAACCTAACTGCAACAGTAAATTCGCAGGGCTGTTTCTGCAGAACTTCATTCCTGTAGGCTCTCTCCTCAGGATCTAACACAGCCGAAGCTTCTACTTCCCAATATCAGTATCTTCATGAATGCAAAAAGTAGGGAAAAGATCCACATTTTCAGACCATCGCCCATGGGAAAAGCAGCAGGAAACGTAACAAAGGGATAGCCCACTCCTTAACGTGCTCCTCCCTTGGACAAAAAGCATGGCTTTCAGTGGCTTCTTCCCACCGCGGATCATGGCACCTTTCCTTGAACAGAAAACTTGCGATGGTTCCACGCGGGCGGGAGCGCGAGTTTTAATCTGCATGCTCGGCAGAAGCTCCACCTCAGTGATAAAGAGCTTCACTTTATTGTTTCTTTCTTCATTGTGCGTCAGCCTCAGGGTCTCCACTCTCTTGCTCTTGGTGTGTGTAGTTATAATTAGTGCAGGATGTGAAAAGTAACCTGAGCATGAAGTTGGAAAGCAGAGAAATGACTTTGAAAACAGAATCTTCATCCTTTCACCGGTGAATTCATTCACCTAACTGCCTGGTGTCGGTTAGGAACCTCTTTGCTTTGGAGGTCTCAGATGTGACACAACCAAAAATAGTAGCAAGTATTCAGATCTTCATAAAAGGAACAGACAGCTCTACAAAGCCTGGGGTTTGAACATTGGTGTAGTCGGGCTGTAGTTCTTTTGTTCTGGTTCCCTCTTCTCATTGACCTCCTGACCTCATTCCTCTGGAGATACAACATCAATGGCTCATCATGATAACGTGCTGGATAAAGTCAGTTTGAAAAACCTGGAAGCTGCACTCCCTAATTTCTGTCTCTCTCTCTCTCTCTCTTCTGTTCCATTTGTAGATAACGGTCCCGTCATCTGTCCCACTTGAATAATAGCAGTCCTAGGACCAGCATAACATGTTTGGCCACAGATCCTGATGCAATAGTCACTCAGATACATCAGCATACAAAGGCTTCTCCATAGAGTCCTTTTCATCAAGTCTTGTGAGGCTGCTGTGGAACCCAGGGTTTGGGGATCTTTTCCAGTTTATTCCCCCATCCAGAACTTTCATGAAGAATGGGTAATGATGCCTTCTCCGTGTGAGCTCTCACTTAACTTCTTCTGTTCACCATTACAGTAGGTCTAATTCACTTAATAAATCCCTGTCTCCTGCTAGTCTCGTGGCTCTGACTCCCATGTTGAATTGTTACTGATAAAGTGCTTTGTACCAGAAGTGATTCCAGGGAAACAGAACCATAAAGATGGGAATCTAGAATTGGTTTTCTCACCTAAATTAATGTAAAGGCATTAATTACCCATCATTATGATAAATGGCACACTGGCACTAGAGGGCATACAGTGGTAAATGATGCTTAAATTATCACCTGTAGGCACTTAATATCAATTTAATATCAATTTCTCTTAGAAGGCAAGACTCTCAGTGAACAAGTGGCTCCTGCCAGGGAATATTTTAAAAATAAAGGGATTAGGGCTGGTGGAATGGCTTAGTGGTTAAGGCGTTTGCCTGCAAAGCCAAACGACCCAGTTTCGATTCCCCAGGACCCACGTAAGCCAGATGCACAGGGTGGCACATGCATCTGGAGTTAGTTTGCACTGGCTGAAGGCCCTGGTGCGCCCATTCTCTCTCTCCCTCTTTCTCTGTCAAATAAATAAATGAAAATAAAGGGATTAAAAATTGTAGGCTTGGTGCCTTTTAACAGCTGAAGACATAATAGAAATAAACTGATGTGCTCAAGATGTTAAATGTTTATACCAAGGTCCAATTATAAAGTATTTATGTCTGCACCAAAAGAAAGTCTTGGTCTTACAAGGACAAGACTTCTCGAAACAAAACTGCCTATCATCTGTCATGTTATATTTCCAGTATTGATAAGAAAGAGGAGAACAGTTAAGTACAATGTAATAGGATAATGTAGGAAAATTTAATCCCTGATTTGGTCAAGCCTCATTTGGCAGCAGAAACACTTTTGTTTCTCCTCTACCTGATGAGGGTAGTCTCCTTCTAGTCTAACAAGATCCATACTGTCCTTGCATGCAAGAGTTTACTTGAGGAGATATGTGGTACTTAAGACACAACCTTACCACCCATTTTAATAGCCTGGTTAACATACACATCGTTCATACATATATTTCAGTCATGTCAAGCATTCTTAAGTGTCTTTTATTGTATTCCTAGAATTGTGCAATCAGTACCACAATTAATGTTAGAATATTTTTCTTGGTCACAAAAGAGGAGCCCGATATTTACTTATCATCCCTCAAATACCTCCATCCCTGGGCTGCAGAGATGGCTTAGCTATTAAGGCATTTGCCTGTGAAGCCAAAGGACCCAGGTTCGATTCCCTAGGACCCATGTAAGGCAGATGCAAGGGGCACATGTGTCTGCAGTTCGTTTGCAGTGGCTACAGACCCTGGTGTGACCATTCTCTCTAGGTCTTTCTCTCTTCTTGATAAAGGAACACATATTTTAGTTACTAGGTTAAATTAAGTCTCTGATAACAACTCCTTCAAATTACAATTGCACTGGTGTTCTGTTAGCAATAAATTTTATGTTAGAGAAGGGCAGACACATGACTTTACCAACAAGTTTAACTGAAACTTGCTCTTCAGCTTCTGGTGTCAACCTTCAGAAGTTTAAAGAGCTTTAGGTATATTCTAAAACCACTTCTGGATGCCTGAATTCAACTTCCCTGGATAGCAAACCTTACCAAGCATACCTTACTGAACAGTCAGCAAACAAACAAAAAGACAAAAAAAAAAAAACCCTACTTGTGATAGGAACAAATTTTATTTGGCTGACTAGTACTATACCTGAATGTCATCATGCACATTCAGTATATGTATTAAGTATACAGTGAAATGTCTTGTTCTTTATTCTATTGAGTCTCTGAGTCATAAAATATGACTATTTAGAATTGCATGAGGACCTTAATGAATACTGTGTGTACTACTGTTTAAACGAATGGCATTGAGAACATTCAAACAGTCAAATATGAAAAGAAAATGATTCGTATAAAAGCAAGAGAAACATATTAACTAGACCTTGAGAATTGTATGTCATTTGTTTTTGCATGTGAGTGTATAATACCATCTACAGTGTTTGGTTTATTTTCTCTGCCAATCAGAGAATTAAAAGGCAAGAAAAGGTTTTAAAAGAATAAAGTTAAATCAAAGTAAGAGATAAAGAAAGCAGAGAAGACAGAAAATTCTGGGAGGGGGATTTTCCAGAGCTAGAAAATCCATACTTCCAGTGGTAGCTGTTCTTTTATTAAGTGGGGAAAGCCTAGTGTCCAGAGTCCATATTGGTCAGGCTAAATGAAGGTGAAGGCTCTGCTTGGTCCATTATGCGTCTAGAATTGTGCAGGTCCCAGAAAGCCTGCCAAGCCAGCCTGCTGGTGGAAATATTCACCCAGGCAGGAAAGAAAGATGAAGTGGAGTCATTTTCTTCACCACCTTGGCTTAGAATATAGTTATTTATCAAAGATCCTGTTTCCCTGTCTGCCCTGCCCTGACAATTTCCTAGTGTTTCATCTGTATAGTGGGTATGACGTGGTGTATGTGTATGCACATCCGTTGTAGATACAGAGCCCTGTGTACATGCACACAGAGGCCAGAGGAGAATATTGGTGCCCCCTCCCCACCACCACCATTGCCTATCTGCGTGTTTTCTTGAGCCTGAATACTTTCACTATTTCGGAAGCTTTGCCATTTTCACCTCTTGGCAGCCTCAGGTCTGTACTACCCACTGGACTGGGGTTACAGACATGTGGTCATTCATAGCTGTTTACGTGGGTTTGGGGTAATTGAGCTCAGTGGTTTCAGGTCCTTATGCTTGTTGGGGAGTATGCTTAACTGATGAGCTACCTTTTTAGCCTTTGGTATGGTATTTGTGACTTGGCAAATGTTTAAAATCTAAATAATGTAATTTGTGGCAGACTAATAGAGGTTAGATATAATCATGCTTTACTCGTAAAACTTACATGATAGACTGTGTTCATAATGTTAAACATTATAAATTTCAAAGATTTTTATTTTAAAAATAACTATGTGATATTTAAATCATAAACCTTTAAAGTCTTATTGGAAATTTTTCACACGGAATGAAGATACATTAGAAAAATACACACACTTTTCTCTGTAAAGGTTTACAAGAAGAAAAAAAAATAAAAGCCTCCAAAATGATATCTAAACATCTCCCATGGTGATTCATCTTTTATGTAAATACCACCAAGAACACTAAAGAATGTTTGAAATGGGAACACGTATAAGAAAAGTTGAGATACTAAAAATACATTTTATTCTCAGTGTCCCAACTTCAAGCCCAGATTTCATATGGGCAGATTGTAAAGATAACTCTTTATAGCTTACAGTCTATGGAGGCCAAGGTTTTAAACAAAAACAAAACAACAACAACAAAAGCCGACTAAAATCACCATTGCCTGATTGCCAACAATTGAAGAAGGAAGCTATTTTTTAAAAAAAGTTTCCTAAGATGATAATTATAGGTATAATGTTCTTTCATAGAAAATATATATTGATCCAAAAAAATTCTACTCAAAATATTCCAAGATTTTGGGTTGGCTCTTTTCCTTCTGGCAGTGGAATGTGGCTATCCAAGCAGCAAGTGGATACTAAATAAGGACATTTATCTGCAATGATGAACCCTGAAAGTTGTGGATCAAGCCCATTACGCCAACTCCCTTTCTTCCGAGGACTCTGATTTCCTCCCACACCACAGACTCATGCACTGCTGGAAAGTGCAGCCCTGTTTGAATGGAGCCCAGCTCCGCATATGCCCAAGCCTCTGAATGCCTCTGCGGGGGATTTCCATTGTCCTTTTTGACTCTTGCTGAGAAAATAATCTCTTCCCCACCAAGTCCAGCATCCAGGACTCACTGCCATTACAGAAAAGCCCTTTTCTTTTTTGCCTATTCCCCATCTGTCACTATCTGACAATATCCCCTGGTAATAAAAACTGCTCCATAACAAGCAAAACAAGAACAACAAAGAGCAGTTTACCAAGAATTCAGCGTTACTTTTGTATGTGTAATAATTAAACTTGCATTTGCTTTCTTGTTTAATTGTCACACTCTCCCCAAGTGCATTCAGTAGTCATCCATCCATTTAACCAGTTTGCTGAATGTGTAAATCAGACAGTCATGATCCCTTTTGCTGTGAGACAGCTTTGCTCTCCAAAAAGAACTGATTATTTCAAAAGCTTCCATCAATTTCTTATCCCACTGTATACACTGGAATCTTGAACTTGAACCATGCTTTTTAAACCTAGCTCAGTTATCCCTACCTTATAATTGACATATTTAGTCCATTAGCATTTAACATAAGCATAGATATAGTTATAACATAAACATAGATATGGTTATCTAGAGATTAACAAACTTCTATTTTTTTATATTTTTTCACTGGTATGTTATTCCTTCTTTTTTAAATATTAATTTGCAGAAAATATAATTGAAATAATGTCAATATACATCATTACTTTATATATATATATATATATATATATATATATAATTATTCTATCCTAGTTAATTATGATTTAATGTTGTACCAGTTCACAAATCATGTTAGACACTTACAATAATGTAATTTCCTTAAATTTTGATATTTTTGAATATTTTTTGAATATTATTTTTTGAATATTTATTTCTATTTATTTATAATTTCTATTTATGTTATAATATCATATATATATATATATATATATATATATATCAATGATCTTTTAAGTAAATTAGAAAATAAATAATTTGCATAGTCATATAATTAACACTTCCAGTGATCAATATTCTTTGCAAATTGGAATTCAGTATAATTTTTACTCAAGTTCAAGAATGTTATTTAAAACTTTTTGCATGTATGTTTGCTCTTTTTCCAAATATAGAAAGAATAATTGATTTTAAGTATTTCTTCTGGTACTTTACTCCCCCACCCCTTTTTTATTGTTTCTTCTTTCTTTCACTTGAGAAAAAAAAATCTTCTATTGTCTTTCAGTTTCCAAATTTTCTAATGAGACATCAACAGCAATTATTCATTTACTTATAGTGCTGGTGGTTGAAGTCCAGAGGTTCTTACAACAAAGCATATATTCTACCACCAAGCTACACCCAAGTGCAAATTCTTCTAATTATTTCAACATACCGTGTTTTCTTCACTATCTCAGGGTTTTTTTTCAAATGCCTTTTTACCTTTAATTTGTTTTTAGTATAGTGTTCTCAGTTTAAATTTTTTTTTATTCTTCTTTATTGTGACCAAAATACCTGGCAGATGCATAGCCCAAGGGAGGAAAGGTTTGGCTTATGGTTTCAGAGTGTAATCCACCAAGGCAGGAAGGTGGATCAGCTCCAGGGGTGAGAGCACGTCACGGCAGCTCCTTAAACTTTGGCAGCCAGGAAGCAGTGCGTGTGCATGGAAACAAGGCCAGGCTATAGCTCTAAAATACCTGCTCCAGGGACCCACATGAAAGCTAGCCCATTCATCTTAAAAGCTTTGACAGCTTTCCCAGAGTAAGCAGTTGGTATACAGGTTTTTAAACAAGTGAGGCTGTGGGAGGCGTTTCAGAGTTAAGCCATAACAGTGGTTAAAAAAAAATGTGTGTATTGTAATGCCCAGTTCACAGTTCCCCCAGTGACCACCAAGGATGACCAAACACCATGCAAACACAAAGAGCTTTACTAGGGCTTAAGCTCGGTCTCTTGCCTTCACCAACACAGTGGATCCTTACAAGAGCCTGGAGAAGCAGAAAAGCCAGCTTTTTATTGAGGTTTGAGCAAGGGGGAGAGGGCTATCACCCACGCAACTACATGATTGGCTAATTTGAACAGTAACTGTACTTGGGGGTTCTTGATTGGTCTTAGGGTTTTGGTGGGCTAGGTCTAGGGAAATTTCTAACTTAATTGGCTCAGCAAGCTGTGGTTACATTTGAACAGGTTGGCGCGGTTACATTCATTTGATTGGTTGACATTTACAAAACTCTGAAATGGTGGATCTTATTGGGCCATCTGGCCCAGGAAAGCAAGAATGTTGGCTCATGCTCACACAACAAGTTTATGGTTTTTCCTGGGACTGCTTGTTCTTCCCTTGATTCTGGGAACTCACCCCTGTGGCCTACAGAGTGACTGAGGCCTGTCATGGTGCTATTCTGGCCTGGGTCTTTCATAGATAGATAGATAGATAGATAGATAGATAGATAGATAGATAGAGAGATTTAAGTGTTTTCTTTTCCCACCTTTTTACTTCATTTTCTGTGATTACAAAGACACATATACATCAGGTTCCTTAAGATCAATGCCAACGGTGGTTTGAATGTAAAATGTCCTCCCTAGCATCAAATGTTTGTGATTAAGTTTCCTACTTATTCCCTAGCCGGTGGGAGCTTGAGAGGTGGAGCCTTGCTGGAGGAGGTGTGTGGCTGGGGCCAGGCTTTGGAGTTGATTTGTCCAGTCTACCTGGTGTTCAGAGCAAGCTTGCTCTTGCTCCTTTGCTCTTACAGCTGCAGAGTTGTGAAGCTGTGTAAAACTTCCCTTTGAAAATGCAAACCTGAAATACATCCTTTCTTCCCATAAACTACTTCTTGTCAGATGTTTTGTCTAAGAGATAAGAATATAATATAACTGACAACATGATTTTTTTTTCTGTCATTTTCTTTTTTCTTTTAATCTTTGGACTTCTGAATGTAACATTTCTATTGATCTGCCCTCAAAACCACTGATCTTTTCTTCTACAGTGTTCAATTTTCTGTCATGTCATTTAACTAGTACTATAATTTTATTTGACATATTTTTCACTTTCAAAATTCTCACTTGCCAATTTCTAGAACTTCAGTTTGTTTTTGAAACATTCATCTCTCTCTTGCCAGAACACTCTAACAAGTCTGTGGTGTTTTTTTTTAAATTTGTTGGGTGAAATATTTCCATATATGGTCATATGCATGTTCATTTCAATTAAACTTAGTTATCTTTTGACTATAGGTGATATCTTTCTGCTTTTTCATTTGTCCAAGTTCCATTGTGTTCTAGTCTATGTGCATAAAGTAACAGTGGAAGGTAAATAGTAATTTGGGACTTCTTTGACTTATGGTTTTCCCAATAGATTCAAGCCTTTCCTTTTATATACTGGGTAAAGTTAGTGGCTGTCATTCAGATTTTTCCATGACATGAATTTAGGTGTTAAGTTATATTTAAAAACATATTAGATTCACTTCTATTTCAGTTTCAATTGGATTAAATTCTCATTGCTAACACTAAAAGAGTGAATCCTTTGATTCTGAGAATTATTGATCTGAGATAAATTTGGCACACCAGTTAACATCATTAGGATTTCAGTTATTTTTCAATCAACTCTGAATGATTTGAAAATTCTGACAGAAGACGGAGACTGACTCATCTTAATCTTGGTAATCTATAATTTTAATTTATTTTATACACATTCTTTGTGAAGCTAGCTCTTTTTAAATCCTGTCATAATTAATATTTTCCTAAACACTTTGAGCTTTTATTTTTTTAATTTTTAGTGTGTAGTATGCATATTCGTGTGTGTGTGTGTGTATGTGTGTGTGTGTGTAGGTGAAAGTGCATGCATTTGCCTTGAGGACAGAAGTTAAATTCATACCAGACCAATGGAGTCATTACTGAGAGAATCCTGATTTTTGTGGCTTGGTCTTGTGAAACTGTTTTGCAGGAGAAATATGGATGAGTTTGAAATCTTGGCCTAAGAGACAACGTGTAGTACTATAAGTACAATTTCATGGACTATTCTGGTCAGAGTTTAAAGACCTGAATGCAGTAATAACTATGGACTGTGAGGTTTGGTTTCTGAAGGTGAGAAAGCACTTTGCCTAGACTGGGCTAGAAGCAGTTTGATTGAGAGGCTTGCTGTCATGTGAGAACTTGTGCTGTGTTTCATTGTGTGGAAATGGACTGGTGTGAGCCAAGGGATATGGCATAGAAAGGAAGAAAATCTATGGGCCAAAGCTGCTGCCCATTCAGCTGCAATTGTTTGAGATTATAACCATTGAGATTGGGCCAACTAATCTGCATTGGGACAACAGAAAGAATACAAACTCTTTTGAAGGGGCCTGAATGCTGAAGGAGTATCCTATTCATCAAAGTCTGCTTTATTCCGTTCTCCCCCATTAACAAATTGGTAGCCCACCTGGTGCTATTGAGCATAACAAATTCAGGAAAGAGAAAGTCATTGAATGTGCAACAGTGTTTTGCTTTTGGGGAATGACCATCTGCAATGTGAAGCAGACTTGTTTGATTACCTGTGTGGAGGCTGGATGGAGCCATGAGGATGAACCGTGGGCTCCTGTGAAGACCCAGTGGAGATACCAGTTATATGGGATGGCTGCCAAGGAGAGCGGCTGGCATCAGATGAAGGTTTCCAGAACTGTGAGTAGCCTAGTTAGTGGGGTGGATTTGGAACTCCCAAAATCTTGTATTTTTTTGCTATGTCTGTCTCAGCACAAATATTTATTCTCTGCCATTATGGTTTTATGGTTTTACTTTTCTTTCTTCCTTCCCTCCCTCCCCTCTTTCTTTCTTTCTTTCTTTCTTTCTTTTTTTTTTTTTTTTTTTTTTTTTGTATTATGGCTCTGTTAAAAGATCTTGGATTGGCCTGGAGAGATGGCATAGCAGTTAAGCGCTAAGAACTTGGGACCTCACATTTGCAAGATAAGCACTTTACTATGTCTCCTCCCCAGTCCATTTGTATCTTTTATTTTCACTGTTTTAATAATTACTTTGGTTTAGTTCTGTTTTTGAGATTATGCATGTTTATAATTAATTTTTCACCTTTATGCACATGGCTCAACTTATTAAAAATGAACTAGAACTCTGATCTATAGTGACATTTTATGTGTGTCCATAGTGTGTCAAATTCCAGGACACACTAAAATGAATTAATGAATCATTTGAAAATCTGTCAGAAGATTCATTGAGTCTCATTCTGAATGGATGAAAATGATGTATGGCATATGAAATAGATATTAAAATATCATTACTGTAAAAGCAGGTAATAAAAACTTAATTTAAATATACTAGGATACTCACAATAGACTAACCCAATTGTGCTAGCTGGATATTTTTTCACCATGACAAATATCGGAAGTGGCAACTTAAGAGAGAAGGGATGTATTTTGGATCAGGTTTTCAGAAGCTTTGATCTGGCATGCTCCACTGCTGTTGGTCTCTGGTGAGGCAGAACACCATACTAGCAAAACCATGGGTGGATTAGTCAGGATTCTCTCCAGGAACAGAACCAATGCAATCAATTGGTATTATAAAGGGGATTAATTGGACTCATTACAACAGTTCAACAACAACTATCTGCATACTTGAGCAATGAGGAACACAGTAGCTACTCAGTCCACATAGCTAGATGACTCAGATATTCTGATCTATGACTGAAGTCCTAGAGGATTCCTGGAGAGCCACGGATCTTCAGTCTACTTCGGGAGGCAGATGGACCTGGGTTCTTGGAGGTAAGGTTTAGGAGTGACCACAGCCATGCAAACAACTCTGAGGCAAAAATGAAGCTTCTATTCAGGAAAAGCACAAGCTGCCAGGGCTGGCTCACAAGAAAGGAGCACAGCCCACCTGAGTTCCTCAGGTAGTGGGCTTTATAGGGTCAGTTGGGAGAAAGTGAGGAAGGGAAAAGAACTCCTTTGTTCTTTACCTTAGCCATTTCAAAAAGCTAGGGTGTGAGACCAGAACACTGACCAGATGACTTATGAGATAAGGGGGCAGGAAACCATGACCTGGGGCATTGTTAGGCAAGGAAGGGATGATGGCTGGGTGGTTTCTTGATGAATGTGAATAACCCACTCTGTCCCATCCTGCTGTCCTTGGTGACTCCACTTTGGGACCTGCTGACTTAACAAGTTCCATTGCCAACGAAGGATAGATAAGCAGACAGGGAAGATGCACATACAGGTACAGTGGAGACAGCCAGGCAGAAAGCACTCACCAGAGAGTATCTTGAGCAACAGGTGAAAAGGGCTGTGTTTCTCAGAGCTTCCTTATGTATAGCCCAGCACTCTAGAGGAAGAACTCAGTTTGAAAGAAGGGCTTCCTTCTCCAGTAATAGACCCACCCAAGAGGAATGTCTCTGGACTCCTCACCTGTTCAAGTTGACAAAAGAACTGACCCATCACAGTGTTATGCGCCTAATGGGGCCACTATGTAAGGAGAGATGAAAGAAGAAACCTTTTAAAGTTACACTTTTAGGGACCTGCTTCCTCCAACCAAGCGTCACTTCCTAAAGTTTCTTGCACACAGTCGGGTGCCACCCCTTTACCACATGAGCCAGCTGGGGAGAGTTCACATTTCAACCCTAAAAACCATACATCAAACTAAACTCATACTGAAAAAAAAGAAAAAAAAAAAAAAACCAACTAGTAAAATATAGTTGTAATGGCACAAAATCCCCTAAAGATAAAAAATATAAATTATTTTGATAATGAACACTCTTTGAAAATTCAGTTAAGCCAATCAATATAAAATACTAAAAATTTGAGCCAGAGGTGAGTTGTAGGTCAGGGAGAGCTCTGATTCCCCCCAAACAATATAAGATATTGTCAAGGCTTTTGGTTGCCCACCCTGTTGCTGACCTTTTTGCTGAAGACAACACATGCTTTGGCTGCACGACATTGAGAAAGCAAGTTGGAGCTGAGCTGGACGTCTCCTCCCTATGGAATAGGAGCCATGATGCTGGAAAGAGCTCTGTTGGGGGAAAAAATTCATCATCAGTTTTAACTGGCAGTGGGCCCTGTAAGCTTCTCAGCTGGCCAGCCAGTCCAAAAGTGTCAACTAATGCAATGGTGGCATGTCTGTTATGTGGTAAACCCCTCAAATCCATGCCTGGTATTGCAAATCTAATCAAAACTCTAATGCTGGGTAAAACTACAACTGTTTGGCTAAATGGATATGTTATGAACACCAAACTGCCCTCTAACTGTTTATGTTTATGCCCGTATAGTAATGCTACTCTCACTTTTGATTAGAGAAGCATCTCATTTCAGATAATGATGACTATGGGGAGACTCAAAACTCATCAAAGTGCTGAGAAGTGATAGTTGAGTGCTCAGCATCAAATAAGACATCTCTGTCACACCCTCCAGGGACCATTCCAGAAGAAGTGGCAGAAAGAATGCAAGAGTAAAAGTATGAGGAGAAATGCATTGGAACACTATCTTCCAGAACAAAGTGGTCATTGTATTCATGTCCTTACATTCACTGTACATTCACCAATTATGAAAGACCAATATAGGGCAACAACAACAACAATAATAATAATAATGACACAAAAATAGAAATGGGACTAGTTGGAAAGAACAAGTGTATTATTAGAAGAGAGATAGGAGATGGGGTACAAAGGAGGAAAGTGGAAAACTATTTTGATCAGGTAATATTGTATATGTGTGTGTGTGTGTGTGTGTGTGTGTGTGTGTGTGTGTGTGGAGGTTGTCAATAAAGCATTTAAAATTGAAAAAATATACAATTAATTTATAATAAAAAGAACAAGCAATAAGATTTCAGGAATTATGATTTAGAGTAAGGCTTTCTAAAATGAGAGGAAGAAACAAAAAATTTGAAATTTTGCACAAAGATGGATAAGTGGGTCTGTCATTTTGACATCATCCCTCCTCATGCTTTGACCACAGGAGGGATACAGATCAGCCCTGATTAAAATAAGATCGACACCAATGATGACAGTTAACCCACCTAATGATCACATTATGAATACAGCAATGGAATCTCATGTACTCCTTGATCAAATTTTACAGATAGTAGAAAATAGTTTTCAAAATCTGTGAAAAGGAGCAATTTTCAAGGGACCAGGAAGATTGCTCAGTGGTTAATGGCACTTGCTTGCTGGTTCATGTTTGATTGCCTAGTACCCACATAAAACCAGACATAGAGTGTGACACATGTACCTGGAGTTTGTGTGCACCTGCAGTCATCCATTTATTTTCTCTTTCTTCCTCTCTCTAACAAATAAAAAAAAAAAAAATTAAAAGAGTTATTTTCCAGTACAGTAAAATAATCTCATACATTTGTATAATGTCTTAGGAATTGTCCATCTCCAAATATTTAGCTTTATAAAAAAAGATGATAATACTAAAGGACAATTTGAATGTGGATAAAATTCTTCAGAATGATGATGCACAGTCTGGAGTCTTAGACATTCTTGTCAAGGTCAGTACTGTGGTAAACAGCATAAACACAGCAGGAGACAGAAACAATTGTGTAGTCCAGTCCAGGGACCAGACTCAGGTTCAAACCCAGGCTACACCATTGAATAACTGTCTTTTTTTTTTTTTTTTTTTTTTTTTTTTTTTGGTTTTTCAAGGTAGAGTCTAACTCTATGTAGTCTCAGGGCGGCCTCCAACTCTTGGCGATCTTCCTACCTCTGCCTCCCTAGTGCTGGGATTAAAGGTCTGCGCCACAACACCTGGCTTGCCATGTTATCTTACTTATTTATGCTTTAGTATCCTTATCTATAAGTGAAGAAAATAATCATAGCTTTGTATTACTATTTATATTAAATATGTTGGTGCAGTATGGAAAATATGCTTGAAATGTTGCTTGCAGTACATTAGATATTTTGTGTTATTATTAGGGTTGTTCATGTACCCACATCTTAAAAATAGCTAAATATATTAAAAAGAAGTTCTATTGCTTACATTTTGGGTAATTATTAAAATTTCTTTCTTCCCTGGGAAATGCAACTTTTCTGGCTGATATAGTCAGCAACATGGAACAAAAGAATCTTTGGTGACCTGTCAAAGAAGCTTCTCATAAAAATTAGGGAAATATTATATATTCTTTTAGGAATCAGTCTTCTACATTTACACAATTTAATTCAATGGTGAATGAGGCATGTGTTTGATTTCAGGTTAAGACAAATAACGTGTAATCAGATAGTTTGTGCCTGATATTACCCAGACCATTGTGACTCCATCCTTGATATTGTCTAAGAGGGAAGTAGACATGAGAGAGATCATGAATCCATGAAGGCTTCTAGAAGTGCAATGTCAAAGGACTCCTGGAAAGTAACAGGGTGGTTAATAAGCTTTCACTTTGATGTTACCAGCACGTGAGAGGGAGAACTGGTTATGCATAGGAAGCAAGGAATCTGCATGGGTTGGATGTCAGTGAGAGAAGCAGGTGTATCACTCAGTGGTAAAGAATGTATCAGGTTATGGGTTTAATTCTCAGCACTGTCAAAAATCAAATAAAATAAATAGAATTGGGTAAAATTTTAGTGGATTAATATTTTACAATTCTATGTGCCCACCAGCAAGCACTGCCACAAATACAATAGCAAATATAATGTTCTTCCTTTAATTTGGCAAATATAATATTCTTTCTCTCATTTGCAACAAAGTCCATGAGTTTTTCTAACCTATCACTATGCGAATCCCCTTCTCTTCCCAAAAATACTTGAAGCTAAGAGGATTCAAGTTTTTCCTTATCATAATATGTCATAACATCTACCAGTCCCCAAGTCCTACAAATCCTTTCACCCCTGAGACCACAAATTCTTGGAAAACATCTTCCATGGAATTCACACATACAAGGAAGGTTCTAATTTGGCTGTGACAAGAATTCAAAACATTCAAGCCATCTGCTTTGAGCTTCTATTTTTCTTCTTTCCAAAGTCAGTTCTTAGCAAATGGCCATTTTAAAGTTCTGGGCCGGTAACCCAGAACATTAAGAAATAATAGGTGATAGAGTAAAATATCAGACAAAGATTAGAATTTGAATACCGAGTTTTCATCATTTAATCTTTTAATTATATCTATGGTGAATTAATTACTTTTCTTGCTGCTATGACAAAATACCTTTTCATAAAGCAAATAGAAAGAAGGGAAGAAGAAAGAAAGGAAGGGTGGTAGGTTTATTTAGGCTTATGGCAAGGACAACTCCAGCCACAAAAGCAGGAATGTAAGGCAGGTGGTCACGGTGTGTCCATAGGAAGCACAGAGAGATGAATGCTATTGCTCAGCTTGCTTTAGAAAAATATATTGACAACCCTGATACATAAGCACAGTGTACCCTAATCATAATCCCTTCACACCCATTTTGCAACTTCTCTTCCATCTCTTTCTCCCGTATCTATCACCCCTTTCTATTGAATCCCCACTTCCAATTATTCCCTCCTTTATTATTTTTTTTCAAGGTAGGGTTTCACTCTAGCCAAGGCTGACCTGAAACTCACTATGTAGTCTCAGGGTGGCCTTGAACTCATGGCAATCCTCCTACCTCTGCCTCCAGAGTACTAGAATTAAAGGTGTGCCCCACCATACCCGGCTAATAATAATTTTTATCGGGAACTTTAAAATATGCACATAGTTGGACATATTTCTGTTGGATTATACTGTTGAATCCTCTCTCCATGACCCCATTTCTGCCTCAGTTTGGGTGTTTGTAATCACTGCAGGGTCCTGAATGAATGCATCAGTCAGTTCCTCTAGGGAGGAAAATGCCTCACAGTACACTTTCTCACCCGGTGGCTCTTACATACATTCTACCCTAACTTTTATGTTTAGTCCAATTTATCACTCTTGGCTAAAGAAGTTGCTTTTTACAGATGCCGATGAAGACAGGGATGTCCAAGACCCATTGGGAAGATGAGAAGTGAAAACTCTGTGCCTAGAACAAGATGAAATATCCCTATTACATCCACCGGGGCCAAAGAAACAATACAGAAGTGGTGGATTAAGTAAGAATGCTGCTCTGCAGGCTAGCCAGAGAACCTTCTCCAGGGAGAGGGTGTAGGCACTGAGGAGACTCAAAATTCATCCAAGTAAATAAGAGGCTGCCAGGAGCTCAACACTACAGGAGACTTCTAACTTGTCTTCTCCCTTTTATTCAATCTGAGACCCCAGCACATAGGTTTTTGCTACCCACATTCATAATAACTCTTCCCTTTTCAGATAAATCTTTCTGGAAACACCTATACACACATTTCCAGAGGTATATCTCCTGCATGAAGATAAATCCAGTCAAATGGACAATGAAAATTAACAATTTCCAGATAGGTTTTCACTTAAGCTTAGCTTTGGGTGGAATAAATGTTATAGTAACGTGAATATTTTGATTAGTAATCAATGGTGTTATCAGTTATGAGAGTTATTTTCTTCCAAAGACTACAGGGAAGGCATTAGGAAAGCAAGTGACACTCTAGCTACTGTGGATCTCAACACTTTGCCTCAAAGGGAAACTGAAGACTTGCTCACTAACTAAAGCTAAACAGTATGAAGTTCAGTATTTTTAAAATTAATTAATTTATCTTCAAACAGAAAGAGTTAGAAGAGATACAGACAGAATGTGTGAACCAGGGCATCTATCCACTACAACCAAACTCCAGACATGTGTATCACCTAGTGCAGCTGGCTTTACATAGGTACTTGTGAATCAAACTGGGGTCATTAGGCTTTGCAGGAAAGCACCATAACTGCTGAGCCATCTCTCCAACTCTGAAGTTGGTTATTTTAAGCTCATATTTCAGAGCTAACAGGTTTTATCTACGTCTTGCTCTTAGCCTCTGTTTTATTGGTTTTAATGTCTTTTCACCTAAAAACTGAAAATAAAATTGTATATCAATGTCATTTTGAAAGGCATTTACAAGTTTCATGTTAGGATAATTGGGTAAATAATACCACAGGAACATTACTAGTTGGGTTTGTAAGTCTAATTATATCACTTTATTTGTTTAACTCATTTTTTATTCTGGACATAATTTAGTATGGCTACATCATGTGTTGGAACCATCCTTTTCCTTGTCCCTGTTCATGTTCTGCTGGGGGCCCTCTTCAGTGGGGTTGCTGGAATTCTCCATAAGGTTGGTTGTGGGTTGTGCATTGTGAGAGCAGCAGTCAGATATTGGGGCAGGGCAATGCCTCTGGGTGTGACGTCCCAACCTGTGGCTCTCTTACAGTCTTTCTGCCCCCTCTTCCACAAAATTCCTTGAGCTATTGTGGGTGTGTTTTAAGTCTACTTTATATTGATGCCCAAATTATTCATTCCATAGAGAAATAATATATAATATTCAGAGCTTACACTCTTTTTAGAAACGCTGGCTTTGCTTCTGCTATCAAACATGAACTAAGTAAATTGTGAGAACATTTGCCTTTAGTAATTTCCACTTCCAATTAATTTTAAATGATTTTATTTTAATAAACTCCTAGACATCAAAGAACTTTAAAAACGTAATCATGAAAGCTTTTCCAATCCATATGCACTGACTGTGGACAGAGGGTGCGATTGATGTAAAGTGAAGCCTCAGATGAAGTGCACTTTCTCCTGCAGAATGAACCCCTAATGCCAGTAGAGTTGAGCCCTGACAGATGTATGTGTGGTAGGATTTGCCAACTCTGATTTAAAAACATCTCATCCTGAAAGAAGTAATCAGAGTTTAATCTTGTCAATCTCCAGTTCTTCATATCAGACCTGATTCGGGGCCACTGGGGAGGAGACACTGACCTTGTAACTATAATCCAGTCCCATGGAGCTTTGTGACAGGAGAGGAAAGCACCTCAACTGTTTTGTGTAACAAGTACAGCCCTTATGTCTGGTTGCTTCTGAAGTGTGATTTCCTAGTGAAAGAAATTGTTCTTAAGCAGGGCATGTTCACTGATTATTTTCTGAAATATTTTGCAAGAGTCAACTTATAAACACTTTTTCTAGCACTTAAATGCAAGTAATAGAGCTAATAGTTCTCTACACTACTTTCTCTTTATTTATATGGATAGGGGAAAAAGAAGTCCCAGAAAATGAGCAAGAAGGGTGGGAAGGGGAAGCAGCAGAGGAAGTGCCATACCAAGAAAGCACTTCTCAACACACACTAAATTGCTCTTTTTCATCTCTACTATCATTCCTTTCCATTCATTACTATTATTACTCATTTTACTTGGTTACTATATATATTAGACTCGTGGTACATCATAAAATTAGAACAGATAAACCAAATAAAAACAATAGAGCAATTTAAACAATGATTGCATAGATTCATGGAAGCATATTTTTTAATGCACTAAAAATGTGTCCTATATTTTCAGAAAAGTACAACCAAGAACAAAAGGGTTAAGACATGCAGGACCCTGGTCACTTTCATGGTTCGCAGGAGACTTGTTATGCTCATTTCTTAAACAAGTACTTTTTAGTTAAATTTCACTCATATACTCTGGTAAAACTCACCCATGTTTCTACAGGGTCAGTCTTAGTAGAGATTTCAAAAGATATCTTAGGGCTTGAGAGATGGCTTAGTGGTTAAGGCAACTGCCTGCCAAGCCTAAGAACACCCATTCAATCTCCAGGTCCCACATTTAGACAGGCGTGTGACACAAGCATGCAATGCTGCCCTTGCCCACAAGAGGGCACATGCATCTGGAGTTTGTTCACAGCGGCTGGGAGGCCACTGGTGCCCATTATCTCTCTCCTCTCTCTCTCTCTCTCTCTCTCTCTCTCTGTCTCTCTCAAATAAAAAAAAAAGATATCTCAGATTACTAATGAACATCATAAGCATTTCTGTTGAAATATAGTGCTCAACTGAAAGAATATAATATTGTTATTACAGAACCAAGTGTTCACATCCCAAAGAGTTTGCAGTTGTAGTTGAGCCAAAAGAAGATTCATTGTGTATATCATTTCATCTACTTCCCCCATAACCACATATGTGCACATGTATGTGAGTATGTGTGTGTGTGTGAAGAAAGAAACAGCTGTTTACAATTACTTTTGTTAGTTTTTATGAAATTTTTATTTGACTATTTTTCTCATTTTTTATTATAGCAGAGCAGAGATTTATTATTATCCATACCAACCTCTTATATCTAATCTAGATCTCAATATGTATAAGGATATATCTGCTTGGAAATGTGTGATAAGATAGGTATCCAATTGACTGCAACCCTTTGAAGAAGAGTCTTAACCTTACTCCCAAGTATGTGTAGTGATGATCATGCTGGCTTATATTTATTTTTTATTCTTTTTTTTTGGAGAGAGAGAGACACACACACAGAGAGAGAGAGAGAGAGAGAGAGAGAGAGAGAGAGAGGAAGAGGAAGAGGAAGACAGAGATGGGCATGCCAGCAGTGTCTCAGCTGCTGAGAATGAAATCCGGATGTGTGCGCCCCCTTGTGGTCAAGTGTGGCATTGCGCCCTTGGGTCACTTTGCATCTGGCTTAATGTGGGACCTGGAGATTGGAACCTCTAGAGATTGGAACCAGTGTTCTTAGGCTTAGGAGGCAGGTGCCTTAACCCCTAAGCCATCTCTCCAGCCCACTGGCTTATATTTTAAAAAAAAAAAAAAGTATTCAGTATGTAGCTGTTAAGTGTTTAATGAATACAGTAGGGATATACAAAATTATATATATATATATATATATGATCTTTGTTCACTGTGGTTGGATCCATACTTCTTTTAAAAACTGAATTAACCTTTAAAAGTCAGGATTTTTTACATAAGGTCAGCTTTTCAACTTATTATTTATTTTTAACACAAATATTTAATAGCATTGGGACCTGCATTTGTATAGAATAATTATCTAGAGCTGAAAAAGGGTTGATCCATTGGATATATTCTGCAGATCACGACAGTTCCTTCTACTGTAAAGATGTTCTCACACACTGCTATGCTTAGCTGATGCCGTCTGAATTACCCACCCCTGAACACATTATATGTATGCATTAAAAGGCTGGAGAAATGTATCAATGGTTAAAGTGCTTGCCTACAAATCCTAACCACCCAGGTGCAATTCCCCACTACCTACGTAAAGCCAGAGGCACAAAGTGGTCCATGCACCTGGAGTTCATTTGCAGTTTCTAGAGGCCCTAGTGTGCCCATTCTCTCTGTGTATCTCTTCTGTCTGCCTATGAATAAATTAAAAAAATATTTTTAAATAATTTAAAAATTCAGTATAATACTTGACTGATGCCACAAAACTATGTAAGCTAAACTATTTCATAGAAGACTTGAAATAAAAATTGTATTTCAGGGCTGGAGAGATTGCTTAGGGGGTAAGGCATTTGCCTGCAAAGCCAAAAGATCCTGGTTCAACTCTCCAGGACCCACGTATGCCAGATGCTCAAAGGAGCGCATGCATCTGGAGTTCATTTGCAGTGGCTGGAGGCCCTGCTGCACCCATTCTCTCTCTCTTTATCTGCCTCTTTCATTCTCATAAATAAAATATATTTTTAAAAAATTGTATTTCCCAGCACTCGGGAGGCAGAGGAGGAAATATCAACCCTGAGACTACATAGTGAATTCCAGGTCAGCCTGGAAAATCGAAAAAAAAAAAAAAAAAAAAAAAAAAAAAAAAAAAAAATTGTATTTCAGACAGATGAAATATCAACTTGGAAAATATTTATCCATGTATACTAAATATTCATTCAAAGGGAATTTGTCATGGCATTTCCATATATGCATATGATGTACTTTGATCCTACTCATGCTTTATTACTCTTTCTCATGCCCCTCTTTTCACTTTACCCTTGCATATGCCAAATAGCTTCCTTCTTGTTTCCAACTTCCACATCTGGAAGAAGGAGTTCACTACTGAGCTTTTGGAGACTGGCTTAATTTCACTGAGCACAACCACTTACAATTCATTCCTTTTTTTTTCCTTTTTCTTTTTCTTTTTCTTTTTCTTTTTCTTTCTTTTTTTTTTTTTGTTGTTGTTGTTGTATTTTTTGAGGGAGAGACAAAGAGAAAGGGAGAGGAAGACAGATAGAGACGGGCACTCCAGCAGTCTCTCAGCTGCTGCTGAACAAAATCCAGATGTGTGTTCCCCCTTGTGGTCAAGTGCGGCATTGCGCCCTTGCATCACTTTGCATCTGGCTAAACGTGGGACCTGGAGATTGGAACCCGCCTTCTTAGGCTTAGGGGGCAGGCACCTTAACCGCTAAGCCATCTCTCCAGCCCTCATTCTTTTTCTTAAGAATGTCATAGTATCATTCTTTCTGATTAACTCCATTGTGTATATTTACCAAATTTTTTCATGTATTTTTTTGCTGATGGGCATCTACTTAGATTCTACAGTTTGGTTTGCCATTGTAAACAACAGCATGGCAAACAGGGTGTGATAATGTATCTATTGTAAGTTACCCTTAATTCTTTTGGGTATATATCCAGAAGTGTTATAACTGAATCATAGGGAATTTTTGTTTTAACAATTTGAGGAAACTGCACACTGACATCCATAGTGGCTGGACAAATTTATATTCCCAGAGTCTAGAAGGGTTTCTTCACCCCATCTTCATCTCACAAGCATTGACTCTGTCTTCTTGATGATGGCCCCTCTGACCACAGTGAGATGGAATCTCAATGCAGTTTCAATTTGGATTTTCTTGATGGCTAAAGATGTTAAGCAGTTTTCATTGCATTTATTGTTAATTTGTATATTACCATTTGAAAATGTGTTTGTTTACATATACCACTTGTTGGAATTTTTGGTTTTTTTGTGTCTTTTCAAGCTGACCTAGTGTCTCAGGTGTCTCAGGATGGCCTCGAACTCACAGCAATCCTGACTCCCTAGTGCTGGGATTAAAGGCATATGCCACCACATCCAGCTTTTTTTTTTTTTTTTAATAGTCTCAGGATGGCCTCTAGCCACGAACTCAGAGCAATCCTGACATCTGGCTTATGTAGTCCTGGAGGATTAAAGGCATATGCCACATTTAACCACTAAGCCATCTTTTTTTTTTTTTTTTTTTTTTTTTTTTTTTTTTTTTTTTGATGTAGGGACTCACTCTAGCCCAGGCTGACCTGAAACTCACTATACAGTCTCAGTGTGGCCTTGAACTCATGGTGATCCACCTACCTCTGCCTCCTGAGTGCTGGGATTAAAGGTGTGTGCCACCATTCCGGGTTTACTTGTTGGAATTTTTGCTACTTTCTTTAATACTTGAGATCTTCTCAAATTCTAGATCTTAATCTCCCCTAGGATGGATATTTAGCAAAGATTTTCTCCGGTTTGAAGACTATCTTGCCCTAGATTTTCTTTACTTCTTAAGGCTATCTTGTCCTTCATAGATTGACTATTTTGTAGTACAAAAGATTTTAATTTGAAGCAATCACATTTGTTGTTTTTTGCCATTATTTCTGGAGCTAATAGAGTCCTTTTCAGAAAATGACTGCATATGCTTAGGTCTTGAAGTGTTTTCCTTATCTTTTCATTCTGTAGTTTCAGTTTCAACGTTTACATGAAGCTCTTTTATCTTTTGTGCTGATTTTTGTGAGGGTGGGCAATAAAGATCCAGTCTCATACTGTGTAGATACCAAGTTTCCCAGCATCATTTGTTAAAGGGTCTCTTTTCCAATGTATGTTTTCAGCACCTCTGTCCATTATCAGATGGCTTCACTTCCTTTGGGATGTATGGCTGTTTGTATGAGAACCCTGTGTTTCTCTTAACATGAAGCTGTAGCATAGTTTGAAATCAAGTGTTCTGACACCTCTACAATCATTCTATCTGTTTAGGATTGCTTTGTACATTCTGGGTCTTTGATTTTCCATATTAACTTTAGGAATACCTTTTTAAAAGATCATGTTAAGAATATGCAAATTTTGATGAAGATTGCAGTGAATTTATGTGTAGCATTTAGTAACATGGCTATTTTAACAACATGTTATCTAACAATGCCATGCAAAGTTTTTGATGAAATTAGATGTGGCATGTATTGACAGGGTGCACTGGGTCAGGATAAAGTAGGATTCCACATGGCAATACCTCCAGACACAGGAAATGGCAGGAACAAAGGCATTATCCAACAGAATTGCATTAGGGATATATCTTCCCTTAGAAATATCATGTAAAGACACAGAGGATACTTGCTTGTATCAGAATAAAACATGCCTACTTGTTCTGTCTTCGCCACAGGAGTTTAACTTCTCAGGTACTGGATGAGCTAAAAAAATTTAATAATACAAATGGCCATCATGAAAGGATATTTTTAAATGAGTGGCTTTATATAATTGAACTGTAGGTATGAATTACCCTTGTAATTGTTTGGCAAGAGAAAAGTAGAATAATATAAAGGGTGCTCAAAATAGGCTGAACAAATGAGCTATAATATCATTATTGTCATTAGTTATTAACATAGAAATTTTTGAATTCATCTTATTATCAGTAAATGTCTAAGAAATTTAATGTGGTCCTGAAAACAGCATTGTGTTTTCAGCTTAAAAACAACAAGGAAACATGGAGTACACAAAGTATATTTATTTGGGTACATATGATTAATATTTAGAATTATTGAAAATGTCAAGAGTGCACAGACTGAGATTAATTGTGCATCCATTCTTTTAAAAATTTATTTATTTATTTGTTTATTTATTTATTAGAATTAAGCACATAAAGAGAAAGAGAATGGGCATGCTAGGGCTTCTAGACACTGCAAAATAACTCCAGATGTATGCACCACCTTGCACATCTGGCTTATGTTGGTCCTAGGGAATCAAATCTGGATCCTTGTCTTCATAGGCAAGTGCCTTAACTGCTAAGCCATCTCTACAGCCCTGCTCATCCATTCATTTAAAATCATATAAACAGCCTACCAAAACCTTAATGAGAGTACTTTACTTTATATACGGGATAAAAGGATTAGTGAATTTGTCTCTTTATACCTATTTCACTCTCCATATTAAAAAATTATGATACTCACATTGATGACAATCTCCTTTAAGTGCTTGGTATAAAATATTTAAGATGGTATTGATTGTATTTATGATTATGGTAGATGAAAAGAACATGTGGTCAGATAATATTAAGTGCAGTTTGCCTTATAGACATTTTTGATAAGAAGGTCCATTCCTCTTCCAGGAAAAGTTTCAACTTCAGGTAAAAGCAAAGTTGTGTTTCAGTAAAACTTATGAGGAAAAGCAGAAGTGCATTGTTACTTCAGACACACCATTATGTATAAACTACTGAACGCTCATCTCACTTCCTGAAACATTATAATGGTAGGTGGCTTAGGATCTTCCTGCTGAGGTCTGAAAATAATGTTATGTGCTAGAAGTTATGGACTTTAAAACTCCTATCCTTGAACCATAATGTTAATGTCAAACAGTAATACTGTCAGCCTGTTTTCACCCCCCTTTCACCAGATTCTTTCCCACTTTAATCTTTTAATCTTCTTTTTTAATTTGTTTCCATGTGCAATTTTCTATAATTCCAAAATAAGCCTAAGTAGATAACTTTATTCAATTGAGACTTAGGAAATTGCTTTGGATAAAGTTTCATAAGAGCCTGACACAAATTAAATTACTTAAGTAATATATTTCCTGCTGCTTATTTTAAGTCATTTTAGGCATAAAAGAAAGAAAGTGAAAATAAATTAATCAATAAGCTTCATATAGAAATTTTTTTGTTTGTTTTTCAAGGTAAGGTCTCGTTCTAGCTCAGTCTGACCTGGAGTTCACACTGAAGTCTCATGGTGGCTTTGAACTCAAGGCAATCCATCTACCTCTGCCTCCCAAGTGCTGGGATTAAAGGTATATACCACCACTCCCAGTACTTCATAGAAAATTTTAAAGGAAGAAATATTTTTTCTTGTTAAATTAATTAAAATCAATATGATTTGAGCTATTCACTAGATAACCTATTAATCCTCTTTCAAGTACACATTTTAAAATATATAATGTGAGTAATACCAAGAAATGTTCCCCTACATAGCAGGTGAACAAAGTTAGCATATTTCCAGTTTCTAACTACTAGAGCAAAGATCTTGTGAGTTTCCAGTGCCATAGTTTGTGTTTTAAACTATGTGGCACTTGAAGATTTATCAATTAAATGTGTTTAACCAAGTGTTCACATCAAACAGCCTGCTGAACTAAAAGAAATCCATTAGAAGAGTTGTAATATTGATATTCTAACTTTATAATTATATCAAGTTTAAAATCAATTCTTGTTTGGGCAAATAAACTGCTGTGTTTAAAACCAGATAATTCTTTAAGGGTTTCATATTCTGAATACTTCCTAAAATTGATCAGATTATGTGCTTTCTTAAAGACTATGAAAGTGAATAAATGGTAACATGAATCCTTTCCACAAACTTTAAAATAAGTTAAAAACACACTTTGATAAAATAATGCATTCTTGAGTTGGGCTTGGTGACACAGGCCTTTCATCTAGCACTCAGGAGGCAGAGATAGGAGGGCACTCGGGCAGCAGAGATAGGACGATCACCATGAGTTCCAGACTACATAGTGAATTCCAGGTCAGCCTGAGTTAGAGAGAGAGATACTACCTCAAAAAAACAAACAAACAACAAAAAAAGTATTCTTATTTGAATGAATTTTGTAACAAGTGGTCTTAACTTTACTGGAATTAGCTTATGGCTATGTCAGTGAAACAAAGGCAATTTAATTTAGTTCATAAAGGCCATTCAAATAAGAGGAAAGCATTTGCAATGGAAATTTCCCACTAGAAAGAGGAAAATACTGAAGATCAAGGCAAGACAAAGAAAAACCTTCCAAAAAATACAGGAAAGAAAGGCACAAAATAAATCACACACTACATAAAACAGAGAACAAGTTAATAAGATTATAAAGCAGGATACTTTCTGATCTTCAAGAGTCTAATCTGTAAGAGATGGTTGCAGAGGCTGAGAAAATAAGCAATGAAAAGTTGATACCAAAAGGGACCTTAGATTGTGATTTACCCAAAGACAAATGGATTTTTTAAATTTTTTTTTATTATTTATTTTTTATTTATTTTTGGATTGAGAGACAGAGAGAGATAGACAGAGAGGGAGAGGGAGACAGAGATGGGCGCTCCAGCAGTCTCTCAGCTGCTGTGAATGAAATCCAGATGTGTGCGCCCCCTTGTGGGCAAGTGTGGCATTGCGCCCTTGCGTCACTTTGCATCTGGCTAAACGTGGGACCTGGAGATTGGAACCGCTGGACATTGGAACCAGCGTTCTTAGGCTTAGTAGGCAGGCACCTTAGCCGCTAAGCCATCTCTCCAGCCCCAAATGGATTTTTTTTAATGGATCATTAAAAGCAAACTACAAAGAAAAATAAATAAATAAATCAAAACAAAACTGAGAAATAATGTCTAGCACAGACCCTGTATGGCTTACAGAATTTAACCTGGTTTCTATCTGGCTCTTCACAGAACATGTTTGCCATCCTCTGGACTAGCAGATGAAGGAAATGGTAAGTAGACAAGGAATAAAGGTGAGTTTTCACAGCATGACTGCAGTGAAGAGTCAGGTGACCATTGCATAGCTGTGTTTGAAATGATTCTTAGGGGTAAGGGACCAGGAAGCTTTTCACAGCCTCAGTTTCACCTAGGGAGAGGAGGAAGAAAATATTTCATTCAGACTAGAGATAGTAAGATGTAAAGTTTGTGTTTATAGATAAGAATGCTTCACAAATTCAATTAGATAAAAATACATGTTTGTGGAAATTGAAAGTTGAATATCATCAGTATATTCTAACTAAAATGCTGCTCTCCCCTGCATCATTTCTTGGGTATTAGGGGGAAAAAAAACTTCTGTGACTAATATTCCTTTTTCAGCTTTTAAATTTCCAAGGAAACATATTATCTGTCTAGCCTTCTAGAATAAACACTGAACTATATCATGCTCTCTTCCAATGCATACACACCAACCTATAAAATCAACTTTGGAGGTCCTCAAATGCATGGGTTTGTGACACAGTCTCTAATAGCCAAGAGCTGATTCTCTATGTTCATATAAAAATGATTTACATCTGATTTAAAACTGTGAACAACACAGTTTACATTGTATAGGTTTATTTATTTGTAAATGGATCTTTTATGAGAATCTCAACACTTTGAAAAACTTGAAGACAAATTATATAGACTAAAATAGAGAGCTAGAAAGATGGCTGAACAGTTGAGGCAGTTGCTTGTGAATCCTAGGCACTAGGCTTTGATTCCCCTGTGCCTACATGAGCCAGGTGCACAAAGTGGCACATGCATCTGGAGTTTGTTTGCAGTGGCTAGAGGCCCTGGCCACCTATTCTATTTCTTTCTCCCCCCCCTCTCTAAAATAAATAAATAAAATATTTAAAATAGAAAAAAACTAAACATCATTAAATATAGCTTCTCAATGTATGAAATATGCGATAATAGACTAATTTATCATTTGGTATTGAAAAAAGTTGTACAAATATATTACAAAATTTAAAATCAATCAAGACTTACATACAAATGCATACATACATTATATAGCACCACTTCAGTTTTTTAAAATGTCAATAGACATAGAGATACAGTGTTGAATCATAATGGCATAAAAGTGAGTTGTAACTCATACAATAATCCTGCAGTAATTTCCTACCTACCTCTTTGGCTGCCCCAGTGAACTCAAATTATTGAGTGTTCATTTAAAACACAGTATGTGTTAATTATCTCTATCAGAGTGGGTTTTCTCCTATATAGATTACATGACAATGCTATCTATGGTTCTTATAGATTATTTTCAATATATAAAACACAAAACACACTGTGCTAATAATAAACTATTAATGCTATTAGTAAGGCTTCTGGTTTATTGCAGGCTATTAGTAGCTGAGTTTTTGGGGAAGCCAAAAATAACACAGGGATTTTCCACTGCTCAAAGTTTTGCAATCTTAATTCTTCCTTGTTTAAGGGTAAACTGTGCCTACTTTGTATACTAATTCACATAATTCACGTGTAAATCCCAGTATCATGCAAGTTGTAGCTTTGAAAAATAATATAAGAAGTTTTGTTAGGACAACAGGGTGCTAATGTTTAAAAAATATTTGACTTCTTATACTTGCTAAGTAAAGACATGAAGTACTTGCTCCATTTCCACTTCAAGTTCCCAATACACCTGACTACATATGGAGTTAGGATGGAAAATGTTGTCTTGAGAGCCAATAGCTTGGCTCAGGATCTTAATGTTTTTCAGCTTATTTAAAACCTTGAAGCCTGGTTCTATAAAATAGTAAGCTGAAGCTCATTATTTTCAGAATGAATGCTTTCTATGGGTTTCATTTTTACATACAGGCTTGAGGCTATATTAAAGGGGATTATTGGGTTAAAATGTATATAATTTCTAAAAAAAAAAAATCTTGTTTTCTGAGTTACTACATTGAGAGCTGAACTTAATAGCAAACATGGCACTGACCTTTTAGACACTGACAAACGTGATCCCTGTACCTAGTTGTCAATTCTCATAACACCTCTCTTTTCTATTTCTCACAGATATGGATTTTATGTATGTCATAAATATTCAATATTAAATTACACATTTTTCAATACCTAGTCTCAATCTCAAATATAGTAGAAGATATTACTTCATGGGGACACAGAGTTGCTATAAGTTTATTGTATTTTCTGATTATGTTGAAACATTGCCAGTACTATTTTCAGAAGAAGGTGTTTGTAAGATGTCAGCAGTTTAAATTCCTCATGCTCAAGTTTGAACAAAACATGATAGTAACAAGGATTTATGTACTTGTCAGGTAGCTTTACAGAAGGCAACATTATAAGTGAAAAATGAATAACTTCAGTCAGTTGAACAGATTGTCCTTTGGGTACCAAATGCCTGTGATGTCTAATGTAGAAAGAATGCAATATCATAGAATATCTCTATCTATGTAAGTCGTAAATGAAAAATGTTGAAGTATTTGATGGTGAGTCTAAAATACATATCTCAAATTATTTTGCTAATTATTTTTAAAAGTATTGTCTACTTTATAAACTTTTATTTCCAATGGGAGAAATTAAACATACAGTGTTCATTGTAGTACTCCATTTGACAAGGAGTTTGACAGTTTCATGAAATAACAAATGTGCAAAAATTGTGTATTGTTACTTCTCCAGGGCACATAGTATCATCACAGATTACTAAATGATAATACAAATTGTGCATTTGCCTTCTGCAAGGAAAACCATCTTTCACTGTCATTGTGTATGCCACGACTGTGATGCTTCTAGAAGAAAGAAAACTTAGAGAGTGATTATCGGAGCTATGTGTCAGCTCTGATCAGTTCTTGGAAACAATGAAAAGCCTAGTTGTGTTATCAACACAAAATACCTGATAAAGCCAAGAAAAATTAGATGATGTAATTTACTTTTCTTTTTCTTAAATATGAGCACATACAAAGTGTTATTTAATTTGAAGAGTTTAATTTCATAAAATATTGGGTTTCATTGTGACTTGGTTATACATAATGAAATACATTTTCCACATGCTCATATCTTTCATAAGTTCCCCTAATGGGCACTAGTGGCTTCCATGTAAATAAACTCAGATTGTCATCAACTACAATATTGAATTTCCTTATATCATTTTATTTCTCAAAAGCTGTGGTTTGTCCACAGATTCAAACTGGATAACATTACAAATAAAAACTTGGATGCCGGGTGTGGTGGTGCAGTCCTTCGATCCCTGTACTTGGGAGGCAGAGGTAGGAGGATCGTCCATGAGTTCAAGGGCACCCTGAGACTACCTCGTTAATTTTAGGTCATCCTGGGCTACAGAGACCCTACCTCAAAAAACCAAAAAACCAAACAACAACAACAAAAAAAAAAACAAAACAAAAAAAAAAACACCTTGGAGCATTCTAACAACTGTGTTAAAAGCATGCATCTTTATCGCAGAACCTGTATCGAATTGTGTAGAAATGTGATGAAATGCACATGTCCAGGAGACCATAGTCTAGAAAAGAATCAAAGAAATGATTGCTCATTTCAAGTCACGATTATTATGAATGAAGATTTTTCACTACATTACACTTTTCATTTACATGACCTAGATTTACTGAAAAGTATACATGTTTGAGGCTTAATATCTTAAGACTTTTCCTTATTATTGAAAGTTTATCATGTGCCTAAGTAAAAGTAAAAAAAAAACTAAAAAAACAAAGAATTTGACAATCAACATGAATCCTATGAAATTCATAATAATTCAAGTGGACAAAAGTTTTAGGAATTGAGAGTCATGTTTGATTGACTCATACCATATTTTTTTCAAAAGTGCTTAGCATTTCCTTTCTGTATTGGACGAATTTTAGCATACTCAGATGTCACCCTATTTATAAAGATTTGATGGAAGCCTCTCACCAAGAAGTCGAAGTTCCTTGATAGTATCTTGCTCTGTGCCCTTGATTCCTTTCCAACAATTTTGTTTTTGATCCTTAACTTGTGAATGTAATGGTTAAAGTGAATGTTATGGTTACAGGAAAGTTGAGAATAATGGGAGGAAAAAGAAGGGAAGTTATAGCTGTGTAAGAGATACATGAGCTGACGAGATCAAAGGAATAACAGAACTGCAAGAAACAAACAACAAAGTCCGTCTTGTAGGTTCCATAGAGCCACCTCCCCAAGTGCCCCAGCTGAAAAGAGGATGCATCGTTCCCAGAGTAGTGTCCTACTACAATCCATGCAAGCTACTTCTCAGACATTGCTTCTTGCATAACACATATCTCTACAGTCTTTCATATCTGATGCAACCTAACACTGTGTAAAATCTCTTATATACCATAGTTATGATAATCAGAAGAAAAAGAATGAATTATGTATATGGACCTATGACAAGGTTTATTAAACAGACTGGTTCATGTTATTATAGATGATCTTAAAATCTGCCAACAGTTAGTTGGGAAGTCAATAGTGTAGTTCCAGTCCCAACCTAAAAGCCAAAGGGTGAGGGAATCAAGGCATCTAAGCCCCATTTCAGAAGACCAGGAGCACCGGTATCTGGGGAAGCAGATGAACAGATTGGGAAGGTGGATGCACCAGCTGAAGCACAGCCAGCAAACTGACCTCTTCTCTAGCCCTTTGTTTTAGTCAGGCTTTCAACAGGGACAATGTTCCCTCTACACACTGGTAAAGATCATCTTTATTTTATCTAAAATTTAAATGGTAACATCTTCCAGAAACACATTCACAGACCAATACAAATATATCTTATATGCTATCTGGATATCATCTAGCCTTAGTGCTTGGATTATAGATTTCTACAAAAGCATCAGTGGTTTTTATTCTTTTTATATAAACATAATAGGGGAATTCATGAAGGTAGAAAAAGGGTTTTGTAATAGGACAAAGTTTATCAATTTGGTTAACAATACAATTATTGGTATGAACATCTTAGAAATTTCTACTTACAAAGAGCATACCATGTGAAAATATTTCAGGTGTCTATGCCACTATCTGATTGGCCACATAATAGTACCTGGAATTTTTAGTATATTGTCTGATGAGAAATGACGAGAGCCAGGACATTTAGCTTATTACTGATCTTACAGGAAAACATTGATTCATTCTCAAATATGCTATTATTTATACCTTTGTGTATATGTTCAAGGTCAGAGAGGATAGAGCCCTCCTATTACTAATTTTCTTAGAGTTATAGTTGTAAATGATCCTTAATTTTCTTTTGCATACTCCCCATACACCCATGGAGAGGATCATGGAGCTTTGCATTATCTTAGTCTGCAATATTAGGGAGTTACATGATTAATATTAGAATGCTATACAAACCAGAATTTTTGGGGATAGACAGATTCTTGGGAATAGATAGACAGATAGGTAGATAGATAGATGATAGATGGGTAGATAGATGATAGATAGATAGATAGATAGATAGATAGATAGATAGATAGATAGATAGATAGATAGATAGATAGATACCAGTTATAGGAAATAGGTCACATAGTTATTGTGGTAGTTTGAATGCTTGGCCCCCAATATATTCAGAACTTTATTACAGTTTGCAATTTAGATCTGCAGCACCTGGTTGGAGGAGGTGGCACTGGGCGGATCTTAGGGTCTACCTTAAGAGGTAGGGGTGGATTTGGAATTCCAGTTTAAAGATAAGCAAAGTGCTGGAGCTTTGCCTGGAGTTCCTGAAGTGTGCTTGCTTGTGGTACTGACGGTGGCTTGTGGATTTTCTCTCTCTGCTTGGACCTGTGAAAGCAGGCCAGCTTTTTCTGCCATTATAGAACTTCCCCTGAATCTGTAAGCATCAAATACATCCCTTTGTCCTCCCATAAACCTTGTCTGGTCTGGAGGTTCATCCCAGCCACCTGAGGCTGTCTGCTACAGTGACAGAGACCTACAAATCAATAACTCAGACCAAAGAGAGCTGATGGTATAGATCTACTTAAAGAATGACAGAATTGAGACCTGGGAACAGCAGATGTGTCAACTAAGAGCTGTAGTATAAAAAACAATTATGTTCCTATTTGAAATCAAGCAGGCAATATGAATTCTTACTCTGGGGAATCTCATAAAGTTTACTTTTTTCTTTTAATACTTTTCTTTCCTCCTCATCCTCCTCTCCCTGGTTTTTCTCTTTCTCTTTTTCCTCTTCCTCCTTATTCCCTCTCACTCTCCTCTCTCCCCTATCACTCCCTCCATCTCATTTCCCCCTGCTGTTCTGGCTTTCAACTGATTGCATGAAGCTCACCCACATTAGGGATTACAGTCTTCTTAATTATTTAACAATTTACATATTAATATTCTCCATTATAACACACTGAGAATTTTTTACCAAATATCTGAGTAACTTATGGTCCAATCACATAGGCACATAGAATTTACTATCTTAAGTGTTATCTTTTATACATATACATATACATATACATATACATATACATATATATATTCCTTGGTTCCATCTGCTAAAATTTTGTTACAGTTCATTGTGAAATATCTAATTTGTATTATTGTTTCTGTTTGGTTTTGGTAACAGCAATACTGGGCTTAAAAATCAATTAGGGCTGGGCGTGGTGGCGCTCGCTTTTAATCCTAGCACTCAGGAGGCAGAGGTAAGAGGATTGCTATGAGTTCAAGGCCACCCTGAGACTACTTAGTGAATTCCAGGTCAGCCTGAGCTAGAGTGAGACCCTACCTCGAAAAAAAAAATCAATTAGTAATTACCTCTTCTTCTGTGTGGAATATGTACTACTTATAATTTAAATGTTTGCATTTTTCTCAAAAGCATCAAATATCTTGTAAACTGTGCTTTCTTTTTTCCTCGCAGAACACATTGATTATTGACTCTGTCTACTACAAGGAGGCACACCTTTCAGCCACACAAATCAGAGTTCATTGATCCTGTGAAATTGCTCATCCAAAAACATTGGTGTTATGAGAACTTATTTCTGTGACATCATCCAAGAGGAAGCTTTATTGCAAATTGTTGAGTATGGTTGCCTCATTGTATGCATCTGATGAAACTGGGGTCACACCTGATCATGATCTCAGCCAGAGTATAGAACTAGAGACCAAACATGGAAGGAATATGAGAACCTCAACATCTGTCACTGCCTGTTGCCAGCAGACATTTAGAAAGTAATGTTGGCTGCCCTTCTTCTGCTTGTCTCACTTCCTGTAGCCTCCCTTGTTGGCCACAGAGCCACTCAAGGGAGAACCAAGAATCACTGCTTTTGAGATGAATAAGGAGGCACCAGTATGACACAGATAAACTTTCAGATTATCTTTTTAAAAAAGATATGTTTATTTGAGAGAGACAAAAATATAGAGAGACACACAGAAAGAGACTGGGCATGCCAGGGCCTCTAGCCACTGCAAATGAACTCCAGATGCATGCTCCACTTTGTGCATCTGGCTTGCATGGGTACTGAGGAATCGAACCTGGGTCCTTTGGCTTTGCCAGCAAGCACCTTAAGTACTAAACCATCTCTCCAATCTAGGATTACTTTTTAAGGTCCCATAAAAATTATTCTTGGATTTAGATTGGAATTATATAAATCTGAAGAAATGTATGAAAACTTTTCTCTTTTTTAATCTTAATTTTTTATACATGAGTATGATAATATAGTTTTCTATCTGCTTAATGTTAACAGGGAGCAACTGTAACAGACAGCTTCAGGTTCGATGAGACAAAATTCCAGACCCGGCACAATTATGGAGGAAGGGATTTATTGAAGCTTACAGATCCAGGGGAAGTTCCATAACTGCAGAAGAAGCTGGCCTGCTCTTACAGGACCAGGCAAGAAAGAGAGAAAGCCAAAAGTCACACAACACAGCATACCTCAGGAACTCCAGCTAGGCACACTTTGCATATCTTTAGATTGAAATTTCAAACCCACCACCACACTTTAAGATCCACCCAGTAACACCACCTCCAGCCAGGTGGCTGCAGATGCAAACTACAAACTAATAAAACACTGAATATATTGGGGGCCATCTATTCAAACTACCACAGCAACACATCTGAAGATTGTACTGCTTCTTCATTTCAAAAAAATAGCAAAAGAAGAAGTAAAACCAAAATCTTGCTTATTATGTTCAAACTTCAGCTTCTGCCTGTTCTCATTACCTCTCTTCACTTTTCCTGGAATTTATCTCAGTATATTTTGGAAACTAAATTTATTCTACATTGTTTTTCAATTTCTACATTTCATTGACAGTTTAAAATTAATTCTTTTCTTACATTGATACCTATTTATTTCATATCTATTTATCCTCATGTTTTATTGTGCACTCATAATGCACATTTTTCCTTCACTAAGTATCCGTAAATGTACTTGCTTTAAAGTGTATGTCAAACTTTTCCAGAAAATCAATTACTTCTCAAATGAAGTCACAGTTCTAGATTTTCTTCATTTTTCTGCCATTATTAACTGTAGATTTGTTTGGGCTTTCAGGTTCCTTTCAAATCACTTTTCAAAATTTGTTATCTTCCCATTGCCCAAGCTCTGTACTGACATTGGTAATGCATTGTGGGAGAGTCTTTAAATTCTCTGAGCCCAAGGCAGATTCTAAGCTGTCTGTCCATCAAGCACTATGCCAGCATTTCTCTCATTTTCCTCCTTGTTGATAGGTCATAGTATTCTAACCATGGGAAGTAATCTTGTTTCTAGTCAATATGAAACACAAGGAGCAGCTACCTCAGGAGATTTGTACTCAACCACCATTGCCTGCTTTGAATCTTGAGTCTTATCATACTTATGTGGTAGCCCTGCTAACTCCAAGCACCTTATTCAAATGGATATTGCAAGGCTGAGGAGATGAGTCAGTAGTTAAAGGTGCTTTCTTGCAAAGGCTTCTGGCCAGGGTTTAATTCCCCCAGAAACCCACATAAAGCCAGATGCACAAGATGGTGCATGCATCTGGAGTTCATTTACAGTGACAAGAAGCCCTGGTGCCCATGATCACTTTCTCTCTCTCTCTCTCTCTCTCTCTCTCTCTCTGTGTGTGTGTGTGTGTGTGTGTCTTTCTTTTTTTCTCTCTCTGTCTCAAATAAATAAAATATTTTAATTTAATTTTTATTTATTTATTTATTTATTTATTTATTTATTTATGAGAGAGAGAGAAAGAGGTAGATAATTTAAGAAAATAAAAAGAAAACAAAACTGACTTTGGGTCTTAGAAAGGAAAACACTCTCAAAAATGTGACTAGTTTCTCTGTATTCATTATTATCATTTGTGCTGATGTACAGTTTCTTCTGCTTCACTATTTCAACTTACAGTCAGCTATCATTTTTACAGATGTTTTATTATTCACTTATTATCAAAGTGGACACTTTGTTGAGTCAATCTTTACAGACAAGTAGCATATGTGGTTTTTATTGGCACCACCTTTCGATTTGTATATGCATTTGCATTCATGCTCTGAAGGGCTATCAAGCTTTTTTCTCACGTGAACCTGAAGACAGTCTCTATCATAAGCAATAAAGACCATTAGACACTCAGAACACATCAGTTCTACCACCTTTTCTACCCCAGCCCCACCAGTCTTTTCCTTTCAGAGACCTTCCTTCTGTTCTGTCAAAGGCATCCTTTACCTCCTACATCTCATTCTCATTTCTGTCACTTTTCCCTGGAACATACTTCCTCCAAACTAACATATTCAGAAGAGCACAGAGGCAAGAAGATAGGGAAATGCTGCTCTGCCCACTACACAGCAGCCATGGAGTTGTCTTGAACTATCCAATTTCCTAATCCAAAGGAAAAACAAAGGGAAATTTGAATGGAAATACTCAACCTCTGTGTTTTTCATTCTTTCATCAGTGTTAATTGTGCAATCCGTTCCTCTAGAATTAATTAACTTTTACAAATTTCTGGTGACGGGTTAATTTATAAACCTAGTTTGTAATGTTGTGTGGCAAGCCAGGGGAACCTGTTATGGATATTTAACATGTTGTATAAAATGTACCAAACACCACTAATCACTCTAAAATGAAAGAAAGTATGGATGTAAAAGCCAGGAAGAACAAGCCTGGAACATAGTAATTCATGATCTGACCTAGGTTCTCTGAGGAAGGCCTGAGGATGAAGCCCATAGAGGCAGGAAATCCATTGTGTAAAGAGGAGGAAAGCTTGCCTGCTTATTTCTATCTCTGGCTTTGTTTCTGTTTCTCTGAGAACTTTTGATTCTTTTCTTCCTTAATTGAATTTCTATTTACTTCAACTGGTTCTTTTGACATCTTGTTAAGCATATTCCTTTGAGACTGCTAGAAGACCTTTACTTTCAAGTTACAGAATGTCAGCTTTGTGTGTGTATATATATATGATTGGTCTTTCATAGAGAGCACAGCTCAGTCTTTCTCATTAATCCAATCAATATGTTATATATTACTGAAGGTACTGAAAGCCATGTTGAGGTGATAGTCTTTTTTAGCATAGTCTAGGTTAAGAAGCTTGTATATTGAATTTATTTGTTTCTTTTTCTTTCCTCTGACATTCCAATTAAAGTTGAAATTTCGTTCTCTGTTTCAGCATGCAACTGCTTGCCTTTACACACACTCACACACACACACACACAAATTTGATCTCCATTTTTAACATAAGTGCAAAGTAAGCAATTTTCCATGTTTTAACAGAGTTGTTATAATGTGAAACTCTCCAAGTGCTGTCTTTATTTTGGCATTGGCTCAGACAGCAGGCTACAGGGACTGAGACATCAAATGCTGTCTGCCAATGTGCCATCTTTTATGTCACTTAAGAAAATGTCCTCCAGTTCTTTTTTTACCTTACTGTCTTCCATTTTATTTTACCAATCTGAAGTTTTGATTGCTTCAAGTTTGTATAAAGTATACAACATTAACATTATTGGTGATGATTTGGTCCTAAGGTAGTCTTAGGTGAAGCTGAGAATGTAGCAAGTGTTAGAGGGAAAGTATTAGAGCTTATGTCTATTTTTGTTCTTCAAACTTACACTAATTTGTTAAAAAGTATTTCTTTTTCTTATTTTTATTTATTTATTTGAGAGTGACAGATAGAGAAAGAGGCAGAGAGAGAGAGAGAGAAAATGGGTGCTCCAGGGCCTCCAGCCACTGCAGATGAACTCCAGATGCATGTGCCACCCTGTGCACCTGGCTTACATGGGTCCTGGGGAATTGAGTTTCAAACTGGGGTCCTTAGTCTTCATAGGCAAGTGCTTAATCACTAAGCCATGTCTCCAGCCTTTAAAAAGTATTTCTAATCCTACTCAAACATAACACAGTGTTAGGTGTAACACTGTGGCTTACACAGAGCCAGGAAAGTTGTTCTTTTGTTGTTGTTTTCATGATATAACAACAATTGCCATTAAAGCATGTTCTGAGCTTATCTTTCAACCTTGATGCCTAGAATTCTCTCCTAGAATGCTGTGGAGAAAATGTCCACTAAATAGAGACAGCCATACCATCACTTTCTCTGTTCTCAGGGCATAAAGGTCCCCTGGCCCATGCTGCACACCCCAGAATTTCCCCCAGAATGATGCCATCTTTTTGTACATCATCTAGCCATCTAGGTGAGAGTGAGAAAAGGAGGAGGGGGAAAGGGTGAGAATGAAGGTGTTGTCTCTCACAGCTCTTCTCCACTTACCCACCAGCCTCCTCCTTTGAATGGTGAGACACACAGCTCCATTTATGGTAATTGGATTTCCAAATTTCACCCACTTTCCATTAGTCTAAGAATTATTGTGATAAATGCACTGAAACATGAGTCCCTAGACACTAGGTTTTTTTTTTTTTCTTTTGCATTATAGTTTTTATTATAGCACTATTCAGGTATAATTGACAATTAAGAACTGAATGTTTCTAAAGTGTACAACTTGATGCAAGGTGTATGAATATTGTAAGATGGTCATTTCAATTGAGCTGAAATCACCACCTCACAGAATGACCATTTTATTTTGTGTGGACATGTACTTTGAATCTATAAGCTACACTGCCTTAGCAGATGTCAACTATATACTTGCTATCCATTGCCACAGTAGTTCATGCACTAGACGACCAGAATACTCTTTAGCAAATTCTGTCATCTCTCTCTCTTCACCTCTTCCAGGCCCTGGTATCAATCATTATATTTTCTGTTTCTCTGAACTTTCCAATGTTAAATTCCACATATGATGGATATGAGGCACTATTTATTCCTTTGTGCCCAATTTATTGCACTTTGAATCATGTCTTCTAGATTCATCCATGTCATTGCCTTTTTAAAAGGATGAATAATATTCCATGTGTATGTGGGCAATTCATTCATTATTTGCTTAAATAGAAATCTCAATTTGATGAGGACTCAAAACAGAAGATGCAATAATCTAACTTCAGGCATAGAATGAATTCTTGTGCTCAAGGGAAAAGCAGAGAAACATGATTGAGGAAACCAGGGTTCCCGGAGCCTCATTCAGAAAATCTTTCCCTTGTGATCTAGCCAGACAAAATCTCTCTCTCTCTCTCTCTCTCTCTCTCTCTCTCTCTCTCTCTCTCACACACACACACACACACACACACAACTTTTACTTAAACCACTGTATCATTGAATCTCTCTGATTAAAGCAACTTGCTCTTTATCATTTGTAGATTAGATGTGAACCCCTGATTTCTTTTGTCATCTTTTATTAATGTATAGTTCTTCAATATTCCAAAACACTCTGCAGGAAAAAGAAAATTCTATAAAGTTAGAAAGTAAATGACTAAAATGAGAAAGCTTTGGTTAATATTATGGTTGGAGTATAAATATGAAGTGCCCACCCCCCATTCTGGAAGGTGATGAAACCTGTAGGAGTAAGTGTGTGATTGTATGTGGGCCTTCAGTCTTAGCAGTCCAGCCCTAATACTTGTTCTCTCTCTCTCTCCTTCCTGAGTGAAAGTTCAATATGATGAGCCTGCCTCCCACTCCTGCTGCCATTCCTTCCTTGTCATGATAGAATGTATCTCATTGAACTGTGAACCAGAATAAACCTTTTCCTTCCATAAGCTGCTTCATGTCTGGTATTGGGTCAAAAGAATGAAAAAAATAACTAATACCATCAATGCATCAAAATATGATTCCAGAAAAGCAAACTTCAGGAACTGATTGTACATATCTGCAATCCTTGCACTTGGGAGGAAGAAGCAGGAAGATCAGGAGTTCAAAGTCATTCTTGGCTAAATAGAGATACAGAAGCCAGCATTCTTTGCATGAGAAACTGAAAACAACAACAACAACAAAAAGCAATGACAAGAAAACTCACCTTTAATTCCAGCACTTAGGAGGCAGAGGTAGGAGGATCACCTTGAATTCGAGGCCACCCTGAGACTACATAGTGAATTCCAGGTCAGCCTGGGCTAGAGTGAGACCCTACCTTGAACAAACAAAACAAACAAACAAACAAACAAACAAACAAAAATAGAAAAAGAAAAAGAAAGGAAACCAAGGTGAAAGTGAGACTGAAGGTATGTGAATGAAGTTACTACAAATCCGGTAAGTCAGAGCATCTTTCAGTGTCCAACCAGAACTATGTCATGTGTATCATATCCAGCTGGCTAAATCAACCAGTGCTAGCACAGCTGCACTTTACCTATGTGTGCCCAAATAACCAAATATTTGAATTATCTGCCTGATCATTCTTCCTTATCTTTAAGAAAGTTTCTGTTGTGAAATAATTAAGAATTCATAGAAAGTTAAGAAGAAATTTGCAGGGAGGCCCTGTGAGTGCCTCAGCATTAATGTCTTTCATAATTAGAGTACAGCAGTGAGACAATTTAAACAGACAGTGTTGCAGACTGCTGAGATAGTTTGCATTTTATAGATTATGGAGACACTCAGTTGTGTGGCTGTGTGTACACAGCTATGCAATGTGCCCATGCTTTACTTTATGTAACTAATGCCACACACATGATACTTAATTGTTTGATAAACAAAATATTCTTCCATGGTCCTCTGCATGGTCACAGTTACTCACAACCCTAAAACTTCACAAATAATTTGCCCTTCACACAAATTATATATAAAATAAAAAGGTATAATATGCATTCTTTTGAGACTTAATTTTCCTTTTTACTACGTGATTGTACTTAACTAAGCTGAGTATGAATTATCTTCTTATTTCTTGGTGTTAGTATTCCAGAATAAAATACCCTAGATTTTGTTTAATCATTCACCCATTAGAAAACATTTGGGTAGTTGCATCTGTCAACTGAGAGAGCCATCTTCCATTCTGGGTGGTAGAGCAGGTGTCATGGGCCCTTACTCGGTCTTTGTTGAACTTCTCATCTCCATGTCCTTTGGCCAGAGACAAAAGGGCTTGTTTGAATATGGTTGTCTGTGTCTGTTGGTGGTTCCAGGCTGCAGCCCTCTTTACTGTCAAGTCTAAAGGGGTATAGGAAACTGAAGCAAATCCCAATGAGTTTATGACAGTGAATTCCAAAGTCTAATTTTAAACATTTAAAAAAATTAATTTAATTTAATTTAATTCTTATTTATTTATTTGAGAGAGAGATACAGAACTAGGCCTGGAAAGACAGAGAGAGAGAGAGAAAGAATAGGCGTGCCAGGGCCTACAACCATTCCAAAGGAACTTCAGATGCTTGCAGCGCCCCCTTGTGCATCTGGCTTACATTGGTCCTGAGAAGTGGAACCTGGGTCCTTTGGCTTTTCAGGTAAGTGTCTTAACCGCTAGGCCATCTCTCTAACCCTAATTTTTTTTTTTAATATTTTATTTTGTAGTGCTTTCTTTCCAAACTGGTAGCCTCTTGGCCACATTTTAGTTTGGTTAACAGATGTAGAATTTCTTCAGATTTAATTGGATAAAACAGGGACTATCTGGAACACAGTATGATTTCACTCTTTTATCTCCAGATTGTGTTTCACTTAAAGTTGAATGAGTTACACCCTAGCCAGTGAAAGGAGTGGACCAACCACTAAGAGACTGAAGTCTGCATTTTTTGGAAGAGGATGATCTGGTTCATAAGCCCACTCAGAGATTTCATTCTTTTCAAACATTGAGATTTTGATTTTGAAGCTGAGGAAGTATTTAGCAATATGTGGAGACGTTCTTACTATTAAAGTGACAATAGTCCTAGATATACACAATTTAAGGATAACAGTAGCCCTAGAAGCAAGAGAGTGAACGAGCGAGAGAGAGATTGATTTAGAGATTTTGGAGATTCTTGATCCTGAAGGAAAGATTCTTATCTCTCCCTAGAGCAGTCCTGCAGTCTCCACCTGGCTGGAGGTCAGAAATATCAGAAGGGTCTAGTAGTTCCTTATCTCTTCTTCCCTAAAGGAGTTACCCCTTTCCTTGAAAAGATACTCACCCCCTTCCAAGATGGATAATTCCCTTTCCCAGGGCTGTCAATGGAAACCTGACAGCACCTGGATGCTTGAGATGGGGTCTGAACTGACCAATTCAAGTCTCTGTCCAATAAACTCACATAAAAGGCCCTAATCAGGCAGGCTTTCCCATTTTTCAGGAACACCCTCCTGCCTCCTAACAGATGTTCTGTCTTGTCTCCTTCTCTTCCCTTAAACTCCATAACCCCTCTCTCTCTCTCCAAATATATATATATATATATATAGGATATATATATATATATTTGCTTCATAACATTTTTTTCTAAATTACCACATCATTTGTACAATGCAAAGGGCTTTACCATACAACATAACAATGGGTTGGTCAATCCTTTTTCAACACTATGGGTAGTGATGCCACAGCAGTGTATAAAGTTTTTCCATGATTTCTCTAATCTGCTTTCCAATTTGTGGCCTTCTTTCTATTTTAAATGACCATGAGCCTCCAAGTGTGAGTTATCTTCATGTGGTCCAGATATACAATGACATTTCCAGTCACATTCTAAAAGAAAAACATCCTTCTTCAAGGAATTATGCAAGTACATTGCAGTTGCCATCAAGGCTTACAAGTGCTCTCAAGTCTGCAATTACTATCTAACACTTGGACAAGGCTGTTACTGAAATGAATCTGAGACAGTATGAAGGGTCAGTAAAATTCATGTTCATAGATGGGAGGAGTTCACTGATGCTTACTTTTAATATATGTCTCTGCTTAGGAAACTCTGCTAATGATAGCATTAGGCTCCTCTACCTCCTGGCTCTACCATAATGAAAGTGTGTAATGCAGACTGTAAACACCCTTTGATACTACCTTTTAATGATAACCAGAAATCTCATAGAACATTTTTAAATGTAGAATAAATCCTTTAGCCCTAATAAATTAAAATGCCCCAAAACTGAATGTTCACCTTGAAGAACTCATAACACAAATTCCCTAATTCCCTAAACTAAAAAATCAGCCACATAAAGGCAATTGTAATAAAAATAAATGATTTTTTCTTGAACATACAGAATTTTATTAATTTTTGAATAACATTTAAATATCTTAGACTTTCTAGAGTTTCTTTTGCAGCCATTTGTATTTATTAAAGTTGTTGTTTATATTAGAAAAACTGTATGTTAGTTGTGTGAAATGATTTCTTGTACATAAACATAAGAAAGATTTCTTTTAAATATTTGGAGGAATCATAATTTTCTCTCAAAATGACATGAATATAATTGTATGGAGAAAGTTGCCTTAGTACCTAGGGCAAACACTACTTAGCTTTATGACACTGAAATTTTGTTTATGGCTAAATATAAGTAATGGCAATTGTCTTCCAAAGGTATTTCAAAATACACTGAAATATTTCAGCAATGCAGAATCCTATGCCATACAGCTTGTTATTTGGTGATATGAGGGCTAAAATGGAAATTATCATTGTGTGAGTACTGAGGTAATTCAATATTACTTCATGCTTTTGAGAAGTAGATAAGAGAGTTGTTCACCTCCCTGGCATTGCCCAGGGCTGCCTTGGCCAGAAGTGTACTGTTCATAGCCTGTCCCAGCTAAAACACATATTCTGAACAAACACCTGTGCATACTGCATAAATTTGGCTTTAGGATACGATTTCTAACATGCATTACTCTACCAACCAAAGGCAATCTCAAATTAACATAAATTCTAAGTAAAATTTGCATCTTCGAAGCAATGCCCTTGAAGTCCCTTCTCACATAGATGTACCTAAGTTTCTTCTCTAGAGAAATTTCAGAGCCCCCCATCTGTCCTCTACCTGACACTCAAAATAGCTTAAAAAGGGACAGAGAATCAAATGGAAGTGCGAGTGTATCATTTGCAAACTAGCTGCTTGGCCCAACTATTTCATTTTCTAAGATATGTCCCCTCAGGACAGACAGGTCCACCACATAATGGCCCAGTATTCTGCCATGTTTACATTCTTACTAAAACCATCGACAAACTTACCTGATGCTGAGTAAAGGATAGAGAAGATGCATGGAGACTATCTCTGATCAGGATATTAATAATGAAGAGAGAAGTCTTCATCAAAAGTGCCACCACTCATTCTCATTATAATTATCCATTAAGTTTAAGCAACTGAATATTCAAAAGGATACATTCAATCACCTTCATATCTGCATTGGGGAAAGATCTTCCACCTCTCTCATCAGCTACATTCTAGCCTGTCACTCCATCTGGTCACCTTTGCCAATAAGGATATGAAGGAGGTATTGTATTGTTACTCCTCCATTCTAGCTCACGCTCTCTCAGCAAGGATAGGATATAAAGATCAAGTTCATTGATACAAGTGTCTATAGATGTTGATGCTGATGAAGGAAAATTGTTATTTATGGATGCCAAAAGAATTGTTGAAATCTACAGAAAATAAAGAGTCATTTTCATTTTCACAGGCTGAAGGGGAAAGCTGTGACTCTTGTAAAATTCTGTTGTATCAATATTCATAACAATTTGCTACAAAAGGGTTCATTCTTCAGTTGATGGCCATATGGTTACACACCTGAATAAAAATAAGAGGCAAAACTGGGACTCATGTTTCACTTAAGGGCTTTCTTTGCTGCTCATTAGATATTCCTACAGTCTGCCTAAAAATATAAACCCTTATAGATAAATATATCCCTATCCCGGTGAATCTGTTCACCCCAGGTTCAATGTGCATCACCGTTCTCTATGTGGAAAAAAAAATCCCCAAAGTCAGGGATGGAAAATGAGCTTTATTATAAAAACACTGTTTTCTGAGCTAGAATAGTCACATTAATTATTCAACCAGTGATACTTTGCTTAAATTACCACAGCCCCTGTATTTGAAGAGCCTTATTAAAGAGTTATGTCCCTGTATATTTAAAGAAAGAGACTTTTATTCATTTGATTAAACTATTTTTATTGCGTAGGATTGCATTATAAGAATAGCCATTTCAATTTCTCTCTCATATCCTTTCTAGTTCTTTCCCTCCTCAGAAAGATACCCAGGAAAGAAATAGATATTATTTGCTCCATGCGATCTTTCTAAGGTAAATACACAAGACTTCAAGATGGTTCAAAACAAGGAATGGTGAAGAGAATTAATATAAAATTGCCAACTACTCTCTGGCAAAGTTTCCTCATCAGCAGATTAGCCTTTGTGGATTCATGCTGCCTGGTAAGTCTCCACTCATCTCAAATTATCACCAAATCAGCAAGTTGCCTCTTCCCAAAGAAGTAGAAAGTAGCAATGCATTGTCCTTTGGTAACTTGAAGAAAAATTATCTGTGTGCAGCTGAACAATACTGCAATAGGATTTGTATTATAAGCAAAGAATGTCAACCACAGGCAAAGCATAGCCAGCCAGCATCTGACTTCCACAGATTTTTTTTTTTAAGTTGGAGTTTGCAGATATAACAATGTCACCAGTGGCTTTGATGAGCTTCTCAAGATGTCATTGTGAGATATTCCTTGAGCTTGGAAAGGAGGTAACTAAAATGGTTAGGAAAATGGTAGATCTTTTGTGGTCCTTCCTTGCTGTAGTCTAATAAAACAGACTAAGGAAATATGTTAAAACTTGATGACTTCCCACATATATGTCAACTATATAACTTTTACCATGCCATATTAGGACAAATCAACAGGAGACTAATGCAACTCAAAAGAATGTAGCTTACTTCCACCGAACACTGTATTAATCATGAGGTCATGTAAAAACTTGTATTAGCCTGAGAGATTCATATAAGTCATCATACAAGGTGATGCCATGAATTTTGGGGATTTTCTGTTTCTATGTCCTGAGTTAAAGTCTCTATTTGACAAGTTACTCATGAGTCAAAGGACCAATTCTCATTTTAAAAAAAGAGGATTATAAATAAATGAATAAACTTTTAGCTTGATATTCTACTGGAGACTTGCAAAATCTTGAGCAACATTGAACATTAACATTACAGAATATGAAAGTAATAATTAATAGTTATGAAATATATTAATCATTTTTCAGTAGAGTGCCTTTTCAAGTTGTTTTGAATGTTTAAAATCCCAATTTAAAGAAATCGATTTAGTTAGCATTTCTAAGTATCTGCCGTGCATACTAACTCCACATAGAAGGAAGGCTCAAAGCCTGAATCTCATCAGAAATGTGAGAAATGCTAGTCCAGAAGGAAAACTGTGAGACAGAACATTTAACAATCCTGGACATTCTAGAATCTTAGCTTGTCATTGAAGTATGCATATTGGGTTAGATATCTCACTTTTATGAATTTTCCCCCTCAAGTTAAACTGAAATATTACCAGGAACACCTATGTACACATCATAAATATTTAGCAAATCTTTAATCTCACTTGTTTCATTTTTTTCCCTCTGTAATTATCTCTACATCTGTCTTTTCCCTTTTCTCTGGATAATTTCTCAAAGAAGATAATTATCATTGTCATGTGTAAAAATATTTAAAATACAACAACAATGAAAAGTATAATGTAACATTAAAATAAATGTTCTAGTGTGATTCTATTACCAAAATGTAGACAGTTTCAAATATTTGCAATAGTCTATCCTAATTTTCTTTGGCTCCATCAACTAACAATTACACATTGCCTTTGAAGAGTATTTCTTCAGTCGCTGTTAACCTAGGATAGTCCTGTCTTGTTAAATGATTTTGAATGATTGTGAAGGCCAGACCAGTTCGTTTCTTGAATTTATCTGGAGCTGACCTCATGAGTGGATTTAGATGTATCATTGCTAGGTGTCTTGTACAAGTGGCATATATTTATACTATCATGTGGGAAGTCACCCAATGCAGTATGTTGTCTTTCTACCAATAGTACTTTGTTCATTTGCTTAAAGTGCAAATTACCAAATGATTTCTTAGTAAATACATCTTTTACTATTTGAAATTGGTGAGTGTTTTCCATATTTGGAACTGGTTTGAATTAGTATACTTTCCAATAAACTTCTAGAAAGTGGTTAACATCCACTGATGATTTTTGCCTGAATTAAATACTTCAGGTTATAAGATGATGATTTTACAACTTTTACAGTCTCTTCTGCATTTGTTAACTGCTAGTTTGTGCCTGCTAGTATGTCTTTCTAACCAATGACTGAAAGCTGTTCCATCTTAGACCCAATGGGCTTGATGATTTGCTTCTATGACTTAAAACATGTAACAGAGGACTTTTTCATTGTACTCTTCCAAAAAAGAATTGTGCTGACAATAAGTGCACTGTGTGACTATTATGCTCATGATTTTATCATTGGAGACATAGTGACGAGTAAAATAAGGCCCAAGTCTCTAGACATACAGATGTGTACAGGGTAGGAGGCAATGCAGACAATTAACTAGTTTAATAGAAGAACCTAGTTCTGCCAATGGGAATGAAGAAGAACAACACAGCACAGGTACCATTTCAAATGGAATTTACAGAATAGTTTGAATTATGGAAAATATATAGGAGAAAAAAAATTTAAGAACTGAACTATGTATCTCATAAAGAATATAGGATATGGAGGGTAAATATTTATTATTTAATAAAGGTACTAATACTTATGAAGGGCAGAAATGCATGTGTATAGGAGAGTAATTTATAAAGCTTCAGATGCTGCAATTATGTTTTTACTTGATACATTTACATTGTTATGTTCCAGTCTCTTTTTTTTTTTTTTGAGAGAGAGTCAGAGAGAGAGACAGAGAGATAATGGGAGTGCCAGCAGCCTCTCTGCCACTGTGAACGAACTCTAGATGCATGCGTGCCCTTGTGGGCAAGTGTGGCATTGAACCCTTGCATCACCTTCTGTCTGGCTAAACGTGGGACCTGGAGAATCAAACAGGCCTTCTTACGCTTAGCACTAAGCTATCTCTCCAGCCCCAGTCTCTGCTTTATGCAGTTCAGGTGAACTAAGGAGGTTGGTCCTCACAAAAACCCATGTGAGATACATGCCATTATTATTTTCCTTTTACAAATAAGCAGAAGACAATATGTAAGTCAACAAAAAGCTCCAAACCAGGGGGGAGGGTCAATCAAAATTCAAGATATTCTGTATAAGACAGATGAAAACCTACTTTTTTGAATAACGGCACATCCAGAAGCCATAGATTGTTACTAGAAAATTATAATTGCCAGGAATGGGATACCTTCTAGTGAGCTATTGGTCAGGGAGGTCCCTGTTGCCTCCAAAACATTACAGGCTATTGCCAAGGCCCTTGGTTTCTATTGAAAAACAGATGGTAAGACCCTATTGATGAAGACTTCACTTGCCTGAGTGGCAAGGTCACTGAGAAATCAAGCTACTACTGAAGAGAAAACCTTCTCCCTGTAGACCAGCCAACTGAAAGTTGGAAAAAAACTGCACTGCATGCAGCCCTGTGGGAGACAGAAGTCATCAATGATGAAAACAGTGGACACTGGAAACTTCAAGTTTGACTGAACAAGTGCAATAGTGGCATGTCTGCTCTGGGGGAAACCAACTGCTCTCTAATTGGACTGAAGGCCTGCTCTATGGGAGGGAACACATGTGTGGTACTGAAAACCTAATCAAAAGCCTATGGCAGGGGAGGTCATGAGCCTTAGGGGTGTAAAGCCTGCTCTTGTCTGGCTAAATGTATATATTATTCCTATCAAACTGTCCTGAAAGCACTACACTTAAAGTTCATATTCATATATTAATGCTACTTTCACTTCTGGTTAGAGAAGCTTCTCTTTTCAGATGGAGATGACCACTGGGATGATCCAAAAGGCAACATAGTGCTGAGAAGAAGGGATGGAGGACTGTCCAGCACTGAAACATCTCCCTCACACCCTCCAAGGCTCAGGGCCTATTGCGGAAATGGTGGCAGAAAGGATGTAAGAGCCAAAGGAAGGGTACGACTCCTTACAATGCAACTGTCCAGACAGAAATTGGCCTCGATATCCATGACCTTGCAGTGCCTAGCAATACCTTCGCAAGACCCTCACAATAGAAGAAAAAGATGATGGCATCAAAATAAAAGAGAGACTAATGGAGAGAGGGAGGGGATATGATGGAGAGTGGAGTTGTGAAGGGGAAAGGGGAGAGGGGAGGGAAATATCATGGTTTATTGTCTGTAAGTATAGACGTTGTCAATCAAAAATAAAAATTTAAAAAAAAAACCCAAACCAGTCAGTAATGGAACTGAGGTCTCACCCAGATTTCCTGAAATAGCACCCACATTATTCTGATCACGAGGTCACCCCTTTTCCCTTAGAAAAACAAAACCACACATCTTCAACTAGGCATGTCTGTACACATGTATAATCCAAGCACAAAGGAGGATGATCCAGGAAGATCACAAGTTCATTACCAGTGTGAACTATGTAGCAATATATTTCAAAGTAATAAGAAAGAGAGAAAGAAAGAATTAAAGAGTACGAGAGGGAGGGAAGAAAGAAGGAAGGAAGGAAGAACAAAGATTATATTTTATTGATCATTTGCTCTGCATCATACTCTGTATTAAGAGCTTTCTTTGCCTGTATATTTCAATGAAATTTCACAGCAATGCCACAAAAAGTTTAAAATATATTTCATTTATATATTTATTTATTTATTCATTTGAGAGAAAAAAAGAGGCAGATAGAGAGACAGAATGTGTATGCCAGGGCCTCCAGCCACTGCGAAGGAACTCTGACACATGAGCCACCCTGTGCATCTGGCTTTATGTGAGTACTGGGGAATCAAACTTGGGTCCTTAGACTTTTCTGGCAAGTGCCTTAACCACTAAACCATCTCTCCTGTCCCAAAATAGTTATTTATGAAGAAGCTGAGACCAAAAAAAAAAAAAAAAGTAACCAAGTCTTCCAAATCACACAAGGAACAAAAAGAGAAGTGTTCCCCTAAGCACCATTTATTTTATTATTATTTTTTTTTATCTCTTAACCATACCATTACAATGCACTGGGGGTGGAGCCTTCAAGAGCACAGATTCCTACAGTTCAAAAATTTAAAACCACTGTGCATTGTGGCACATATCCCAGCACTTGGGAGGCAGAGTTAGGAGGATCACTGTGGGTCTGAGTCAGCCTGAGACTGCATAGTATAATCCAGGTCAGCCTCAGCTAGAGCGAGACGCTATGTTTAAAGGAATTTTTTTGCAGGGCATGGTGGTGTACGCCTTTAATCCCAGCACTCCCAGCACTTTGGTAGGAGGATCGCTATGAGTTCTAGGCCACCCTGAGACTACATAGTGAACTCAGGTCAGCCTGGGCTACAGTGAAACCCTACCTGGGGGAAAAAAAAAGAATTTTTTTTTTTTTATAAAACTATAGATTCATCCCTCTGTTGCAAAGACACAGTAGGTATCTTCTGAAGGGAACATAAAAGTTGCAAGCTCTTAGTGGGAACTGGGAAACAAGTCAAAACCAAGTCCAAAAAATGAGCCCAATCTCCAATATCAAGCTCCCACCAATTGTGGGCCATAAGAGGGCATATGCATAAAAAATTCTCTCTAAAATAACAATGGCCATCCCATCTATCTGGTGCTTACTTCTCTCTCCATTGGAGAATGTGCCTCTCTTTTTCCAAACCCATCACACCCATCACACCTCACCAGGGTCCCAGCTGAAACCATAGAGTAACGGGGGAAATGGGCAAGAGTGCAGCTTTCTTGGTGAACCTGACACCAGCACAAGGCTGGAGGAGAGACACAAAGAGCATTCAACTCCTACTAAACCAGATATTCACAGACACAGAGGCTCCCAAGACCTCATCACTGAAGTAGAACTAAAATGAACCCAACATGGCTCAGGGAAATTTGCAGAGGAGGGGGCAGAAAGATTGTTAGAGCCACAAGGTGGGTCATTATGCACAGAGACTTCCCCATAACTGTTGGCTACCCCCATAATGTACTACCCACATTCCCCAATGAGGAGGGTCCCTTCAGAGGGGAGAGGACAGGGAGGAGACTACCGAAGACACCAACATGAATGTAAAATTAAAATAAATTTAAAAAATAAAATAATAAAATAAAGAGGGGAAGTAAGAAAAAAAAAAAAAAAGTTGCAAGCTCTTTATCATTTTTAGCAGCCAAACAGGCATAGCTAACATTTAAGAACACATAAGATATACTGATATACTAAGAATTGTAGTAAGGACTGCATATAGGGCATAACTCGCATAATTTATTTGCCAAATAGAGAATTTCACATGAGAAAGAAGCTCCAACTGTATCAGAGGCAAAATAAACACAGGAATAGAGTGAGACAACAATAAACATGTATTGGGTGATACTTCAGCAGAAAGGTTTGCTTGGTTTGCTAACAGGGTCTCATCTAGCCCCAGCTGCCATTGGACTTATGTAACCCAGGCAGCGTTATACATCCTCCTGTTTCAGCCTCAAGAATTCAGGGACTACAGATATGAACTACCATGCCCAACTCAGGTAGAAGAGTTTAGAGATGTCTTATTCTCCAATGTGAGACTTATCAAAATATACTTAGAAAGAGGTTTGGATTTTTTTTTGTTTGTTTTTATTAATTTTTTACTTAGCATAGAGAATGATGAGTTTCAATGTGCCATTTTAATATATGTCTATTATTGAACACTACCTATACTTTCTATTAGATTCACATATAGTATATAAATCATATATATTTATATATTTATTTATATTCTATTTTTGTCTTAACTACCCCCTCCCCACTGTTCCCCTTCTCCAATGTACATTTATTTTGATCTCGGTTCCACATATGAGAGAAAGCATACAATATTTGTTTTTCTAACTCCTTATTATCTTTCATTTTCTTCCCCTGTTGCCCTTTCCTTTGGTCTGCTTTCTGTCCTCACTCCTAAAAGTCCCCCTTATACTCCTATATTTTATTTACAGAGATAGCCTTCTCGTCACTGTGTATACTGCCAGTATTTCTAGCTTAGGTTAGTCTGACAGACTATAGTACCTTCAGCTATGTGAATTTGGTGGGATGTACATCACTCCATTCATCCCCAAAGAGCAAAACCTGAAAAGCTTAGCATCTCAGAGATTATATTGACTGGCTGGTTGCTAGGCATGGCTTCCTCATCACACAGGGAAAACTTGATTGCTAGCCTTTGTAACGTCACCACATGCACCAATGCCAGCAGAACTTTTCAACAGATCTCCATTCTGTCTGAACAAGCATAACATTAATGCAAAGTCAGTCCCATCATGAGAACAAAGGCATAAAACCAATTACATGTTCAGAATACTTTTAAAATTGATTTCTAGTTTGATGGACCCAAAGTTTGTATTTTGTCATAAGGAATGAAACGGAAGAGCAAGTTTGTTTTTCCAAATGGCTTAGCAGTAGAAATAGTTCCTCAGATTAATTAGATGGCATGGCTTTCCTTGTTAATAAGTAACAGAGCATGGAGTAGAATCCAAACCAATTTGTGCTTATTCCTGAATTCTCTGTATGTTTCCATGGAACATTCTGTGTTTTTGTAAGAAGACACCTAATAATTACAGTGGAGTGGTAAGGTGCTTCAGAGGCTATGGCCAATCTCTTCCATACATTTCTCATCTTATCAAAACATTTCAGTCCTTTTAACACATTTGGTTTTCCAAATAAACCCTGAGAGCCAACTTTAATTGCTTTTTTATGTTGATATTTTATGAGAATCATGATTCCTTAAAATAAAATTGCTTCTCTTATTACACAGCTAACACAACTTCTTGTTTATTCTTTATTTATTTCGCCTTTTGTTTTATTATCCAGATCTTGTTGGCATTTCTTCATGAAGCTATTACTATTTTTTACTATTTGCTTTCTTGTAAGAAGCAAACATAATCCCCATTGTTTTTCTAATTTGTTGTTGCAGATTTGGAGATATAGTAATGGTATATTTTTAATAAAGAACATGCATTTTCAGTTGCAAGTGGTGAGAAAACAATAATGCCAATTTAACACTGAATAAATTAATGTTTTTTAAGGCTGTTTTGCATGAATATTTTGCTCAGTACTTGTGTTCTTATTTTGTCTTTCAATTTGTGAAGTTTTAATTTGGTGGGGATAGCATTCATACATTTTAGTACATAATTATAAGTTCGAAACAGTGAAATGTTATATGAAAACTACCAAAAATGAGATACAGGACCGTCCCTCTGCAATTAACGTCTCTGATGATGCACCTTTGGAAGTCACCCCTCAGCAGCTTTCCACTTCTGGAAGCCATTGGTCTGCTGTGCAGCATTACAGTCCCCCTTCCAGTGGTTTAGCCTTTTTTTTTTTTTTTTTTGCACCTGGAACCCACCCATGCTGCTCTACTTATAAAAATTTGTTCCTAATGCTGCTCAGGTACAGTTCTTTGAATACATAGAAAAGTCTTTATCCATGCTACAAGTGAAGGACATTGAAGATGCTTACAGCTTTGAAATATTTATAGGAAGCTGCTATAAATAATAATGTATAGTATTAATGTATATTGTTTTTGTGAATGATATTTTCACCTAACATGTGAGACTTGAAAAACATTTTAGCCAGGCATGGCAGTGCACACCTTTAATCCCAGCAGTCTGGAGGCATAGATAGGAGGTTTGCCATGAGTTCAAGGCCTCCATGAAACTATATAGTGAATTACAGGTTAGCCTGAGCTAGAGCATGACCCTACTTCAAAATCCAAAAAAAAATTAAATAAATAAATAATAATAATCATATCATCATCATTTTAGAAGGAGTATCACACAAAAATGTCAAGCAATTTAAAAGTGATTTAGTTTTCTTTTCCAATCACAAGTATTAGCCAGTTTTGATCTAGACCACTGACATGATACAAAGGTGTTTATAAGTTTTTAAAGAAGTAAGTAATCATTTATAACTTCCGCTCTTGCACTAATGAAACTTGATGGCGATTTGGATAAAAAATACATCTGTTTTAAAATTTCACAGCACAATGCAAGTTTGCTTCTCATATGTCTAATATTTAAAGTGCATAGCTTTCTCTTTAGTCAATGATTTAGAATATTTATACTAAAAGCTCTAATCCAAATATTCCATTATTAATTAATTATGACATATCTTTCTCAGTTTCATTTAAGTAATTAGCTATTTAAGAGTCTAATGGCCACATTAACTATGCATCCTCCAAGATCCAAAAACTCCATTAATGATTTTGAGTAGATATGGTATAGAGTGAACAGAAACTTGAGCTACTGCAATATTGCTTTTAGTTTATCTGAGGATGCTTGGCATATGCATCAGTGTCATGGATAAGCCCAAGTTCAGAATATTAACCCATGTGCTATCACATATCTCTTGGGCAGTTCCCACCTCCTTTGCCAACACTAGTTTCTTGAGAACTCTGTCTTAATAAATCAAACATAGAAATTGAAACTGTGGAAAATTGAGTCTTGCCTGTTTTTCATTGTAGTATATGCCTATTGAAAAATTCTAGAATGATTTTGGCTGAGACATTTAGGTTTTGTGGAGGGAAGCCCCCGGTAAGGGTATGGACTCACATATATCTATTCTACCTTTAAGTTACTGATCTCTGTGGTAGTTGCAAAAAGGTTATAATTGAAGGTCATCAGGTAAAGATTGCCCATTAACATGACTTGAAATAGATTTTTTTTCCATATGTTCATTTTTAGGCATTGGCAGGCAGACCATTTGGTAAGAGGAAATCTCTTACCAAAATATTTTATACAGTGGTTATTTAACAGTTTTGGGTGACCACCAAACTTTCATTTTTAAAAATTTTTAAATGTGGAATCTAAATAGTTATAAGCTTTCAAAATATTTATTGTCTCTATGTATTTTTCAATTACTACCACCAAAGTTATTGCAAGTTATTGAATAATAACAAAATTTAATTTTTAAACAAGATGATGTCATTCAAAAGCTCCTAGCAGAGAACTTATAAAAACAGAATTATATATTGTGGCAGAGAAATGTTTCCAATAGGCGCTGCAAAGATGGCTCAGCAGTTAAAAGAATTTGCTTGCAAAGCCTGCCAACCTGGGTTCAAATTCAAGCCACCATCCTAAGGCAGAAGCAAAAAGTGGCATAAGCATGAGGTGTTACTTTGCAGAGGCAAGAATCTCCAGCATATCCCCCCACACTCAAACACATATACATGTGTAAATAAATAAATAATTAGAAAAGTTTTTTTAATTTAATTTTTATTTTTATTTATTCATTTGAAAGAGATTGAGAAATAGGCAGGTAGAGAGAGAGAGAGAATGGGCATTCCAGGGCCTCCAGCCACTGCAAATGAACTCCAGATGCATGTACCCCCTTGTGCATCTGGGTCCTAGGGAATTGAACCTGGGTCCTTTGGCTTTGCAGGCCAGTACCTTAACCACCAAGAAGCCATCTCTCCAGCCCCAGAAAAGTTATTTTTAAATTTCAACATTACTGTTTTACATGGCAAATGATAAGGAGAAACAATTGATTAAAATTATTTTAAAGTGTAGGAAAATAAAAAAGAACAATTAACAAATTGCCCCAAATATTCATTAAAATGTAAAATAGTCATATTTCTCAGTGATATAAGATCAAAAATGAGCTTGAAACTTCTAAAAAGTTATGATTCAATGAAAGGAAATGGAGTGAACATGAAAAGCGATAATGTTTGCTTGTTTGTTTATGCTTCCTGGTGTCAATTAAAATGCTTGACATTAAGCTATTATATATGAAGGGCAACCATATAGTACAAGAGCACAAGGTGGCATAAACTTATTCTGATTGTCTAATGTCTGAGTTTGGATGCTAGTGATTCTCCTGTGAAAACGCCTTGCTTCTGTTCAGATTTCAGTTGCGGAAGCTGTAGGGGCACATCACTGAGGACATGTCCAAGATGACCTCATTAGAATACATGTGAGGATCTTGAATTCCCTTGGTCCAGCAGCACCAGCTGCTTTAGTGAGAAAGGGGGGTATAGTTTGAGTCACCAGTATCTTCTTCATGAGGATATTTTCAATATTCCTCCAAGTGGGTGTTTCACCAGCTGTTGATGGAAACATGAATTTTCGAGACATTCAGCAGAGAGAAATGAGATATTTCAACTCAGATATATTATCCTGTCCCACTTTGTAGCCAAAAAGGCAGTAAAGTGGTTCTGCAGGGTCAAGTAACAGAGAAGTCATCAGCGAATGGCAGGAAAGGCATCCATGCAGAAACATAGTTGAGTGAGTAGAATGTGAATTAGGCTGAAGTCAAGGATCATGTAGAAAAAAAAAAAAAAAAAGGCAACAGTCCACAAAATGATGGAGGCCTAGGGCCCTGTGCACATGGTCCCTGTCACAAACAATGACATTACTAGCAATGTCAGATTTGGAATTAGCAAGAGAAATTCTATGTGCCCAGAGAGGACACAACACCTTACATTCCATTCCCAAAAGAGGACCTGTTGCTTTCTACATGCATGCTGAAAATGAAAAAGCTCGCCATCAGGAATATTTGCAAAGGATCTATGGCTTCACAAGGAAAGAACCTCCAAGATGGTTATCGCTTATGGATACATCTGATGAAGAACAGAACCAGCAAACATCCTGTGTGTTCTAGTGTCTTTTTGTTGTTGTTGTTTGTTTGTTTGTTTTCTTTTTTTTTTTGAGATAGGGTTTCACTCCGGTCCAGGCTGACTTAGAATCAACTATGTATTCTCAGCGTGGCCTCCTACTCAAGGTGATCCTCCTAGCTCTGCCTCCCGAGTGCTGGGATTAAAGGCGTGCGCCACCACGCCCGGCTAGTGTCTGTTCTGAACACTAAGGTGAAAGCTCCTCGGCTGTTTTAGTTTCCTAACTCATTTGCCTTTGCTTCTCACTTACATTGTGTTTTAATCGGCCCATGCAACTGCTGTAGCAGAGATCATACCCCTGACCTTCCAGACTCGTGGTCTCATAAATAAAAAAAAAATTAAAGATAGACACTACAACAAGCAAGATGTTTGTTTAGAAGAGGATGAAAATGTATATAAGGAGTCAGGAGCTGCGGTGATGCCCTTAAGAACAAGGGCCCAAGTTCCATCTGTAGAACCCATGTAAAAAAGCCAAGTGTGGCTCTTGGTGTGCACTTGTGATCTCGTCACTGGGCAGCAGAGGCAGGCAGTTCCTTGGTGGCCATCCGTTCTACAATGAGAGACCCTGTCTCAAAATAAAGTGGATGGTACTTGAGCGGAGTGATCACTCAAAGCTTTCCTCTACCTTCTACATACATTCACACACACACACACACACACACACAGACACGTGGACATGTAACACACACCTATATACAAATGCACATGCACAGATATGTGCATATTCATACAAGAAACAATATATGTAGAGGCAAAAACATACACACTGGGCAGCAATGTGGCCACTTTGGGAGTGAGGATCACATTGAAAATGGGAGATATATATATACTCATATGTATATACATGTATAATATATATCTATTATTGTGTTACCTGTTGCACATTTAAGGATGGGGTTGATAATATTAAGATCATTTGAGCAAGCATAATGAATTAGGAGATATGTAATTTTGTTGGAAGTAGTAGTTTGAGACCATGAGCCTGTTCAGTTCAATGCATCTGCATATAATTGTCAAGCTTCTCCAGGGGAAGATCACATAGTAGTTGTTTGGTGGAGGTTTGGGGGACTCTGCATCTCTTGAGGGATGTGGATGACAATGATTCTGAATATCTGAGATAGTATTGAGGAGAGCATAATAATCCCCACCTCATGCCTTGGGATTGGATAAAGGGAATGGTGGCATGGAAAAAAATCCGTCATGTATTGATCAACAGTAGGGTGTGATGCTAAATGTAATGAGGTGCTTTTGGCCTTTTGCAAATATCTTACAACATATGTGCACACCCCTCAAGCTTAGGTCAATCACTTGATCTGTTCTATTGATGCAACCACGAAACACAGTGAACATCAGATGTGTGAAAGTGTTGCTGGTACAGCAAAGTGTATTGTTTCACAGTCATATTTATGAGTGGAAGGCATGCACTTTGCTAGAACATAATTATGAAAAGTGCTGTAGTTAATACCGGACCCATTTCTTAGTCATTAATTATATATATATCAAATATTATCTCGTGTACACAACTGTATTGACATACTTTCATATATGAATAGCAACCAGTGAATTTACTTAGACCAGAATCAGAGGAAATACATGAGGAATATGCTACATTATAGCTTTATCTTTTGTGATGACTTTATGAAGCCTGTGCTCCTCTAATAGGAAGTTTTCAGTTCCATAATGATCTTATGGAAGCACCACTACCTATGTGATGCAGGCACCATTGACCAAACTTTGGAAGGTGGTGGGTGATCAAATTTATTACAGTCCTGGAGTCTGGGCAGTCCCAGATCAAGGTTCAATCAATTCCAGTGTCTGGTGATGAATTTTTTTTCCTGGTTTCAAGAAAGGCACCTTTGTGTTGTTGTGTCATGTAGTGGAAAGATAGAATAACATCTCTACTGATTCTTTTTTGATTTTAAAGTACAGATCATTCACAAGGTCATCATACTCATCATTTTGTATTTCACAGGCCCCCAATTTCAAATATCATCACTGCAGTAATTAGGACTACAACAAATGAATTTGAGATGCAATTGTAACATAAACATTCACTCAATACTAAATTTCAAAGATTTTTAAACATATAATATATTTCAAGACCCATGCTAAAGATGTAGAGTTGAGACACAGCTCTTCCAACAGGACATATCAACATAATTTCTTAGGAAGTATTGAATGCAACTGTTCCCAAGTAGGTAATACATTGACTATTGCTGATATAAGATGAAGAAACGCCTACATATAATGAAGGTTTTCTTGCTAATACTATTTCTTGTATATTATGTGCTGACTTACTGGGCTGGTCTTCAAACAGAATATGAGAGAAGTAAGAAATTTTTCCTCTCAGCTTTGACTGCTATACAATACTTGAGATAAGACACTATAAAATATATATTTGTCTTGATAATGGTTTCAGAATTTCTAGTCTGTGACCGATTGGCCCCACAACTTGTGAGGAGGCTGCTCATCAAGATGAGCAAGCATATGGTACAGAGCTGTTGAGATCCTGGCCAGAGGGTCAAAGAGGGAGGAGGAAGCAGCAATCACAATCACCATTGAGGACATATCCCCACAATGACCTAAAGACCTACCTGGCTCAATTGCTAAAAGGTTTCAGTAGCTGCTAATAGTTCCACACTTTCCTCACTGAACCTTTATTATGTAGGCCTTTGAGGAAATTTAAAATCTACACTGCAACAGGAAAATGAAGACAAGGGTAGTTTTTTTTTTTTTTTTTATTGTCTAAAACTTCAATACAATTAGTGAGGCATTCACTTACATAAACTCAGATATTTTTATGAGGTCCTCATTTTTTTTTTTCAAGGTAGGGTTTCACTCTAGTCAAGGCTGACCTGGAATTCACTCTGTAGTCTCAGGGTGGTCTTGAACTCATGGAGATCCTGGTACCTCTGCCTCCGAGTGCTGGGATTAAAGGTGTGCATCACCACGCCCGGCTTGAGATCCTCACTTTTAAAAACTGAAACATGGGGACTGGAGAGATGACCTAGTGGTTGAGGCACTTGCCAGCAAAGCCAAAGGACCCAGGTTCAATTCCCCCAGTACCCATATAGGGATACACAAGGTGGTGCATGCATTTGGAGTTCATTTTCAGTAGCTAGAGGTCCTGGTGTACCTATTTGCGCTCTCTCTTCTCTTTCTTTTCTTTCTCTTCTCTTCTCTTCTCTTCTCTTCTCTTCTCTCTCTCTCCCTCATTCTCTCTCAAATAAGTAAATAATATTTTTTTAGGAATGGAAACATATAATACAGATTTTGTTTTGGATTTGTTAGCATAGATTTAATTCAAAAGACCATTACTAAAGTTTAATGGGATAAATTGCTTTTTTTCAACTTTTAAAAAGGCATTGCCAAGGTGATTTACATAATTAAAATTCTAAATTTATAACTACAGATGTGCCACAGAATTCAGATGATCAGCCAGACTGTCAAAATTCTCACTAGTTTCAAGAAAAGGAAGGTTTGTACATTTTTTCACTGATTCCTACACAAATAAAGCTGTTTGCGAAACAGAAATTTGGGATATTTTTTTATTTTAAATCTCATCTAAAGTTACAAAAATTATATATTAGAATAGTCAAATATGATACCTGGACATCAAAAAGGTTAATAGCCTGTCATCATTAGAATCTAATATTTAAAAATGATAAATACTTTATGTGGGATATTTGGATTGCTTTATTTACATATCAAAATAATTAATCCTTAAGAAATGTAAGCTCCTTTACTTTTTTGTTTCTTTTTCAAGGTAGGGTCTCCTTCTAGCCCAGGCTGACCTGAAATCACTATGTAGTCCAAGGATGGCCTTGAAATCACTGTTATCCTCCTACCTCTGCCTTCTGAGTGCTAGGATTAAAGGCATGACCCACCATGCCCAGCTTCCTTCACTTTTTGGAATTAAATTTTTATTTTTTCTTTGGTAGTATCAACATTGGTACTTTGTGTCTTTCATCCATACTCTCATTTTATTTAAAAGAATACTGAAGCATTTTAATTTGTAAAATTGAAATTGGTTGTAGAATATTTAGTTTTGTGGACCACTCAGTCTTCGGTGTCATTTGAGGCAAAGGAAGAAACCTTGCAGATAGAGTTCACTGAATCAACATTGAAAATACTTGTAGAATTTTTGACACATTTTTTGCCTTAATTTAAAATAATAAAACTAATTCAATTTTTTAACATATTTTAATAATTATTTTCAGTGTGATATAAAGACAATTTTTCAGCTATTTTTCTTTAATGTATGAAAAAGTACTAAGTAATAGACTATCCTTAGTAGTGTACTATATTTCATTGTGGAAAATTAAATCTCCATAATAAATATCATGTGTTGAATTGTATCTGTAACAAAAAGGCATGCTGAATTTCAAATCATAATATCCTCTCCTGATTTATTTTGAAGCTAAGCCATTCAAGATTTGGTTAGTTAAATTTCCATGAGGTCAGAATGTAGAAAGGTGGATCCTGACTCCAGTACAACTGGTTTCTTATAAGAAGAGGATAGAGATGCAGTCAAGGGCATATGGACACATCACATGAAGATGGAAAAGGCGGAGATGGAATTGGGCTGCCACATGGACAAGAAGCTGAAAGAGGGCAGGGAAGATTCTCCCCTGAAACTTGACAAGGAACATGGCCCTGGAGAGAACTGGATGTAGGACTTCCAGAACTACGCAGAAATAAATGACTGTTCCTTTGTGCAGATTGAGATTGTTATAGTAGCCCCAGGAAACTAATATGAATGAGGCAAGTTTCCCAATTGCATCAATCTAACCACTCAAGAAGGTATTCCTTGAAGATCTGACCAAAGGAAAACAAAAGTCCAAGAACACACAACTACCAGAAGCTTCCCCTGGACCGTCATCAAATGACTATGTGACTGGGATCATCACTGCCAAAGAAGTCATTGCCTTGTGCTTTAGAGGCAATAATTCATTTTATTATTTTTATTTTTTCTGTTTCTTTTTATTAACAGCATGCTTTGTATGGATACATCATGTGTCAGTACCATCTTTTCCCTCTTCCCTGCCTGCTCCCATTCTGCTGGGGGTCCTCCTCAGTAGGATTGCTGTATTCGCCATGGGGTTGTAGGTTATGAATTGTGACAGCAGCAGTCAGTCATTAAGAATGGGGAGCAATGCCTCTCAGTATGACATTCTAACCTTTGGCTCTTACAGTCTTTCTGTCCCCTCTTCCACAAAAATTCTATGCCATGGCGGGTGTGTTCTAAGTCTATTCCAGTGATAAGCTCTCAAGATCCTCTTTCTAATTTTTTTTAAATCTCTCTCTTTACCTTCCTAGTTTTTCTCTTCTTATCATTATGACCTCCATCTTTGCTTTGACTCACATTTCCACTATCATATGAACAGCATGACATTTAAAGAGATTTCTAGAAGAGAGTAGGATGCTAATTCCCCCATCTATCACTGGAGTTCTTGTGGGCAGATCCATAAACATGCTTGTGGATTCATCTACATACATTATTATTTCACTCTTGAGATTTAAAAGCTCATCTTGAGTGGCTTTCAAATCAGTGATAATTTCCATTGGTAGGAAGAATAATAACAACAACAACAACAGAAAGCTTTTTCTGTTGGTTCTAAAATGTGCGGTCCCAAGAGTTCATCAATATACTTAATGGGCTACTCCAGTATACCTGAACTGGAAACATGCATTAGTCAACTCTGTGCTTCCTTGCCTTTTTTGCCTGGTAAAGAGAACAAAGTTTCTTTGAGACAGATAATTGCTGTGGGTTCAGAAGGTAAAACGCCCCTACCTACTGAGGAATGCATCAGTTAGTGTGAACACTAGCACGCTAGTGACTAAGGAAGTACAGGGTTTAAAGAAAACAAAAGTTTATTTCCAATTTAAATTCTGTAGGCAACATAGGTTAGCAGGAGAGTCCAATCTCTGAATTTATCTAGGGCCCAGTTTCTTGCCATAGTTACGCTTTTCTGGATCATTGCTTTCATCAGAACTTTCAAAGCTGTGATCCGGACATAAGGAAATAACATGGAGGAACACATGCTCACTTTTCTATGACCCAGAACCAGAATTATAACTGAAGACTTCTTTTCACAGTCTACTTGGGAGAATTTAGTTAGATAGGCAAACATATTTTCAAGCAGAGCTAAGAAAATTAGTCCTTCTCTGGGCAGCAGCTGCATTTCCAGTTACAACTCTTAATGGAGAGGAAGGTGAGAAGAAGAATGTCAGCAGGCACGCAGTATGTGTCTAATCGGAAGAGATATTTATGTTCCTTAACCTGGAATATTAGCTACTGTCAGGAGTTTACTTGATTTAATGTTATGCATAAAGCTTAGGAAGTCATTTAAACTATTTCCCATTCTAAATATTTGCATGAAAATGCTAGCCCTTTTCAATATATTTGGGTATCCTCTGAGCATTTTTTCCCTAAAATATTTATTTATTTGTTTGAGAGAGAGAGAGATACAGAAATAGGCAGGTAGAGAGAGAGAGAAGATGGGTGCACCAGGGCCTCCAGCTACTGCAAACAAACTCCATATGCATGTGCCCGCTTGTGTATCTGGCTTATATGGGTCCTGGAGAGTTGAGCCTCAAACCCGGGTCCTTTGGCTTCACCAACAAGCATTTAACCACTAAGCCATCTCTCCAGTCCCCTCTGAGCATTTATAAAAGAAAATTACTTTGCCGAGTTTAAGATTAAATTAATTTTCATGGGAACATCTGCTGAAAGTACCATAGCAAATTAATTAGCTATAATTTCATAAATTTGTTGTTAGGACCAAAACAGGAAATGGGAAATGGAAAAAACAATGTCTGTGAAATTTTCCAAATGATCTTCTTAGAAATCAATAAAGAATGTTTGGGGTTGCAGGAGAAAGAAGTCTTTGTGAAAATAGTTACCTTCTTGCTTCACATTGTGAAAGAGAGAGAGAGGGAGAGAACCTCATATAAAATTAACTTACTGAGAAATAAAGTCCTACCCAAGGAAGCTGGTTTGGTAGAGAAATAAATACCTGGTATGGTAATTTTTCTACTACTTCCTTCTTTCAGTGAATTCCTTTTTACTTCTTGAAGCTGAAACTTATTTTGGTTGGCACAATCAGTCCTTTTATGGTGCTACTACTGTCTAAATTTTTCCTTCTCTCTTAGCTATAAAGTAAAATAGTAGTAAGTTTTATAGATAATAGCCCCAATCATATTTCGATAGACAAACTTCTTCCTAAAAAGTGTTAAATGCTATATGTACATTTTGAAGATAAAATTAAATTTGTACTGATTCTGGATTTTGTACACTGTTATTATATGGTATTTTTTTCTGAGAATGTTATGATATTGTTAAGGGGGCTAAAGGAGTTCACAAAAGTATAATTGAAAATGGTTGCTGTGAAAGGATTAAAATATAACAGTTATGTGAAGTTATATACATTTCTTTAAAGACATCCAGAAAAAAAAATTCAGCATTTGACCTTTAAATTTTCCCAATGTATTTGTAGAGATACCGCAGGGAATATTTCTCTGCAACATCCTAATAATGTGAAACTATTTTCTCAGATAGAATGAAACCACACAAACTTCAGCATAATTGTGTCCCTGAGTGATTGTAGGAAACCTAATCAAATAGATTTAATTAGCTTCTTAACATGTAATTTATGAGAAAGGCAAAACAATCAACGTATGCTTCCTAGAAGTGAAGTTCGTCTGCATCCAGTACTATGTGTGCAACAGTCTCCAGGCATATGCACTTGCCCCACCTCCTTTGATATGCACAGGTCTAGTTTTAATGGCCAGCACATACATGTCTGTGCCAGTATGTCTGCAGACCAGTTGGCTTCCAACTCATTCCCTGAAAAAGGTAAATGGTAGATGATACAAGTATACTGCTCACAGGAGTGTTATGAAGACTAAAAGCCTCACATGGGTAAAGCAATTGGTCCATAGTGAATTCAATAAACCTCAACTCATAGTACTATTGTTGGCAAAAGAGAAACTTTTAAGTTCTAGCTCCATACCTCCCCATCTGTCATATTCTCCATCAGAAGTAGGAGTGAATAACATTTAAACCTATCTCTCAGGTATAATTATTACAATACATTTAAAATTCTATTTTATCAAATGGCACACTAATAAATTATTTCAAGCATGGTTTTCCAGTTTAATGTGTGCTAGGGCATATTCTTCCTGACACAGTGTATTACAACCGCTTTATTCTTATTTTGTCTACTCAGGAAGCTAAGGACCTTAATCTTAAATTTATGAATGATTAACAAACTCAAAACTGGGAAAATTGACATCCAATTGTAAGGCACAATATACAGTTTAAATATACCATGAAGAATCACAAAGCACAAATCTCAGAGTAGCCAAACTTTGTTCCTAATAAAAATTGTTGGGCTGGAGAGATGGCTTAGTGGTTAAGGTGTCTCCCCCTAAGCCTAAGAACGCCGGTTCCAATCTCCAGGTCCCACGTTTAGCCAGATGCAAAGTGATGCAAAGGTGCAATGCTGCACTTGACCACAAGGGGGTGCACACAACTGGATTTTTGTTTACAGCAGCTTGAGAGACTGCTGGTGAGCCCATCTCTATCTGTCTTCCTCTCCCTCTGTCTCTCTCTGTGTCTATCTCCAAAAAAAAAAAAAAAAAAAATTGTCAATAAGACTTGTTTGTCAAAGGCAATAAAATTTTACATGGAAAACTTTTTTTGTTTATTTATTTTTCCTGTTTTATTAGTTATGTATATAGTGTGTATACAGCCATGATGGTACCATCTTTAGCCTTCCCCCTGCCCTCCCCCCATGGGTAATGTGGGTCTTGTCTTATGGGGGTAGCCATCAGTTATGAGGGAGAGGCAATGTCTCTGTGCATAATGACCCAACTCATGGGTCTAACAATCTTTATGCCCCCTTTTCTGGGAATTTCCCTGAGACATTACATGGAAAACTTTAAGAACATTTCTTTAGCATGGTAATCACAGTAAACATTGATGTATTACATATTGCAAAATAACATAAAATTTCAAATATCTCACCATAAAAATATATACACATATGTGATGGCTTTGTTCGTTATATGATGAGTATTGCAGTTTATTATAAATATCACACAATGATATACATATATATACATATTATGCATTTACGTATTTATCTGTATATATAGCAAAAGATACTATTTTATTCAATAAGTATATCCAATTTTTGTGAACTAAAATAATAATTTTAAAAATAAAAATTCAAAGCAATTAAATTATTGCTAAATATGTTAATATAGCCATATGAGGTGCTGATATTTGTGTATTTTGCCATGCATTTGGAACAAAGTGAGCATTTTCCTGTAACAATTCTGATATGGATAAATTATAGAAAGAAATACTGGCTGCAGATGCTCATGGATCCTTTTAAACAACTCCTCTCTGTTCTCTTATATGCAAGCAATTTTTTCTATGGCTTGTACATTCATTTTCCTAATTGTAAAAAAAAAAACTAAAATTTAATTATAAAATATCAATACACAGGACAGCAGTAATGAATGTACAATAAATTGCACAGCCATATCCATCATTTAATACTACCTCCTATTCTACTTGCTCTATTGATTATTGAGTATTCTTGATTCCCTCTACTTATAATAGTTTTCTGAAAGTTTATATCTTGAAGTTTTACTTAATGCTGTGAACATAATTCTCAAGGAAAAGATTGCAATTGAGACAAGGAAAGTTTAGAATGCTTCCTGAAATTCATCCTCCATTCTATTTTAATTAGAATAGGCTCAGGGGAAACATAAAAAATAAAATTATTGACTCATGTGAAATTAAAGAGCCTCATTGTGTTTTCTTCAAGAAATGTTGCACAAGTCCTGTTGAATAATGATTTTCCCATTTTAATTACATTAAATTCTACGTTCCTCAATTCCTGCTGTCATTCTAATTAAAGTAAAATTTCTCATTTTCTGTTAAACAGTGCTACATTTAAAAACTCCCTAAATGGGCACTTTTAAAGTACATAAGATTATCTTTATGAAAGACTAATAATATGCTTATAATGACATTCAGATCATATGTAAGAGTAGTTATTTAAGTATTTTGGTTATTTATGTCAAATAGCACGATGATGATGTTTCAATACACATAACCATTGAGGAGTAATCCACTCAGAATGATTAATAGACCAATGCCTTTGCCATTTATCAATTGTTTCCAGTAAGAATATCCAAAAATCTTTCTTTCATTGATTTTAAAATATACAGTATATCATCATCATCTATAGTCCCAGTTATGTAATAGAATATCAAAATTTCTTGTTCTCATTTAACTATGTCTTAGTGCCCTTTGGCAAATTCTGACCCATCCTCCCTCTGTACTGCTCTCTCAAGCGTATAGTGACCACTGACCTGTAGGATCAACTCTTCAATTGTGTATGTGTGAGCATTTTCAGTCTTGGTCTTTCTGGACCTAGCTTGGTTTACTTAAAGTCCTTACTTAGATTCACCTAATGTATTGCAATGATAGGATATGATATTTTTTGTGGTTGAGTAGATTCAATTTTGTAAAAATATTCCTTTATGTTCTTAAGTATATGTCTGCTAAAGATGTGCTTCACATCTTAGCTATTGTGAATGTGGCTGTAATAAACATATGAGTGATAATGTCTCTTTGACATGCTATTTTTATTATCTCTGTGTATGCCCACTAGGGAGATTACTGTACTGTATGAGAACACTTTTTAAAGCTTTTTCAAGGAAGATTCAGAGTATTTTTATTGACAACTTTAATAAATATTATTATATATATTTAATACATTTGATATATTTATATGAATTAATTTATTAACATATTTAACATAAATTTTGTATTTCACATATGTTCATTTATACATATGAACATACTATAATTTTAAAGTACTTCTGTCTTCATATTTTGTCCCCTCGTCCCACCACCACTCCATAGAAGACTCTCTCCTCTTTCCACATAGTCCTGCCTCTGCTTTCTTGTCTCAGTTCTTTTGTCCTCTTTAGTCCCATGTCAACATGTTGACTGGTTCAAGAACCATACTTTTTTGTGAGGATATTGATAACCACTGTAGGGTCATGAATGCACCAGTTGATTCATATTGGAGGACCAGTAGTTCAAAGTACCCTGTACATCCTGTAGCATTTACATTCTTTTTATAAAAAAATATTTTTATAGTTATTTATTATTTGAGAGAGATAGAGGCAGACAGAAAGAGAAGGAGAGAGAATGGGCATGCCAGGGCCTCCATCCACTGCAAATGAACTCCAGATGCATGTGCCCCTTTTGTATCTGTCTTATGTGGGTCTTGGGGAATTGAACCTGGATCCTTTGGCTTTGCAGGCAAGCACTTTAACTGCTAAGCCATCTCTCCAGAGCAGCATTTACATTCTTTCTGCCCTCTCTTTAGTATTCCCTTATCTTGGGAAGGTGTGATAGAAATCTCTTTTAGTGTTTTTTCAAGTCTCAAGTCTCTTATTTTCTGCTTTGATGAGTTTTGAGTCTCCTCAATGTCTACTGAAAACTGGTGTTAAATTTTCTATTTCAAGTAGCTTGCTAGTGATATACAGAAATAGTACTTATTTTTGCATGATGATTCTTTATTCTGCAACTTTACTGAGTTTATTAACTTTAATTCACTTTTAAATATTTTATTTATGTACTCATTTATTTGAGAGTGAGTGTGTGTGTGTGTGAGAGAGAGGATGGGTATTCCAGGGCCTCCAGCTACTGCAAAGAACTCCAGATGCATGCACCACCTTGTGTATCTGACTTAGGTGCATACTGGGGAATTGAATCTGGGTTGTTAGGGTTAGCAGGCAAGCTCCTTAACTGCTAAGACATACATCTGGCCCTCTAATTCATTTTTATGGAGCAGTTAGGCTCTTTAAATTCATAAGACCATGTGTTCAGTAAACAAGGACAATTTAAGTTCACATTCAATTTATATGCCTTATATTTCTTTTTCTTACCTATTTTTTTTTCTGGCTACAATTTTGAGTACATGTTGAATCTTGGTTGTGAAAGTTAGTCATACCTGTTCTTGAGGGCATTCAAAGCCATATTAAAGTAAATGCTATTGTATGCCTTTCTAGTAGCATCTCCTATTTCTTATTCTCAGATATTGCAAATTGTTTTCAATTACTTGTGGATCCTCATTATTCAACCTCAAGGAGCTCATTCTGAGGATCACAGACTAGATGCCTTGTTTGATTGTGATTGCATGGTTTCATTCAATTAACATATTTTAAGCAATTAGCATTAGCAAAATATGAAAATAAGAGAGGTAATGAAATGATATAAACTAGGATAAGAAGTAATACCTGATATATGATAAAATTAGGCTTGATAAGTACAGGATGAATGATCAAAAATACAAGTGCTTTACTGACAGAAAATATAAAGATCATGAGCGTTCCTGATCAAAAAAAAAGCACTCATTCCATTTCTACCTTCACAATTTTACATCACATATACTTAATAGTAATACAGTATGCATAGTAATAAAAATGAGATACATTATAGCAGAACACTTTGGAACAACCCAAGGTCAAAACCGTCTGCTTCAGTGAAAAGAAAAAAGAAGCAAAATATTGTGATTTGCGATGGTGTGGAGATCTGAGATTCAAGGAAATAGGCACACGAAGTGATATTATAACAACTTTAATCTATGACATTCAGTGACTCTCTTCAACCCTGTCTTTTCAATTCGCCTTCCAGAAAAATCATCTGAATTACTTACTTGAGGTCTTATTCGCGGGACTATGGCATGCGATAATATGGGTTTCATATATGTTGTGGGTAACAGAGCTCTCTAGTGTTCAGAAACATTCTAGTGAAAATTCGTCAAGGAGAGTTCATTTCCAAACCCAAGTCAAGTTTTTATCTTTGTTCCTGAAGCTCTTGCTCCTGCTGTGCTCCAGTGAAGGTTGCTGAAGGTGAGCAGATGTCCCAAGCCAAAAGCTTGTGGTGCATCCTTGGCATCTCCCTACTCCTCATCACCAAGTCCAAGCAGTAAAACAACTTCCAGATGTCCTCACCTTGTGTATGGCCCTAGCTCTATTCACTGCTATCTATCCCCACCACACCATGAGATAATACATCATCATTTTACTGCATTAGCTCTTGACCTCTGCCACACAACTTCACCGACCCTCCAGTCTTTTTCATGTAGCAGCCATAGAGAGTTTGTCGACACATATTTGATCACATAAGATTGTTAAGAGCCAATGAACACATTGAGTCAACTGGCAAAACAAAGAACTTGGAGACTATGGGTAGAAAGAGATAGCCTGAAGAATCTTAATGAATGTTGATCTTGGGACTGTGGAGATGGCTCAGTGAATACAAATGCTTGCTTTGACAATCCTACTCCATATCTCTAGCACCCATAGACAGCTGGATATCCAGTGGTGCAAATATCTGTGATCCCCAGGGAATGGCAGTCAAAGAGTTAAGGGAATCTCAAAGTTCAAGGGCCAGCTAGTCTGCTCTTCCCATTTGCAAATAAGAGACCTTGAAGGCATAGACTAATGATTCCAATGCAGTGTATGTATCTGCTGTGTTTTCAACATATCAAGTGAGCCCAGTGAATAAAAGGCCCACTAGTGCTACACTTATACCCTTCATATCTTCCCTGGGTGAATGGCCTCAAAGTACACGACCAGACAAAAACCAGGGATTGCAATAACCTTTCAATAAAAATAGAAAAAAACATGGATTATGTTTCACAGTGGTCATGTGGGGGATAGGCACTCATGAACATTCTCCCAGTGAAAAACTCAGACAAGTTAAGGTGTGAAGAAGACTGCGATTTCCCAGTGGGTAAACTAATTTTTTTGTAAACTTTGTTTTCAAAAATCTTCTCTCACAGGACTTGAGTCAATGTCTTATTTTATCCCAATTGGCTTTCACTAGTGGTACTATTATTAGAGCTGTTGAGTTCTGCTGGAAGTGTTGTAGATCCTGTGGTTCCCACATTTCATCAAAAACAGAATCACCTGAAAATGTCTCTGTGGTTGGGATGTATAATTCATTCAGCTGGCTGGTTGAACACTTTTTGATTCTGTTAGCTTTTTGTTCTATATTCCTGCTGGTTCTTGTCTGTCTTCTCTCTAATTCTGAGTGTAGTTAAAGTAAAGAAAGGCAAAATAAGTTTATTTTATGCCAAATACAGCACCCACTACTAACTACATAGTATATTTGTGACTTTGGAAATTTTTATCATTGCCAACTCCTGTGCCCCCAAATTGCTGCTAATAAATAGGTAATTTCCAGTTCATGTGTGTATGTCTTTCTACTTCATATCTATATCTGTATGTCCTTCCAGCTTATATCTGCAGGTCCTAAATTCAACACACACACACACACACACACACACACACACACACACACACACAGTATGTTTCACTGAATTCTTAGAGATCATCCTCTTTCTGTGTCTATTTCCATCCCTCTCTTCTTTTCCCCTCTCTCCCCTCCTTTCTCCATGTATCTTTCACTTGCTATAGAACACATGTAAGCAAATAATAAGAATATCTTTTTAGTGATCTTAACATCACATATACATGCAGCTATATTACAGAATGAGTATGATTCATAAATCAAACATGAGTAAGGCAGAAATAAGCAGATAAAATTTCACAGTATAACATAATTTAAGGATTGAAATACAGAGAAAAGGGAAAGCAATATTGCATTGGCATGAACAAGGACTGAATTCACTGCTATGTTTAATACCGTTTTGTCTAAAGTAATTTATGCATATGATTTAAATAAGTGGTTTCATTTAAACATTTGGCTCAGTGTTAGAAATGTATATACCTTTGCAACTCTCTAGCAGGGAAGAGTCATAGTATCTTGATCAGAATGAAATCAATGTGGTGGAGAAATGGATTGACGTTCAGAACTTCAAGCTGGGAAGAAACACAGAGGATTTGGGAAAGTAACACATACACACAAAAAACCAAATGTGTGTTGGAACTTACAGTGGAAATGTTGATATTTCTTAGTGTCTCCATTTCTTCTTATACCATCCTGTAAATATGTATTCTATGTTAAAAAGAAAAGTCATGGATCATAGACAAGGCTTTTAGTGAAGAAAAACCCTGAGAGTGCATCCCATTTCACTGATGTGCTCCTCACCACAAAAGGATCCACCTGGTGCTGTGGAGAGAAGCCCCATGCTGCAGACATGGTAGGGATATAAGTAGTGCCATCAAGGAGACTCCACAGTGGAGGGTGAGCCACAGTGTTCACCAGGGATGCCCCTGCCTCAACATCCTGCAGCATCCATCTTTGTTACCATCTGTATGTGAAAATATGCGGTAGAGGCTTTCCTGTGGTATTTTCAGAGGCTCAATAAACCACATTCTGACATGCCATCACTTTCCACGGTGAACATCACAGGAAACATATGGTTCTAAATGTCTGTGGTAATTGTGTGGAGGACATAACAGAAAGAAATGTCTCACATGTACAATATAAAAGGATATAAAATCAGGGAGAAGAAATAAAGTATACACTGAAGAAAAGTCACTTTCCATCATGCAAATTACCTGTTATGCTTGTTAGGGATGGAAAATATGGAGTTAAAACATTGGCAATACCTATTGCTGTGAGAAGAAAGCTGTTCTCATCAGTTATTGCTGAACTATCCAAAAGTCAATATTACTCCAAGGGTTTTAGTTGCTTGCCTACATGATTTTGCACAATACATGTATTTTACCATAGCACTTTACAGAAGTACATATTTTGGAGGATTGTAAAAGACAAACAGAGAATCAGTTGATAAACTGATAGCAGTTTTCCTATGTGAATGTTCAGCTCAGTGAATTGTTCTAGTGTGAGAGGAAATTTGTTTACCTTTCAGTAGGATACACTGAGCTCTTATCTGGTCTTTCCTCAATATGGAATCAGCTTTTACAGGCCATTTCATGTGCCCCTGATACCTGAGTTGTGCAGAGATAATGCATTCTTGTTTTACTCAATTGAGATTTAGTGGGTCTTCATGACCAAGGTTACCTATTCCCATTTTTCTCTTATGCCATAGATGATTCAAAGACAATTAAAACAGTATCTTGGAGATGCACGTAAAATTGACTATCCATAGTCATAGTCAGAACACATTGCTCAAGTGATACAGATTGATCCTTCCTGACATTTCTAGAACCAGAATTAACTAAACTTTCACATTTTTATATTTTTGAATAATTGTATAATATAATGTCACATAATAGGCATGAAACCTAAGTCTAAATACAAAATGATTTATATTTCATATACACTGGATGCATATATATACCCAAAAGGTAATGTTGTATAACATTTCAGTGAGCATATAAAGATATTTGTATGCATTGAGCCATTAGACTTGTGGTGCTATGTAAGTGCCCTCAACATTACATATTTTAGGGTACTCTACAGTTCATATTTTGTATAGTGGTATAAATGTATATCGTATAGTATGTTTCACTTCCTAATGTAAAATATCACTTATCATAGAGACACAGATGGTCAAAGTGATATTCTTAGTGCTTGTTTTGTCAAAGACATTTAGGAAAAGATTAATAACTTGAGTCTTAAAAGTTGTAATTATGAAGCAAAAGCCAGGTCAAAAACATGATACATTAAAAGATATTAGAATGTTGAGAGACAGCATATCCTCAGAAGCAGACACTGAGACCAGGATTTCAGTATTGTATTAGTGGGACTATGATTCCAGGGAAGAGTATTTGGAATGGGGATCTGAGTGATGGAAGGAAAAGACATTGGTTAAGGATGGAATGAAAATCACCTCACCTCCAGGCAATGGAACTAATTCCTTGTAGGGAAATTGGAGAGAATAAGACAATGAACAGGATACCCCTCAGCATTCATCCAAGTGTGGAATGTCTCCCCAGGACACTAAATTCCTGGCATCAAACGCTGGACACACTTCCACTCTCAAAAACACAGAAAGAAAACCATACCAAAACCCCTTTGGGAGAGAGTCCCAGCTGTTCTCAGGAAGTCTCGTTCTGATGTAGAGGTGACTGCTAAGAACAGAGGGGCAGGCACCCAGCACCGGGAGCATCTGCTACAACATCTTCTCATGAAGTCTATACAATCTGTGCTTCTGGATGAAGGTGGAGGGCTGAACACCTTCTGCTAGAATCCCCATGAAAACTATCTATCAGTATGCAGGGAGTGGAAGAAAAGTCAGTGAGAAGGGAAGAGACTGACTTACAAGTGGGAGGTGCTGGATGTTAAAGTAATACTACAAAAGACTGGATCAGCCTGTCTTCAAGGAAGCCTCCTGACCCTTTCTTTTCTGGCAGACATGGTCTTCCAGTGTATCCCAGGCTAATCTAGAACTCTGAACCTTTTGGTCTCAGCCTTCAGAAAGTATGTGTGCACCACCACCCTCACTGTTTTCTGTTGTTATTTTTGACAATTTTATACATTTATACAATGTGCCCCCCCAATTTACCTTCTCTCTTCCCCTTTCCTCTACCACTAAAACTTTTCTCCTTCACATTAGAACTCCATCTGATTGTCATGCCTTATTTATTCTGTTTTTTTTTTTTTAACCCACTGGTTTAAATTAGTGTCACTTGCATAATCATGGGTGTGAGGTTATTTACTGGTAAATAGGCAAATTTAGGGTAGGGACTTGGGTTTCACACAATATATCAGGTGACCTGGAGACAGTTTCGATGAATGAACAATCATTAATGATCATGTTCATGTAATAAAATCAAATAAAATCTCAGGTGAGCATCCCTGGTTGGCATGACTCCATGCTCATTGTCAGATACCAACAACCAGCGCTGGGAGAGGACAGCAGACATGTCACACTTGGAAACTTCCCAGATTCCACCCTATGTGCCTCTTCCTTTAACTAGTTTTAACCTATACCTTTTTGCTCTGATAAATAAACTATAACCAGAAGAATAACAGTTTTTATTAACTTGTATGTGTCCTTCTAAGAAACAATTGAGCTTGCAGATTGTTTGCGTAAGAAGGGAAAACTCTTACTACAGTAAGAAGAGAAAGGAAAGCAAATAGGAGAGAGCATTAAAGAGTGAAACTTTAGTATATCACTATAAAAACTCGGTCTACTAAAGTTCATAGGAGCTATTTACATTCATTATGTAAAGTAAAAGAAATATGAAGTGGAAGGGCTAGGAAAATTAACTGAAAGAACTGGGGTGGAGTAGTAGAGGACCATGGAGATATTTTGTTGATTTGTTCTGTTTTTGTATAGTACTGTTTAACTTTTAAAATTATATGCATACATTGATTTGATAAATAAAAAATAATTTTAAATGGATGGCATTTCCTGTAAGAAACCACGAGGAAAGAAATTAAACCAAGATGTAATAATTAGAAATTGTGTTTTATTTATGTGGTTTAAATATGAAGAAGCTCAATGTATTTTGTTGTCAGGAGACTTAAATTGGAAATCCATAAAAACTGTGTGCTGAATAAAAATTAGAAATTTGCAATAGTCATATGCTCCAGTTTTAGCTTTGTAAAGGCAATTGCTACCTCTCTAACACAGGTTATTTAAGGTTTCTACACACTCATTTAATCACTTCAAAATTGAAATAATTTGAGATCATAAAATTACTGAAAATAATAATTGTTAAAACACTATGTGAAAACAAACTTTAATCAAATGTTGAATGTATTATTTAAGTTCATGAGATGTAACAATTTACCATCGTCTCTTTCAGAGCTAGGATTTCTTTTTCATTCCTTTTAATACAAACCCCTTTGATGCTTGTAACACCCCAATTATCTTCCTCTATCGTTTATGGTTGTCATTATAAATTTCATTATGATTATTGGGCACATACTAAGTGAACAAATTAATCTAATTCACAGTAACATCTTCATATAGGCATATATTTTACTTTGATCATATCCACCCACATTGTTGTAATTACCTTCTTCTTTCTGGGACTTAACACCTGACCAAAAACAGCTAACTGCAGGAAAGAGTTTATTTCATGCTTACAGTCTCAAGAGGAAGTTTAATCATGGTAGGGAAAGCATGATGGGAGGAGCAGGAAGCTGGCTCACATCTCTTGGTGTGAGTAGTCTTTGTGAGATGCATAGCACTGGCAAGCTGGGCTACTAAACTCCTGAGACCTCTTCCACGAAGGCTCCACCTCCCAAATTTCCACACCTGGGGAGCAAGCATCCAAATCACATGAGGCTAATGGTGGTGGAGGGGGACATCTCATTCAAACCACCATGCTCCCATTTACTTTTCCCAAAACTGAAATGATTGTGTCATATCACCGTGACTTCCTGACACTCTGAGCATATCAAATGCAACCCATCTACAAACATGCACTGAGATCCCACTAAAGTGCCTTGTGCTGGCAGGGGCTATGAATGTGCACAAAGCGACAAAAGTGCACGTATACACCAATTGTAAGAGTTAGCTTATAAAATAAATGGAGAGATACATATACTGAACACATGAATAAATACTTAAAGGTTGGTGAGGAGGTAAATGACAGGGTGCTAATAAGGAAAATGGGCCCAAGGAAATATGCAGTATGGAATAGTGTTGAACTGTGAAAAAAAAATAGCACTCCAGGTAATGAAGACAGCTTGGGTGAAAGTCCTGAAACACAAAGAACTGGGCATGATTGAGACTCAGTAGAAGACCAGTGGGTAGGAAGAGCTCTGTGTAAGGTGGTTGGAAAGGAAGATGAGAAAGAAGAGCGGAAGGAGACACAAGGGGAAGCTGATATTTGTTCTCAGGTACTGAGGAACTCTGTCTTGGGAAGCTGGTAATTAGTGGGTGATTAAAAGAAATAAATAGAGATAGAAAAGATTGAGCCAATGGCCAGGGCTTTGTATTTCTTTGAGGATAACTTCTTAAACCTTCAGGAAGCTCTAGGTTCAGTTTATATTTTTCACCTCAATTCTTGCCAAAGTGTCTGCAGCTCACAGTATCCACTCAGGTTTCTTTTAGATCTTTTGGGCCAAATATGTGGTTGGGGACCTCCTCCCACCAACCTACCAACCTTCTCCCCGTCTGCTGAAAGGATTTTTCCTCTTTCAGTAACAGCCAACTACCCTTACAATAAGGCTACAAGGGTACTTTCTCAGAGTACTCCTTCCTGTGCTGTTTATCCAAATCACGTTTTGTTTTTCAAATCTCTCCTCGCATTCAGTTTTTTTGTTTTTTTTTTTTGCTTGTAACCTACATTGTTAAATATTCTCATTTTAAAGAAGCTAGGAACAGGTATTCGATAAATGACCCAAGATAATCAATACATTGTTATGAAACAGATTTAGTGTTTGATGATTTTGCATAACTATAGGCTAATGTAAGTATTCCGCATGCATTTAATATAGGCTAAGCTAAGCTATGGTGTTCAGTAGTTTTGCCATGTAAAAATCTATTTTCAACTTGCAATAGATGTATCAATATATCACGCCATTGTACATAGAGAAGCATCTGTGATTATAGCAAGTCTCTAAGCACTACCTGTTGAAAGTAAAGATAATGGTGGCATTTAGAGAGAAGTTATTCGTGGTGTCATATTTCCTCTATGAGCTGGAAACTGCACCACAATATTCACTGTAGTATTTCATTCTTGACCTTGACATAGAGTTAGAATCTTCATATCTTGAAAAGTTTTAAAACTAGCTATGATTATTTTGAACATAACTGGTAAATATATATTTATTTGTAAACTCGAAGGCAAGGGCTTCTTAACATTTTCCCATCACAGTTATTTTTTGCCAAAGAAAAAATTTCACAGCCCCAAGTATATATTATAGGTATGCAAATAAAACAGTAACTGATAATAAACTATAAATAAATTCATCCCACAAGTTTTAGTATACATATAATTTTACCATTTATAGTTTGTATAATTGTTGTGCTTGATGATTTTTTTGGTTTTATTTATTTATTTATTTATTTATTAGTAACAAAGAGAGAGAGAGAGAGAGAGAGAAAGAGGCAGTGAGAGAATGAAAACGAGTGCACCAGGGCCTCCAGCCACTGCAAATGAACTCCAGATGTATGTGCCACCTTGTGCATCTGGTACTGGGGAAATGAGCCTCAAACTGGGGTCCTTAGTCTTCATAGGCAAGTGCCTAACCAGTAAGCCATCTGTCTAGCCATGCTTGATGATTTTTTATCAGAAGAAATTTAATCTTGCTTGGGGCTTGGGATATAGCTCACTGGTAGAGCACTTGTCTAGCTTATATTAGACCCTAGGTTCTATTCCCAGCACTGAAAAAAATTAAATCTCTGAGTTAAATCTCTCAGAGTTACTTTATATTTAGATTAAAAATCATCAATGATGACATCATGCTGTATAAATACATAGTATGATATAGCAGAGGTATGTTTAAGGGCATTTAAGAAATTTTGGACATTCTTTCCTAATAAAAAGAAAAATTAATTCAGTGATTTGTTAACAAAAATCAAATCAATAACATTTTTTAATAGTAAATAATTTGATACCATTCAAATCCAAAGTTCTACTAGTTTCATATTTTCATGCTGAGAAATGACAGTAGGAAAATTAAGTCATATTTCTAGAAGAGCAAAAAACCTTGCATATGCAAATAAAATACTGCAATTCATATCATACAGAATATATGAATCTGAGCCAAAGTATTATAGGCAATGTGTGTTGGTATCATGTGGTATGTGTTGGTTTGAATGTAAACTGTCACCTATAGACTAATATGTTTGATTACTTAATCCCCAGTTGGCGATTTTGTTTAAGAAGGTTCTGGAACCTTTAAGAAGAGGTTACTGCCCAGCTCCTCTTGCCACTCATTCTCTACTTCCTCCCTGCTGATGTGTTAACATGACACTGATGACTGCTCCTGCCATGCATGCCTCTGCTCCATGATGAAACTTTCTCTCAAAACTGTATGCTGAAATAAAGCCCTTTTCCGTCCTCACACTGTTTCTCTTCAGATATTTTTGTCTCTGCACTTAGTAGGTAACTGTTACACGTAATGTGGCAGCATGAACAATGCAAAGCATATGTTGGTTGTTCAGAACAAAGGTTGCAGTAGAGGCTCATGATGGGTGATCACTGCTAGAAACATGATTGATCTTGGATCACTTTCTGGCCAGTGTGTGCTCAGAAACCTTTTACTATTGCCATATATCATTTTATTTGTACTTATTTTATTTTATTTTGCAGTTCAGTTACATGACCTTGAGTTTAAGAAGCCGTGTGTATACTATAAGTTCTATGAAAGCAAGCATTATATCTATCCCCTCTAATACCTCAATACTTCTTGAAACAACCAAGATAAAACAAAAAGTAAACTTTTAACATCACTCTTCTCTTCAAAATCCAGAAAGATTTCCTATGTGTCCAGAATGAAAGTCAATCCTCACAGAAGTCTACAGTCATTGGCTACTCTACACATCTATTTCTTGCCTGAATTCAACTTTGCCACTTCTGTTTTGGTGACAACTTCCCAATAACACTAGCATTATAGGTGATGTTTGCACTATCTTGTGAACAAAGTAAATGCCAATAATTTTAATTTTTAAATGAGTAACATTGTTTTGTGAACTTCACTTCAATGAAAAAAAAAAAAAAAAAATTGAGGGTTCTAGAGCCAGATCAACTTACTTCAAATTATAGCTCTGCCATTTAGCTGTGAAATTTCTGACACGAAACTTGGCCCCTGTATAATAGTAGTATTTATCTCTCTAATCTGAACAATAAGTAAGGGAACACATGTAAAAACACACGACATAGTTCAAGGAAAAAAAGTAGCCTACTAATAAACAGGAGAGAAGGGAATATAAAAGGTTTTGCTTTATAAAATTTTTGCTTTTCATACTAATTTAAAGGAGAGTTTCTTCTTGGGTGAAAAGATATAAAATATTAGTCAAAGCACTTCAGGCCATGGCTGAAGCAGTTAAGGCTTCAAGTCTTGTCTATAAGCAGCAGGCTGTAGGTAAGATTAAGCCATGGCTCCTCACATACAAAGTGCTGGGCTGAACCTTTTTCTTCCTCCTTTGTCAATGAGCCCCACTCATGCATGGAAGTAGTTAAATATCAAGCTTCCACATGGCTACAGTTCTTTACATTCTTGAGTCATGGTAGGAGGCAATGGGATAAACACAACATTTTTTTTTTCTTTCAAAGATTTCATGACAGCTGCTTTCCACAATGCTCTGGCAACTAGACCAGTGTTATTATCGAAATTACAGTGCAATTGTTAAGGTGTGTGTAATGATAACCATAGTGTTGAAAATGAAATGTTGGAAAAATACATTTAAGATTACAGTCTAGTTTTCCTAGAAACAAGGTACTGTATTCATAATTATTTATTTTATTTTTTTTATGTAAGTTGTCACTCCAGCTGAAGCTGACCAGGAATTCACTATGTAGTCTCATGGTGTCCTTAACCTCACAGCGATCCTACCTCAGCTGGCCAACTGCTGGGATTAAAGGCGTGCACCACCACACTTTTCAACTGATCAACACGGATGTTTTGAATGAAATTAAAAGGCAATATCCATGACCTCACAGTGCCTAGAAATACCTTCCCCACACCCTCATAATAGGAGAAAAAGATGATGACATCAAATAAAAAGAGAGACTAATGGAGAGAGGGAGGGGATATGATGGAGAGTGGAGTTCTGAAGGGGAATGGGGGAGGCGAGGGAAATATCATGGTTTATTGTCTGTAAGTATAGAAGTTGTCAATAAAAAATATTAAATTAGCTAGGCATGGTGGTGCATGCTTTTAATCCCAGCACTTGGGAGGCAGAGGTAAGTGGATTGTCATGAGTTCGAGGCCACCCTGAGACTGAATACTGAATTTCAGGTCAGCCTGGGCTAGAGTGAGACCTTATCTCAAAAAAAATTAAATTTAAAAAATAGGCAAACTTCCATTCAGTATTCTGCTTGGTCTTACACATTCACAGTTATGGATTGTAGATGGTATGGCTTGTGAAACAGCATCATTCATTCATTCATTCATTTATTCATTTGATGAGCATTGATAAAGCTCCCACTCAGTACCAGACACTAAAGTTTATAATTAACAACAGACAGAGAGTACAGTTTATAATCCATTAAATAAAAAGATCAGAGAGTCACTGATGGCCACAATGGATCTAAGGAGAATGTTGTGCAGAAGACAATGGGAGGGGCCTGCTTAGATCACATGAAAGAATGAATAAAAGCAAATAGGGGGGGGTCTGCAAACAGTCTCCCTTAACAGAGCAGATGGGAGAACATGGTGAGAGGAGTTATATGCATCGCTCCTGAACCAGTGGTGATTTAGTACTTGGGGGCGTTTGATGATGCTTGCAGATAGTGTTGGTTTTTCACAACTTGGGTGAAATCGCTGCTGACATCTAGTGGATAGAGTGCAGGGAAGTTGCAAAACCATCTGAAAGGCATAGTCCAGCTTCCACAACCAAGATTTTCTGGTTCAAAAATCTCCAAATTTTGCCTTTGAGAAACCCCAGATGACTGTGATAACGGTGGTGCTATAGAAAAGCAGATTCAAGACATGCCTTGGAAATTAAAGCAATAGTTCATGAAAACAAACAGCATCAAAAAGAGAAATGTGGGCCTGGATGGATGGCTTAGTGGTTAAGGCACTTGCCTGAAAAGCCAAAGGACCTAGGTTCAATTCCCCAGGATCCATATAAGCCAGATACACAAGGTGGCAAAAGTGTCTAGAATTCGTTTGCAGTGGTTGAAGGTCCATTCTCTCTCTATTTGTGTGAGCGCCCTCTCTCTATCTCAAATAAATAAAATAAATAATTTTTTTCAAAAAGGAAAAGTGATGGAGAAACTTAGGATGACTGCCCGTGTTTTAATAGCTGGGTGGAAGGTGGTACTTTTATTGAGATGGCTGTGTGTTGTTGTGTATTTTACAAATGATATCTGGAGTTGGCCGTGTGAATCTGCAGTATAGAGGCAAGACTAGAGCACAGACAAGATCTGGGGATCCTTTGCTTATGGAGTATGTAACATCATAAAATATATGATTTTTGTATGATTACAATTACTTTGTAAAGCAATGTAAAGAAACCTAAAAATGTAGACTGATAACCACTGGTAGATATAAAGATGACAAGAAAAGGGGTGGGGGAGAGAAAAGATGCATGTGCCTTTAAATAAAAGGGGGAGGATACAGGAGGAAGGAGAATGGAGGATAGAGGAGAGAAAAATCAACTAAAACAAGTTGTATTTGAAAATGCCAGAATCATACCCAATACTGTGTAAACAACTAAATTATAATTTAAAAGTGAATATAAATAAAATAATAAAGGAATAACTGGGAGCTGAGGCTTCAAATTTTAATTTTAATAAGAATAGTCATTTTGTCACAACAAAAATAATGCATAGTCAAGAAATTGGGAATTTTCGCTGGAGAGATGGTTCAGTAGGTAAAGGTGATTCCTTGAAAGTCTTTATAGCCCAGGTTCAACTTCCCAGTACTCACATCAAGCCAGATGCACCAAGTGACACATGTATTTGGAGTTCATTTTGCAGTGGCAAGAAGCCATTCTCTCCCTCTCTCTCACTCTCTCCCCTCCTCCCTGTTTTTCTCTTTCTCTCTTTCTTTCTGCTTGCAAATAAATATATAAAATATTTTTTAAAAGAAATTGAGAATTTAATGTTACCTTAATGACACATTCATAGGCGAGTCCAAGGCCTCTTGATCTTTGCACACATTGCTCTATTGGGCAATGTCAGTACCTTCAAGTGGACTCACTATATTTTGAAACCATGGTTGTAATATTTAATTCGTAGGGTTTGTTTGTAAGACTCTTGTCTTTGTAGCTAGTTATCTTCTAGGAATTCAGTGATTTGAAATGGATTAGTACTTAAGTAATGCCACCAGCCTTCTTAGGAAGCACAAACTCAAAAGCTACAGTATTGCTGTGGGGTGTGAATTTAAGCTCAATATTTGGAGAATGGGAAAAGGACTATGCATTCAATTGGACATTTTTATTCTTAAGAGAGAACTATGAAAAACTGAATCAACAGTGATTACTATAGCTATTTTGGGAAAAATATAACTGAATGCACATATGCATGAAACAGCCCTTCTGAAAAGCACAAAACAAATGAGCAGCAGCCGATGACCATTCATGGATAACTCAGCCCCCTGAGCCTGTGTGCTTGAGCAGTGGAGAGAAGCATTTTAATAAGGAGATAAGTTTCAGTTTTAAGCTTTACAAAATCCTGTGGCTGATACTGAAAAGTAACAAGTGTGTCATTTATTCTTTAAGAAACACCCTTTAGGAAATATGATTTCCCTCTCTCTAACAACAGAACGGAACTATTCATTCATGTTTTAAAGGCTATGCAGTTAAAATGTGGTAAAATTGCCTTAAATAATATTGGAGAAAATGGACCAGTTTCCATTATTATACTATTAATGTGATTGGTATTGGTAACTCATTTTGCAACAGACAAACTGTCTCAATCTCCATTATTTTGGAGATATTTAAATGAGAAATGTAGGCATGGATTATTTTCGCTAAAATGTACCACATATTCATTGCTATATGTTGAGTAAGAAGGGTTTGGTGAATGGCTTTTACACAGTAACATATAATTCTTCAATGGTCCTTTGTGTTATTACTACATTTCCTTTACAGGTGAAGACAGTGCAGTGTGGAGTGTTTATGGGTCAGTATTGAGTAGATTATGTGGTAATGATAAGAATCTCTAAATTATACAGAATGAAAATATAAAAATAAGCTGTCAATAATTTACCAAATTTCTTGTTGGAATGACAACTACTCAGAGCAAATTTATCACAAAGGATGAGAAAGCAGGGACCCAGCTTATTCCATCTAGATCTCAAGAATGTCCCCAAAGTCACATGATTGTACCTCACTGAACAGGTATTGGCATTGACATTTTAGGGGCAGAAGAACATGGGATATAAGTAAGCACACACATTCTAGTAGAGAGAGGTTAAACCTAACTAAATATGACTGAAAGACTAGAATGTGGGAAAAGCCAGACAAAACATGTTACTCAGATGCAGACTTAATTCTAGACCTTGAACTCTCAAGTATCAGCCGTGTAATATCTACTTTACATTGACCCATCATGTTTCCCCAAAAGAGGGATGACTATGTTTAACATAAATATTTAGGTCTAAAAGTAAATTCTCTAGGGGCTGGGGTGATTGCTCAGAGAGTTAAATCACTTGCTTTACAATAGTGAGGATCTGAGTTCAAACCCCAGCACCTACACCAAAAGCTAGACATAACAGAGCATGCCTGTAACTCTAGCCCTGAGGAGGAAGGCATCATGCAGGAGAATTTCTGAGCTTCCTGGTTAGCCAGTCTGACTGAAAAAAAAAATAGGGAATCTGGGTTCATTGAGAGACTCTGTCTCGGGGGAATAAGCAGGTGATAAGGCTTAGGAGAAGAATCAAATAGGACAAATTGTGTTTGAAAATGCCACAATGGTATCTGAAACTGCATGCTAACTAAACTATATAGATGAATAAATAAGTGAAATAAGGCATCTCACTCTGTCCTCAGCACATGTGTACATGATACACACATGTGTGTACAACATCTGCACAAAAATAAAAAAAGTTCAAAACAACAAATTGTTTTTGTAGCTTCACTTTAAGAAATAGTCATTTATAAACTGCCCACTTGTTGAATTTTGAAGTTTTACTGCCTCAAGACCTTTGCAAACTCCTAAATGAAGTTAGCTTTTCCTTTCCCACCTGTAGTAACACTTTGCAAAATTGTTCACATGTTTTCCAGTGTTGAGGAATGAACCCAGGGCTTTGTGCATGCAAGGAAGGAGCTCTGCTTCTGACCTGTAACCCTCAGTCCTCACTCAGCTTTAATGCATATGAATTTCATGATGACAGTTTAATGTTATTTTTGTATCTTTAGGGCCTGGCACAATGCCTCACCAGCACTAGATCCTAAATTCATATGCATTCAATGAGTGAGCAAATGAATAAATGTTTGATGCTCTCTGATCTCAGAAGTACTTTCTAAAGTAGTTGATGTTTCCTCTTCTCCAGTTTGCATCTGATGTTCTTACCTTTTTCCCCCTCCTCATGTAACTTCCACTAAGATCCTTTATGTTAAAGCAAGAGCTCTTCCAATTCCCGAAGATAGCCGTCAATGACCCTGGTTCATCTGTCTATTCCTAAGATGCATCCAAACACAGTTCTCTTTTTATCTGAGGATATGTTCTATTTTGTCCCATCCTGAAGTACATATGATATTTGACATGTGGTCCATCTTCCAGCAGTGACATTACAGTCCCCCAAACCCCAGACAGACTGACAGAATGGATGGTTCATTTGTATCAGGATAGTGTCTTCAGGGAATAGTAGATATAAGATATTTAGTATGTTTTGTCGAATGCATTTTAGGATAGAGTTCTTGTGTAATTATTTTTCATTCAAGGCTCACATAGCTATGATGGTTTTTATATGAATTAATTCAATTTAGAGCAGTTTTCCAAAATCCCTACTTAAAAAATATCTCTTTGAGATATTCATACAGATCTAACAAACATTTATATAGAACATTCCCCACAAAAGCCCAAAGGAAATTAAGCCAACATGATCAAATGCTGATTTCCCCAGGGAAGTGTCCTTGTCTTTTTACTGAGAAACAGTCTCCAAACCTACATTGTTAAAATAGCCTATTTCCAGTGTTCAAATGTGACAGTCAAAAGAAATTAAGAAAAGCAGAGTGCCGGAAGCTGCCTCTTTCTCAGGTCTGCACTTGTAAATGGAAGCAATTTTCAAGACATTATCTCAGGTCCAAATAGAAAGGAGCCACTGTCATCTTAGAGGAGGCCTGAAGCGTGCCGATTTCTCTTCTCTTCTTCACTTCCATTAGAGTGAAAACAGGAACTCGTGAGATTTTTTCTTTTCTGAAATATTGCCTTCAGGGAAGGCGCTTTTCCATCTGGCTCTAGGCAAGTCCTAGCTGGACATCTCTCAGCCCTCCTACCAGAAGCACAAGGACGCTGCTGGCATGCACAGAGCTTAGAGGAGGCTGTTAGGATCTGAGCTAGCACCAAGGGGTTCGATCTGATGTGTTTGGGGAATGTAAGACTCTATCGACTTTGCAGCGGCACGAGGCAAAGTTGAGTGAGAGGGAGTGTACGCTGTGTGTGTGTGTGTGTGTGTGTGTGTGTGCGTGCGCGCGCGCGCGCTCGCTCGTGCACTCGTGTGTGTGCGCGCGCCTGGGGGAGTGTGTCTGGATTGGTGGGGCTGGGGCGGGCAGTCAATAAAGGGTGGGGCCAGCCAGGGGAGGAGGGAAGTGAGGACCTAGAGAAGTAAGAGCGTGGCTCGCATCCAAGTTAACCTGCTGGAGCTCCTCCTGGAGCTTGCTTGGAGCCCTGCACCAACTCAGCCAGTTCCCTTTCTCCCGGGAACATCTTCTTCCCTCCTTTCCCTTCCTTGTCTGTCTGCAGCTTTTCCACCGACACCCTCGCTGCTCACTTTTTCATCTGACCTGAGGACGGATGACGGAGACGTTCCAGCAAATTGAGGTGGCAACTTTCCTCAGCCGGTCTCTGAGCTCCTTCGGGAACAGGAGTTTGCTGATGGTCGGTGGTCGGTGGCCCATGGAAGAGGAGGAGGACGAACAGTGATGGGCTAGCGACAGGAGCGAGGAGCCCCCTCAGCAGCTAGCTCAGCCTTGCCAGGCAGCTCCGCGTTCCCACGCCGGTTCCCTCCATCTCGCTCCGCCGCGAGCGCGCGCGCGGGAGGTGGGGGGAGGTGTGCAGACCCCTGAGCATCCCAAGAGGATGAGGCGGGGACCTAGCCCAAGAAGGGTGCATCTCGCGGACGCACAGCCACGACTGTATCTCGACATGAATTAAGAAGCTTGGAAGATGGAGCGCAGCGCAATCCGTGCCCAGCCGGGGCTCTGGACCAGGGAGCTCGGCTGGACACTCCTCTATTTCCTCTGCAACATCCTCCCTCAGACCGCCCCGCAAGTACTCAGGATCGGTGAGTGAGCCCGGGAAAGAGCACGGACTGCGGGCTCTTGGGAGGATGTGGTGGCTCCCCGAGGCTAGCGCGGGAGTAGCGGGTCCCGGGCGAGGTAGCGCGCGCCGGCGCAGGGGGCAGGAGCTGGGGAAGGTGGAGGTCAGTGCGCACCCGGAGGAGGAGGAGGAGGCTCCTCCACAAAGTCCGAGGCGCGTCACTGCTTTCCTCCTGGCGGGTGCTGGGCTTCCCTGGGAGGTATGGTTGGCGGGTTTTTCAATCTGGGATCTAAGAACGCGGGTAATAGTGCACGGATCCATGTTTGCCTGGGCTCGCTTGAACTCTATGTTTGAGGTCGCGCGCGCCACTGCGGCCACTTGAGTAGAGCCGGGGGTGGGGGGTGGGGGGTGGGGGTGGGGGATGAGATCTACCAGACTCCTGGGTGGATATCCATGAGCCCATATCTGCAACACCTGTCCTGGGCGCCCCCTGACTCTGGGAACTCGAAAACATGTCAGAAGCTCAAGGGTAGATTATCTGAACCACTAGCCCCCGAGGTATGTCTTAAAGTCTGTTAGTGCAAACCTCTAAGTTTTCTCTCTTAAGTTGGGCTCTTCTGCTTGGAGCCTACGAAGTCCAGGGGTTTCCACTGGAGACGGTCTGAGGATTCATGGATCTTGGGGATGGTCAGTTAGCGCTGAAGTTTTTTTTTTTCTTCTTCCAATCTTGGCCACCTGCCTGCCACTCAATACCGTTCAGTTCCTACTCCAGGTAACTCCCAGGAAAGTCTGGGCTTTGATTTCAAAAGAGATTAAAAAGAGACTACTTGGAGGCTGAAAGGAAAATTCTGGGATAACACAAGGAGACCAAGAGGCAAGGGGCAGGTGACGTAGACTCTCCTTCCTCCTTCGGGAATACCACCAAGATTGGTGTATGGAGGCATTGAGCAATTTCAAGGCTTTGGGTATTGACGAAACTCGGAACCCTCTTTCCTTTCAAACTACTGGTTTTACTTTCTGTGTGCCCTTCTCCTCCTCCTTCATTTTTTTCAGTAACAGTCACAGAGACAGGTTCAGGTGGGGTGATAACAGCCAGGTCTCCCAGCTTCTCCCAAGTCCCACTGAGCATCGGAGAAGCCTTGGGCTCTGAGGTTTCTAACTGGGGCCCATTCCAGGAACTGACAGAATATACGAGGGACATCACACAGCAATCCAGCCAGGTCCTCAGCTGTAAGGGCTTCTCAGCAGCTATCCTAGTTCTGACCTTCAACATTGAGTCCCTGTAATTCACAACCTGATGTTTGCTTCTGTCCCTGAACTTGAATGTTTTCAGAAGAAAAAAAAAAAAGTTTACTGTTTTAATAATGTTCTCTCTGCACATAGAGTCTAATTAAACAAAGGACTTCAAATTATAACTTTTTTTCTAGACTAGAGAATGAGAACATGCAATTATTAGGTAGATTATAACTTTATAGTAATAAAATCCTAAAGCATTATTTTAAAATTGCAGCTGCTCATAACTAAACGTTTTCTTGAGATGTTCAAATCTTAATATCTGGGGGTTTTCAAGCAATCAAATGTGCTCAGTCTAGTATAAAATAACTTGTGAACAATAGAAAGTAGGTAATGAGTTTGTGTTACAACTTTCAGTGCTTATTAACTTAATTAGTGTTTTGTTTATTTGGCATGCACTTTGCAAGAGACAAACCTAGTGAGTTAATAATAGCTATGCTAACCAATATCCCTCCTCCTTTTGCAACAAACTGAAGGTAACACTTTCCTTTCCTATATCTCCCAAATCTTCAATATCTTCAGATCAAAGGATGGTGATAGCGTTAAGATATATTTGTTCATCGATCTGAGTATTTATTCAGATTCCAAGCACTCACAACCATTTAAAGTCATTTTCTTTTTTCTTTCTTTCTTTGTTCTTTCTTTCTTTCTTTCTTTCTTTCTTTCTTTCTTTCTTTCTTTCTTTCTTTCTTTCTTTCTTTCTCAAGGTAAGGGCTCACACTAGCTCAGGCTGACCTGGAATTCACTACGTAATTTCAGGGTAGCCTTGAACTCTTGGTGATCCTCCTACCTCTGCCTCCGGAGTGCTAGGATTAAAGGCATGCACCACCATGCCTGGCTTGAAAGTCATTTTCAAAGTGAAAACAACCAAAATTCGCTGACCTTAAAATGCATGCCACAGGATAAGGAGTTTTCTTCCCTTAAATGAGACCTGGAATGTGTAGGGTGAAATTGCATTCATCAGTGGTTGTTTATACCAAGTATAGATGTCTCTATAGTCTCACATGACCTGTGATTGGCATGGGCACTAACACCCTGAATGTACCTAAGGATGAACACACACTTTTTAAATGGTGAATTCAGCACCATGGAAACCAATGTTTGCTCAGGAGAAAACTGCCTCTTACAGTGAGTTTCTTGTGTCAGTCAAGCCCAGTGTTGAATATAAAATATCCAAAGAGCAAGGGACTAAATAAAATTGTGTGTGGGGGGGAGAGAATTATTTTGTAATCTCTTGTTCTTTCTTTTCCCAACAAACCACCAACTAGCCAACCAACCAACAAATAATTCTTAATTAATCGAAATGCATGTATTTTTCAATAACCTGAAACACACGGAAGTAAACTTTAGCTCAAGTACCAGACACTTAGCGTTGTTGGTATATGGAGATGGCAGTCAAATGGGGGAGTGAACTGATCACTCCTAGTTTGCTAGAGTGTCTGCTTAAGCCTCTGCTACCAAGAAAAAACATCAATTTTAAGATCAAATCCATGCACACTAAATATCCTAGAAATGATGGAGAAGGCTCTGGCATAGATAGTGAATATATCTCAGAATAATATTGTACAATTAGAATCATATGCTAATGTTAAAAGCCGCAAAGGAGATCCCATACAATGTAGTTCTGTAAACACAAGTGTTGTACTGAAGATTTCCAGCAGCTTATTTAGGAGAAAAAAGTCCTCTGCAGTCATTGTCTATTGATAACTAATCGTTAAATCATAGTGTAGGTGTCCTTAGAGGACAATTGCCCACTACCATTGGTGGGGAACAAACCCTCTATGTGCATATGCACTTCGAAAACAGAAGTGTCATATTTAATCAAAATCAGAAAGAGAGGACTGGAGAGCTGGTTTAGCAGTTAAGGCACTTGCCTGCAAGGCTAAGGACCTAGGTTCGATTACCCAGTACTCACTTAAGCCAGATGCATATGGTCACACATGCATCTGAAGTTTGCTTGCAGTGGCTAGAGGCCCTGGCACGTCCATTCTCTGTCTCTCTGTCTCTCAAACAAATAAATAAAAATTTAAAAAAGAATGTTTAAACAATAAGAAAGAGATATTTAATGGTATGTTTTGTGCATCATCCCAACATATGAAATCATAAAGGTAGTGGGCCAAACATAGGATTAAGATGTGGTAGATCTCCAGGCTTCCTGACACAGAACCCAATACAAGAAGTCTTCTATTGGTAAATAATAATAATAGATAATAGACCATGGAATAGAATCTGATCAGTCTTTGATGAGTATCTGACTATGTTATTTGCATTATCAATTTTTTTAACTTTTTAAATTCATTTTTGCTCATTAATATTTTCTTCCTGAACCAGCACTTAGAAGCGCATGTAGTTTGCTTTCTAAGACATTTAGTCATTGAACCTGATTTTCTTCATTTGCAAACTATCAGAATTGACACCTGCTTTTCCTTTTTCAAAGTGAAAGGCCAAAGACCAATTTCTGTAATTTAAAAATAAAACAAATAGATTGTGTAAACTGCAATGTAGGTAAGTATTCTATATGAAAAGAGACATTGCAGATATTTATATGAAAATGAACACCATAGTGACAATTTAAATGCTAAAATGCCCATATTTTCTTATAAAGAGTCTAAATTTTTTCATGTCAGTCATTTATATTGTCTTATTACCATTTTGTAAGACTTTAACTCAAAGATACCCTCACTTCCAAGTTAGGCTTATATTTGTCTGCATTTTACTTGGGTGTATAAGAACCTGTGTCTTTGTTCTATAAGAATTTCATTCTTTCATTGTTTCCATTTTTATCTCCATTCAACATCTATCCACTGGCCTCTTACATCTCTATCATTTACCACACAGAGTTTTTGGTTCAATAAATACCGCAGTGAGCAAAAAGGATAAATTTATCCCTAGAAGCTTGCATCTTGGTGATTTAAGAATAAAAATACTTGCTTAGTTTACCATCAGTTCTTCAATGAAAACACTTGATTATTTTCAAATATTTTTCTTAGAGATTTTATCACTTTAAAAACTGACATTGACTGCTATCCCAATTGCAGAGCCACCCCCCCCCCCATACATAGAGTAAGAACAGTGAAAGCCACCACTGCCTAAACTGGAGCAGAAAACAGAAAGAGAACTCATTTCGTTTTGGAAGCCCTGCTAGGCTTAAAGTAAATTCATGCTGAGAGAAATATTTTCCTTGGGAACCATGTCTATCTATGCTCCTATTATCTTGGAAACCCCTGCCCATCTGTGAAGGTATGTGACAGCTCAGTTAATAGGGAGTACCCAGAGAACAGAACACATTTCTCCAAGACAGTAGAGATCGTATGCTTTACTATTTTATGTACAAGCATTTTTGAGCTAATTTTTCAGGCCAATGTGAACATTACATACACCTCAACTTTAGCTTCATCTGGAGAAATGTCTGACCTGCAGTTTTCATTGTGAAAAAAAAGTATGGTTTGGTGACTAGGTCCAAGTTCAAGGGCTTGTTGGCAGAAATGCAGAAACCTAAAACCAGCTATTCTGAGCCAGTGTTTTAAGTGACTTGTAATAAACTGTGGTGTTCCATGGTTGAATTTCTGTAGGCATTGATACACCTGTGTATACTAAGGTGAAATCAAATATCAGAGCAATGTGCTGTAGTTCTTAGTTATTTGTGGATAACTAACTGTGAGTCTGGTTTTTATTGGATGCAGGTAGCAGCAAGGAAGATCACTGTAGTCAGTGGACTCCCACAAAGTCTCTTTAGGAAAGGTTCAAAGAGTACAATCACATTAGAGAGGAAGCTCTGCTACTAATGCCTAATTCAAACACTGTTTCCATGCCACTGTGTTTTCATCAGTGTGGTTTCCAAAATGGCAGATGGAAATGGTGACAGTGCGTGCCCATAGCTTTGCAACTGTCTGTGGTCTCATTGATACGTGATTCATGTATTATTGACAATGTTATGTCCTAAAATTTTGCAAAAGCTATTGGGACTAAAAGATAGAGCGATGGAGAAATTCTAGTAGAAGGAGGTTCTTATGGATGGCAATCTTTTTAAATGATCAAGATTCTAAAAGGTGACTTACAAATTCATGGCTCTGATGTAAATGTAAAATGTTGTTAGCAGGCAGAAAGTACATGCCATATTGTAGAATTTAATGAAGATACCAACTCCCTTTCTTCTTCATGCATTCATAGGGTAGGATGTGTTTGATCTGAAATAAACTATCAGGTGTAGGGAAATACCTTGCTTGGAGATTCATGAAGTGTATTTGTATATACAACTTGGTTGAACTCTTACAAGAAAAAAATACAATCAAAAACAGCTATTGGCTTGGAGATATGGGTTAGCAGGTAACGAAACTTGCTTGCAAGGCCTGAAGGCCTGGTTTCAACTCCCCAGTACCCATGTAAAGCCAGTTCCACAGAGTGCCAAATGCATCTGGAGTTCTTTTGCAGTAGCAGGAGAACCTGCATTCCCATTCTCTCTCTTTCTCATAAATGAATAAATAAATAAATAAATAAATAAATAAATAAATAAATAAATCTGTTTATTCTGCTTTCTCTTGAATCTTCCTCATTTTTACCATCAGAATATTCCTATTTGAATCACAACTATTAATGTCCTACTGAACTCATAATTCCACAACATAGTAGAAAATATTTGACCCATAAAAGCTTTAAAATTTCAACATGTCAAAACTTACATGGACATGAACTCTTGCTTACTAAGTTGAATATGGATTCTGCCCTTTCTTACTAAAAGCATTTTATAAAGTCTTTCAAAGAGAGTTAGAGTTTAATTCTTATTTTGCCTTATTATTGACATATTAAAAATACATATAAAATCACATATTCTAAAAGTACACCATTGCTCATTAATTAAAATTAAGTTACAATCATCTTTCTGGTCTTTTTCACTTGATTTGCTTATTATTAGTACTATGGTAGAAAGAAAATTATACTTGGGCTAGTGAGATGGCTTAGCGGTTAAGGCATTTGCCTGCAAAGCCAAAGGATCCTGTTTAAAGTCTCCAGGACCCACATAAATCAGATGCATAAGGGGGCACATGCATCTGGAGTTCATTTGCAGTGGCTTGGTGGCCTTGGTATGCCCATTCTCTCTCTGTGTCTCTCTGTCTCTGTCTCTTTTTCATTCTCAAATAAATAAATAAAATATTTTTAAAACAAAGGAAAATTATAACCTCTTTTCCAGAATACTAATTTGTGATAACTTAAAAATCTGTTTAAGTGTATAGTTCAACCAACTTACTGATTTTTTTAAAATTATGTTTTACTCTTTTTATTTGAGAGAAACAGACAGAGAGAGAGAGAGAGGAAGAGGAAGAGAGAGAATGGGTGCACCAGGGCCCCTCAGCCACTGTGAATGAATTCTAGATGCATGTGCCCCCTTGTGTGCACATGCTACATTGCATGCTTGCATCACTTTTGAGTCTGGCTAAATGTGGGACCTGGAGATTTGAACAAGCACTCTTAGGCTTCGCAGGCTGGCACCTTAACCGCTAAGCCATCTCTCCAGCCCAAAAATATGTATTACTTTTTTTTTTTTTAATGTGTGCGTCTGAGAGAGAATTGGCATGCCAGGGCCTCCAGCCACTGCAATCAAACACTAGACATATGTGCCCTTTTGTGCACACTTGCAGCCTTGCATGCTTGCTTCACCTTGTGCATCTGACTTACGTGAGACCTGGAGAGTAGAACATGGGTCCTTGGGCTTCACAGGCAAATGCCTTAACCGTATGCCATCTTTCCAACCTTAAATATGTATTATACTTTCAGTCATGAATATTCATTTAGAAATGGAAACACACACATTAAAAGAAATGCATACTCCCCACACGAACTTCGTGATTTTCTTGTCATGATTTCCTTCTACTATCAAGTTGTTCTGTCAAACAGGACAGTAACCAGTATACAACATCAACACTGTCACATTTATAATGATGAGTCAACTGGAAGCATGGTTAATATAAGAAGAGAAAAGTAAAGTAATAGAAATATTTGATTTTATAATTTTATGAACTACTTATACATTAAAACAATAAAAATCTTTATGATGACTTTCCTATTACTTGTTAATATTTTATTTATATTTTTCCTATTGAATATTTATATTTAAAAACATACATGTCTAATAGTATTATACAAAATATTTATGACATCTAGAGAAGATTAGTTACAAATTAGAATTAAAAACCAATGGGTTTGACTGAATGAAGGGTAAATTCCTGTTAATCACATATTATTCTCATGAAACTGCCATCTCACAACTTGAAAGCACTTTCTTTTAACTCTTTAAATTATTGTATATTCTTGATGCATTTGTTGACTAAATTAATCAAGATTGGTCCATAGCACACATTTTGCTGATGAAAACTGGAACAACATAAAATGTTAATTTATGCTTCTTAAAATTTCCACTGAGTAATATTTCAGAAGTATTTGATAATGCAGAGCTTTGTATCAGAATTATATTTTCCCCTCACAGATATCTGATGATTAATTGTTATTAATAAGGAGAGTGGAATGTCATTATAACTTACTATTTTCATTTAGGAATGCAAAAAAGAATGGGTTAAAGCATATTTATTACAATGAACAAGTCCAAGTACAGACAATATTAAGGCAAAACATTTATTTAGTGGCTGATTAAAACTCAGCTCATACAGGACTTACTATATGCACATATGGACTTCCAATTCTGTCAACAAAGCAGGCCTAAAAGAAAGAATCTCTGGTAACCACAAGCACAGTTTGTGCTCATGACCCCTCAGAGAACTTCTAGTCCTAGGAAAGGAAATGTATAAGACAAACGTGTAATATGTTGTAATACCAGAAAGTAAGGAGGTGTTCCCCTAGTCTTTCTGATGGATATGTTAAAAGGACAAAGAAGCTAATTAGCTGGTCTTTTTTTGAGTCATCTACACTGCAAAGTTTTAAATACATCAATGGGAAAGAAGACACAATGATCCTAAGTAAAAGAGACAATTGGTGGCAGTATCACCCATGGCAAATCACACTGACTATGTTTGTACTGGATGTGGTGTGATGCACATGGAATTTTACCTACCTGGCCTTCCTCTTCCAACCTTGCACACTCACTCTAATCATGAGACGATATCAAGCACATGCTAGTAAAGAGGCTTTCTAAAAGAACGACAATACTCATCAAAGAATCAGGGCCATAGGAACACAAGACAAGCCTTGGGAATCTTCATAGCCAAGAGGAATTCATAAGGAGAAATGATCCAAAAATGCATTGTAGTACCCTGGATAAGCTCCCAGATCAGAAAGTGGCATTAGATTAAAAACAAGCACTTTGAATAAGAATAAGCATTCCTTAATAGTAATGTATCAATAATGGTGTCTTAATTTTAACAAATGTATGATATATACTAACTCATGGTGATGATAACAGTGGATACTAAATGAACAGAGCCAATAAGAATGCTATGAGCTATTATTGTCTCAATTTTTCTATAAATATAAAACCATACTAAGTAAAATAATTAAAGATAAACATATATTGTTCTGGGGCTAGATAGATGGCTTACTAGTTAAAGCACTTGCCTGCAAAGCCTAAGGACCAAGGTTCGATTCCCCAGTACCCACATAAAGCCAGAAGGTGCCACAAGGTGGCACATGTGTCTGAGTTTGTTACTTGCAGTGGCCTTGGTGTGCCCATTCTCTCCTCTCTCTCTCTCCCTCTCTGTCCCTCTCTCTCTCTCTGTGTGTGTTTTTTTCTCTCTTTCAAATAAATAAATAAATAAATATTTAAATAAAAAATATTTAATAAAAAGTCTCCATCTATGCCAGAACTTCTGTAAAGACTCATGATTAATATAACTTGATAAACAATATCAAAATAAATATCAAAACAATGTTATATAGTATGCTATGCTACCTAATGAGTTTTCTAAGAATATCACTAAGGCAAACACCCATTCAATGTCAGAGAAATCATTAACAAGTACTCTTTGCATAAAAATTGTTATCCACAAAAATGGGGTGGCTATATGTCTTCCATGAAGTTCTGAAATGAGACTTTGGAAAATCAGGTGTTAGCTCTTCCTAGCCATTAAGATCCTTGTTTTCAACTATTATATGCTTTTTATACTTAATTAAATGTAATTTAACATTGAATATTGATTCAAGCTTTGTTGCATACTTGGCTAAAGTCATTAAGTGCTCATGTCCTTGAATGGAAACTTATAGCAAATTGTTTGCAAGAATTCCTTTCTTAGCAAAATTGTTTAAATATGTCTTTAAAAAATCAATACATAATTCCAAGTGCCAACAAAGTACTTCATAATTCAAGTTGTAGAAAGCACAATGAAAATCCAGTCTCTGTGTGTGTGTGTGTGTTTTAAAATGAGAATTCAACTACAATTTTAAGAGTCTTTTTTTCTAATTTTTAAACTCTAAAATATTGAATTTCTTACTTCGGCAATCCACAAACACAAGTCACACCTTGATGACCCTGGATATGCTTTCATTGTAGAAGATATTACTGTAGGTTATCTCCCCAAAGTGAATTACTGTAATAGTGAACATCTTTTAAATTTAAAGATGACATCTGCCTTTTGAATCCTGGGAAGTCTGTGTTCTTTTTGTTCTCAGGATATATTTGAACATGTTCACTTAATTGTCAAGGACCCGTATAAACCATTGTCAATGTTCAACATGATGGCATGGTTCAGAAACAAAATGCAGAGTTTAAGAAATTAAAAAAAAACATTAAATATGATCCTTCTAATGAAATTCATATATTAATATTTAATATTAAAATTCATGTAACAATATTCACATATTATTATGATCTCAAGACAATATAGATCTCAGTAAGTATTTTCAAATGTTTGCATTTGAGATTTATACAGTTCAGTCTCACTTATAGGTTAGAACCTTCCGTGAATGCAGAGAGGGGAAGTCCATTTCTGTTGGCAAGGCTGAGGATTGGGAATGCTCCTTTCATTCTGATTCTCATCATTGCTCTTGTCCAACTTCATCAGAAGTGGTGAAAGTGACAATCGTGCAGACGCCAGGTGAATGGAACTGTCATGAGCATGCAGATTGGCCCAGTGTCACACTCATTCTAGAGTACTTTGGAGGTTCATGGCTCCCTCTGGTCACACATTCCAGTGCAGCCTCTCCTTTGTCTGTCAGACTAGCTTGTGCTGGGCACACCACTGCAGGCCATGCACACCTGCAATCCTCTCTAGTCTCCATCTGCTTGCTAGCATTCTTTTTTATAAAATTTATTTTAGAGAGTGTGCACACACAAGAGAGAGAATCGGTGCACCAGGGCCTCAGCCACTGCACTCAAACTCCAGATAATTGCACCACTAGTGGGCATATGTGACCTTGTGCTTGCCACACCTTTGTGCATCAGGTTTATGTAGGATCTGGAGCATTGAACATGGGTCCTTAGGCTTCAGAGGCAAGCACATTAACTACTAATCCATCTCTCCAGCCCTTCTTATTCTGTGACACTTCTACTGGAGAATGTGAGACCCTCACGTGCACAGTCGCGGCAACAAGTGTGGGAGCTTGCATCAGCCTCCCCCCAGTTAAATTTAACTAGGTGCACAAGCCACCCTTCCACTGGATACATGTTAACATTTTCACTTTCACTCTAAAAGAATGCACAATTTCATGAATACCTTTTCTCGGTAAGGAGGTTAATGTTTCCTAACCTGGAGAAGGAAGCCTGCTTCCAGGACACTCACAGGTACAGCTTTTCTCTGGTGCTGAAGCTGATGTGGATCTCTACACCACTGAGTCTGCCCATAGCCCTGATTGGGGGCTGAATGTGAGGAATATGTTGCTGGTCACACTTAGGGATCCAGACTCTCACATGACCAGCATTCAACAACATCTCCTTAGCATAGAATTCATGATCCAGCACCAAGTGAGTTACCTTCAGGCCATTTGTTATTGCAGTTATTTGTGCAAGTGTGGCTGGCCTCAGTCTCATTTCTCCTGGAGGCACCTGAGTGGCAAATGGTGCCCCATGTCTCCACTCCCAGAGACTGGTCCACACATGGGCATGGGCTCCTCCTGCTTTGAATCCAGTATTTCTAAGCAAAAAGGGGGGAAAAAGGAGCTGAATTTTACTATTCTCACATATTTACCTAAATTTTGTGGTCCAGGATATTAAAGACAGTTGAGATAATGGAATGTTTTCATAATTAAACCAATGAAAGGAACAATAGTAACAATAAACTGTAAGTTTTCTGTGACAGAAAATAGAATACTAGGACTAGTATTATCTTTTCTCTCTATCTATATATTTATACATACATATATATGTATGTATATTCATATACATATATATGAATATACATAGTGAAAAAATAGAAGATGGTAAGTAACAGAGATGATCAATGAAAATAAAATCATTTCTTTAACAAAGACCAGCAAAATTAACAAACTCCTAGCAACATGAAAAATCAACAGGGTTCACAATATCAAAATCAGGAGTGAAAATAGGGATATCATTAATAACATTACAGAGATTTTTATATATATATATATATATATATATATATATATATATATATAATTATAACATGTGTGTTTGTGTGTGTGTGGTATTTTTTTTTACTTGGCCTAAACAATATGGGATTTGCAGTACAACAATGGCCATCTGTATGCTAGAGAGGATGAGATCCTGGCAGTTGGTCTGTCCACCAAACTAAACACCTTAGGAGACACAACTGGCCCTGAAGACCTGGGGTCTTCCTTGAGAGACACTATTCTTTATTACATTATTGAAGAATAAAGAAGCTGCTTTTTAAAAAATATTTATTTATTTGAGAGAGCTAAAGAGGCAGATACATATAAAGAAAGAATGGGGCACACCAGGGCCTCTAGCCACCGTAATCCATGCACCACCTTGTGCACCTGGTTTTTGGTGGGGACTGAGAAATTGAACCTGGGTCCTTTTTTTGGCTTCGCCAGCAAGTGCCTTAACTGCTAAACCACCTCCCTATCCCAAGAAGCTGGGTTTTAATGTCAGTGAAGGAAGTAGTAAAAAGGAGGATGTACTCACTAGTGAAGGGTAGGAACAGACAGGAAAATTAAATCTCAGAAATGCCTTTTCTGGGGACCTCTTTATATATATATTAGAAAGGCTGCCCACTATGGGGTAAGAGCCTCAGTTCATCATTCCTGGAAATGCTCTCACACACCTATACAACAGGGGTGTAACATATTTGATTCCAGACTCAATCATGTTGACAGAAGAAATTAACTATATTATATGATGAATAATACAGAAACCTATATATTTATTGCATGTTTCCATCAACTTGTATGTATATAAATGTATCACATACACCTATGATTACTTATATTAATTGTGTATATTTTTACAGTATGTAATATGTGATATATATTCAAATACATATAATCATATATACATATAGAGATGGACAGATGCTAATACTTATTTCCTTTAGTGCATATGTATTACATGATTACATAAATAAAATAATATATTTATATGTAACTGCATGCATATTTACCATAAGATTCTAATTTATCTTCTTCTCTATGCTTTACAAATTCTGTCTGGGGAAAATAAACATATATGAAGCTATCACTGCATTTTGAATAGCTACAAAGTAAGAATAAAATAAGACTGCTAGTGGTGGATGCAGAGAAAGGGTGGGAAGGGAGGCCTGGAGCCATGTATCCTACGACAACTTATTAAATCTCTCAAATGTTCTCAGGTTACAACTGCATTTGAAATATCCATTCTGTAGCCCTTGGGAATATCCCCGCTGCTTAGATTGAACAAGAAGGAAGATATAACATCATCTGTGGACCAATTAATATGAAGAATTCATGATATTTTGCTACTATTTTGGAACATTTCTTATAAGATACAAATATTAAACTACAGAGAAAATACCTTAAGGAAATAATAATAGTTTAGTAGTAAATACCAACAAGTTGTTTTAAATAAGTATTCATTAACAGTTTAGTCTAGGTAACATATTTGTATTAGAATGATAACGAAGGCGCTGGAGAGCTGGCTCCGTAGTTAAGGCAGTTGCCTGCAAAACCCAAAGACCTGAGTTTTGGTTCCCCTGTACCCCCTGTACCAGTGTAAAAATGATGCACAAAGTGGTGCGTGCATCTGGAGTTCATTTGCAGTGGCCAAAGGCTCTGGTAAGCCCATTCTCTGTCTCTATCTATCTATCATCTATCTACCTGCAAATAAATAAATAAAATTTTAAAAGAGTATTACAACTAAATAAGATTAAGAAATCCCTTTGAACAATTATAGGCAACAAAAAGATTTTTAAAATATTTTAACAACATATATGCAAGAAGTCATATATAAACAATAAAAACTTAAAAATAAAAATATTTAACCAAAAGAGTATTCAGTGATTTAAAACACATCTTTATCTCATTTGAAACAGAAACCTAGGCCCCAGGAAACAAGATACATGTTAACCAAACTGCAGTTCTTAGCCTCTTATTAAATACGCTTATTTTACAACTTCATTTTATCTCATAAAACTCACTTGTGAAGCATTAAAATTATTTGAATGAATGAGAAGGAGTGTACAAATGGAATATGTAAGAGGTTCAGAATGCAAGGATCACAAGACAAAGTAGTATGTGTCTCTAAATCAGAATACTCCGCAGAAGTGTGAAGGGTCACAGAACAGCCCAATGTGTGTCTGTAAGTCAGTACTCTGTAGAAGTGTGAAGGACCACAGGGCAGCCCAGTACTCCACAGAAGTGTGAAGGGTCACAGGATACCCCAGTTTGTGTAGATCAGTACTCTGCAGAAATGTGAAGGATTACAGGGCACACCAGTATGCTTCTGCAGAAATGTTAAGTCTCAGTGTAATCTCAGGAGAACAGTGGATATGAGAAGTGAGGTGATGTGCCACCTTGGTAAAGTTTATATTGGAAAGTAAAATTCAGTGAAATTCTAACAAACCAGGAAAAGTATCAATAAAGGATTATTAAGTGAAATGTGTTCAACTATACATGTCTTTACTTTTTAAAAATTTTGTATTATAGAGGCATTTCTGGCAAACATATCACAAGTAGTTCATTGTGGATAAATCTTTTCATATTCAAAGGATTAGGAAAAACAGCAATTGCCATTATTTGTAACAAATAATGGAATATGTATAGCAATTTGCAATACACTATTATGCTGTCATAATGTTTTTATGACTTAAATTTAATTAGAACAATTCAAGCAAGTGTTATTCCTTTCTTGGGCTAAGTATATATGTATTCACCAAAAAGATATATGAAGAATAATATGTTTCACTCATGTGAGAGTTTCCTTAAAAGTCAGGAAAAAAGCCTGAATGGTGAAACTTTGGGATTCTTATGCCCATACTCTTTCACACATAAGCAAGATGGAGTAGAATTCATGGGTAATGTATCCTCCTAAAAATTAAAATTTGATACCAATTTCTGAAAAGTACATGAAAATAAGTTTGCTAGGCTGTTACTAAAGTCTGCACACCCTTGTCTTTCCTGTGAGGCAATCTTTCCAACAGACTTCAGGGTTCTGCAAAACACACTTGACCTTTTCCTTTCCCATCAGAGCATGGATTTTTAAGTTATATATATATATTTTTGCACTATCCCCATCTATTACTTATTTGTTTATTCATTCTTTTATTTATTGCTTGTCTTTTTCTAAAAATATCCCAAAGGCTTACAGACACAGGTATTGTAACCTGACAAAATATGTTAATGAAAGTGAAGGAAAATGTGAAATAATATAATGGCAGGGCTCTTTGAAAAAAAATATGAAAAATGGGTCAGAAAAATGTATCTGTATTTTCTAGTAGCTGTAGAAAGATGGGAAACCAGGCAAAAATCTCAGAGTTCAGAGGGTCTAGTAAGTTTAATAAACTATTGGGTTTTCACGCTGGATAGATAACTGTAAGAAATTCATCTTTTTGCTTTAATAAAAGGGGAAAATGTGGTAGTATAGGTAACAACTTTGTGGTAAAATCACTATTTGTCCCACACTTTTATTTCCGATTAAATGATAAATGCAACTCCATAAAACGACAGCAAATGATAATTCCCCAGGTAATCATTTCAATGGTTGACTGCTCCCCTAGCTTCCAGAACATCCTGGTTTCTATGCCATGTCCTGGAAGAAGTCATCATCTCCACAACATCCCAGTATAGACTTCTCAGGCAGCTTTCTGGGCTCTGAGGTAGAATAGGTAGTAGCCGGGGAAAACAGCAGACAGTACACTGTGGCACAGTCACTGAGAAGCATCACTTCTGGAACCTGAGCTCTGCTATAGGTGGAACAGCACAGAGTTCAAGGAAGGGGGTGGTGATGACGTGTGCATTCCCAGTTGCACACATGCACACACACCAGGACATAAGGATAAGCAGATGTCCATGACTGAATTTGCTAGCTTCATCCAGCTCATGTTTTCACCATCACAATTTCCTCAGTTTTACTGAGATTCTTATCTTTCAAACATTATACATGTAAAGCATAAAATAGTTCAAAAGTAGGACAAGGGCTGGAGAGAAGGCTTAGCAGTTAGGGCTCCTGCCTACCAACCCCTTAAGAACTCCTGTTAGATCTCCAGGTCCCACGTTTAGCCAGATGCAAGTGATGCAAGGGTGCAATGCCAGACATGGTCACAAGGGGGCACATATGTCTGGAGTTCATTCACAGCTGGGCCCATTCTCTCTCTCTCTTTCAAATAATAATAATAAAGTAGGACAAGCTAGGAGTGAATCACTGTGAACCCGAGGCCAGCTTGAGACTACATAGTTATCCTGGTCTAGAGTGAGACCCTATCCAAAAAAAAAAAAAAAAAAGAAAAAGAAAAGAAAAGAAAAAAAGAAAAGAAAAGAAAAGAAAAGAAAAGAAAAGAAAAGAAAAGAAAAGAAAAAGAAAAAGAAAAAGTGGGAGTAATCCATTGTTCTTATCTTGGTGAAGCTTAAAACTGACATGTCCAGATGAAAGTAGTGTACATAATGAAAAAAAAAAAGTTACTCAAGTTTTTGAAAGAGAGAATGTGAAATGCTAGCAATCAATCAATTGCCAATTATTTGCCATCCAAATTAGCTTTACATTTCACTAATCTATCAAGAATGGTGAATACTACTACAAGAGGAATTTAGGAAAATTTCCTTTGATGATTGATGGAACACAATCAGGTCAATGAGCAGACAGATCCTCGTAGGACATCAAAAACCGATCACTTTCTGGCTGTCAAAGATTCATGAAAAAAATTTTTTATTTTGCTCTGCAGGTTGGTCTTCTTCACCAAACACTAATATTTATGATCCTTGGTAAATTAAAAAATAATTTATAGTCCTTTCTACATACTATTCCAAAAGAGGCTTAACAAAGTCATTTGTCAGGGTGCTACAAACAAGATCCAATAAGGAAAAATAAAATACAGTTTAAAAAAAAAAAGGTTACATGACAGCAGAGGTGTTGAGTTTGGTCTTGAAACCAAATTGTAATTTTTATTTCTTTTTCAAATATAGTAATGGTGAAGAAAACTAGTGAACAAGAAGGGGATGTGAAAACAGGTATATTTGGGCTGCATTACATAGAGATTCTTTCTCTGGGACAGCTTTTCCTGAGGTTTCTACTGCCTCAACAACATATTAAAGATATCATCATCATTTTTGTATAATAAAAAACTATATTGGACCTGGAGATAGAGCTCAATGGTAGAAGTGTCTGTCTTGAATACATGAGCCTCTGGGTTCAATCCCCACTACCACTAAAAAAAAGGTTGTATTAAATTATTTAATAATACAAATAATAGAAAGATACACATTTGTAGCAGTTACAAACTAAATTTATTCCACTCGCATAAATTATATTTTTCTGCAGTTTGATGTTTGTTTAATAAATAAGAAAATATTTATGAAAATTAATTTTAAAATCCAGAATATGCTTATGTTATTGATTTACCTTAAAATTCAAATGTTATTTAAATATTGTGTTTTGGACATAGATCATTTGATTCAGATGTTTATATGCTATATGTTTATTACTTCTCCAAATTAGATGCTACTTATTGGTAAAATATTTATTCAATTGGTGTGAAAATGTACGGAATCAAATCAATGGAAAGTAAACTTAAAAAAATTTAACTGGGGAGGATAAAAATGTATTTTACAAGTCTTTTTCCCAGATTGATTGCTCCAATAAGCTCTACTCAACCAATTTCAAGCCCTTCCCCTGATCTGCTTCTATTTACAAAAGAAAAGTGCAATCCAGAAGGACTAATGAGTATAACTTTAAAAGAAAATGTAAAATCCACTTATGCAAAATATTACTGCGAATACTTTAGGTACTGAATGAATCGGAATACAAGCATGTTTTAAACAGCGATTTTCATATTAAATTTCTCAAGCTTTATTTTTAAAAATTTATTTTATTTATTTGAAAGAGAGAAAGAGTCAGAAAGAAAGAGAGAGAGAGAGAAAATGAGTGCATATCAGGGCCTCTAGCTACTGCAAAGGACCTCCAGACACATGTACCACCTTGTGAATCTGGCTTACATGGGTGCTGGGAATCAAACCTGGGTCCTTAGGCTTCAAAGGCCAATTTCTCATTTTAAAATTAAAGTTTTCAGATTATTACAGCTAAATTTCTTTTAGAACCTTATCTAATTGTAGTTTTCATTCTTTCAGTGAATGTTAATTTGCATATGCATGCTTAAGGAAGCTCTGTGCCTAGAAACAAGCCAAATTCAAAAGACTCAACTAAAAATGTAGAAAATCTGACTGAAATTTTAGATACTAGAAGTCTGACCAAGGCTGGCCTATTGTTTTTTTTTAATTTATTTGATTAATAAAAACTCAACTTTTACTTAAAATCTCATAGGAAATGATTATACATCAAGATATTTTCAAAACTGTAAAATAAAAGCATTAAGAACAATAGTAATTTGAATTAATTATGTTCTTGGTGACCTATGGCGCAAGGACTAGCACATACACCTTTCTTTAGCATTCTGAGGAATACTGAAAAAAATGCATAAACAGTCAGCAACACTTTTGCTCCACTTATAGTTTTAATTGAATTTGTCAACTTTTTCCTTTGACTTTTCTTCCCCTGGGAACATTTGGCAATGTTTTGAGATATATATTTTGTTTCTAAGGGGAGGAGAGGAAACCTCCTATGGGCAACTGATGGGAAGGGACCAGGGATGTTGCTAAGCATTCTACAATACGCAGAACAATGCCTCCCCTCCTGACTTCAATAAGGAATTAGCATGCCCAGAATTATAACAGTCATTGCTGAGGTTGAACTCCAGGGTAGACATTATAAATCCATACTTAGTGTAGGATTAGCATGGATTAGTTGAAACTATTAGTTCAGAAAAAAATATAATAAGCAATCACATGTTTTCCTATGATATGGACAGAAGCAACATAACAAGGTAAAATTTTGCCTCAATTCGAGGATGTAACTTTTGATCTCCTTTTCCTTGCCCAGCATCTATTGTATCTCTTCAGAGAATATGGGCAATTACCAAATCTTCAAATGACTCACTGACTCTCCACTCATTCTGAATGTCTACTATGTGTAGGTCACTGGATATATATGAGTGACAACAGTATATAGTGTGTCTTTGTGGAGTTTGCAGCCTATAGATACAAATGCAATGATCACACAAATATGTCACTGTAAATGAATATGAGATAGAGACTGACAAAGCTGAAGAAGGTTCAGGGCACTCTCAGAGTATGAGAAATGATTATGTCTGATCTATAAGAGAAGCAGGAGCTGGACGTGTGGAACCCCGAGGCTGGACAAGTGTATCTTTGCTGATCCTCTAGCTTTTGCATTAATGCCTTTTGTTTGATGGTATCTGTGTACTATAATGTGTAATGAACATGGCTAGGGACTCTTTCTATATAGTGTACAAAAATAAAACTACTTCTGTGGTTAAAATTTAAATTTTATTTAACCAATAGCTATCATCCCCAAGGGTAACATTTAATTCTTCTCTTTGAAGAAATAGAGGAATAAAACAGCACATTTTTATTATCCCTTGTGACTATGAACAAAGAGAGCAAAGTTAAGAGAACCCAGGGGAGAAAAATCAAAGAAAAATGCTTCTTTTTGCCTAAATCTTTGTTGATTCTAGTTTTACTCTGCCTCTGGTCTTCCTGAACCCTTCCTGATCAAAGAAAACAGGAATCAAAGAATGTGAGATCCAGAAAGGATCTGCAGGTGTATTGTTATGATTTTTTTTTTTTTGAGGCAGGGTCTTACTGCAGCCCTGGCTAGATTCAGCTCACAGTGATGGCCTCCTACCTCAGCCTCCTAAATGTTGGGTTTAAAGGCATGAACCATCATGCTTAGCAACAACTTTATTATTTATATAATTTAAGGAAACTGTGGTATAGAGGAGTCCTTATACTTTCATATCTGTTATGAAAATAAGTGCTTTCCTGTCACATAGTAGCCTTGCCAAAGGTTTACTGAGCCTTGTCAAAACACTCTAGGTTTACATAATTCTTTGCCATGTTTCTTAAGTATAAAGACATATAAGAATATATCTTGTGAATGAATCCCAGAGGGGCTGGGTGATAGCTTAGTAATCAAAGACACTTGACTTGCCTGGGTTCAATTCCCAAGCATCCATACAGAGCTGGATGAGCTTGCAGCAGTAACACACACACACACACACACACACACACACACACACACACACACACACACACACAGAGAGAGAGAGAGAGAGAGAGAGAGAGAGAGAGAGAAATAAATTAACTATAAAAGAATGAATCAAAGAGAATTTCTGGCTTTAAATCATCTCAGTGTGGCAGATGGACAGCCAGCAGTGCATTGATGAAAACTGCTGGTTCTCCTATAAGTAGTTCATACAATGGTGCTTCTCTTTAGAAAAGAATTAAAACAAAGCTGGCCCAGGGCATATATTCCATCTTCTAAGTGCAAAAATAAAAATAAAATAAAATAAATCACTGTGAATATGTTGTTTAGGCAGAGTTTACAGACCTCCCTGAGATTTACCCCTACTTCACAGATTGTTGGTAACACCTCTTGTTAAGAGCTTTGGGTGTTTCCTTTGTATGTACAAATAATAACCCTGAACTCACACCATCCTTCCTCCAAGAGGAGGACCTTTCTCTAGTGGCTATGCTGGGCATTTTATTCAGTCCTACACATCCCCTCCATGATACTGTAACCTCCATCCACCTGTAGAAATTCAATCAAACCTTTCTCTTGCATTATGACATCTCTATGGCTTCATTATGACAGTAATGTTGACCAATGGAAAGCACTATCAAATTGGAAGTTAGTGACAGAATATGCTTCAGTGATTGACAACCTTGACTCCTCCCCCATCCTGCTGATCTGTCTGCTAGTGGCTGAATTTCTCCTTAGTTCATGTTGAGTGGCTCAGTGTTTTCTCTCCCAGTTTCTTCAGTCTGTGGCTTGGATAAATTAATGGCATCTGACAGGTCTTGTAACCCAAACAGTTAGCAACTCCTTAGCCAACTGCACACCATAAAGAAAACTTTTGTCTTGAGTCACTTCCAGTAATGGGTGTTTTCTCAAATACATTCACCTAGACAAAAGTTGGAGCAACTGGGTTGAAATTTTGAAGGTAACTCTAGTGTGAAACTATATCAGTTTGTATATCAAATACTAACTACACATTTGGGTTTTCTTTTTGGTATCATTTTAATAATGCAGTAATTACACATGATAATTTTGATGTTTATATGTTTACCTTACTTTTCACCCTGTTACCTGGGAAGGTTTCCTTAATGAATGTATTGTATATAGAATATTCACAACAAACTAACTCAATATTATTATGGACCAGGAAGAGTACCAGAAAGAGATGAGACTTGGTCCTTGTATTCAAAGGTTTTCTATTTAAGTAGAATAGGTGTAACATGCACTGTCCAATAGTAAATGGTTTGAGAGTTTCCACTTCTTTCAGCTCAGACATTCTGTCCTCTGCTTGATTCATTCTGCCAGTATGGTTTCCCATGGACCTTCTTATTTGATTCATTCAATTTTGCATTTCCAGGATTTTAGTTTGTTTGTTTAGTTTAGTTTGTTTTTCTATCTCTTCATTGAATTCCCCTTTCATATCTTTTCTCTCCTTCCTTATTTTGATCAATAGTTTAGGTTCTCATGGGTTTTTCATTCAATAGTTTGTTTTAATCTTTGATTTATTATATATATATATAGAATGTATATTATTCTGATTTTACATTCATAGTGTTGGTTCCATTATCCTCCTCCCTGTCCTTCCTCTTCCAAAAGGACCCTCTTTGATTTCTTTAAACATGCTTATAGTTATTCTTTGAATTCTTTTTCTGGAATTTCTTCAACTTCAATATCAGTGGAGTTCATTACTAAAGGATTAATTTTTGAAAGGTCACGTTACCTAGGATTTTCATGTCATGTGTGTCATTGTGTCACAACACAACACAATGTCTTATTATCTGCATCTGGCTTGTAGGGTGAATTTAGTTCTTTAAATTATTATTAGTTATTTATCTTAATTCACTCACTCATTTGGTGTGAAAGCATGGACTGATCAAGAGACACTAAAATGATATGAAGTTACACTATAGTTTCTTTCTATTAAATTAGTACTCAGGATAACATACCTAAACCCCAGTACTCTCCATGTGTACTTTGCACCTGCTTTTTGAAGAACTATAAGGTTCTTGGGTGTGGCCAGCTTACCTGAGATAATGGACAGGGTTAAAGCTCTTGGGTGGGGCTGGGAAGATGGCTTAGTAGTTAAGGACTTTGCCTGGAAAGCCAAAGGACCTCAGTTCAATTCCCCAGTACCCACTTAAGCCAGATGCACAAGGTGGTGCATGTACCTGAGTTCATTTGCAGTGGCTGGAGGCTCTGGCACACCCATTCTCTTACTCTCTCTGTCTGCCTTTTTCTTTCTCACTCTACCAACTAAATACTTAAATAGATAAATAAATAAATGAACATAAAAATGACTAATATAAAAAAATCTCTTGGGTGGGCAGAGTTCCCCAAAGGAAAAAATGAAAAGTAGATTGAAAGCTATCCTGTACTCTCAGCTCCCTGGAGTTAAAGGGCAGGTTGAAGCCTCTCAAATGGGCATAGCTCCCAGAAGATGATTGGACAGACATATTTAAGGGTCTAACTATGAACATTTTAGACATTTAAATTTCACCTCCATATTTTGCTATGTGTGGGAACTTTGGAAAATTGTCTCTTTTTAGATTCCATTTTCCAGTTGGGAAATTATATGGCAATATCCACTTTAGTCAGATTTTGAGATTAGTTGAGCTGTTATATGAAAACTGAGTAGCACAGTGTTGGGGCTATGGTACCACTCAGAAAATTCCACTGTCATTATTATCCTTCATGCATAGTTAACTGTGGTTCATAAATAAATGTATATCTTTTAAATTTCTTAGTAATTATAAGTGGTAGCTACTGTAAATATTATGCCCTGTTTCAGTATGAGAAAATTTAGGAGAGAAAATAATATTTTTTTTGAATTTTTATAACAGTTCATGGGAAATCAAAGATCATTGACTTTGACAACTTTAACTTATAATATACTAAGTTGCTTAAAAAATTCATAGAGTAAAGCTGGGTGTGGTGGCACATGCCTTTAATCCCAGAACTCAAGAGGCATAAGTGGGAGGATCACCATGAGTTCGAGGACAGCCTGGGACCTCATAATGAATTCCAGATTAGCCTGAGTCAGAGTGAGACCCTACCTCGAACCCCCCCCCCAAAAAAAAAATTCATATAGTGTCTATTAGAGATTTTGAAAATTCTCATAATGTTATTCACTTAAAGTGTTAACAGCTGACTCTCTGATGTTCACAGAGCCAGAAATAAATAGATACATATAAAATAATGTCTTGGCTCTATTAAATCACCCTTGTGGCAGTAAGTTATTACAGAAAATTTCTTGCTGTCCACAATAAAATCGCACCTAAAGATGAACATACATCAAAAGGGATACAGTTCACTTGAAATAAGTATTAACTTAAAGTCAGAGAGATTCCTTGCATTGTGGACTCAAAGTTCATTTTTTTTTTTTCTGCTTTCTCACCCTAAAGAGGTCTGTACACATCAGAAATAAGAATTCTACTTTAGATCATAATTCATTAGCATAAATGCTAATTTAGGAAAGAAGTATTTGTGAAGCCATTTGGAAATAAGATAACTTTGAATGAGGATGTTTAATCCTAGCTGCTTAGACAGTCCACCAGCAGAGTTCTTTAGCATAAAATAAATATCAGCTCAGGGAAAAATGCTGCTTATTTAATCCATCAAGAAACTATGTATTGTGAGTTATTTTATATGATTGGGACACATATTAGTCTATGCCCCATGAAAGCAAAGAGCTTCCATATTCCATAGAGGCTGACTTAAGCCAGCTGGAGATGTCTTGGAAGACATCAACCAAGCTTTAGAGATATTTCAATAGAATAAGTCACATATGTTAATGAATTTAAAATAAAGTGATTTTTCATAGATCATCATGAGAAATATGAAATATATAATTCCATACTTTTTTTCTCATTTTTAACTCTTGAGGAAAGTAGACTCTATATCATAATGTTATAACTGGCATAACATTAAGTTTACATAAAGTTGTTCCTACTATTAATGAATTTCTACTTTTAATAACTTTTTTATATCTAAGTTTGTAAGTTATTTCTCCATTAACAGTATATTAAAAATCATGGCACTGGGATGGAGAGATGGTTTAGTGGTTAAGGCGCCTGCCTGCTAAGCCTAAGAACCCAGTTCCAATCTCCAGGTCCCACGTTTAGCCAGATGCAAAGTGATGCAAGGGTGCAATGACACATTTGACCACAAGGGGGCGCACACATCTGGATTTTGTTCACAGCAGCTGAGAGACTGCTGGTGTGCCCATCTCTATCTGTCTCCTTCTCCCTCTCTGTCTGTCTCTCTCTGTGTCTCTCTCCAAAAATAAATAAAATAATAATTTTTTAAAGAAATCATGGCACCATATTCACTATTTTAAACTTATGTTTTCATTTTCTCTCTTAGTTTTCATTTTTATAATAATTTTATTTACATTGGATACAATCCCTGTTTCCATGTAAACCATCAAAAGCAGTAAAATATTATCAAATAGGCATTTTTGTAGTTATACTTAATAGGCGAGGAATTTTAAATTAAACATATGTGATTTTTATTTTTTGATATTTTCATGGTTTTATATTTCTTTTAGATCACATATACCCCACATAACCTACCCCTATCCTCCTCAGTCTCATTGCACTCTTTCCTTTCTCTTACTAGTGACTACACCTCAAAAGGTAATGACTCCCTTTCCCTGTCAACCTTTGACAGCTATTAGCTCTTTCAAGTGGCCCCATCACATGCTGGTGTTGGTGAAGGCAACCAATTTTGGTGTGAGTTCATGAGTGCAGTGGCCTTGTCATGTCTGGACACCAGAGTCTCACAGCACTCTGCTTCATCCTCAGCTCTAAGTGTGTCTATTAGAAATATCCTCACGTGTCTTTTGATGCCTGCCAAGGATTTATTATTTTGTTTGCTATTGCCATTTCCATGCCACCTTCTTTTACTCTAATGTTTATTTTTCCCATTGACCTAACTTTTAGCTTCACAATACTCTACCAGCCTCAGTGTTTTGAATGGGAGTGATTGGGATACTTAAGAATAGTTATCACTATGTATCAGTTAAAGGCCAAGTTTGTTGGACTTAATGAAATTTTAAGCCCAATATGCAATATAAATTGAATTTTCTAGCACACTGAAAATATGTCAGGACCAGAACACCTTTCTAATGTGAACCAATGAGGATTTAATTCCTGCTCTTTAGGATTTTGGTTTTTTGAAGTCTTGTTATTGATCGATTTAGTTGACAGCATCCAAACACTAAGCTAATCCCTGAGGGACATCCTGATAGAATGTTGGACTCAGTTATTATGAGCAAGAGCACAAGGTAGATGAGACCAAATGAAAGTAAACAAAATCATAAATTGACATAGAGTTAAGCAAATAACAGAGAAGAACACAGGTAAGTGTTATGGAGGGAGAAAAATAAACTGGTTTTTTAAAATATAGTCAAGAAAGGGTCACACAGTATATCCTGTGGAACACAAGAAACCCTTGAGAAAAACAAAATGTGAATGGCATGTTCACAGGCCTAAGTGAGAGGGAAGCTGAAAGAAAGCCAGAGAAAATAGGAAGAAGTATGTGTTGGATTGAAACAGATCATATCCAACCTAAGGACCAGGGGTCTCCTGACAGTCCAGGACGTGGCAGAATCAGTAGGTGCAAGAGAAACTACAAATGGGTTCTCTACTGACACATTTTTTCTTTTCTAAAATCAATCCCACTGAGAATACCTCTGTTCTTAAGTTGGGTATGTTTTCTCATTTTGTCCATATTTGTCTTCTTCCATTTCCTGAATGAAAGCACACATACTGCACATTTTGAATCTGCCCTGGGTGGCTGCAGTGCCTCAGGGCGTAAGTCAATATGATGTCCCTTTAAAATCTAGAGAACAATATGAGAAGTACTACAGGCATTCTTTTCCTCTAAACTGTGGGACAATTGTGATATGGTTCTATCTGTGTATGTATTCATGTATGTTTCTATCTATTAATCATATATCTATATATCATCTACCTGCCTATAATCTGTCCACTTAATCATTTCCTTTCTGTCCTAGAGTTAAATTTCAAAAGCAATCACTCAGGGAAGCAAAGTCTGTGAAGTGAGAATATATAGTAAATAAATCTCATCCACCACTCCTTTTCTCATTTTTAACAGAAATTAAGTATGTTTCACTGATTAGCTTGACAAGAAAGACCAGTGTTGAATAGTAGTGGTATCAGAGCTATGTTTGAAAAGGTAAAATAGAAAGAAAAATGAAGTTGTCAGGTCCAATTATTTGAATAAAATATGGAAATCAGTGACATAAGATAAATACAACAGAATTTTCATATTGTGACATTTTTGATTACAGTGAAAAGTTAAAATACTGGATAAGCTATGTAGGGGTATGTCCTATACTTTTCCATGATTATTTCAAAGTTAAATCAGAAAAAAAAATGTTTATAAACATTCCTTTCTTTAATGGCAAGGCAGTGCGGTTTTATGTTCATTTTAGCAGGGAATACATACAGAAGAGATGATCTCAATGTAAATACTTTTCACCCAATAAAATTACAGCAAACACCTATGTAAATGAATCATGTTATTTCTGATACTTTCTCCTAACATCCATGCAAGGGTACAGCAAAATTTTTATAATTTGTAAAATGTCAATAATGAAGCTGGGCGTGGTGGCACATGCCTTTAATCCCAACACTCGGGAGGCAGAGGTAGGAGGATTGCGGAGAGTTCAAGGCCACCCTGAGAATACAAAGTGAATTCCAGGTCAGCCTGGACTAGAGTAAGACCCTACCTTGAAAAACTATTTTAAAAAATGTCAATAATGCATAGATCAACATGCCGTGGCCCCTAACACCACATTAAATGTCATCAGAAGTAGTAAATGTTAATAAGCAAATATCATCAACAATTAGACATATTAAATCATTCATGTTTCTCCATTTCAGTTCTAGAATTTAGTACCTCATCAAATTGGGAGGAACGTGTATTTCCTTGCTGGTTTGTCTTGAGGTACTGCTTTTTGTGAAAAAGTAACTAGCAAAATCATCAAGCAGAACAGCCTTTACTGCCCTATGTTCAAAGTCAGTCTTTGTTTTCAAAGTATTTTGTTGTGCAAATGAAAGCACACTATATGATGCATTGAAAACAGACTGTCTTACCTATAACTAGGTTGGACTGAGTTAGAAAACAGATGCATGTTGGTTTCCAGGAAAGCACATAAACATTATTACTTTTTGGAAAGATTTGAAATTGTGATATACAATTACAGCTTGTTTTATAGAATTTGCACACATAGAATATGTGTATTATAATGTTATACAAAATATACATGTATCTTTTATCAATGAATCAATCCCTGTAACCATACAATTATGCCCCTTCTTTTATTATGTCACTTGCCTGCAATTATATCTAGTTATTCCATATGACTTAGAGCTGGGAACCTGGTTTCATATATATATTAGACCCAGTGATATTCAAGGCTTGAAATGTTAATCCACTTTGGTTTCTTACTGTGGACTGTAAATAGGACTTTTACAAGAGACTTAGTCAATACAAGATGAATGATTATCAAGGGAATTGTTTGTTTTTTGTTTCTGCATGATCATTGTAGCTATTTAACTGGTTTTAGTTCATAGCTTTTTCATATAGATTGTTTCTCTCTCTCTTTCTCTCTCTTTCCTATGTCCATGATTACATGGTTGAACAGAAAATCTTCAGGTTGTTAGTATCTGCTTTAATATATTGTGAGATTATCAGTAGACTTGTCACACAATGTATTAATTTAACTGATTAACTTTATGCTAATGTTCACTCATTTATATCCCCCTTTATTGGATAGACATATGCTTTTATTTGGCTCTTACATTGAGTTTTTAGTGGCAAAATAGAAATACTAAGCTGACATTTATTTTGTGTCCAGTTCATTTCCAGCCTTTTACTACACAGTCCATGTACAATCTCATTTAATATTTATAGCATTATAAAATGAGTATTAATACTGAGGGACATGTTTGCTTATATTCTGAATATTATTTTATTTGTAAATTTTAGATTAAATCATTTTTACTTTTTTTGTAATTTCCTATACATTGCATTCATTTTAATATTTCAAAAGAAAGGAAATCAGACAACTGTTTGTATTTTAAGAAAATACTTATAAAATATAAGGAAGTCTTCATTAACTCAAATTTATTTAGCTTTGGCTGCTTGCAGAGTAGTTTTTAACTTTTAAAAGTTAGTTTTCATTTTAAGTGGTGTGGATTTAAAGTATATAATAAAAATTTAATGTTTTCTATTTTCTCTGAAAACAATAATGCATGCTAAAAATTTGAAGCACACTTTCAGAAAAAGGGGAACAAGGATTTTATTTATTTATTTATTTATTTTGGTTTTTTGAGGTAGGGTCTCACTTTAGCTCAGGCTGACCTGGAATTCACTATGTAGTCTCAGGGTGGCCTCGAACTCACAGAGATCCTCCTACCTCTGCCTCCCGAGTGCTGGGATTAAAGGCGTGCGAGACCACGCCCGGCGGGAACAAGGATCTTTATCAACACCCCATTTCATGTTAAATTTGCATTTAATAATTTCAGACACCTTACAGATTATGCTTTGTGTTGCAGAAAGTTGAAGAAACTTTCTTATGAGCTTATAAGGGAGAGCACAATGCTTTAAATTCAAGCAGATCCCAATGCCTAGAAGGCTGACATTTATTTTTACTTCCATTAGTTTCAACTTTGCCCAAAATATTCCAGCAATAAACACATTGTAGGATGGTAGCATTGAGACATTGAGCTTGAGATCTTCATCTGCAGAGGAAATGGTAACTACCCATGGGAGGAGGGAGTGATACTGTACAGGACATGTGAAAATATCCTAAAACAATAACATGGTAGTTATTCAGTGCCTAACTGGTGAAATATTGGAAGAATGAATTGTTGATTTAGTTACATCAAGCTTACGTGTACCCCTGTAGTTTGTACTTGTACATTTACAAAGTTTTAAATTTAGTTTTAAGTTCAAGTATCAATTAAATAAGCATATGAGGATTCAGGTTAAATATGGAAAATCCAGGCCAGTTTATTCTGTCCAGTATCTGTGCACTGGCCAATAAACACACCTTCCCTTCTAAAAAGAAGAGAGTAGATTTTTTTTGTGTGTTTGTATGTGTGTGTATGTGTGTGTGTGTGTGTGTGTGTACACTTCTGAATGTGCTTATATCATATATAAATGTTTGTAGACATTTCATGCACATTATCTTATTACTCTTAAGTCCTGTTTACTTAATTGGCAGTCACAGGCATCCTGTTCTCCCCTTATGAGAGCAATGCCTGTTTCTTTGAAAATTAAGCAAAAATGAACAAACACTATACCATTTAGGATTCTCCTACTAATAAACAATGTTGCAAACTAGTCAAACAAAAGTAGCCGAAAAATAAAAATGCTGATTTATTTGACATTCAATTAGGTTCAGGTTTCAATTTTTCATTCTTAGTAATGTCCCAATGCACAATTATAATTATCATGTATATGTAAGGGCATAGGCAGATGTAGAATTTCTCTCAACCTGGCAAGGAGAGGGTCTCAAAAGCATTTGTCCCAAAGTGGCATTCATTGTTTTGAGCAAAATCATGTGAACACACTTAACTTCCAGGAAGCAGGAAACAGGGACTGGCAATATGTCCTTCCCCAGGAAGGAGGAGACTAGTCTGTGAAATACAATGGGATTGATAGTCCACAGTTAGCTCAGCAGCTCAATGCTTGAAGTTGGCATTTCTAAGATGAAATAGATCTTTCTTTCAAATCATGCAGCTTCTTATTGTCCTAGCTCTCATATAACAATGCCCTCTGCAAGGAAGAAATGGAAAAGGAGGGAGAAAAATACTACATAATTCTTGAGTTGGGGCCTTAGAAAGAAACCCATCTCCTTGCATCTTGTTGGCCATTGCTGGTCACATAGTGCTTCCTAAAATTATTCCTCTTTTGGGAATGGAGCTGCCACATTAGTTTAGCATAAACAGTGACTCACCATAGTAATCATTTTTTGCCTCTTCTCTGACTTCCCCAAGGATCATGTAGCAAATGAGTAGAACCATTTTTGCTTGCCAAAACTTAGAGACAAGTGTTATTTGCATCTAATGAGAAGAGACCAGTTACATGACCTGCCATCCACAGGCCAACCTCCCAAATGGAAAAAACAAAAACAAAAACAAAAACAAAAAAACCCAGCACTTGGAAAACTAGCTATATCCATGCTTTGATACTAGGAATATTCTACCAAGCAAAAGTAGAAATTATATATATATGGAATCAGCACTGTCTGTTGTAAGTACTAAATCCATTTTCATTGAAATCATTGAAATGACAGTTATCACCTGAAGTTTCATGCATATGAATAACTTCAAAAGGAAAACATGGCAATAAAGAATGAGTTCAGGAAGCATACTTGCTATACAGAGTACCACAAGATTTTAATTGTACCCAGTGATGCCTTAATTGGGAACCAGTGAAATTATGCCTACAAATGTTCAAAAAAACATGCTGTAGGGCCTCATTAATTTAAATCTAGAATTTTTATGACTGCCTATATTCTACAAACCCAATTTTCCTACATTATCATTTGATACTTATGTCTTATTCTAGATCTTTAAAAATAGTCTTATGACATGTGCATATATGAAGGTTGTACTTGAATTTAACTAGTATTATAAATTTTAGGTAAAGGAGCTATGTGATGGAAAACTATGAAGGAATATATTTTTGTCATGCAATCTCCACCAAAATCCTTCTTTCTTCCAATTTCCAATAAAATAACTATAAGTAAATTTTAGTTATTTTTGTCCATTTTCTACATTAATGATGTTTGGGCCTATGATGCACACACACACACACACACACACACACACACACACACACATACTCACGTGTATAAAGAGAGGTATTGAGGGGCCAGGGAGGTGGTTCAGTAGTAAACGTACTTGTTGCATATGCATAAGGACATGAGTTCAATCCCCAGCACCTATGTTAAAAATTTGGCCATGCAATGAGTGTCCTCCCTATTCAGGAAAATGTGGCATGCACATCAGCACACAAATGTACATACATCACATGCACACACACACCACATACAATACACACTCCCCAACAAATAACACAAACTAACATTGCCTAGAAAATTTGCCAAATAAACCTCAACGTTCTTTTCATTAATCACGAACTTTCTTCCAGAAACATGTGAATTAGTCTATATATATTAAGCACATATTCGTCATATTATTCTTTTTCATTGAATCAAATGCAAAAATGTTTATTTTCTTATTTGGATTTATCTTAGTGTTATATATAACATAAAAACTGAAAATGTTTATAAAGTATCAGGTGATGTTTTGATACCTGTCCACATTTTAATTTTTAATCATTTTGAACATATTTAACTCCTCAAGTTTATCACATCCTTATATGTACAAAAGAACTTCTTTTTTTTTTTTTGGAGAGAGACACAGAGAGAGACAGAGAGAGAGTGAGAGGAAGACAGATAGAGATGGGCGCACCAGCAGCCTCTCAGCTGCTGCAAATGAATTCCAGATGTGTGCGCCGCCTTGTGGTCAAGTGAGGCATTGCTCCCTAGCGTCACTTTGCATTTGGCTAAACGTGGGACCTGGAGATGGGAACCACTGGAGATTGGATCCGGCGTTCTTAGGCTTAGGAGGCAGGCGCCTTAACTGCTAAGCCATCTCTCCAGCCCAAGAACTTTTTTGAAAATGACAATGCACTCATCATGGTTCTGTGCAGTCACCCTACTGAGAAACAAACATCAGAACCCCTTAATCCTATCTAGTTATGAGTTAGTGCCATTAATCAACTTTTGCAAAATGAAAATATATTGTTCCTATAATATGCTCCAGGTACATAGCAGAGCTATTCCTTTTTCACTTTCACAGGAACACAACGAGGTAGATTTCAACTCTTCCAGCACATAGCAGAGGTCATGGAAATTCAAGCAATGAAGCTAGACAGAGCAGAGCTGTGGCTGGAGACCACCAATTTTCTCAAGGCAAAGTTTCCTGGAAAGCCCAGGGACACTGAGCTGGAATTTAGAGTTGAAAAGTAGCATGCACAAAGCAACCTCTATGCATTGTGGTTTTTGGGGTGATAAAAACATCTTATGACATGCATACATATATAACTATATTCAAGGAAAGAATGCTATTGGTTGATACTGAAGTCATGTGCATGAAGATTATTTCATGACAGTTGGGATATAAACAAAGTGAAATTATATGGAATATAAGATATAAAATATTATATGAAATATCCTAATATTATTGAAATTATCTGTTTCACATGTATAGACTTGAAGCTAAAACATGATATTGTCTAAAGTGGAAATTTTGGAGAAGGAAGTCTCTGCATGCCATCTCCAGAGTGACAGGTCTTCAGTGCTCACCCTTGGTGCAAATGGTTTCACCCAAGACCCACTCATGGCACCACTGAGCCTGTGAGCTTATAATTCATTATTAAATATTTAATGACATTCAATTAATAGACTTTATGCAATTTTCTCTATCCATTAACCCCTTATCTTTTACAGATTTTTTTTTTTCTGGTCCAGTATTATACAGAGCATGCTTTACTTGAAAAGAGCCACTGTGAGTGTCAGCTTCCCAGTACTATGACAAAAAAATCCCTGAGACAAATAACTTAGTAGAAGGAAAGCTTTATTTGGGTTCATAACTTCAAATGTTTCAGTCCATAGCCACTTGGTTCTGTGGCTTTGGTGGCATATTCTGTGATGACAAGGAAGTGTGGTAGAAGAGGACAGATTGAAAGAGGACTGAAGATAAGAAGAAGACAGGGTTTCAGGGATCCATTTCAAGGTCACATTCTCTGTGACTGAACTACCTTTCCCTCACTCCCATCTCCTAAAGATTTCATTCCTTCCCCTTTGTGGCACACGCTGATATCCATATCTTCAATGCATAGAGTTTGAGGACATGACTAGAGAGCAGACTTCACTTTCCTTTGCTTCTTCAACCTTAAATCGTTCTGGGCAGTGTGTGATGGTTTGTGCTGGAGAGATGGTTCCTCGGGTAAGAGTGCATCCCTCCTCAGCATGAGGGCTTGAGAAGCTTGAAGCCGCTTGATTTTCATACACCAGCACCCATGTAAACATCTGGGTGTGCCTATACATGTCTATTACCCTAGTCCTGTGAGAATTTCTGGGGCTTAGAAAAAATGCCAAGCTCCAGGATCAGTGAAAGACTCTGTCTCAATGGGGGGGGGGGGTGGGAAAGACAGATGAAGGATGGAAAGTGAACATGTGATGTTCTCTTCTGGATGCGTACATGTGCTTACAACAAAACAAACACACTCCATACTACCTCTACTACATACATGCAAAAAAAATCATGAAATCCTTCCTCAGCCTTTACCTTTCTTACAGCTACATTTTGATGTGTACATATACCCTGTTATATTAGAATATTCCCATTAGATATAACAAATGCTAACTCTGTGTTTACAAAACATTGTGATTAATGACACAGTCTAAAGTTTTGTTGCCTGGTTTTGCCACCCCTAGGCTTTGTGATTTTGGGCAGGCTACACAATGTCCCCATAGCTTAGGTTTGTCACACATATAAGTACAGCAGAGTAGCTTTCACATAGGGTGCTGGAGGGATCCTGTGAACTAGCAAAATACTGACACTTAAAGACATGCTTGTATTTATTGATATTATTATCAATGTCATGTGTTTCCTCATACATCTAATATTCAAATGATATAATCAAAATATTACAGAATACCTAATGGTTGCCTCCTATGTCCTTTTGAGGAGCTGCATAAAAACAGTGAAGTCTAGTCATTCTTGGGAAAAAATTGTTGTTTTATTTTTCCCTAGTCACTTTTAAGTAAGCAAAAAAATAAAACCACATTCTAATGCACATTAATTACATCCATTACTTTTCAGGATAAGTAGATTTTTGTAAAATTACCACAGCCAGATATAAAACTTCATATGAAAATAAATTTAAGATATTTCAAAAGGGAAAGTGGGGGAGGGAGGGAAGTACCATGAGATATTGTCTACAATTAAGGAAGTTGTCAATAAAAAAATAAATAAAATTTTATAAAAGATATTATAAGATATTTTTGTTAATCATCAGTTGCAAAGGACTTACTGTATGCCACGCCTTTATACATCACATACACAATAAAAGGTTAATTTCCATTGATGTGAATATTTCTCAGTAATAAATGGGTGGCTCCTCTAGGTATCTAGACATAGATCTCCTGTTATTCCCAGTTAAATTTACAGTATTGTACAGAATCACAAGCTCAGGAAAAACATGTACCATGAGTTGGTTTGATGAGAAGAGAACTTCATGGCAATGTCTTCCTCAAGCTGGAAGAATTTACACACTGGCAATCTCCGTCCTCGCCATACCTCCCCATACCTAAGGACAGCAGTCAATTTAAGATTATTTCCTCTTTAGGGAAGTTGATTTCCCTAAAAGAAAACATTAACTAAACTAGGAAAGAATAAAAAGATATATGCTTTCAGTCAAAGTTGTCCTGTTTCTTGCAGGTCCTAGAAATTTCTTTTTTCTTTCTTTCTTTCTTTTTTTTTTTTTTTTTTTGGTGTTTGGAGGTAGGGTCTCACTCTAGTGCAGGCTGACCTGGAATTCACTATGTAGTCTCAGGGTGGCCTCGAACTCACGGCAATCCTCCTACCTCTGCTTTCCGAAGTGCTGGGATTAAAGGCGTGCACCACCACACCCGGCTAGGTCCTAGAAGTTTCCAGGATCTGACTGGAAGTCTCTTAAGCAGTAGATCCAAAAATTTGTCTTTTATTTTAAAAAGCTGATTACAATCAGCATGTTTCTTTGTTGTGTCTTTACATAGGCATTTAGCCAGATATTTTATGGTAGTCTTTCCCCTAAGTACGTAAAAATTGAATGTCTTTTTATTTTTCAGTATAACTATTTACCCCTGAATCTTTTAAGGGGTAAAAGTTGGACAAGGCCTCTGGTCCATGATTATTTTACTAACAATCATAGATTCCCACTCACTTTCCATCTCTCCACTTATCTGTGGTTCATTTGAAAGAACAATGGATGCATATGTGATTGCTTGGGAAGCCATTTCCTCAGCACCTTGCCAACAGCTCAGGATTTTCAAGCTAAAAGAACTAAACAACATCCAATTTGACAAAACCATCAGCAATTTATTTTTTGTAATTTTATTGTTTAGCTTTGGTTTCAAAAAAATAATGAGAACAATTTGTTCGTTTGAATGTGCTAAAATGCATTGATTTTTGGTAAATACATAAAATTATCAATCTCATGAGTGTAGTTTTGCCTTCTTGGAAGCCAGATTTAATGATATAATCATGTACTAATGACAAATGAAATCACTCACAAGTTTCACTTACATTTCCTTTGAAATACCCATTATAAATCCTCACAGGAAAGCCAGATGATTTAATTAATCATTTTTGCAGAGTAATAGAAAAACAAGATGAAGGAACCAATGACATTCTTTTTATCTTAGAGTCTTTGAATATCTATCTTTAGAGTATTTAGACTAAATATCAAATCTGGCATTTAGAGGGAGTTTGTTTTAAAAAGTGGGTATCTTGGGGCTGGAGAGATGGCTTAGTGGTTAAGCGCTTGCCTGTGAAGCCTAAGGACCCTGGTTAGAGGCTCGATTCCCCAGGACCCACATAAACCAGATGCACAAGGTGGTGCATGCATCTGGAATTCGATTGCAGTGGCTGGAGGTCCTGGCATGGCCATTCTCTCCCTTTCTATGTTCCTCTTTCTCTCTCTGTCTGTCTGTCGCTTTCAAATAAATAAGTATTTTTTTTAAAGTGGGTACCTTGTTCAGTAAAGCAGAAACCATTTTTCTTTATGCTGAATTGCTTATTTAGGAAGGTTTTATTTTATAGTGTGCACATAATGTAAAGGAAACTCAGGGAAGGATTTTTTTTTTCAGATAAAATCTAAACATTAAATTTTTTTCAAATATGCTTATATAAATGTTCGATACCCAAATTTAAAAGTTTATGCATTCTTTTTATAAAGGAAAAACAATCTATCTGCTAAAGTCATTTTGTCAAGGAGATTCTGAAGCATAATCTTTTAGCACTTCCTTGGATGATTTGTGAGCAGAGAACATCTCTGTACTAACAAAGTGAGATACAGTATCATTGTTCCCAGAGAAATCACATTCACTGCTGGATTTCTATGTTCCCTGTAGTAATAGAACAATCAGACTGTAACTGTTTATTCTCATCAACTAAATGGGCAAATAATACTGGTCCCTTGCTTACTTGTAAAACTCTACAAAGGGCTAGATTAACCTTACATAGTATGAAGCTCATTGAACATGCATCATAAAACGGACACTTGAGATGAGACTTTATTCAAGTAGTGAGATAATGCCATTTCAAAACAAACCTATGCTGAAACTAGGACTTGGCTTTGGATTGGTCCTGGTGGAGAGCAGGGGATGGAAAGTTCGTGAAGCTGTGCCTGGCTGCTCCATTTCCTTCTCATAATAGAATGGACTTGGCCAGCCCTGAGAAGAACAGCAGTAGAACAGCAGTGGGAACCTGGAGGGGATGGATCCAGCTAATAGGATACAGTGCCATGAGAAAGACTGTTCTCTGAGTGGAGGAGGGGTCAGAGAAAGGAGTTACTTAAAATTATGAAATTAAACTTCATATAAGTATAGGAAACAAAACCAGTTTGTTTTCCATTGTGTTAGTAAATGAACAGATGTTCAACTCTTAGACTACTGTCTGACGTAGGGTAAGTGTTCAGTACATGTTAGCTATGATTATATTTAATAAGGACTGGGGAATCCTTTGATTCCATTTGTTGAATTTGTAATGAAGAGTCTACAGTTCTGAATGAAATTTTTAAAATGAATGCAAAGTTTTATTTACCAAAACAGTCAAAAATCTAAATATGGGCTAGGGAGATGGCTTCAGAAGTTAAGGCGCTAGTTTGCAATGCATGACAGCCCAGGTTCGATTCCCCAGTATGCCCAGCCAGATATAGAGTGGCACATGCATCTGAAGTTCCTTTGTAATTGCTAGAGACCCGGGTGCATCCATTCTCTCTCTTTCCTTCTTTATCGTCCTCTGCGTGTTCGCAAATAAATGAATGGGTAAATATTTTTTAAAAATCTAGATGTAATAACAGATCCATGTTAGTGATAAATATATTTTATTGGTTTTAAACACAGAATTGACTGGTACATTTTCCAAGACCACAATTAGACTTTAAAGGCCATTTATTGTACACTAAGTTGCTCATCTTTGCTGCAACTTAAATTCAATAGCAGGTATGGCAGGTGGCAAGCAGTCTTTGACATCCTGTCAGATAAAGATTAATCTTGCCTACAGGCATCCTGCTTGCCAGGTTCAGCTTCATTTCAGCATAGAAAATGGATTTTTCTTACTTATTTTTAAATATCAAAATTTTATGATAACAGTAAAATTGTTCTAAAATTAATTTGTTGAATTTTGGTAATCCTCTATTTTCTGTGGAATGTAATTAATACTATATTATCAGAAATAGTAGAAACTGATTCCAAAGTACATTGACAATATGTCCTGAATGATGGTTAGGGGACGTGTTTGTTGTCTCCTTCAGCATGTTAAGCATTCAGTTATTCTATAATAAATTGAATATTGCTTAGGTCCTTTCTCATAAGGACACTCACATAAATTTTCAAACTTACATAAATAAAAGGACAAAAAAAACAGTATTGTAATTTTAGGAAACTTTTAATTTTATTTTTGTTCCCCGTGCTATTAAGATGAATTGTTCTACATACAATTTTATGGAAAAGTCATGATTTTTTGTATATAATCAAGTCAAGAAATATCATATTTGATGGGCGTCAACAGATGAGATGGATATGGGGCTGTCCTGCATTGTAGTTTACAGAAAGTCAAGATTCTGTTTGTTTGGTTTGGTTTTAAATTTATCATTTTAGACATATGTACAAAAGAAAACAAAACATTTTCAAGATCCTAGTAAGTTTCTTTTCACAAATTTGGTAAACTTATTATTTTGTCAGTGTTTACTGTAACAAACAACAAGTAACATTAAACATGTAACAATCAAATTTTAACTCTATGTCACTAACCAGTCCTAAAGAACTTTTATTTTTAAAATATTTTTTTTATTTTATGGGATGGAGGAATGGCTTAGCGGTTAAGGCCTCTGCCTGCAAAGCCAAAGGACCCTGGTTCGATTCCCCAGGACCCACGTTAGCCAGATGCACAAGGGGGCACATGCTTCTGGAGTTCGTTTGCAGTGGCTGGAGGCCCTGGCATGCCCATTCTCTATCTCTCTCTCTCTTTCTCTGTCAAATAAATTAATAAAAAATAAAATATTTTATAAAAAATATTTTTTATTTTATTTTACTTATTGGAGAGAGGGAGAAAGAGAGAGAGAATGGACACATCAGGACCTCCAGCCGCTGCAAACGAACTCCAGATGCATGCACCACCTTGTTCATCTGGCTTTCATGGGTCCTGGGGAATCAAAACTAGGTCCTTTGGCTTTGCAGACAAGCACCTTAAATGCTAAGCCATCTCTCCAACCCCTAAAGAACTTTCACATCAGAAAAAAAAGAGTTACTGGAATGGAATAAGAGTCAGAAAGCAGATTCTATGTCCTTAAAGAATGTATGCCTTTTAAATGTGGCATCTGTAAACGTTTTTTATTTTTTTTTGTTTGTTTGTTTGTTTGTCTTTTTCAAGGTAGGGTCTCACTCTAGCCCAGGCTGACCTGGAATTCACTCTGCAGTCTCAGGGTGGCATTGAACTCACAGTGATCCTCCTATCTCTGCCTCCCCAGTGCTGGGATTAAAGGCATGTGCCACAACACCTGGTTTGTAAACAATTTTTGAAGGATAAATTCCTCTGAATAGTATTTTTAACATTTTCTCTTGATTTCATTTCCCAGTGAAAATATTTTATTTTCTCCTTTATCTAACTAGAACCATTTTAAACATCCTAACCCTGTAGACTATAACCTATGTGATTAGCTATAAAATTTAAAATGAAATACAATAAAATAACAAAAAGTAAGTAAGTAATTAAATATAAATATAACATCAATACAGAAAGAAACAAGTGCCTATATAAAAATTACATGTGTGTGTATACAAAAACTAAACTTCCAAAATGTTTGTGATGAAAACATCTTATAACTTATATTGCTTATCAGAAACCTTAAGTTTTATAGATTGTACCTTAACAATAACTTACAAAGTTATTTTCCAACACCTAAATTGGATCTGCACAGATATTCAATATAAAATGTAGAGCTTCTACAGCTATTTCTTAGTCACCTGAGGATTGTAGCTCATTAAAACCAAGTTTTATTTTGTAGCTCTCTGCAATAAGTTGTAACACACAATGAAACTGAAATACGTAAGATGAGTGAAAATTCTTTTCCTTAACATATTTCCAATGATATTCTACAACACTGAGGAGAGTTTGTGTCATACCTAGTATATAATTTAATTTCTACCACACTCAGTAATTATATTTAGCAGTAATGATTTGTTTGATACAGAGTATTACTCTGGAGCCTTGCATGGCCTGGAATTCACTAGGTAGATTAGACTGCCTTGAAATTGTGGTGACCCTCTAATTCTGCCCTCTCCCCATGGAGTGCTGGGATTACAGGTGTGCACAACCATGTCCTATATAGTATATTTGTCTACTGGATGCTCCCTAAATTGCCTTTCTGCAATATTTTGGTTACAAAAGTCTCTTCCCCTTAAATGTGTATATACACATGCTACCAAAAAAGTGATTATTTTTAAATTAGCTTTGAAATGCCATTTTTCCTGATTCCTTTTCCAGATGGATGTACATTTTTAAGTCCTTTGGACATCCCTTGTGAATGGGAGAGAAGGCAAGGAAAATGGTCACTCAGTTTAACTCATATTTTGTGAGTGGAATTGAGTACTAGGTGTGGCATAGCAGGTGATCTCAGGTTTGACTTCCAAACTTACTCATGATCAAGTAAAGATAAATCCATAATCTGGCCCCAAATTGTAAATAAATGATTGTTTTTTTCTAATTTACCCCGTGCCCTTGATTTTGGTTCCAGTTAAAATAAGTTGGTATAAAGAATAAACTCTGACCTTATAATACTGAATTTCTGATCGATTTGTCACTGTCCTGAACCAGGGCCTCAGACTACTCTGAGCAGCCCTCACACAGGGACCAAATGCAGGAGCAGTTACTCTGGTATGGCCCCTAGTATCCTTAAGTCACTGCTTGTTAGTTAACCCAGGGTGTGACTGTGTGATTACTGGGTAGGAGGTGAGGAGTATTTAGCCAAACTAAAGCACACCCCCGAAGATATGCTTCGAGAAGCTGAAATGTTAGTCCAAAGGACTGAAGTGAGATGTACTAGTCTGGTACACCAGAGCAAGGTGTACCCTGGGGTCCTGGCATACATCCATATTTACTAGTTCAGATGCCCAACAGAGGTCCCACCCTGGCCATTTTATATGCTTCCTGGAGCTAAAAATGGCCCATCACTTATTCTCTGCATTTCAAAAGAATCAATGTAGTAAATGGATTTTTAACAACAATAGCATATTTGAAGTAATATTAATTCCATGTTTATTGTAGTAGTTCTGAGAAGTGTCATCAATGAGGGCTGGACATTCAGGGACACCTGGACCCATCAGCATATTTGCCCCATAGATATTGAGCTACTCATTTATTACTGTGTGTTAGACTGTGATGAACAGAGCCACACAAATAAATAAACAAAAATAACCTCAGGCTGGAGAGATGGCTCAGCAGTTGAGTCACTTGCCTGCAAAGCCTAAGGACCCAGGTTCAATTCCCCAGTACCCATTTAAAGCTAGATGCACAAAGTGGCACATGAGTCTGGAATTCATTTGTAGTGGCTAGAGGCCATGGCATGCCCATTCTCTCTCTCTCCCTCTCATAAATCAAATTAAATTAAATAAGAAAAAATAAAATTTATTTGGACTGGAGAAATGGCTTAGAGGTTAAGGCCCTTTCCTGCATAGCCAAAGGACTCAGGTTCAGTTCCCCAGTAGCTACGTAAATTCTGATGCACAAGGTGTTGCATGCATCTGGAATTCATTTGCAGTGGCTGCAGGCTCTAGTGCACCCATTCTCTTTATATATCTGCTACTCTCTCATAAATAAATAAATAAATAAATAAATAAATAAATAAATAAATAAATAAAGTTTAGAAGTAGAATAATCACTACTCTTACATGTTTTACACCATTCTTCACTCACAAACTATATTCTCAAAGTAGCTCTAATTTCATTTTAGTTAAAAAGATATTTTACTTGAATCCACTGTTACCAGAATAAAGAGTACCCACAAAACTCTTTACTGTCTTAGAGAAGGTTTATTGTCCATAGTCTCATGCCTTTGCATCAAGCAGAATGTCTACTATGAAGTATGTGCTTAAGATGTATTTACTGACAGGCCTGATGCTGTAGCTCTCTAGTACCAAACTGAAAAAAAAAAAAAAATCTAGGGATATAGGATATAGCTCAGCAGTAGACTAATTGTCTAGCATCCATGGGACCCTAGGATCAATCCTTGATAATAAAAAAGAAGAGATAATAATTGCTAGGTGAATGAAGTAGTGTATTTTATACAGAGCCCATAATAAACATTGAATCAAGCATGTGGGACAAGAGGAGTGGCCATTCTTATTTAACATGCTCTGAACATTTCTCTTCCATTTCAGCCCACCTAATCAAGCCTTTCCATGATGTTCTTCCAGTCTACTTTAGGATGGGTAGTATTGGATCAAGAAGCCTTTGGTAGATGCCACCAAAATATCCCTGAATGCAACTCCTTGTTGCCAAAATATGACATATCTATAATATATCCTCTTAAAGTCATTCTATAAATTTTGTCCTAGGAAATCAAACATTGGATTAGGCATATCTACTTAGAATAAATATGTCTATTCAGAAAATGCAAAAGATACAAAAGGATAAAAAAAAGATAAAACAAGAGTCCTGTCTGCTAGACATGACTTCCCCAAAGGACAGTTACAGGAAGCTGTGCATCAGCTCAGCAAGGGAAGACTGAAAAGAGCCAGGGAAAATGTTGAGGACTGGATTAAAAGAATAAATTTGGCCAGTCAGACAAGCAGGCATAAACAGACAACAGTGGCTGTAATCACAGGCTTAGGAAGGCTTACCGTGCACAAGAGTATCAGGAAACCCGGGTGCTGCAGGCCTGCATACTTAATTGAAGCCAACCTTAGTAGGTCTCAGAAGAAAAAGAAGATGAAAATACAAAACATTTGTTTACCTCAGGGCGAGCCACAAAGTTCGCACTGGCAGGGCTTGATCCTTCACAATGATTCCAGGATGTCCTAAGCAATATTGTGTGTGTCCATCTGATTAGAAATTTTAATTCTTTTTTTGTGAAATCATTTTAAACAGGACTAGCTAGAAGCTGACTTAGAGAGAACACCATATATGTGACATGGAAGTGAAATATGCAAAAGCTATTCAGTGATATGCATAAAAGTTGTCAACTATTTCAAAATTAATCTTCCATGTTGATAAGCACCCTATTAATTGAAATATATTAAATCAATTTTGAATACCTATTTGCGTCCCTATCAACTTTACCTGATAACACACAATTTCAGATGCATTTTCCTACAGAATCCCACAAGAAGAGTGTGCCGTGCATAAATCTACCAACGGATCCTGAGCACACTACAAAAAAAAAAAAAAAAAAAGTAATAAAGTCATGTTCAAGTACCCGATATTTCCTTAGCATCAAGAAGCACAAATGTTTAAAAAGCTCATGCAGACTAATTACCCAGAACATATACAATTTCTAAGGTATAAAATATTCATTTCAACAATACAAAGACTATTCTCCATTTGCACCCATGTACATTAATCTCAGGTAGCTAGATTATCCTCTCATATATGACAAGATCCAGCTCACTGGCCAGGATCTCTGGAGTGATTTTCTGGACAAATTGTGCCTGAACCAATCCCTGGCCCCTTTACATTCCTGTGACTGCACCTACCACGTCTCCACTCAGCCTTTCCTGATGTGTTTTCTCACCCACAGCATCAGGAGAAGGCTTTATGAGGCCTCTAGCACCTAGACTCTGTCTAGAGAATGATGGCACTCATGAGCATTGACTAGATGCATTCACCAGTTCCCGCACGCTCAGAGCTGCATGGAGCAGAGACTCTTGTTCTGTTTGCTGCTGAGAGGACAGCTTTGAGCGTCGTGCACACAGGCACTTCTCCTCACATGTCTGCTGAGTAGACAGTAATTAAGTGGGTCATTAGGCCATTTGGATAGAAAACCTTAAGACTCACCAGGATCACGACAGTCCCCTCTCGGAGTACCTGCAAATGGTAGAACCAAGAACCAGTAACTAAGCCAAGTTAAGCAATTTTACCTCTGCTGAGCAAATGGGGCAATGTGCTTAACATGTATAAATGATTTTTATCCATAAAAACGTAACTGCAAACATTTTTCCTCCTGACTTTGCACGATTTTTCAATCCTATAGGATAAGATATAAGACAGTTTTATTCAAGAATATGTCAAAATGAATTTTATAAGCCTTCTGTTATGTACTTGACTCATTCACTTGACATTATTTATAGAACAGAGCAATAATAATGCATGGAGAATTATTATACTGCTGGTGTTTAACAGAAATGAAATAACCCATTGTACTTGTTGCAGAAATTGGCTCCTAACCTAGAGCTTTTAAGAAATAATGTGATTTTAAGTCCTAGACTACCATTCTTTTTTATGTTACCTAGGTTCAAATTATTTCTGTAGCTTGAAAAAGTTTTGGTTGTGACATCAATGTAAAACTTTCCAGTAAATCAAATCATTATTGAAATTGATTACACTGTGAAGTAAGAAGGGAGGATAACTAACTCTATGCACAGGGCACCCATCTTGTACAAGAAAATATCTGAAGCAAAGATCACTAACAAGGTTTTCATTTTCTCCAGTTCCCCTTGGTTATATAATTGGATTCTCCATCACACTTTTCAAGAGCTTAAGACAATATTTCAATGTCAAGTTCACTTTGTCTATTTTATTTTCAGTCATGATTTAGCGTCAGGATCAATCGTTCTTTGTAATTTAAGCTTGTGGTTCATTTTGCCTCTTGGTACTATCTGCTACCAGATAAGCAAATCTTTTTCTTTTTTTTTTTCTACTTTGTATATCATTAATAACAGTTTTGGAAATATCTTCATACTTGCCACAAATGACTGAAGCAAAGGTATGTAAAAAAAATTTATAAAGTGGGTGCTGGAGAAATGGGTGAGTGGTTGAGGCATTCTCCTGTGAAGCCTATGGACCCAGTTCCAATTCCCCAGTACCCACGTAAGCCCAATGCACAAGGTAATGCAAGCATCTGGAGTTCGTCTGAGGTGGCTAGAATCCCTAGCATGCCCTTTCATTCATCTTCTCTCGTGTTCTCTCTCTCTTCTCTCTCTCTCTCTGTCAAATAAATAAAAATAAAATAATTAAAAAATTAAAATGTGATCATGTGCACACATGTATACATATCTGATCAACAGATAGAACTATGCTTTAAATTCATTTCTCATTCATTGTGAGAGAATCTGAATTTGAAGGAAACTAAAAAGGTAAGAGATTTTGCATTATTCCTCAACTTTGAGAACCCGTGGACTCAGAGATGGTGAAAATTCCATAGTGCTTTTGATAATAACCACATCATTAACAGTGAGAAATTTAGTAATGATAAATGGAGGGCTGCTTGGGCTTCAGGAGCTATTCTGGGAAGTCTTCTTTGTTTCCCACTCTCCAGTGCTTTATTACTGGTTAGATGCAACAACCACATCTCCAAAATTTATCCAAGTGGTTAGCCTGCATATCTACTACTTGATAGGTGTTTTGTTATATGCCAGATGCTATGCTAAGCTATTTGCATATATAATTATTTTGTACAAAATACACTTTTGAATACTTACCATAATCCAGTCATTGCTCTAGGGAAACATCAGTGAGCTGGGCAGACAACAGTCTCCATCTTTGAGGATCTTATCTATATGATACACACACATAAATAAACAACACATATAGCAAATTTGATTGTAACAAATGCTAAGGACAAAAATAAAGCAGAAGAAGAAGAAATGAAATATTACAGTGTGAAACTCAATTTTATCTAAGGTACCCAGGGAAGATCTCACTGAGAAATTGAATTTTTAATTGCATTTCAAATGTCAAATCTACATCAAAAGCAATTATGTATGAAGGGAGCATTTCACATAGAATTCTCTTCACAGATACAACTTTCCCTCGGAGTGTATCTCCTTCCAGCTTTTGTCAATATGCATGCAGGTGTTCCATATTAGAGTCATCAGCCTGTACCTCTCCAGTAGAGCTGCATGTAGAAGATGGGATTGGGGAAAACAGTTGAGGAAAGTGAGGAAGCAAGCCGAGCAGACAGCTGAGGAGGAGAAATGTAAGTGAAAAGAACATGGCTTGGTTACTCCAGGGATGGATAAAGGTCATTGTGGCTGGAACAAAGTCAGCAAGGAAAAAATGCTGAGAATGATGAAAATCTAGTAAAGTGTCTTGGTGCTTCTTGGTAGGTATTGCCCTCTCAAATTTAAGACTGGCCAAGAGAGGCAATCTGAGAACACTTTGATATATGGAAAACTGGAGATATTAACATTCTTATCTATCAGATTCCAAATTCCATGACTTCAATCATGACACTCTCTTCTAGATGTTAAAGAAAGATGGAGACAGACCCCAAACTACAATGGGACAAGGGCTGGGCTTGTAGCTTCGTGCTAGAGCACTTGCTTAGGCCTGGGTTTGCTCCCCAGCCCCTGTAATTACAAAAAAAAATTAATAATAAGAAGAAAACAATGGACGACTGTGGCAGACAAACAAAAATCAAATGCTATGTGTGTACATTATGTGTGATGGATGTGGCAAGGATTCTTGAAGGAGTTAGTGATGAACTTGGACTTTTCCAAAGACAGAGATGGATGCAGAGGCAAGAAAAATATCCCTTAAAAAATCATGGGGCAGGAATGTAGCTCAGTGGTAGCACCCCTGCCTAGCATGCAGAAGGTGCTGAATTCAACCTTTAGTATTACAAAAAGAAGTTAATTTAATCATTATGTAGAAGTTTCTAGCTAATGCTTTGGCCAATGTTTTACAAAGCCCAACATAAGGGAAAGTGCAATGAACAGTGACTTAAAGGATATGAAGCTAAAGTATTTGAGTATTCATTCCATATTTGCCTACCTCCTAGAGATCCACAGGTTCTCTAAGCTGACATGCCCAGAGGTAAACTCATTATTTCACCTCTGTTTCACCACATGGCATTTGCTTTCACTGAATGTCACCTTCATCTTCTATAAGCTCAAATTTTCAAGGTCATTTTAGGATAGCTTATTTTGTGCCCATCACAGTCAGTACCGAACTCTACTGGTATCAGTGTCCTTATGTAAATAAATATCTCTTGAACTCATCTTTTCCATCTTCCTATGATTTGACCTTTTTATGGCATTCACATGGGTTAAGGACTAGTTGTAATGTAGCAGGATTGCTGGGCATACAGGAAAAACAGAATATTTGTGGGACTACCTGCAGTTTCATAACCTACTGGCAGCTTTGCAATGTATTTCTTGTGGATAAAAGGAGATGCTGTGCCTATTTCTCATCATGAGAGAGGTTGAAAATATAAATCATCTGGTAGGAGAAAATCAGCAGGTCAACAGGTGATGCTCTGCAGAAACCGTATGCTCAGACAGGTGTAGACCCTGGGGCACCTATCAATTTTTTATATGGACAACCTTCTTCCGAGTGAAATCCCTCAGCTGTATCACATTGCCTTTGGGTTGAAGCACACATGCTTTAACAGTGCATGTAGCTGATAAACTCCGCCTCCCTACCCTCTGTGCAACCTATTACCAACCATGCCAAAGAGCCACGTCGGGTTTTCTACAGCTCCAGGCATGTGTTTTCTGCTATGCTGATTGGTATTCTGTTCCCAGCACATGCAGGGCCCTTCCTTCTCTCTCTTCATGGTCTGTTTCCATTCTTCCCTGGCCTGACCTCAAATGACTCACCTCCAGTGATGTGTTCCTGATTCACTCAAACCATTTTGGGCTCAAGGAAAGATGGCACTACATGTTACAATGAATTGTCCCTGTGGTTTTCTGTGTACCATCTCCAACTTTGAGCTCTGGGGAGAAGGTGTGTCTTTTCTGTCTGCATGTTTTATAAAATAATACCATGTCACATGTAGAAGGCACTAACCAACAGCAGGGGGGATAATCACGTTAATGATCAAAACAGCTGGCGTTTGTCGGGCATGTTTTGCCTGAGGTAGAATGAGGTAAAATATACATGTTAATTTTCTAGTTTCTATGTGAAGATATATTTACACACTGCCTATTGCAAAGGAAGGAACCTAGCACAAAGAGGTGCTTCTCCAAGACTTCACTGCTTGTGAGTGGTGGGGTTGGGAACTGAACCCTAGCAGCATGGGTGCCCAGCATAGAGCACATTGTTCGCTAGACACCATGCTGAGTTGACTTGAAGGAGTGTTTTATTTTTTTATTATAATGCTATTTTACAATATTTGCCTCTATCTTGTATACAATGAAACTGAGAAAGGAAAGTGACTTTTCTGAAGTCACCCAGATAATAAATTCAGGATTAAATATGAGATGAATATGACTCCATATGCTGTGTTAAAAGGGCAAATGTGTGAATACACACACTTGGTCTATGTTCCAGTTTCCTTGTTTGATCGATGAAAGAGCTAGAAAACAGTTATTTTTACTTTTTTTTTCCAGTTCCAACAATTCTATTATCTGAATATACTTTATTTGTAATTTATTTATAATGTGATAAAATCATTTCTTTTGAAGTCACCACAGATTCATTTTTTATGTTCAGTTGTTTCATGTATTTTGGTTTAGGTCATGTCCAAGTGCATTATACTAAGTCACAGAACAAAGACAGTTCAAGGAAAAAGCCAAAGGAGGATGAGATGCTGTCACATCACTCATCAGGGTTCTGTGAAGGGCGGAGAGGGGGCTGGCACCATTGTTCAGTTTGTGGATCCTATCTCTGTAGCATTCTTTTGACTTGGCACTACCTACCACCATTGGCAACTCATCTGGTTGAGTACCATTGTGCCAGCCTTCCAGGCAGCCAGATGCCCCAGGCTTGCCAATTCATTCTTCACCCAGCGGCGGTACTCATCATAGCTGTTGTTTTAATCACATCAATCGTTTTCCCAATTCTGCTTTGTATGAAATCCAAGTTCCTAATTGCAGGTTTCAAATCTCTTTTCCAATTATTCCTCCCTCCATATAAATAGAAACATTTCTTTGCACTGCCTGCTTTTGATACCACTCTAATGAACATGATTGTTCCAAGAATTCATCTTTCCTCCTCTCCTTAACCCGCAGTATCTCAGACATGTTGCCTTCTGATGTCAGAACTCTTCAGAAGTCTCCTTGTCAGGCTAGCTTTCCCCAAAAAGCACCATTCTCCCTTGGCATTTCTCAGTTTTGTATCTACTGAGAAGTGAAGATAGAATGCGTTTGAGACCTTGTTTCTAACACAAAACCACATGGATAAGAATCACAAGGAAACAGTGTGGATTTCAGCCTCATAAAGCACTTAACTTTATTTTGACTCATCTGCAACATGGACATGTTAGTACAAATTTCATTTGTTGTGTGAATCAAGCACACTTTAAATCATCCATTAGGTTCACATGCATTGAGTTCATACTATGTGCAGACACTGTGCTCAGAAACATATATGTGTGTATATATGTAAATCATATATATGTAAATTTCTTCATGTGTGAGTGACCAAAAGTGCTTTTACATATTTCCCCATGTAACTATATGTGCCTCAATATTAAGCATAGCTTTGAAAGATATAGTAACTTTTCTAAGAGCTGAGGTTGAATGACCATCAACTGAAAAATTAGTTCATGTTTTTCATATTTCCCAACCAAAAGAAATTATGACACCCAGTGTTTCCTGTGCATACCCACCCACCCACACTGAACAACCCAAAGTTTCTGAATTGGGGAAGATCAAACAGGTATTCCAATGTTTTGACAAGTTCAACATTGAAAAATTCAGCCACAGCCTAATGTTTTATAATAAGGACAGATGGTCACAGATGAGCATCACTTCAGCTATTGATGATGTTGAAAATGAATCTTTATTACAGAAAAAGGAGGGGAAGGAATTTTTAGACAGCCATTTTCTATATGGAGAATGCATTGTTCATGGCACATTGGCCGTCATTGTGATTATAATGAAATGAAATCCAAATTTAAACCATGTTGATAAAGTAATTGACTATCTTTGAGCCTAGAATATAAAGGCTTCACTACTCCACATCAGACTTATAACATAACATTTTATGTAGGATATTTGAGTGCAATTCTTGAAGATATTGAATGATTTGATGTGTGCTAGAGATATTTCACATTTTATGAGTGATTTAAGTGTTTGCCATTTTCTTTGTCTTTTTCACAAAACGATGATTTAAAAGAATGAAACAAGAACTATTCATATCAGAATGATCTAAAAAGATTGGTTCCATTCTGACAGAACTTATTAATGGGTCAGGCAGTCCACTGGGGTGTGAACTTTTAGTTAATTTTTGATTTAAATGTCAAAAGAAATATTACCTTAGAATCTTTCTTAGAATCTTTCTGTGGATCAGTTTGAGTTATTATGGTCTCCTAATATTTCTGGATAGCTATTTGATGCAGACAATATTAGTACATGGCAATGAAAAAGTGATCCCTTTTATGTGATTTTTGTTCTGAATAATTATTATATAAATGAGCTTTTTCCATTTACAACCTTAAAAATTTTTATTTTTATTTATTCATTTATTTGACAGAGAAAGAGGGTGAGAGAGAGGGAGAGAGATGGTATGCCTGGACCACTGCAAACAAACTCCATATGTGTGTGCCCCCTTGTACATCTGGCTAACGAGGGTTCTGGGGAATCAAACCTAGGTCCTTTGGCTTTTCAGGCAAATACCTTAACCACTAAGCCATCCCTCCAGCCCCATTTGCAACTTTTTTCATTCTAGGTTTAGTTACAGTGTCATCTTCTTTTTTAAAAATTATTTATTTATTTGAGAGAGGGAAATAGGCAGAGAGAGAGAGAGAGAGAGGGAAAGGGAGAGAATGGGCATGCCAGGGCTTCCAGCCACTGAAAGTGAACTCCAGATGCATGTGCCCCCTTGTGCATGTGGCTTACGTGGGTACTGGGGAATCGAGCCAAGGTCCTTTGGATTTGCAGGCAAGCACCTTAGCCATTAAGCCATCTCTCCAGCCCCTACAGTGTCATTTTCTGATGTTATTATGAGTTCATGAACATGTAATGTGGGGTGTGTGTCTATGTATAAGTGCTTGTGTGTGACCTATTAAACCAGACAAAAAGGTAAAATCAGGGCTATTTCCTGTTAAAATTACTGAAATTTTAACTCGCAGGCATTGCATTCATTCTTCAATTGCAGAATTGCAATTGAACAATATGCAGTAGCATGTTTTCAGGAAGAAAGACTGATGTACTTACTATACTTACCATGACATAGACATCAAGTCATAGGAACCTGGTTTCTGCTCATGGGGGTAGAATTATCAGCTGCCTCCTGTATTCTTTGAGTATTGATGGAGAGACTGCACAATAAGCTGTAGACAAAATATTAGAAAAATTGAAATCTTAGCTGAAAGTAAATCTCAAGAGCATGATGAAGTTTATGGTGACAAAAATGATTTTACATGTCAATTTCCTGTATTAATTAATTTCCATATGCACTTAAACAGAATAGTGAATTGTGATTATTTGCAAAACGAATTCTGCAATCTGTTAAAAGTAAATACTTTATAATCAATCACCCTGTGTGTATAGAGCACTGAGATGAATAAAAATGTTTTGTGTGTTCTGCCATCTAACTGGAAAGATAAAAGAGTCTAAAATAGTTCTAGTGGAATTCAAAGAATAATTCAGACAAAAAAGTCATATGGTGAGTTTTCAAATGGAAGACAAATATTAGATTTAGTCTAGGTACTAAGCCAACATATATAGGAATTTTCTTAAGTTAGATGAGACTTGTGACAATACTGTGTAAGTGACATAATCCTGGTAATGTGTCTAAATAACCACAAGCCTTCTGGATGAAATATTCTATTTCTTTCTTACCAACCCATCCAGTGATGTGGTAAAAGGGGGAATGTGTCATAGAATTAAATTCTGGGACAACAACCAATTGTTTGAAACAACTGCACTCATGAAGGACAGATCATGGGTTATTACCCACAGAGGGACTGAGGACTAATGAAAGCTGAACAATGTATTTATCCTTATTAGTTAATTTTGTAAAACATAATATTGAGGATAATTCCTGGGACCAGGAAGTTCTAATAGAGAAGACTGAATGTATAATGAGCATGAGTCTATGCTGAAAGAGAAAGAGATTGGACGACTGGGGCACTTTAAGACCGCTCCTGCGCATCTCTAGCCTCTTCTCCAGAAAGTATGGGATTAATTCAGACTAATATGGACAAAAAATTATGGAATAAATGGCAATAATAAATTCATACCTTTCAATAATAACTGAATATAGATGGGACATTTTAATCACTAAATTAGAAATTGTACTTTTCGGGGATCTATAGATGAGAGAGCATTCTAAATTCTTTATCTCAACAACATGTGTTTCATAATAGATGTAATTAGAAAGAATGGCTAGACCCCCGCAAGCAACTCTATAAAGCAAAGAATGTGAGGCCTAGGGAATGTATATAAGTCACCAAAATCTCAGAGCTGCTAAGAGGTAGAGGTGAATTTCTGATATCTGACCCCAGAGTCTCAATTTCCAGTCACTGGCTGTGCTCTCTTTGTTTAGTTTCAGCATGACATGACCACAACCATCTTGGGTCATGGCTGCCAATTAGTACCTCTGGAGAACTCTGGAAAGTTTCACTTGTTTAGTTTCCTGATGAACTATAAAACCATTAGCAGGGAGTGTGGAGTTTTCTATTTATACCCTGATTTCAGCAGTGTACTGGACTCTCATTTAACTTTCATTTTTACTTAAATTGTGAGAATTCTCTTAACCTTACTTACAGACAAAAAACATGCTTCTGTAAATAAAACTCACCTCAGTAACTTGTCATTGTGGGGAGAAAGACAGAATGCTATAGAAAGAATACCCTCATTCAAAATATATACTAGTAATTTTGATTCTTATTATTAAGAGTTGGGTGTAGTCTGAACTTTGTCTTCCTTCTAAGGGGACAATTCTATTTAACATAAACTAAAACACAAAATAACAAATTATAAAATAACTCAGTATTTAACTCATACTTTGCTGTTTTATGAAAAAAAAAAAAAAAACTATCTTAACTGGATTAAGGGAAGATAAAATAAGCCATGAAAAATAGAAGACAATGTTTCTAAAAGGGAGGAAGACTTTCCTTATTGGACAGTATCTTTAGAGCATATGTGTCAAAAAATCTTTGTTGAGAGAATAAAAGATTCATAGACAGGCTAAAGAGATGGTTCTGCTGTTAAAGTCGCTTGCCTACAAAGGCTAACAGCCCAGGTTCAATTATCCAGTACCCATTTAAAGCCAGATGTACAAAGTGGCACATGCATATGGAGTTTTTTGCAGTGGTAGGAGGCCCTGTCATCCCCAGTCTCTCTCTCTCTCTCTCTCTCTCTCTCTCTCTCTTTTTCTCTCTCATTTCTCCTCACAAATAATTTTTTTTATAAAAACAGATTTATAGAGTGCAGACATTCAAAACCCCACTGTTAAATGCCTATTGTGTAGCAGAATATTTGCTAGAAAGCAGAAAAAGAAGAGGGTGATGATAAAGAAAGAGGAAGAAAGAAAGAAAGAAAAAGAAAAGTTCAGCAATCAGGAAAATTCCATTCTTAACAAGAATGAGATACAAAAATATTAGTATTACTCTTGACTTAGAATTTAAGGCTTGAGCTGGAGGTGGTGTGATACACACCTATAAATCTGTTGCTTGCGAGTCTGATAAAAATTTTCAGGTCACTCCAGACTATGGCCTGTCTCTAAAGAATAAATAAGCACTTAGACCATCCTTGAAGATAATTTTGATAATGGAAAAAGCATAGATATATGAACCAGGTTTCAAATTAACAATGTTAATAAACACAATTCTCAAGAAAAATATCAAGGGAAAATATCATTCTCATTGTATCTTACTGTTTTTATTTTTATTACCTTGACCATCCATACTTATTTAACACAGTCATCATCCAAAAATCTGTCTTATATGCTCTACTCATCAATTTCTTTTTATTATTTTTTCAATTATGGTTTAAATTGTGAAATGTTAGGTAGTATGTGATAATTCATTGCATATATATGGTATGTCTTGAGAAAATCAGGGCAATTACCATTTCTATTTCTTTAATTTTTTTCATGAGTTTCTAACACAGATTTTAAACAGTTGAACTATGGGCTGAGGAGATAGCTCAGCAGCCAAAGACACTTGCTTACAAAGCCTACTGGACCAGGTTGAATTCCCCAGTCCCCACATAAAGTAAGCCAGATACAAAAAGTGTGCATGTGTGGGGGGTTCTACAGAAAGATGCCTTGGCATGCCTGTGCATGTACACACACACACACGCATGCACGCACGCACGCACACACACACACAATCAATCAATTAATTAAATAATGTTTGTAAGAGTTAATTTACCTACAATTCAAATAAGAATTTAGAACTCCATGTTTCTCATTCTCTGAGGTTTTGGCAAAGATCATTTCTATTCTTGGGAAAACCACTTCTCAGGCATCTTGAGGGACAAAACTTTTAACAGAATGGATATGTTTCTGCGACGGATTCAAGAGAAGGACAACAAACCAGGGCAGGATAATTTGGTTTGACATTTACAAAAAGGAAACCCTTCACTATGGGAGGCCAGAATGACCCCCTGTTCTTCAAGGAGCATTGGGGAAAAGGACCTCCTTTAACTAAAATGTTACCATAGTGGTGACCACATGGTGGATTTCTGTGGTGAGGTCAGATATTTGACCTCTTGACATTTGCCTCCTTGTATTTCCAATGTCCTTGGAAGGAGTCCAGATGTTCCACCAGTACACATCTTGTATCAATTTTTCTGTGAATGGATCTAAGTATATTCTGTCATTCACTAGCAAATTACCAAGGCATCATTTCTCAGAAGACTAGTCTGTAATAAATTAAACCTTAAAGACAAAGGGGCTATGGTGAATAAGCATAGAGGAAAGATACCACTTAGATATATCCATTGATTTTTGAAGGCTGATGGAGGAAGAATCCAGTGTATGTCCTAGAAGATTCGAGGTGAAGTGGCATATGGAAGTTACATAGACCAACTTTGACTGTTGGGTTAGCAATTCCAAGAATGCCTTGCCTCAATACTGTTCAGGAAATAAACTGTGAAACTGGCTTTATAACAGGTAAACTATAAAAATGCAAGCTTGTTTGGAAACAATGCATAATAGATGGAATGGTTGCACAGTCTGAAAACTCAAAATCTCCAGTTCTTTAGTGTGATGAATTAATGTAGCCGTCAAAGTGGTCCAATTTATAATCAAAGTACTTTTGGCTATTTAGCCAGAGAATCTTGCTTAATATTTATAAAAAACCTCCATGCCATTAGTATAAGTTCATATGCCTTTTGTGTAAAAAGAAAATAAAAAGAGAGAGTAAAATAATTTTAATATGCTCTGTCTTAATTCACCCTCCCAAATAAATTTAATAAAGTGCCTCTCTTTAATGTGATTTTTTTTTTCTTTCATTTGCTTCAGCACTTATATGTAGATACAGCCACATCTCTGAAACAGACATCATTCATCTCCTGATCTCACAGTTCTGTCTCTTTGTTTCTGAGAACACATGCCAATGTAGAAATTTATGTTTTGAATCTATTGCTATATTTGACTGTCAGTTTGGTCTATAGTTCTGATATCCTGGGGGATCAGAATAAGCATGGCAATTCAGGGAAGCTTGAAAGGTTCCATTTTAAGTATGATAAAAGAGCACAATGGGCTGGGGAAATGACTCAGGGCTAAAGGTGCTTGCTTACAAAGCCTTCTGTCCCAGGCTTGATTCCCCAGTAACCATATAAAGCCAGATACAAAGCAGTACATACATCTGGAATTAGTTTGTAGTAGCAAGAATGTCTGTCATGCTTATTCATTATTTCTCCATCTCTCTCTCTCTCTCTCTCTCTCTCTGTGTCTCTTCCTCCATCTCTTTTGCTCTCTTAAAAGAACATTATTAGAAACCAAGGATTTCTGATCTTTTAAACTTATCCTTTAACTTATCGTATACATACAAAAGAATATTTTTTAGCACTAATTCATGCTTTGTTCCAGTAGATAACATAGCATGCATTCATAAAAAGACAGTTCTCTGCCCCACTCCTTCATCTATAGTCAGTATGTTGGAGTGCTTCTCTCCAAAAGTGTGCACATCGGCTCTCTCTCAGAACCTGTGCAATGAATACGCAAAGCTGCCATCCCAATCCTGCATTCTCAAGGCTGGCCCAGCACTGGTACCCATCCCAAATGTGTGCAAAGGCACAGAGAAAAGTCAGCTCAAGAATGGGATAAATGAGGGAAGTCAACAGAGAGCGGATGTCTTGTACCTTTATCTCTGGGTTAAAGAAAAATCATTTAACTCATTTATGACCATTTGGAACATAAGCACTTCCTACTTGAATTCAAAATCCATCTGTCTAATCTTAGGTAGGACTTAAAACTTTAAAAATATCTGTGTCCAACATTCATTTGACTTTTGTGTCATTTGGGAGGAAACAATACTTTTTAAAGATTTTATATTTATCTATTAGAGACAGAGAGAGGGAAAGAGGAAGAGGAAAAGTGAGAATGGGTGTGCCAGGGTCTCTAGCCACTGCAAATGAACTCCAGACGCATATATCCCCTTGTGCATCTCACTTATGTATTACCTGGAGAATTGAACCAGGTTCCTTAGGCTTCACAGGCAAACACCTTAACCACTAAGCCATCTCTCCAGGCCAGGAAACAAAATTTTATTTATTTTTTATTTATTTATTTGAAAGAGAGGGGAGAGAGAGAGAGAGAGAATGGACATGTCAAGGCCTCTAGCTGCTGCAAATGAACTTCAGATGCATGCGCCACCTTGTGCATCTGGCTTACGTGGGTTTTGGGGAATCAAACCTAGATTCTTTGGCTTGTAGGCAAAGGCTTTAACTGCTAAATCATCTCCTCAGCCCAGAAATAATATTTTTAAGTTTTTTTGTTTATTTGTATTTTATTTGAGAGTGACAGACAAAGAGAGAGACAGAAAGAGAGAGAGAAAATGGACACACCAGGGCCTCCAGCCACTGCAGACAAACTCCACATGCATGCGCCACCTTGTGCATCTGGCTTATGTGGGTCCTGGGGAATCGAGCCTTGAACCAGGGTCCTTAGGCTTCATATGCAAGCGTTCAATTGCTAAGCCATCTCCCCAGCACAGAAATGGTATTTTTTATTGAATGTTTTACAGGTCAGTCTGTGAGAGTGACAGTAACATATTCTAAATCTTTAGGAAGAGTGTTTCATAAAAAGAACAGTCACATCAAATAGGTCTTGAGGGATTTATGCACTGATTTTCCACTGATGTTTTCTTTGAATTAGCTATGACTGCTAGACTAACACTGGTTCTAATGGGAAACATAAAGAAGACCAAAAGGTGGAGAGGCAGTACTTTAACAGTTGAATTCAGGCTCCCATGTTTATATCAGTTATAAATTCAGGCAATGGTGGAATTCAGACAGCTTTGAGTGCTCTGGATGGCTTGGGGCGTTCAAGCACTCCTGCATTTTATTTTTAGTTCATGCTAACTCAATGGTACACCCTGCTGGAGATTCATATCTAGCAGAAGCTATTCTAGCAATCCAGCCTCTATACATAGGTGCCATATGTTCATTCATTCCCAAGGACAAATGTAGGCAATATTTGTCATTCATCTTACCTTTCCATTGGTACCTTCTTGGAAGCATGACTCCTAAGACAGAGTATTCATTCACTGACATTCTAAATGAGAAACAACTGATGTGTTTAATCAAAGAGAAAACTCCCCTTGATCAGTAGAACTTCCAATTTGTAGCCTAATAGGAGACTCAAAATCCATGGGGATTATCTCTGTTAGCTTTGGTGTGTCAGTATGTTTTCTAATTATTTTGATTTATCTGATATCCACTATGGGGTAAAACTATCCAGAGCAAAGAGTCTTTGAATTGGGTCTGTTGTAATTTCTTTGCACTGAGGGGGAAAGTAGGAGTTAGAAACCAAAAACACAAATGGCTTCTAAAAGTCTATGCTTGCTAAAAGTCCAAAATTACTGTGAACTAACCTTTCTAGTTCCATTCAAAAACACATAGGATTTTATTTGTATAACTGAAACCTGCTAATGTTAATGTCTTCCTGAGAGTCCTGAGCATGTCCACACAAGACCTGAATGAGAGTAACCAAAGGACTTTCATGTTCTATTTGTATTTTTCTACCTGGAAAGAAAATATGCAGTTGTTGCCTTCATGGCAAGTCTGGGGCCTCCGAGGCCATTATTAAAAACACCCTGCTTGTTACCTGTGACTTTCATTCCTGAAACAACCATTAGTCAGTGTGCTGCTGAGTGACTTAATGAACTAGAACCCTGGAAAGTTTATATACTTGAGAATTCTATGCTTGCAAAAGGTCAGACGTGAAGCCATTACTTTTATTTGACTCACAAGCCTTTATTTCATTTATTATGGATTCTCATACTGTTTCACAGAACCTTGGGAATTTATAGGATAAATTGAAATGGTTGCTAAAAGTAAGAAAACAATAAGCATTTCCAGAATACGCAAACACATGTTTCTTCCCTCCTCAATATGTGAAGCCACTAGATGGATTATGCTACTTCCCCAAAACATTGAATATTGCTTTCATATGAGCATGAGCTTGTTGAGTCAGTGTTATATTGAGCCCCTTACTGTTAATAGCAGATAAGCTACAAGCCTATGAACCTACAAATATGTTACTTACAAGGAGATGTGGCCACAGATAAACCTGGGTCTCTGGCTTCATGGAACTTAGGAGTTTACTGGCATTAAAAAGCAATCAAGTATCAAGAAAAAAAGTATGAAATTGATTCTTAATTATAAAATAGATAAGAAAAATAGAGTCATCTATACAGTGTACTTGATGGAGAGGGATTCAAGAAAGAATCTAAACTCTAATTAAGATAATGAATGAATGCACTTTCAAGATTCAGTCAGAGTTGCACAAGCACGTTCACATAGCATCTATTTAGGCCTGAGAGTATATGTGAGTGTAATTTTCTGTCCTTCAAGGTCATGGCAGACATTGTGAATTCTTTATGCTTGCCCTTGAAATGTCTTGGTTACAATTACCTCCAGTCATTTCATGATATATCAAGCAATTGAACCTCTGCAATTGTTGTCTTGATCCTGTGGGTTCACTGGGTTCAGGTAGGAGATTCTGCTTCATGGGATGTTGGTTGGGATAGCAGTCATTAGAGAGCTCAAGAAAGCTGGAGTCTCTGAAGAGGCTGACTGACTTAATGACATTGAGACTAATTCATCTGAGTCTAACAACCAGAACAGCTTACTCCGCCCCAGTTGGTTACTTTGGGGCTTGAACATAAGTGATCAGCTCTGAGAAAGCATTCCAAGAATATGAAAGAGAAAGCTGCAAGTCTCTTAAAACCTAGACTCAAAAGTTATGTGTGTGTTCTACTACACTGTATCAGTGAAATCAAATCATGGGGCAAGCAAATTTAAGAAAAGGGGAAAAAAGATATTGTATCTATCTTTTTATGATATATTGAAGTATGCTACTGTTGTGTTTGTGGAAATTTTCTTAAATTAATCACAAAGACATTTTGTCTGGACTATTGATCACTATCTTGTAAGCTAAGAAAAACATTTAGCACACAGTAGGTACGTGCTAAATGTTTCTGGGAGGAATCATAATATAATGGCTGGTATAGATGAAAACCAGGTCGGCTCTTCTGGAGTGTGAAACTTCAAGTCTCCATTCCATTTGAACAAAATCATGATGAATAGAAATTATTTGTCTTTCTCATGTCCTGTGGATAAAGTGAAAGTTTAGTTGACTCAGAATAAGATTGATTCCTTGAATGCTGAAGATTTTCCTTACAAAGAGACAATAAGGATCTGACAATAGAGACTAAATATTGGCTTACGATCTCCCCATCACAGTATCCTCTCAAGAGTGAAACCATAGGTTGAGTGTCCTGGTAAGAAATCAGAAGTGGGAGGGAGCATCACACACCATTCTTATCTACTGACTCTTTCCTTTCAACATCCTCCTCATTTGGGAAATAATTCTATCACTAGTCACTCAGTGATAGAAGGAGGAATAAACAAAGGAAATAGATTTTGAAAGCATGGAAACTGGGAGGAAACCAACATGGAAATCAATACTAGGTATAAAATAGTAAAGCTACCCTCTTGGATATATTTTACAAAACAACTTCCCATGACTTGTGACACCCAGTACACTTTTGTCATTTTTTTAGATAAGAAAACCAGCTAAATGCCTCATCTCCTCCTGAACTAACAATAAATGCTTGTTGTAGTTTTATGTTTACTACAGATTGTACTAATGTTTATTTGTCTCTGTTTCTTTTTCTTAAGGCATTCCCCCCAAAATATCTTCACCCTAAGTACCTGTTCTTTGTGCTCTATGAATTACATGATACTCAGAAAGATGTATTTATTTGTTAATTTCTACCTTCTAACATGGAATGTGTGGATTATCATGGGGACCTTGGAAAATGAACAGAAGTAAATGAATGGATGGTGGTCATAAGAAAATGAGTGCCATTTTCACAGAATTAAAAATCACACAGTATTTGCAACGTCATGTTGGAAGACACTTGCCTAACAAAGGTTGTATATAGCTTTCGTATTTTACCTTAAATTATAATTTCAATGCAGGAAGACAGAATTCCTGCACTAGTCAAAAGTTTCATGTTGCAATAGAAAGAGAATAAGATGAAAATCTGGAGATATTTACTAATAATCAAATTTACTTTCCATTAATCAGGAAACCCCTATTTCTATGGCAATCTTCTGAACTTTGTTTTCTTAATCTAAAAAGGGAGGGAAAGAGTAAAGATAGAGTAGCATTTTTATATGCAAACATTTTTGACACATTTCCAGGTGCAGGTATTAGATTATGCCTTTGATAGGATGAGATAATCAAATGCTATAATAGTTAAGAGTAAGCCAACTCAGCCCCTCTGGTGCTGAAAGTAGAGTATCTCTGAACTCAAGGACCTACTTTCATCTCTCAGCTTGACTTTGTGGCTGAATCCCTATGAATATAGAAAACCAGTTTCATACCATTAAATTAATCCTCAAGACGCATAATTAAGCATACATTCATGGGCAATTTAGGAACAGTAGAAGGGTAGCTAGCTCCAAAAGGGCAAATAAATTAGACACTGAACACAGAAGGAATTATGCAAAGTTAACATAAGGGGATACATACACGGTGATGTAGAGTATTATAAATTGTCATGATTCATTTAACTGTATAAATACCAATGGGTCTTTACAACATGGTAGGATTTATTTTGGGGTGATAAACATAAGGATTAGAATTTAGTTTACAGATATTCAGTCTCTTGAGGATATTTTCTCCCTGTGGTCTTTTCCAACAAATCACATTGGTATTGTTCAGTGGCCCCATCCCTGGAGCAGGGCATGAAAGGCCTTGACCTTATCATCTGACATTTCTGAAATTCTGTCTTCTCATGTATAAGGTGATGGCATTTTCAACAGTATTGCTGTAGTTGGATCAGGCTTAATCTTCAAAGCTTCTTGTGTTGGAAATTTGATCTTCCATGTCATGACACTGAGGAGGCAGGACTTTGAATATATGATTAGTTCATGGGGCACCAGAAGTAATTCATGTAGTTTTCACAGGACCTTGTATCTCTTGAGAGGAAATTATTATAAAAGTATTAACCTAGCCTCTCATGGTCTCTTGCTTTTTATCTTGTCATATGACATCTCTTTCACTTTTGTTCTACTATATGATACCACATCATGACACCTAAGAGATCCTCATCATGTGCAAATACATAATCTAGCACCTAGATTTATTTTGAGCCCAAATAACCCCCCTTTCTTTATTAAATCCAAGGCCTGTGGTCTTTTATTACATAAAAGCAAAACTAAGACACAGGCAATAGTACTTATAATCACTGGCACTGCTGTAAGTCTAGGATTGGGCTTGAATACATTATCTGCCCTGTAGATCTACTGTCAAGACATGCCCAAGCCCAGAGAATCTATAGCATTGTTCTGATTGCCACAAATCAGCATTAAATTGGGCATTTATCATGTTTGAAAAGACACACCATCTGCAGACCTCCACTATTGTGTAAAGTTGTCACGAACAATATGCTACTTTGCAATCTGCCCATTTCACAACAAATGGAGAAATTTCACAGCAGCCAGAAATAAACTGGGGCTTTGGAACTGCTTCCCTGAGATTTAGTCAGTGCTTGGCCCATCCCCAGAACATCACCTTCCATATATGTGTATATAGAAATAAACAAATTCAAACTGAGAAACATCCTTTAACTTCCTATGTGAGCAGGAGGGAAGGGAGGGATAAAGGTAATAAGATTCTCTGATCATAGGAAATTGGAATTTGCTATCTTGTTGGACCATGATTTTTAATGCACATCTGAAGTTGGCTAATTTCCTTGGCAAAGAAATAAAATCATTCGGATTCAGAGTAACACAAAATGACTCAGTAAAGATTTTTTTTTCATAATGGTGTTGGGCATTTATTTTGCTGACAAGTGAAAGATAAGTATTCCTCTCTCATCAGTTTTTTAAGGAATATAAATGATACATTTGATAATTTAGACTTGAAGGGTTTTTGCATGTGACATCTCAATATTTGATTACATTAGAGGTGAGTTATTACTTTGTTTAAAATACAGGAAAAGCATAAGTGATTGTGTTTCTTTATTAGAGTTATTTTTACAATTATGTTTTGAAAAAGCTTTAGTTCCCCTGTAACAAGAAAGTCACAGAGGGCTTCAGAAGGTCATTTCTGTAACACTTGCACATGTAAATTTTCACCACAAAGTACTGGGAGGTTAAACACTAATAGAACTTAGAGATGGCTTGCTTTGATTTCAAGAATTTGTTTTTTTTTAAAATTCACAGAACTGGGGCTATGTGAAGAGGTCATTAATGCTTTTTATCTAAGAGAAGCATGTAAAAGACAGTTACAAAATTGCCTGGCCTTATTATTCTGTTTCTTTCAAATAAAATAACTGTTTAATGAGCTGATGTTTTTCCTAAGGTGGCTCCAGATGGAATATAGGAACCTTAATTGCCCTACTACTTTAATTTTGAAGCCCAGAAAAAAAATATGCAACAGCTAAAATACCATGAATCAATATTCCAGTCATCATTCTTTAAGAAGACAAATAAAGTCTGGAGTTAACTTTAAGTCCACCCAGTTGAAAGAAAAGAGATAAAATGGTACATCCGGTGAAGTTGTCAGGTATACATAGGTACCTTCATCTAAGCAAATGCCCAGTTATTTGGCTGTTTTCCACCATGGACTTTCTGTATCTGGATAATTTTGTGGCTAGTATTTTACAAATACCTCCTTACTTCCTATTACTAGTTCTTCTTTCTCTTTGGCGATTTCTTTAATCTGATGTTCAATGTCATTGCTATTGTGTTATCTTTATGGCTATGATATAAACTGTTGTGTTTATATCTGCTACATTTTTCTGTGAATTCCAGACAATGAATCCCTACTGCAATTTTGATAACTTCCTAATCGATGCACTCCTTTTTTTTTAAATTCACTATGACAAGAACTGAGCCTTCTATCTTGTCTCTATTTTGTTCTGTTCTATGGTTCCTAATTATACTACAGGCAATATCAATGTTAGACTCTGCTCAAAATAAATTCAGATTTATGGTTAATAAATATCTCTTTGTGTTGTCATTTCAGTTAGCATTGTTTTAATATGACAACTTAAACCATGCGGTGTATATGTAACAGAAATTTAGTGCTCACTGATTTGAAGCCCACATTGAACCTTAAGAGCTGGTAGACTCAGTGTTGTGGTGCCCTGTGTTAGTCAGCTGTTTGTTACTTACAAAAAACTAAAATTTCTAATTTGAGAGGGAAATACAGCATTCAGTTAAGACCACAGTGGCTGAATGCTATGCCTTAGCCTTAAAATGTCTACTTCATTCTTCTATCATTCTCCGTATTCCCTTTATTCCCAGGCAAGAGGCCGTTCCTGAATATTTCTGTGTTTTTCTGTTTCTTCCCACCATAACACCATTTACCCAACAGTCAACTTCCTTTATCCTCCTGAACCCAACTCCTAGCATGTAAGAGAAATTCAATAAATGTTTACTGTGATGAGTTTTCCAAGTTACTTTGAAGCTCATTTCATTAGCTCTCGATGTGGCCACTGGTGGTCTTTCTTACCTACCATCCCTTACCCAAAATCAAAGCAAAAATAGCCATTTAATGGTTACTCAGACCACTTTATGGTTCTAATTTCATTCTCAAAATTCTACTTACTAACCTCGGTTCTCCCTCCTTCAAGAAAGAATGCTCTTTTTAAAAGGAATTCTATTTACTTAAGAATCTTATTTAACAGATTTTTTTCTAGAAAGCCCTGTAAGGGTACATCCTAGGAAGAGATAATCTCTCAAATTTGTATACATATATATTCAAAATACTGCTTTCATACTTCTCTTTTAATTTCACTTATTTCATTTTTGATACTTTGATACATGTATATGTTATTATTTTATTCCCCTCAATTACTCTCTAGTATCACCCTCCCATATAATAACCTTCATCTTCTACAGTAATCTCAATATTATTTCCATGCCATTTTTGACACATTGAATTAAATTAGGGTTTCTCGTATGCTCATGGGCAGGAGATTATTCACTGTGGAATGGTAAACTTACTAGTGGCTATGCCATGGATAAACTTCACTCTGCTGCTCCCAGTAACCATTAGCTGACATTAGCTACTCTGGAAGATGTAGGGTCTTGTGAACCCTTTTTACATTCATTATGAAACATTGTTAGGTTCAGTCTTGTGCAAGAAACCACAGCTGCTGTGAATTCCTGAGTGTAATGGTCATGTAATATCTAGAAGACAGCATTTGGCCAGCCCTCCTTCCCATCCTCCAGCTTTTACATTATTTCCACTACCTCTTCTGTGAAGTCTCCTAAGCCTTGAATGGCATGGTTTAGCTGTTCCATTTGAGGCTGAGTAGTCACTTATTCTCCACAATTTTTCCAGTGATGCATCTTTTCATCAACCTCTGCCCATTGTAGTAAAAAAAAAAAAAAAAAAAAAAAAAAAAACTTCAGTGAGGGATTTTACAAGTAGTAATAATCTATGGGCACCTACGTAGATATTTAGAGGGGAGTTTATTATACATTTTCTTAGTTCTGTATTTAAATTGTTTCTCTAGATTTAGCTTTCTCACATGATTCTCTAGAGTGCAGAGATTTTCATCTTCATTGTCTCCCATACAGGTGTCAGGTACAAAGTCCAATGTGCTGAATTATTTTTTAAACTTAGTTTAATAACTAATTAGAAATAGCTCTAAGAGGGGCTTGAGGGAGGCAAAGTCTAAATGATCCAGGTTTGATTCCCCAGTACCCATATAAAGCCAGATGCACAAAGTGGCACATGCATCTGCAGTTTGTTTGCAGTGGCAGGATGTCCTGGTGTGCCCATTCTCTCTCTCTTTCTCTCTCATATACTCTCTCCTTTTCTTTCCATCTCTCTCTCTTAAATAAATAAATATTAAGGAAAAAGCTATACGATGCCAAGCTGTATCTTGCTTGTTACAATAATCATGTTGAAGATAAAGTCTTGGCACATAAATAATATCAACCACAGAAAGTAATAATTAGGAGCTATAATTGACACCCACTCTTTCTATATGAATGATGAAAAGACCTGATTCATAACATATAAAATAGATTAAGATATTTTCATGGCTGAGATCCAGTTAGTCCTTATAATCTAGTTCTTAGTCATTTCTATATTTTATCCCATAAAATTTAGTTAATGAATTACTTGATAGGCTAGTTTTCTTGCTGTGAACAATAATAATATAATCCTCGTTTTATCTAATGCCTGTTACCAGGATTTTGAGAATTAATGAGAACATACTTTGAATCATTTTCTCATCAATCCTCAGAAGAAAACTCTGAAGTAGATTTGTAGAAATGATTAATTTAGGATTACAATCTTTCACAAAGGAACCCCATATCTGCACTTTTCTTCAAGTATCTTCAATGAAATTTCAAAGTTATAAAATACAAAGAAGCTATGAAACACTTTATTACAACATGCTGCAGAAGAGAAAGGCAATGCTGCTTTTGTTTTAAAAGCATAAATAAATATTGATCTTTGTCACAGCCCATGGAGATAGGGAATTCTGCAAGATAAACCTTGGAACTGCTTTAACAAATTTTCATTCTAAATATAGTTAAAGGTACACTGTTTAAAATGTGTCTTTTGAGAATGTCTTGTTTGCATGTTAAAGTTTTGTTTTTGGAATCTGTTTTATTTCTATTCCTTTGTACTAGCATGCCTTATTTTACAGGTAATTAACTAGGTTGTAATTTTATTATATAGAAAGTGCTCTTGGTTCACTGATACCTCTAGGAAATATTGCTGATGAACTAAAGGTATGATCAATGTTTAGCTATTCAGTTCATGTGTGAGATGACAGGGAAGATTTTTTTTTTTTTTATATGCTAGATTCTTTTGAAAAGAAATCATGTTGGGCTGGAGGGATGGCTCAGCAGTTAAGACACTTGCCTGCAAAACCTAATGACCCAGTTTTGATATCCCAATACCCATGTAAAGCAAAATACACAAAGTGGTGTAGGCATGTGGAATTTATTAACAGTGGCTGAAGACCCTGGTGTGCTCTCTCTCTCTCTCTCTCTCTCTCTCTCCTTTCCTCTCTCCAATTTAAAAAAGGAAAGCATGTTTACATGCATTTCTTAGTCCAATTTTGATTCTGAAATGAACTCTGAAGAAGATATTAGCTGAAGGTATAGTAATCACAATGCTGTAATAGAATGACTAGGGGAAAACATGGGTGTGATCCTAGCAGATCACCTTTCAAGGCTAGCCCAGTGAGATGTGAATACTAATGAGCAAAGCCTATAGGAAAATCAGCATACAAAGCATTCCCTCTTCATGTTGATTTCAAAAAATAAGAATAATTTGATAAAAAATGCACACTGGTAGGGGGTAGATGCTGATACATCAAGATAATGACAGCATTCAGAACTTGGGACAATGAGACACAAATATATTGCTGTAATTCTTGGAAAATAATCTATTCACTAGAAATAAAAAGAGAAAGGAAAGAGAGATGAGTACCTTATGCTGATTACTCAGTGTGTGTTAGGTATCACATGAAAAACTCAAAGAGGCCCAATCACACTATGAGGCAGATATTAGTGGCTGCATTTTTTATGCTAAAAATATAAGTCCAAGTGTATGTCCAGGGTTCATATATTTAGTAGTAATAACTGCTAGGAAATAGATCTCCCTTTGCAATTGTGTGATGTAGCAAATAACTAAATAAATAAACCCAAGATGACCCTCAATTACCTAATTCTTAACTGACATAGATGCTCTGGAATGACCTGTGGGCTTTTCTCGGCAGAATGATGACTCACACTGAGAATCTCACAAAGAAAACTCTGCAGGGGCCAGATAATGCTCTCAGCTTCTCCTGTGGTGACCTCAGAAAGTCAGAAGGTAGGGCATCTGCAGAAGGACCAGTTGCCACCACCATATAAAGAAGTCAGGGTTGGAACACCACAGTCAACCATGCCCGACATCCTTGTTTACAAAATATGCATCATAATTTCTGCCTCAAAAATTCATTTAAGACAAGTGTATGAAGGGCCTTAAACGTCATTTGGGCCATGATGGACTTTAGATGTTGCTTTCTCTTAAGAAAATAAGAAAGATGGAAAAGGGGCCTGGTGAGATGACTCTGGATAAAGTGCTCTCCACTCAAGCTAAGTACCCCAGACCTCATATAAAAAGCTAGAAGCTGTGGTGGGATTCTGTAATCCAGCATGCTGATGATAAGATGGGGCATAAATATAGGACATTTCACAAATGATCTTAGCAATGAACAGCAGAGGGAGATAGAGAAAAATCCTGCCTCAAATGAGGCAGAAAGATGAAGACCAACCAGAAAGTTGTCTTCTGACCATATAATGCAACATGGCACATCTTCCTCCATTTACACACACACACACACACACACACACACATGCACATGCATGCACACACACACACTCATATACAAAACACACAAACAAACCCACATAAAAATTAAATAAAAATTTAAGATAATAGATGTAATCCTATCTACTCTGGAGGCTATATCAGGAGTATGTCAAATTGAAGGCTAGTCTGGGCAACTTATTTTTTTATTAGTTATGTACATAGTCAATGTGTAAATAGCACATGTTGGTACCATCCTTAGCCTCCTCCCTGCTCTCCCCATCCAAAGGGACCCTCCTCATTGGGGATGCCAGTTATCCCCATGTGGATTGTGGATCACTCATAGTGGGGGTATTAATCAGTTATGTGGAAGAGGCAATGTCTCTGTGCATAATGTCCCAACTTGTGATTCTAACAATCTTTCTGCCCCCTCTTCCATAAATTTCCCTGAGCCATGATGGGTTTGTTTTAGGTCTACTTCAGTGATGAGGTCTTGGGAGCCTCTGTGTCTCTTGATCTCTGGTTTGGTAGGAGTATTCTTTGTGTATATCTCCTTCACCCTTGTGCTGATACCAGGTTCACCAAGAAAGCAGCATTCTTGCTCATTTCTGTTATTATTCTATGGTTTCAATTGGGGCCCTGGTGATGTGTGATGATGGGCCCTGGCTCTGCATCCATCTGAAAAAGACCAGCAAATTTTCCAACAGCAAATGAAGTCAGCACCAGATGAATGGGATAGCCATTATTAGTTTAGAGAGAATTTAATAGGTGTAGGCCCTCTTGTAGCCCAAGATTGGTGGGAGCTTGATATTGGAAAGTGAACTCGTTTTTTGGATATGATTCTTACTTGTTTCCCAGTTCCAGCTATGGGTTCTGTTCCACTGAGTGGATCCATTAGCCAATTCAAGAGTGCATTGGTTACCCACCATGGCTGTGTGCTATGATTGCACTTGGGTAAGCATCACGTCAGGTTGTTTGCTGCCGAGTAGCTTTGACCACACATTGCTTGGTCAGATGTTGGCCTTTTCCCCCAGTAGCTCATGTAGCACCTTCTGACACTAGACACCCTAACTGTCTGGGGACTGACTCTCTTCCAGATTCCAGCCAGGTCTCTCCATGTTCTGTACCAACAGCATATGGTGTCTTCGGCAGTACAGTCTTACCATGAACCTTTGGTGTGTAATCAAGTGCTCTGACAAAAGTCTGTCTTCTTTTGGGAGACCTTGTAAGTCTCTCTGATCAACAGCTCATTGTAGATGTTAACCACATCCTGGTACTGGGAGTTACAGGCCAGTGCCAAAGGAAAAGAAGGAGGAAAAGATAGGTAGTATAAAAGATAAAGAGAGAAAAGAGAGAGAGAGAGAGAAACAGGAGAAGATTAAGATTAGTCTTCATCATACCCTCTCCAGGGCCCTTTGATTCAGTTGTTTCCTCTAAGAACCTGGTGAAGTTTCAGCCTTTTACTCTGTCTTTCAGGATATAGAATTTTATAGTACCAGCTCTGTTTGGGTCCAGACTTGTGCCCCCCCAACCCTTACCCTCCTATCCCACCCTCCCAATTGTCTAATCCTCAAGATGCCTATTAGGTATGTCAGCATCTCAGTAAATCCAGGTTAGGAGCCACAGATGAGTGAGACCATGCATCGATTGTTTTGCTGCGATTGGGTGAGTTCACTGAGAATGATCTATTCCAAATTCAACCATTTTTCTTCAAATTTCATTGTGTCATTTTTCCTTACTGCTGTGTAGAATTCCATCATGTAGATATACTACATCTTGTTTATCCATTCATCTAATGATGGACTTCTGGGTTAATTCCAGTTCTTAGCTATTATGAATTGAGCAGCTATAAACATGGTTGACTCTCACCTCTGCTTTTCAACATAGTACTGGAAGTCCTGGCTCAAGCAATATGACAGGAGGAAGAAATAAAAGTGATACAAATTGGAAAGGAAGAAGTTAAGTTAGCCCTATTCGCTGACGACATGATTCTGTACATAAGTGACCCAAGAACCTCCATCTCAAAACTCTTAAAGGTGATTAATTCCTTCAGCAAAGTAGCAGGATACAAAATCAATGTGCAAAATCAGTAGCCTTTCTATATTCAAAAGACAAAGATACAGAGAAAGGAATTCATGACATTGTCCTATTTTCAATAGCAACAAAATAAAATAAAATACTTGGAACTTATTAAAATTCTATTTCAAAATAAAAATAAATTAGGGCTGTTGATATGGCTCCATGTTAGTGCAGTTCCTCAGGATGTAGGACCTTGACAAAGCACTTTTCCAGGATGTAGCTCTGTGATAGACCACTTCCTCCAGATGCTATAGGGTCTGGGTTCAATCCCCAAACTCTAAACGTAAATGAAAACTAGAGAAAGGAAAATGGAGCAGAGCACAAGGAGAAGGAGCTGTTGAAAACCCCTGATTCCAAAAGCAGCCTTAAATGGAATAAGCTGAGACCTAAGCAAACCACTGGTTGCTGACGATGCTATTGCACTAAGGGCAAGAAGAAACTGTGTCTCACCAATAGTAGTGTCATGCAACAGGAAATAGTGTTGTGTAGAGGAACCAATCACATTTTGTAGCAGGCTCCAACTCTGCTTCTTGTCAAACCATGGTATTCTTTTGACACCAGGAATGGTGTGGTGATTATCAGCACCAGCATATCACTTAGTAAGGAAAGAGAATATTATTTTTTACTTGGATACCTGGTAGAAATGATGGCTTAGAGACTTGGAGAGTTTTCTTGAGACAATTTCAGAAACACTAAAGATTAATGCAGCCCTCAGATATCCAGGGAGAATGGGTTGCAATTAGAAAGGAGTATTGATAAGGTGATGCTGTGGTATCAATTAATCCAGTCCTTGAGAGCTTAATTATTTGCGAGGAGCAAAGGGAATAACTCACCAACACAAGTGATTTTTCCCTTTTTAATACAAGCCATTCTTAAAGATGTGCTTTTCTCTTAAATATTGGACCTATTGTATATGAATTCTGATAGGGTGAATACTAAATACCAAAGTCAATATCATAATGATTCAAAATCCTGCATGAAACTTTGAAACAGCACTATTTTAAAGTGCACACATTAATTAATGCAGGCATTATGGCTTATGAAGTACTGAAGTAATAGTATTCATGGGTGTCAATCACCATGTTCCTGACTTGGTAGTTCTATTGTGATTCTCACATTCAGCCCCACAATGCTTTCTATTACCTTAATTCTGGGTCCTGCTGCACCTATCCCCACATCATAGTCAAGATTATTTTCTCTCCAACTCAGTCCACACCACACTCTGTCCTTAACATAGTTTTCCACACATTATTTGCTGATTAGTCTGAAACTTGCTATTTTGTGTGTACATGTGTGGAGTATATGCACATGTATGTTATATGTGCTCACATGTGTGTATACATGCATGTGGAAGCCAGAGTTTGGTGCCCAGTGTTTTCCATGATCACTGTCCACCTTATTTATTGAAACAGGTTCTCTTACTTGAATGCTGCCAGCTTGTCTAAGAAATCTGTCTTCACTTCCCAAGTATTTGGGTTACAGGCAAGCTCCCATGTCCGCACAGCATTAACTTGGGTGTTTGGTGGTATAAACTCCCGTTCTCGTGCTTGTGTCAAAAATCATCTTCACAGCCCCTCTATTTTTATAGGATAAAGCCCAAATGCCCTGTTATTTTTGTTGCCCTTCAGGCCCAACATTTCTCCAGCTGTGTCTAACCTGAGGCCCACAGGCTACATGTGGACAAGGATGGCTATGAGCATGACCAAACACAAAATCATTACCTACTTAAGACTTGTTTTTTATATGACTAGATTACACTGTTCTAAGGAATGAGCACTATAAATGACATGTCTGAAGGTCAAAAGGTTAGGCACCAGTCTATTAGCAAGATCGATGTTTTCTAAGGTGTATTCATAGAATCTTCTCCATCACCAATGCATAAACATAAAAATTAGACAAAGATCAACAGCCGAATTAGAAAATGAGGACTGAGAAAACTAAGAGGTATTAGGGATGTTCATTGTGTTAATCCCCCAAGAGCACATGTACACTCATAACATTATATAGTTGAGTTATCAGACAAGCAAACCAGCCAAGCTTCTGCAAATGTGATGCATACATCCCCTTTTCCACCCTTGGTAGACATCAGACTGGGGATTTGAATTATGGTGTGGCAGAGCTCTGCCCTGAGCTCCTAAACCCACAGATGTTTTTATTCCTTTCCTGGAGGAGGTCACAGGAGAATCTTGTATGTTAAAATCCTTGAGAAGTTTTGACAGGCAAAAACTCTATGGAGATTTGCTTAAACTAGTCAATTTAGTTCACTATAGTAAAGCAGTTCACAAAATTCTTTTCAAGATTGCCACTAAACTGGGCTTTCAAATAGTTATTTTTAATAAACATTCAACCCATATGATTCTTAAGGACATTTGTAGCTCACACATTTTATGGTTCCTGTTAGTTAGGATGAAACTTTCCAAGTCTTAATTCAATGGCTTCACTTCAATTAGAAGTTTAGTTACAAATTTTAAAATGTGCTTTTCTTCTAGCTTCATTCCATTTCCTAACACTATCCTCTACCTAATCCTTTTCTTAACCTTACTATTACCACATATAAACTTCATTTTGATTTTTTTGTGTGGGTGGGAGAGGAAACATGATAGCCCAGGCTGCCCTTCAATCTAGTCTTACTAGCCTCATCTCCCAAGTGCTGTGAGATAATGAGTATGCACCACCATGCCCATCTCCTCTAAACACATCAAACCTGATCTCTCTGAAGACTGTTCATTGCTGCTCAGAAACATACTAGGTTAATACTGCAGTTTTTCTGTAGCGCTGCAGTGAAGGGTTCCTGTACTATACCCATGCTTCAGAATGATGGTGTATAATTGATATGTTAAGAAGTTAATCCATGCCTATGTAATTAGTTTAATTTAGACATTCCATAATGCATACACATATAAAAACTCCGAGGGGCCTACCATAAGTACATACAATTTTTGCTTGCCATTATTTAAAAAAATGGGGTTGGAGATATGTCTTAGTGGCTAAGGCATATGCCTGCAAAGCCAAAGGATCCTGGTTTGATTCCCCAGTACCCACATAAGCCAGATAGACAAGGTGGCACATCCATCTGGAGTTCCGTTTGCAGTGGTTAGAGGCACTGTGGTGCCCATTTTCTCTCTTTTGCTTGCTCTCTTTCTCTCTGTCTATGCCTCTTTCACTCTCTCTTTCTCAAATAAATAAATAAATAAATAAAATATTAAAACAAAAAAAAACTAGCTTTTGCTAGTGTTCACTTGGCCATGTTTCTTGTGGGAAATTGATATAAAATGTAATAATACTCATCAGGATAAGAAATTATAAATATTATTCCAACAAATAATGAATAAGAATCAAATATAGGGCTGGAGAGACGGCTTAGAGGTTAAGGCGCCTGCCTGCTAAGCCTAAGAACCGGGTTCCAATCTCCAAGTCCCACATTTAGCCAGATGCAAAGTGACTCAAGGGTGCAATGCCACACTTGCCCACAAGGGGGCGCAGGCATCTGGATTTTGTTCATAGCAGCTGAGAGACTGCTGGCGCGCCCATCTCTATCTGTCTCCCTCTCTCTCTGTCTGTCTCTCTCTGTGTCTCTCTACAAACAAAAAAAAAAAGAATCAAAGATATTTCAGTGCTGCCTAACATGAAGAAATTTGACTCATTTGTTAATTCAATATTCTGTTTCTTAAACACAATTACCAGGTAAAGCACAGAATAACAGAATACTCAGTGACATTTGGACTTCAGATTAACAATGAATAACTTTTTAGAACACCGCAATGAAAAGTCACAGGAATTTGAGAATTGTATATTTTAAATTAAACGGTTTAATCTAGAAACTCTAATTACACAAAACTCACAAAAGTTTAGTCATTTAACATAAAAATATAAGCAACACCAAGTTACAGGGAAAACTATATTTAGAAAAGAGATTATGAGGAAATTCAGGAAAATAAATGTAATTAGTTTGAAAGGAGTTTGATTATCAGTATTTTAAATTATACAGTGTATTTTTTCTTTATATTTTTTATAATAAGTAGAATGAATACATATATGTGTGTGTGTGTGTATACATATGATGTGCGTGTATGTTTATATGTCCATATGTAATTCTGTTCTACTTGTTACATTTGCAGATGTCCATTTTTATGAGTGTCATAAGGTACAATTTGCACAGCTTTCCAATTTTTGATCAGACACCAAACTTTCCTTAATTCCTATAGAATGAAATTAGGGCTCTTAGTTCTTAGTATAAATATCCCATTACTAAGAGCTTCTTTACCCACCCTTTATCAGGTTTTCCCATCAACTTACCATCTTGCTTTATTATTCCAGAGCACGCTATTTCCTCTGTAACAACTAGCAGTTTTAAATGTCTATTTATTGGAGGAGAGGGCAAATGAACACAGGACAGAAATAGGAGTAGGAACATCAGATGGTATTTCTCATTAGGCTTAACCTGGTATACATCTAGTTCCCAGCTGCATAGCTTAATGGCTTTGCAGGATTGCCTCAGCAAATGCCAGAGTGGAAATATATGCACCATAAAAACAGATATAAAGCAAAATAAAGATCAGTAAAAAAATATGTTTGTAAAGAAATGTTAGTAGCCTCAGGGGTCTGAAAAGACCTCTAAAAACAACAAGACTGGGAGAAAAGATCCCAAAGTCTTCAACCTTCCAGAATTCTTCCCCAATTGGACTTCAGCATTTTTCCTCTGAAGGTGATTTCTGTGCCCTCTTACTATGCACACTGATAAATGAAATCTGTAAACCATACTATCTTGCTTAAAACAGATTTATCTTTTCCATTTTCATTCTTCATTTTATTCCATTTTTATCTTCTTTTTCCTGTAGTTACATAGATATCATTAGTAAATAGCAATCAGATAACCACTGTACTTTCAGAGTTCATACTGCAGAACCCTGTGAGGAACAAGGTCAGTTGTAATGTGACAGGTGTGGGATAAGTTATGCACACCACATTTGCTTTCCTATGGGCCTTCCGTTTTTCCTCTCACTATTTATATAGCTTTATTTGATAAATTCATGAGCGGATGATGAGTACCACTTCTAAGGAAGCAAGTGACAGGAGTGGAGAGATGGCTTAGTGTTTAAGGCACTTGCCTGCTAAACCTAAGCACCCAGGTTCAATTCCCCAGTACCCACGTAAGCCAGATGCACAAGGTGGCACATGCATCTGGAGTTCATTTGCAGAGGCTAGAGGCCCTGGCAGTCTCATTCTCTCTTTGTGTGTGTGATTGCCCCGCCCGCAAATAAACAGATTTTTTTTTTTTTTTAAAGAAGCAAGTGAGGTGTTCACAAGTAATGCCCAATCTTCTCATCTCTCCCCTGCCTGGCTCCCTTCCTCTCCTTTCTTGATTTTTCTTACTCTGCCTCATTTTCTTATTCATCTTTTTTTTTTTTTTTGCATTGCTTCATTTTTTGGTTATTGAGTGAAATGACTTTAAAGCTCTGTCCCCACTGATCTTTTATTCTAATCCACAAAACAGCTCCACATGAAAAGGCAAGCTAAGTGGCCTTCTATGCAACTAAATTATAACAGAGTGAAAGTCATTTCTTATGCCCAGAAACAGGAAACCAGGAGTATTTTATTAAAGGTTCTGGGGTAGGTTGAAAGTGTGATTGTATTTCATAATTCTGGGATTTTTATTTGTAAGCAATGGCAATATGAAAGACACAACACACATTTATTGATCACTTAGCTTACAAAAACTGCATGAGGCTCATAAATGGAAAGAAGTATGCAGCTCAAAGAGCCAGGTTGAGTGGAAGACTTGAAAGCTAATGCAGATACCCAATATATTTTATTCAGACAAATGTTTCCTTCCACTTTAAACAAACCTTGACATTTGTGATAAGAAACGTCAGAATAGATTTTAAATGCTTGACTTATTTTTTTCCAAAATGCCATTTTCCTTATATGTGACATTCTCATGTGTGAACATTGCTTTTACTGAACACCATCATCTTCATGGTCTTCATTATTTTGGATGTATTCTGCCAATCAAAAATGTCTTACTCATTTCTTTTGCTTGAACTCATATTTTGATCGAGATTTGCTCCATTGTTCCCCATACCACTATTGCTGTGATGGAACTCTGATTTCTCTTAATAATTATAAACACAAATGTTGACTGTGAACCTATAAGACAAGGGCTCAGGGACTAAGTTTGGATTGTAAAAACTTTTTTTTTTTTTTCTAAATCGTATTCTTAGTTCTCAGAAGTAATAATAGAGGTAGTTTCATGTACTTCTCTTTAAAAATTTCTACATAATTAAAAGCAAATCAAAAGCAAAAAATAATATTGTGGAGCTTCTAATAAATGTGAGAGGCAATCATTCTTCTGAATATTATAATGTACACTGGTATCATGATTCACATGTTTTATCTAGCCAGCTGCCCTTCAACACACACTAATGCTGTTTTCAGCTTCTGCCATATGTCATAAACAGTGATGAAACTTCATAAAAGCATATTTGAATGACAGAAATAGATTCAAATGTCACATGTATGGGAACAATAAGTTTATAAGGTAAAAGGGTGTGGATATATTTTATTTTAAAAATAGTTGCCACAATGTGTTCCAAAATTACTTTGCATCTTTCACTTAATATTGAATCATGCATTTCAGCTGTCATTAAGAATCCTCCATTGTTAATGACTGAATAACATTTTCTTGCACACATAATCCATAATTCGTGCATGAACCCTATTAGTGTGATTTTGAGGTTTCTAGCATTTGCAAAGTATCCTAGGTAAATCTTCTCATTTGCATGTTGCACTGTGATCACTGAAATAGAGCTCATAAGGCTATAATGACATTTCAAGTTAAAATCCAGAATCTCACAAAGTTCTTTCAGAAACTAGCTTGAAAACCTTTTCATATTTAAAAAAAAACCCAGATTTAATAAATATATGTATAGTTTTAGGATATCCAAAATCCTAAATGAGGAGAGACCCATAGAGTTAGCTTATTTTCCTTAGTATATAGTACATAAATTTTAAATATTTTTAGTATTTTTATTTTTATTTATTTATTAGAGGGAGAGAATGGGCACCCCAAGGCCTCGAGCCATCCCAAACAAACTCCAGATGCATGTGCCACTATTTGCATCTGGTTTACATGGGTTCTGGGGAATCAAACCTGGGTCCTTAGGCTTTGAAGACAAGTGTCTTAACTGCTAAGCCATCTCTCCAGCTCTATAGTATATAAATTTTAAATTGAATATAATTATGTATTTTGATATCTCTGTTATAATAGTATGTAAACATGTTATTCACTCATATAAGGCAGGAACTTGGAGAAATCTTCTTTAAAATTGATTAGCCCAAAGAAAAAAAAGCCCTATATACTAATGGATAAGGTAATTTAGGAGGGATTTTGCATCCTGACTGCTACACATGGGGACTTAACAAAGCAGTACCAGTCACATTAGGGTCTAGATATTCTTTGGTTTGAGACCTGTCATTGGAGAATGCTCAGCAACATTTTGTGGCTTCTTCTCAAAAGGTCCCAGTAGTATCCTCAATCCAACCATAACAATTAAAACAAAAGTCTTCAGATATTGTCACATGTTGTCTGTGTGAAAGTCATCTATGATCCAGAAGCACTGCGCTAGGGGAAAGTTCTCCCAGCCCCATCTAGGCTCACAGAGCGTCAACTCTACCGTTCTACCTGCTAAGAACTGACACACAACACAGAACAAACAGGCACTATGGAAATCCCACATCAAAGACTAAACAGGAGCAAACAAGAGGAAAACAAAACAACACAAAAGCAATATAAAAACTGGTAAAAGTTCAAACTGTACTAATATTAATATCTTTTGAGAGATAAGATTAGATATAATGCTATGAACTAATAACAGGCTTTTATTAAAAATTTAGAGCACAAGAAAGACCTTGGTTATTAAATTATGGAGCTTGAAGTAAAACTTAATAGACTAAAAGAGAAATTTGAGAATTTCTCACAAAGTCAAACAAAGGAGAAATAATAGAAAATGGAGTAAAAGGGGGTAAAATTGTGGATTTATTTTAAAGGCCAAAATTCAGAGAAAATTAGAGTTAAGGAAATTATTGAAACAGTAAGAGGACTGTCCTGCAAGTAATGCTTGATAATCAAACAGACCTCAGTCTTTTCATGGTATAGAAAACCAGAAAAATAGTCAAATCTTATCTTTAAATTTTTAGCTTTGCAATAGATATTTATATTAAGCCCAGTTATCAACTGAGTGTGAAGGCAAAATAAAGACATTACAATAAATTCACATGAGAATGGTCTGGTGGCATAACTCAGTGACAGAGCAATTGCCCACCATGGAAGAGGCCCTAGGTTCAATCCCCATCACTACCAACTGAATCAAAAAAAAAAAAAAAAAAAAGAAAGAAAAGCAATACCCAATATCAAAAGTGTACCTCAAGGGAGCTGTCTCCGATCATATCTACTGAATAACCTTATCCAGGTTAAAAGAAGGCTCAGTTTAACAGAAATCCTTAAGCAATGGTGAAGGAACACAAAGCTAGAGAACTAAGTCTTGTGGTACAGGAAGAAGGAAGGATGCAACCTGTATTCCTCTAAGGAGAAAACAGAACTAAACAGTATTTCATGTGCTTCCCTTACTGAGAAAGTGCGTGCATTGCATTTCTGTGAGACATGAAAGCACTCTGCACAGACCTTTAGTCACGATTCCTGCACTAAAAACAAGGACCGTGCAAGAAATGAAGTGGGGCACTGCATGCTTCAGTTGTGAGCAATTATTAAAATGTTGTAATACTGGACTTTTAAAATTATAACAAAACATTAGAAATGGTATGGCTATGAAAGAGGGGCTGGAGAGATGACTTAGTGGCTTAGGCACATGCCTGTGAAGCCTAAGGACCCCAGTTCCATTCTACAGGTCCCACGTAAGCCAGATGCACAAGGGGGAGCAAGCATCTGGATTTCATTTGCAGTGGCTAGAGGCCCTGGCATGCCCCTTCTCATTCTCCCTCTCTCTCTTTCCCTCTGTCTCAAATAAATAAATAAATAAATAAATAAATAAATAAATAAATATCTTAAAAAATGAAAAGGCATTCAGTGTTTTCTCAGTGAGCTAAATATTTTCATCAATGAAATAACAAAAAAAAAGATTCAAGACCCATTTGTATAAATTTAATACTTAAGAATGTATATAAATGACCAATAAAATAGATAAAAGAGTAAAAATAAGGCAAACTGGAGATCAGTCTAATAGTGTGGAGAGTGAAATATGGAATTTCATTGTTTGGGCTGTAAGTTTATAGGATCTATTTACTTGTTTAAGCCTCTGAAGCACAAATTCAGTTCTGATATAAATTATTTCTGAGCAAACACAAATAAAAATTTGGATATTAGCAAGTCATGAGATGTGTGATTTTTTGTTTGGTTTTAGATTTTATATTTTAGAGACAGGATTTTACTAAACACTATGTAGCCAAGGCTGGCCTTGAACTCACAGAAATGCTCCTGCCTTAGCTTCTGAAGTGCACGACTACACTCAGCTTTGATGTGTTATTTATTTATTTTTGGAGAGAGACAGAGAGAGAGAGAGAGGGAGAGGAAGACAGATAGAGATGGGCATGCCAGCAGCCTCTCAGCTGCTGCGAATGAAATCCAGATGTGTGTGCCCCCTTGTGGTCAGTGTGACATTGCGCCCTTGCATCACTTTGCATCAGGCTAAACGGGGGACCTGGAAATTGGAACCGCTGGAGATTGGAACCAGCGTTCTTAGGCTTAGGAGGCAGGCACCTTAACCACTAAGCCATCTCTCCAGCCCTGATGTGTTATTTTTGGACTGCACCACAGACTTAGTTAACCAGTAATAATGCCCAACAATCTTCATTTATATAAAAGGCCCCAACTTAAAAAAAAAATATTTTATTTTTATTTGTTTGACAGAGAGAAAGAGGGAGAGAGAGAGAGAGAGAGAGAGAGAGAGAGAGAGAGAGGGAGAGAATGGGTGCGACAGGGCCTCCAGCCACTGCAAACAAATTCCAGAAGTATGTACCATCTTGTGCATCTGGCTAACATGAGTCCTGGGGAATCAAACCTGGGTCCTTTGGCTTTGCAGGCAAACACCTTAACACTAAGCCATCCCTCCAGCCCAAAAGCCCCAAGTTTTTATGCTCATAAAAATATATATAATGATATAAATATATCTGTATGTATGTATATATGTATATATGTTATTGAAGACTCGGGAAATAATTTACAAAACATAAATTGCATGTTATATTTCATTATCTGTAGAATATCTCCTTGCATGCATTCTGGTATACACATACCCATATACACATACATACATAAGGACTGTCAGCAGTGAAGCCATTAAGCTGAGTAAGAAAACATAGTTTTTATATATCATTATTAGAATACTGCCAGCAGACCAAATGCTAAGGTCTATATTGTGATTTACAAAAAAAAAAAAAAAAAAATTCACCTGCTGCTGAGCATAGTTTTGTTCTGTGCTTTGAATAGAACATCAAACCTCCACTCTAGACCCTAGATAGTTCTTTCATACATGTAACATATTGCCTAGGGGGCATTTGACTGATCTGTCTTTATGAAAAGGGGGCTCATGATAAGCATACGGCTTGTAATTGTTGCGTGTTTGCTTGTTGCTTTCTGTCCTGCAATGCTTTTGTATTTCTTAACAGTAAAAGAACATATGCTGCCCTTGCCTAAGCCAAGTGTTTCTGAATCCAGCTAGTGTCACGAATGAACGAGGGATGATGGAGGGCAACTGTGACACCCTGGCTGCATAACTGAGCACTCTGAAAAGGGAACCAACTGCCTCAAGAACCTGGAATTTCATTTTGAAATTAGCTTGGTTCAGAGAAGTTAGTAAATTCTGTTTCATTGTTCAACAATGAACAACAAATTCAATAATAAATTAAACAGTGCTAGAATGTTTTATATGTTTAATCTCCTTAAAATTTCCTTATAAGAATATGAGATAACAAAAGACCTAAAAAAACTTTGAAGTGCAAAAAAAACTGTGAATAAAATATTTTCATATAAAATAATAAGATATTAAACAGATAGTGAAATTCGACTAAGCCAATGCAAAGTTTAAGTTAGCATGAAATATGGAACAGTATCCCTCAAAGACGTTGATGCAAAAAAGTCCACAAATTATCAACGAGATGAATTCAATCATTTAAAAAGAATTTTACCATATGACTGTGGGATGCATCCTAAATATTCAAGGCTACTTCAATTCCCACCAAGGAATCAACTTAATCCACACCAGCTGTTGACAGATAAGTGAAAGCACAAATTTATGCAGAAAAAGCATTTGACAAAATCCAGCCCTCATTCATGGTAAAACCTAGCAATTATTTCTTGACATATCCTATGACAAACAATTTCGTTCTTCTAAATGCAAAGCTTGTAATTGAGACATGAGTGTGTTTCAGAAGGGAGGTAGATAACTATTGCATCCCTTAAATATTTATCAAATTTTGAATTAAGAAATGAATGAATTCTTAGGAGCTGGAGAGATGGCTCAGTGGTTAAGTGAGATTGCTTTCAAAGCCTGACAATCCAAGTTTGATTATCCAGAACCCGTGTAAAGCTGGACACAAAGTGATGCATGCCTCTGTGATCCCAATGCACTTACAGTAATGGGAGGCAGAAACAAGAAAATCTGAGGATCATGGGACCAACTACTCTGGTATTTATTTCCAGCAAGAAGAGACTTTGCCTCAAAGAAGATGGAAGAAGGGCACAGACCCTTCAAGATTGTCCTCTGACCTCTACATGCACGCCATGGCACATATATCTCTATACATACATACATACATACATACATACATACATACATACATACATACATTTATTTTTTTAAAGAAGTCTTATAACCCTGTAGATTTTGCACTCTCCAGCATAGGAGCTAGTAGCCTCATGTAGCTCTTGGGCATTTGAAAAAGTTAGTGGAAAATCCAGACTGGACTGGTATAAATTGATGTGAGGAGGTTTGAACAATTTGTCCAAGCATAGGAAATATTAATTTTTTTAAATATCTGTTGTGTGAAATATTTTCCCTTGGGAGACATAAACCCACATCTATTCACTCCAGATAAGACTCAGATGACAGATGAAAGATTGCATGAAATCCAATTTTAATGAGCCAATGAATTTATTGGGTTGGCTTCTAGAGTGCAAGCACAATGTAAAGGCCACAAGAGCTATGCAGTCTCCTAGTACCTCATGTGGCATCTTGATCAGTCTGTATGCAGAGCTTGTCCCTTGTGGTTTGAGTCATTTTGAAGGGGAGCTCAGGTGAAAGGTTATGCATGAAAGATAACAGCAAAACTGTTAAAGGGAAGGATGATGCTCTTTGAGCTGAATCTCCATCACCTCCCCTCTGCTTTCTGCAGGTGGGCATTCTCTTTGCCTTAATCTGGAGTCAAAAGATGGCAGGAGAAATCCAACTTGGCTGTTGTTGCCCTAGGTTGGCAATGACGGTGGGATCCTGTGACTTTTCCTGCAGCTCTTGAGCTACATACAGCTGGAAAACTTCCAGCATTCATGGAAGGTGAAAGACTTATTTCCTAAAGTGCCTGGGTTTCTTTTGGAGACGGGGGTAGCTCACATGCAGGCATTTGGTCTCTTCACACACTCTGGTCCGCGAGGATCTTAAAAGACCTGGTTACTTATTGTTTTGATCCACAACATGCTTTCTTGAGACATTATGTGAGTTTCCTTTGTTTTAACCATTCACCTTTTGTGCATATATGATGTGAATTCATGTGTGTATACATGTATATATGTGTATATATGTGCATATATGTGCATGCACTCATATACATGTGCATGTGGGTGAACATGTGTGGAGAGGGCAGCTTCAGGGATCTTCCTCAGTTATTGTCACCTTATTCATTGAGGCAAGCTCTCCTGATGAACATAGAGGTCACCGATTAAGCTAGACTAGAATAGCTAGTGAGCCCCAGGGGTTTGCTTGCCCTAACTCTCCAGTGCTAACTTTACATCACCATGCCCCATACTTCCATGGGTCCTGGAAAGCCAAACTCAGGACTTCATGCTTGCACAGTGTTTTGCCACTGAGCCATCTTAGCCCTCTTCGTTATTCATCCATGATTTGTTTATGTGGGGTCTAATTTCTTCCTCTATGAATAAAAAGCAATATACAATTAATAATGGATGCTCTGTTGACTAGACACTCTGTGCCCTAATCAGCATTGGAGGTTATGACTGAATGCTCTGTAAGTGGCAACTTGTTTATATCTTCCAATAACCTAGAGGGTTAGGTGTCATTATTTCTAGAATGATCATAAGACACCATATTCGCTGGGCTGCCCCAGCCAGAAGGAGCAGAGTACAGAGATAAAATTCAAAGTGTGGTCACGACAAAATGCAACACACGATGAAAAGTACCCTAGGTCTTGGCCACATGAGCAAGTGCTTGTGTGGCGGTTTCATTCAGCTGTGTTCCATAAACGTATGTGTTCTGTTGTGAGGTCTCCAGGTGGTGGAAGTTTGGGAATTGGTGACTCCAGGAGGCGGTGTATTGTTGGGGACAGGCTTGTGGGTGTTATAGACAGCTTCTCCTTGCCAGCGTTTAGTATACTCTCCTGCTGCTGCTGTCCACTTGATGTTGGCCAGAAGGTGATGTCCACCCTCTGCTCATGCAACGTTTTCCCTGTGATCAGGGAGCTTTCCCTCAAGTCTGTAAGCCAAAATAAACCCTTTCCTCCCACAAGCTGCTCTCCTGGTTGGTTGTTTTCTACAGAACTATCAATGCGCCTAAGGCTTCCTTATCATGGGGATCTTAAAATCACCTTTCCAGCCCTGCCTTTGATATTAGCCAGCCATTATTCCAGTCATTAGTGAAGAAAGGATTTGTCATAGGTGTGCAGGTCAGGAGCACCCAAAATGTTCAAGGACTTCTATGACAAATGTGTTTACGTACCTGCGTACTTCCGCCCTCAGAGAGCAGAAAAGGATGATGGAGCTCTTCAACAAATACACTCACTATTGCTTATATGTTAATAAAAAATATTCTTTCATTACTTTTAGAGTGACACAAGATAGCATTTTAAAAGTGAGAAGACTTATTCATTTTATGCAAATCCTGGCACTTTAGAATATATGATCAGCATGAGTTATGTTACCAGAACATTTTTTATGACACTCTACATAGCTTATTGATAAATATGGCATATTTATTGGAGATGCTTTATAAGTTAAAGTACTAACATAAAAAGTATACCCCTACTGCAATCTTGAATCTAAGGTTGAAATATAGTAATTTGACACAAGTATCAAGAAATTTGCGGAAAAAAAAATTCTCAATCTGACAACATTCTGAATATATTCTCATAGATTGCATCGAAATGACATAACACTTTGCTTTGTATAAAGCATTCATCAGCCAAGAAACATTTTGACATATGTAAAGTTTCTTAAGTGACTTGCATATTTGTGCAGCTGCTCTTTCATTTGACTCAACATTCAGATTGCATTCAGTGCCTATGATATATGTGTGATGAAGAAACTGTTAGTTTTCCTCTTTAGTATCCAAAATAGAAATATATGTTCATACATACTTATCATATAACTAATATCCAGAGGGTCGCAGTAACCTACTCATGGCTGGGATATATATTTCTAATATAACAAATATTCTGAATGTTGTAGTTTACCTACTCATGGTTGGGACAAACATTCAACCCCCAAAGTAGTTTATTGAAGGAAAAGGTTTATTTTAACTTACAGTCTGGAGGGGAAGCTTCATTATGACAAGGGAAAACATGGCATAAACAGAGGGTGCACATCACCTCCTGGCCAACATCAGGTGGACAACAGCAATAAGAGAGTGTGCCAAATACTGGCAAAGGGGAAGCTGGCTGTAACACGCATAAGCCCACGCCTAACAATACATCTCCTGCTGCAAGGCTCCACCTCTATAATTGCCATCAGCTGGAGATCAAGCATTTGGAACACATGAGTTTATGGGGGACATCTGATTTAAGCCACCACACAAAGCAGTAGTTATTAGGGGAAAATTAAGTTCAGCTAGGGTGTCAGAATGAGAGAATTCTAAACAGAGTACGTAGAGCTTATTTTAGATGTATGTATATAATTTTCATAGGGATAGGGGGATCATTGTAGGAATAACAGAGTAGACACACTATTCATACTTACTGGTTTACTTCCTTTTTGTGTTTTATTACTTTTGTAACCAAATTAAGCCATATAAACAATTACATCATTGGTCTCAAAAATATCATTCATTATTTTTACTTTGATCCTTAATTTAGTTTAATTGACCATAAAATAAAAATTAAAAATTAATGGAGGTTTCTGAATAATGAGGCTGTGTAGCCTGAATGAAAAAGTGCTGTGAATGAAAGAATTGGTAATTTCAGTTAAGTGGGGTCATAATCTAAAATATTTGAATGTCAAGATGACAGAATGCAGCTAAAAGACAGAAAATAGGGCTGGAGAGATGGCTCAGCAGTAAAGGCACTTGCCTGAAAGCCTAACAAGCCAGGTTCAATTCCCCAGTACCCACATAAGCCAGATGTACAAGGTGGTGCATGTGACTGGAATTCGTTCACAGTGGCTAGAGACCCTAATATACACATTGTCTCCCTCCCTCTCTCTGTCTCTTTCTTTCTCCCTCTTTCTCACTTTCTCTCTCTCTACTTCTTTATATCTCTCTCAAATAAATAAAAACACCATTTTTTTAAAAGAGAGAAAATAGTGACATTAGAGGTTGAAGGAAAGTCCCTCATAGAGAAATGTATAATAATCTGGAGACCTTGGAAAGAACTCAGTACTCAGCGTGGGCTTAAGTGATGATTATGTAAGAGGAAATTTGGAAATGGAAATCAGAGATTTTGTGAAAGGAGAAAGCAAAGAATTTTAAACCTCCTATTTTCATGGGGACAGGATAAACACGGCTTTAAAATGTCATGTCTAAGTAGATGAGAGGGATAGCTGAGCCCTAACATAAATGAGTTTACTAGAAATCAATGTAGGGGATATATAATGTGTTGGGTTTTAAACATGTTAAAAACATGTTATTTCCTCCAAGGGCAGACATTAACACTAATGTTGTTGGGTAGGAGGGTCAGAAATAAAGATGCTCTGTTGAAGGAACATTCAGGAATCTGAGAGAATTGAAGCTATGGGGTAGACTAGTAGATCTGGCTGGGAAATGGGTACTTTGCATATGGTTTCCCAAATGATTATTAATTCAGTCATCAGGTCCTGCTTTATAGAAGAGAGAAATGTGTGGCTAGGGTATCATTTTATTTAACATGCATACTCACACAGCTGGTGAGAGGCAGAACTAGGACCAGCTCAAGTCTGGGACTTGAGTGTTTCCATTACAGTATATGTTTAATGAAGGAAGCAAAGTCAAAGAGGGCTGAAAGTAGACTCCAGAGGATACCAGTTTTTCAAAGAGGATGGTTTTCATATTATTGATTTCTTTTCTTTTTTTTAAAATCCCCTTTTAACATAACTGTGCAGTACAAGGAAAAACTCTTTGATTTAAAAAAAAAACCTTTTTTTTTTTATTTTTGTGTTCTGATCTTTCTATTGACTCTAAAATAAGCAAAGGTTTTTGTACATACTAACAGCTATAATGGTAAGAATAGTATTATTAGCATCTTCTGTGTTAACTTCTGTTGACACCCCAGTTTAAACTTTGCTCTAAAAGTATGTTAAAATATTCGATTGTATTTTATGATTTCCTCTGACTTTTATACAAATACTTTTGCTTGTTAATTACTCTATGAATAATACCACTTAACCTCTTATAATAATGATCCCACTCCCAAATGAGGTTACATAAAGTGAGAATAGAGGATGATAGTTCTAATTCTTAATGAGAAGATGAATGGTCCTGTGACACTGGTAAAATCAAAATGCTTGAAAGAGTCCAGAAGATGCGGGGAAAGAACCCAAGAGGTATGAGGACAATGTAGGTACTCACAAATTACTTTTATCAAGAACTTTATGGAGGTTGGGCATGTAGTTCAGTTGGTAGAGTGTTTGTCTAGCATGCACAAAGCCCTGTGTTCGATTCTCAGAGCTTCATAAAAATCGGGTGTGGTGGTATGTATCTGTAATCTTAACTACTTGGAAGGTAGAAACAGAATCAGGTCATGGTCATGGTAACATGGTGAGTTCAAAACCAGCCTTTGCTACATGCAACTCTGTCAAAAGGAAGAAGAGGAAGGAAAACAGTGACAACGACAACTTTCTGATGTTTTTCACAATTTGACTCCTTACCTATCCTGTCGTTCCATTTGCTTCTAGGTTGCTATGGTGGTGGTTGTCATTCTTTTGAATAGGACTGGCTAAAGAGAACTTCTAGTTTGGCTGTAGGGTGCTTGGGTGTAATTTTTAAAAAGCAGTCTTTTTCTGGTGTCTTGATCCCCAAGAACGCTTTACTCTTGCCCTTCCCCCACATTACTCTAAGGTTTCAGCTGGGGCCCTGGTGATGTGTGATTGGTTGATCCTCCCTTCAGGTTTATTGTCCATCTGAACAAGATAAGCAAATTCTCCAACGGAGAGAGAAGTTAGTACTAGATAGAAGGGATGACCATAGATGTTTTGGAGGGAATTTTATATGCATAGGCCCTCTTCTCCCCACATTTGGTGGTGTCTTGATCTTGGAGACTGAGCTCATTTTTTGTACGTGCTTTTGACTTATTTCCCAGTTCCAGCAATGAGTTCCATTCCACTGAGTGGATCTATTAGACGAATCAAGAGCAGTTGGTTACCCACCATGGCTGTGTGCCACTACTGCACTTGTTTGAGCATTATGTCAGGTTGTTTCCTGCTGGGTAGCTTAGACTGCAAGCTATTTGGACAGATGTCTGCCATTTTCCCCCAGTTGCTCGTGTAGCACCCTCTGGCACTAGGCTAGCTAACTGTCACTAAGCCAGATATCCAGAGACACAGAGGCTCCCAAAACCTCATCACTGAAGTAGAACAAAAATGACCCCAGTGTGGCTCAGGGAAATTCACAGAAGAGGGGATGGAAAGAATGTTAAAGCCACAAGCTGGGGCATTATGCACAGATACTTGGCCTATCCCCCATAATTCTTGACTACCCCCACAATGCATGACTCATATTCCCCATTGATGAGGGTCCCTTTGGAAGAGGAAGGACAGGGAGGAGGATAATCGAGTCACCATTATGAATGTAAAATTAGAATAATATAAAAAATAAATTATAAAAAAGCAGTCTTGAAGCAGTGTTATGTGCAACATGAAACACATTAGATATGTAACTTACATAAGTACATATCTAAATACAAATGATTATTTTAAAACATTTTTTTACATATCTGCAATAGAGACAGAATGAGAATGGGTGCTCAAGGGCTTTTTGCTGCTGCAAATCTATTGCAGACGCAGGCACCACGTTGTGCATCTAGCTTTACGTGGGTACTAGAAATCAAACCTGGCTCAGCAGGCTTTGCCTGCAAGTGCCTTTAACCACTGAACCATCTCAGCTGACCAGAGAGAGATTTTTTTTAAAACAACCTACAAGATGTTTAATGTCTATCCCTGAAGGAAAATACTTACTCTGTTGAATCTGTTCCTATCTGTAGAATTTAAGAACACTTACTCAAGATTTACATAGATAGTGAGCTTTGTGACAAAAAAAGATTATTTTAATTATGAGGTTATTTACATATTTGAGGTGGAACTTGAGGATTTTCCTAGAGGCAAAAGATAATGAAATGGAGCTAGGAGATGGCTTAACAGTTAAAGGTACTTAACTGCAAAGTTTGCCAACCCAGGTTCATGTCCCCAGCCACCCATACAAAGCAGAATAAAGTTTGCTGCAAGAGATTTGGCATGCACATGTGCGCGTGCACACATACACACACGTCATTCTTTTTTAAATTAATGAAGTGAAGAAAATACTTTGATGCACCTGAGAACCAGTGACCTACAGGGAAGGTTTAATCTTCTTGGACATATTCTATTTTTATTAAAAAGATTCTCAAGTACTAAAGTGCATTTGCTTTGAGGGCAGTTGTTTCTCATAGCACCCAAGTATATAGGAAAGCAACTCTAGTTAACAAAATCCCATTGCTGGTTGGTCCAGCATTTCTCCTAAGAGACACCAGAGGGCACCCAAAGGCATGAAGACCAGAGCAGCAAGCCCTCTACACCCCCATTCTCCCTTTGGAAAGCTTCAGCCATAAGCTAACACCTACAGAATCCTGGGGTACTTTATCAGCATACACTTTGAATGTACAATATTTTAAGGACCCTTCTCGGTATGCATCTTTAATGGACTTTCTCTAACTAACTACTCTAACTAACTAACTACTAAAGGTAGTTGAGGGATTAGAAAAAGGACAGTAAGTAGAGAAAAAGGAACAAAAAACACTTAGGTATCATTGTCATTGGTAGTTAGGGAAAACATTGCCAAATACTACAATGGCTGATTTTAATAGCCCCATTCCTTCCTGTCATCACTCTTTACCTATCTTTTTCAAAGTGACCCAATAAACTTTGCTTCATGCTTTAAGCAAAGATGGGCCCATGAAACTAAGCATCTGACTAAGGTGGGGGGGGCAGTACAACAATGACTTTAAAACAGAGATTTAGTATTTGTGAGTTTTTTCCACACTGATAGATGCTTGACTGATTTTATCTCATCATCAACCTTGGATGCTATTAGGAAGGAGATTGTCATTTACCATCTGTGATGTCCTGGCAATAACTTAGTATTGTTCTGAAAGTTTAATTTGAATCAATTTAATTCAGCAAACATTTATTAGTCTCATGAATGTTTGGCACTGTACTACAGAGTAGGGGATGCCAAAATGAACAATATAAGTATTTTAGTTCAGATGACTAAAGATCATATAAAATAGCAAGATAATATATTGAAAAGTACAATATAGGCTGGGACATGATAAGAAAGGTATGAGCAAAATGCTTCTTCATTTAATCACTTGCATATCAATAAATAATTTAGCATTTGTTATACCCCAAGAATATACTTTGTATGTTGAGTATATATTTGCTAACTAAACATATTTGGGACCTTTTCTTATGCTCATAAAGTTGATTGGAGAAAAGGAGTTATGATTAAAAGAAAAAAAAAAACCTTTTGACATGAGGGAAATTTTTAAAACCTATTAAATTAGGTGAGGAAAATGGACTCTTCTGGAAGTAACAGTTAAGAAAGAGCAAATAAGCAAATGGTAAAGGAAGGAAAGATTTTGCTGTACCAAACAGCTAATTCAAAGCACTCAGAAGAGGAAATACCATGGTCTATTAAAGGAAACTAAAGAAGACAGAAAGCTAAAGTACATGCAATAAATAGTGCACAAAGGCCAGATCATGTTGAGCCTTGTAGATGATTCTGAACACTGAATGAAAAATAGAGTCTGTCTGTCTACAGTGAGCCAAAGGACTCCACAAAAAAAAAGGTTCCCATTAGAAAATGATGAATAATATTTTGACAAGCATGCTGATGGAAAGTAGGGTTTGGGTATCAAAGCAATGCTATTACGAATGTTACGGAAGTGGTGGTTTGGACCCTAACAGATGTCAGGATATGAGTGAAGGATAACCCTCTGGCAACTGTGCCATTTGTCATGAAGCTGGAAGCACAAATTGGAATGCATTATGGACAATGTAAAGCAATGAATGGCTCATGAGGTCCAGGAAGAGGGTCAGAGACGCTATGACAGGCAGGCAGTGACATGATTGGAATTCCAATTCAGGAAATCTAATTTGGCAGCAGTGTACTGTTCATTGGTTCAGGCAGAAAGAGAAATTGCTGTCCCTAGAAATTGACATGGACAGCCAGATCATAGGATGAGGGCAATGGGATGAGCATCAGGACAGATACGATCACTGCCAGCGTAAAGGCTCTGAATACAGCAACTCATTGATGATGAGGATCAGGACAGGAAAATAGTATCAAAGAGAACTTAAGCTTAATTATAGGCATCTGCAGAAACCTTAAAATCACTACTGATAAATAATGAATTGTGGTTGAGCAAACTAATATGATATATGGGTATATGAAGGAGAAAGAGAGAGAGAGAGAAAGCGAGAGGGAGAGACACATATCACATTGATGTTGAAAAGAGAATATCCAAAGTACCCTGGGAAGAATCATGGAAATACTGTTGAGCATGGTTAAATGTAACCTAAGTGTATCAGCCAGTACTTGGATGCACTGGTTGAAAAAAGGAAAATCCAACCACAGAAAATATAGATGATAAGATGATAAGATGATAAGCTGCTTTCCAGGAGTCAGAAGTGAGGAAATAACAACCCTTAAAATGCAGGCATAGAGCATGAGAGGGACTGATCCCAGAACCAGAAGTCTGAGAGTATTGCATATAGAAACAATATTTGAACTTGTAGAAATGAAGAAAATGCTTGAGACAGGATGCAAAAAAAATTAAAGAAAGTAGGGAGGCGGAGGAAAAGATGGTAAAGGTAGTAAGAAAAGCAGTAGAAGGAAGAGTATAGGCATAAGCATTAGATCTAGAGATATCCAAGAAAGAAAGAAAGAAAGAAAGAAAGAAAGAAAGAAAGAAAGAAAGAAAGAAAGAAAGAAAGAAAGGAAGGAAGGAAGGAAGGAAGGAAGGAAGGAAGGAAGGAAGGAAGAAAGAAGGAAGGAAAGAAAGAAAGAAAGAAAGAAAAATATTCTTTAAAAAATAAACAAATGGGGCTGGAGAGATGGCTTAGGGGTTAAGGCGCCTGCCTCCTAAGCCTAAGAACACTGGTTCCAATCTCCAGCGGTTCCAATCTCCAGGTCCCACGTTTAGCCAGATGCAAAGTGACGCAAGGGCGCAATGCCATACTTTCCCACAAGGGGGCGCACACATCTGGATTTCATTTGCAGCAGCTGAGACACTGCTGGTGCGCCCATCTCTGTCTTCCTCTCTCTCTCTCTCTCTCTCTCTCTCTCTCTCTTTCTCTCTCTCTGTCTCTCTCCAAAAAATAATAAAAAATAAATAAATAAATGAAGAAGGTAAAATATGAGAGAGAATAAAGCATCCAGTAAAACAGGAAGAGAGAAGCATTGGGGATAGAGTAAAAGCTCAAATAACAAGATTAGGGTTACAATCTGTATGGCACACACATATATCTGAAAATGCCTGGGAGATTGTGTGTGCAAAGTGGATTGAGAAAATTTTATTGTGATTGAACAAGAAAATAATTACAAGCCCAAAACTGAAAATAAGAAGATTATTTGCCAAGTGTAAGTGGATGAAAAGAAGAAAACTGTAACTCATATTTTAAGTGAGGAACAGATTTCACCCAAAAAGATGTGTCCATGACAGTAGGAAATCCTACTGTGATATTTTAAATACAAAATCATTATTAATACAAATTACAGAAAAACAGAATGGGGGCCTCCTGCAGGAGACCCAGTACATGTCTCATGGTTATAAAGAAGCTCTTCAGGGGTTGGAGAGATGGCTTAGCAGTTAAGGCAGTGAAGCCTAAGGACCCAAGTTTGATTCCCCAGATCCCACATAAACAGGATGCACATGGTGCCGCATGTGTCTGGGGTTTGTTTGCAGTGACTAGAGATTCTGTTATGCCCATCCTCTCTTACATAAATAAATAAAATAAAAACCAAAACATAAAAATAAAAAAGAAAGAAGCTTTTCAGTCTTCAACCTAAATCTACCATGCATGTTATTTCCCATTCCTATTCAGTTCTTCAATAAAATATCAATCATTTTTTTTGAAAAAAAGAAATATAATTTGAATCAATCCAACATGAAGCATGGGTGTAATTTTTTTCAAGAAAGGTAATTTGAGAGATAAGAAATATGTTCAGGGTGAGAGAAGAGGGTCTAGATTCATTCTTTCACATGTAGTTATCTGATTTCCCCAACTATGAAGGGAAATGAGCTACCATAAATAACCTTGCAAGGTAGAGGTTCTATACATGTTATGGAGGGGAAACAAAGCAAAGTGATATAACAGTAAGCATAGCAGACTTAGCAAAGAACAAAACAGGGCTTGAAAAATCTCATGAACAGAATTAGAAAGGGTGAAAATTTTAAATGTTTATAAAAGATGGTACTAGATACATCTGGCTGAGAAAGATGCTCGTGAAATCTTTTCTTTGACTGGTACTCTTGATGAAAAGGTCTTAACAAACATCTTGATCATGGACCAAATGTCTTGCTCATAGATCAAAGATTAGTCAAATGTACCAACATGTGCTGTTTGCACACTGAGTATGTACATAACTAATAAAAAATGTTTCAAGTGTTTTAAGGGAAGATAAATATCTTCCTTTAAACCTAAAATGTCAAACTAATTATTGAGAAGTTGTATGTAACTTTCCAAAAAGTATTGGGGACACAAGTCTTCTGGATTTCAATTTTTTATATTTTTCAGGTTTGCAGATACTTATTGATAAATATATCTTATGAAAGGAAGGGGAAATTCCTATGTGTTTCATTTACACCTACATATATAATCTGAAGATACTTATACAGTATTTTTAATGCAGCTGTGTTTTGAGTGCAACCCATCACATGAGATCACAGGGGAAATTTTCCACTTTTGGTGGCATGAATGTTTTGGAGCTTACATTTTCATAATAAGGATGCTCAAAGTTATCAAAATAGATGGGTTGTGAATGTGTGCAATGGCATAGAACACATCTGTAGTCTCAAATATAAGAGCTAAACTTAAAATATGAAATTAAAATTACTTAATTCCAAACTTTGTGATTCTGTCAGTTTCCTTTAATGCAGAGAGGGAATTTTTTTTTCAACAGCTTACTAATTTGTTTTGTAGAAACATTTACGGAAGTTCAAATATTACTCACCTTGATATATCTTTTATTATAGTCACCTAAATGCAAAAGTCTTATCAAAGAAGAAGGGAAGTATGTGCCAAAACTAGGAATTAAAGTTGAGGCTCAAAGTATTTTCTCAGTAGCAAGTGCAGGTGCTGGCCAAGGGTTTAACTTTGACCTTCTTACAATGTGGTGTGCTTACAAAAGTGGTGTGCTTTCAACCCTTGGTTCCCAGCTGGTGTCAGTTTAGGAGGTGGGGACTTGCTGGAGGTGTGTTGTAGGGGATAAGTTTTGGGGTGTTGTAGCCTAGCTTCCCTCTTTGTCATTTGTTCAGATTACTTTTCTACTCCTGTTTTCCACCTGCTGTGGCAGAGGTGATGTCCAGACTCTGCTATGCCATGCTTTCCCGTACATTCATGAAACTTCTACTTAAGACTGTAAGCCAAAATAAACCCTTTTCTCCCATCCTCTGTTTTTTTTTTTTTTTTTTTGGGAGGTATATGTTTTGTCCCAACAATGCAAAGGTAACTATAACACAGGGTTATTGATACTAGGTGTAAGTGTGCTAGAATGAGAACTGCAGGTATATGTTATATACAGTGGTAAGAAAGGAGAACTCTAGGAACTTAAAAGATTATAAAGTTTATAGTTTTAGGAAATAAAGTCAAATTAAACCAAAGGGGAAGGAGAAATGGAATAACAGAGATCTCTATTACAGCAAACATCCAATTAAGATCATTAACCATCTACTGTTTACTACAGAGCAAAGCACTGTGCCTCTCTAAATGGCATAATGAGAGAATGATTGTGACTCCTATTGTCACTTTCCTGTCAGAAAAGGACACTAGGCTGTAGAGTTCTACTCCCAGAACACCGACTAAAATAGAGGGAAAACTTGGACATTACAGAACCAACTTCCTGCCCTATAACAAGGAGTCTGTGGGGAATGAGCAAGTCAAAATAAGCATACCCACCCAGGAGGAGCACACCTAAATGTGAATCAGCACACAGAACGGAGCTCTCTCATCAGAGGGACAAGGGCTGGCTCTGAGTGATCTCCATCACTCAGTCAGCCTCTCCAACCCTGACAATTGAATTAATTTGTAAGTCTATTCCTGCTAAATTAATATCCATCTATCTTCTCATGGGATCTTAACCTCCAATGGAAATGAAGTTTTATCTTTCCCAGCCATCCACAAAAGCTTTCAACAGGAACCAATATTCTAAAACAAGAAATTTTTTAAAACATCATGTTCAGATATATTTTACAAATATAAAATTTGTCAAACATCTTCCACCTAAAAACATCTTACTTTCAGCAAATTTCAAGATTTTGGCATAATTAATTACATATACACCAAAGAGAGTATCCTTAACTGCATGATGTTTCATATTGTTCAAAATATCTATTTACTTTACTGTGGACCAGAGTACTGAGAGAGAATAACATTAATAACAAAACCCAAACACAACCTCCAGTGAAGCCCTCAAAAGGACTACAATATAAGCACAATTGGATTGAATTTCAGGATCCTGTTTCAAATTCTTATTGTAAGTGTCTGTCTTGAGCTGTATGAATTGTGACATGTGGTCCCAATGAAACAAGGTGCTAGGGGTTCAATAAAGTCCTTGAATCCAAATAAATAAATAAATAAATAAATAAATAAATAAATAAATAAATAAATAAATGTAAAAACAAAGCATTTTAAAGAGCATAGGGTGTTTGACTTTTTTTTTTTTTTTTTTTTTTTTTGATTTTGCGAGGTAGGGTTCCAGGCTGACCTGGAATTAACTATGTAGTCTCAGGGTGGTCTCGAACTCTTGGCGATCCTCCTACCTCTGCCTCCCAAGTGCAGGTGTTTGACTTTCTGAGACTAGGTCATCTCACTGGGCCTATCCATTCTCCTGTGAATTTCATTATTTAGTTTTTATTTGCAGATGAATAGTTTCACTGTGTATATGTACCACATTTTCATTATCCATTAATCAGTTGATTGGCTTTTAGGTTGATTCCATTCCCTACCTATTGTGAATAAAGCAACAATAACATACAGATGAGCAAAAGTTCTTAGGTTATATGTCTGGAAGTGATATTGAAGGATCATATGGTAGTTCTATTTTGAGCTCTTTGAGAAACCTCCACACTGATTTCCATAATGGTTGCCCAGTTCACATTCACTCAACGGTGAATAAGGGTTCATCTTTTCCAAAATCCCTTCCAGGATTTGTGGTCATTTGATTTCTTGATGATAGCTATTCTGAGCTGAGTAAGATATAATCTCAAAGTACTTTTAATTTACATTTTCCTAATCACTAAAGATGTTGAACACTTTTTAAATTTTATTGGCCTATTGGTCATTTGTATTTCTTCTTTTGAGAACTCTCTTTTCAGTTACATAGCCCATTATTATTGGGTTATTTAAGTGTTTTTTAAAAAGTTGTTTGTAGGTCCTAAATATTAGTCCTATGTGGGATATATAGGTGACAAATGCCATTCTATAGGCTTCCTGTTCACTCAATCATATCCTTTATGATTCTGTGAGGTCTCGCTCTCTCTCTCCCCCTCTTGTTTCTATTCCCCTATACCTTTAATTAAGACTTTCAATACTATATTAAATAATATTGGAGAAAGTGTACACTCTTGTCTTGCTCCTGATTTTAGTGGAAATACTTTCAGTGTCTCCATACTTAATATAATATTTGCTATAAGTTTTTCATATATGACCTTACTTTGAGGTATTTTTGTTCTGTAGGGCTTTTATCATGAAGGGATGTTGAGTTTTCAAATGTCTTTTCTGCATCTATTGAGAAGATCATGGCTTAAGTCCATTTATTATTTTGTGTGTGCTAAACCATACCTGAATATTTGGAAAAAAAAAAAACCAACTTGATTATGAGTGGGTCATTTTACTGTGCTCTGTATTCAGTTTACAAGTACTCTGTTGAGAACTTCTACATATAAACTCATGAGGGAGATTGGTCTATATTTTTCTTATATATTTATTAGCATCTGTTTAACAAATTATGGAAATTTACTTTTATTATTTGTTGAAAATACTATGCCTTTAGACTGTAATTATCCTCCTTCTTCCATGCCTATAATTCTTAGATTTAACTTCTTCATAGTGTTCCAAATATGGTGAAATCCTCACTTTTATCTTATTAATTTAACTTTCTCCTTGTTGGAATGTTCCAAATCCTCTGTCATTTGTTAATGTTCATATATTCTGTCCTCTCCTTATTCAATTCTATCACTGAGATTTTCTTTGGGCATTTTTATTTGATTTACTGTGTTTTTCCTTTCCAATATTTCAGATGGGGTTTTCTTCAGTATTTATTTCTTTACTCATATCTTGTATTGACCTCCTTATTTTGCTAAATGACTTTGAGTTCTCCTGGGATTCCTTTGAGTCTTTTTGTTTCTTAAGATCATTCTCTCTCTCTCTCTCTCTCTCTCTTTTGAAATCTCTGTCTGGCTTTTCATCTATTTCACCCTTGCTGTAAGCCAATACTCTTGGATTCATAATTTTTGAAGGAGTTATATTGCCTTGATTGTTCATGTCTCTTGTAGTACTGCATTGGGATTTTCAATGCTCAGACTTTCTGTTTGTTTTATCAGCTGTGTTCTTGGGTGTGCAGTTCAGTCTATGAGCTCAAGGTGCATTTTGTGGCATCTATATTCCTTCCAGGGCAGAATACTAACAAGTGACCAAAACTGGTAGTTATACCTGCAATGCAAATGTCAGAGTAGAATTAACATGCTTTCCTCCTTGGTGTACTCTGAGCTTTTCTCAGGTGAATAGAGCTATGGATTAGGTGGTCTCAGTGCTGTGCGGCACGAAGGGGAGGCAAGTGGGAGCTTTTGGCTTTTTGTGATCTCTGGTGTCTTAGTATTGGCATATTGGGGAGGTAAGGTTGTTAAAAGCTGGCTGGAGGTAGAGCTCTAATGGTCTGAAGTTAATCTTATAGTTAAGATTACTCCTGAAAAATGGGAGATTTTTAGTAAGCTATCAGCATTTGAAATGTGCTTTCCCATAATAATACACTAATTCCTTTCAACCGCTTTGCTTTAACTTTTAATTTCTACTTTTACTATATTCATAAAAAGAAGATACATATGTATCATCTTGCAAAAAGAAAATATTCTACTTTTTATTCTCAACACACATTAAATCGCAATGACAATGAAAGAGAAAGTGAAATCAAACGTATTTCTTGTTATGTCATCTCTGCACTATAAACTCAATCCAAAAGATACATAAGATTTTGAGTTTTCACTTTAGAGAGAACACAATGCACTGGGTGATTCAAAACACTGGATTTATCTAGATTATTTATAATTGGTTTTGTAATACATTGTTTTGGGCAGATCAGATTGTCACATTTACTGGGCAAAGCACATAAGAAGAAGGGATTAAATCAAGGTTTAGAAGATCTTGTAATAATTCATCCAGAAATAATTTTTAAAAGTCACACAACACAGAGTCAACGAGCAAGTGAAGGAAGAGTGAAATACAGGAAGCAGTCAGACACACGTAGGAGTTGTTCATTGCTCATTCTGTAGCTCAGGTGAGGATGGACATTGGGTATTATGTAATGCACCTAAGCTACCAACTAATATTTATTTCCAGAAAAACCCTTTAAGAGAAAGTGCCCAGAAAATACAGCAATGGCAAAGAAATGGGACATTTGTTGGAATTAAGAATAAAAACTAACCTATACCTTGCCTATTCTTTTGAGTAGAAATCTGCATGAACATTGTCATTCTTGTGAGATAATTGAGGCATGTTCCTGGTGCAGACAGTAAAATGGGGAGAGATATCATTGCTCAGAGATCAGATATATCCTATAATAAACAATTTGTGTTTGATATATGAGTTATTTTATCCTTCTTCTACTTGTGGAGTAGGTTACAGTTCACCCTTACCATGATTGAAAGCATCACTACTTTCATTCTTAGCATGGATCAGAAATGTTAAACGCAAAGGAGAAGCACATTGCAATCCTCAGAGATTAAGATAATTGTGACATGTTCAAAAATCTATACCATGTCATGGAAGTTGGCAACAGAAGCATGTATAATTCTGAGGTACATTCTATAAAATTAAAAATATACAGATAGTTAATATGGATGGATTTTGCTGAATTCAGTAGACATTGAATTTCAATAGACCATGGTAAGTAATAACTGTTGTTATCATGGTATATGCAACTGTCCAGTTTGTGGTTATTTGTATACTACACAATTGCACACAAATTAAAAAAATAAACAGATATGGCTTTCTTATGTGCTCATACAAGTAAATACAAAAGAGAAATAAATATTATATATCCTACTGCTATATAACAAATATATTCCAAGTCATCAAGATGTAATGCTTCATCAGTCAACATAATCAGATACTTGTAAGTCATACCCTAGTCCTGTTCACATGATGAGACAAATCTCTTTTCTGTGGTTTTGCCTGTCTGCAGTGTGCATTTTACAGAATTGTGGTGATCAGGGTAGGTATTTGTGTTTAGGACTATTTTTCTATAGTGTTTTATTTTTGGATCGAGTCTTAAGGTTTCTTATTCTACATTAAGAGTTATCTTGATATTTCAGAAAAACAACACAAAAATATTATTATATATTCAGATATAATTTTAAAATATTAACATTAATTGAATTTTTCACAAAATCTTTGTCCCATTTCTCTTATCCTTTTATCAAATCTGAAGTTCTGAGTGACTGTTTTTACCACCATAACTCTGATCAGGTAGATGAGGATTCCTTATGTCAATTCTGAGGACCCCTTAACAAAGTGACCTTCAGAAACTCCAGCAGAATAAATAGCAGTGTTTGTACCTTATACCTCATTCTATTTCAAAGATTCTTAGAGAATATGTTATATCAGAAAAAAGGCACACATGACAGTAAGACTATTTATAGATTATAGAACTCAAACTGGGTTTACTGAGTTTGCAGACATATGAAATGGCAATGGTCATTTTTATACAGATCTGACTGACAAGAGTTTTCCTAATCCTGGACATTATGAGACTTCAAATCTCCTGAAAAGTCATATTTGTACTGTTTGTGGATCATGTCTTCCAGTCTCATTCTTTCTCTTATTTCTTTTCTTTTTGTAAACTATGAATTAAAGTAGAGGTGAGACAAAGATGAAAAAAATTCTCTTCCACATCACAGAATCATTTAATCTTAAGGCTGAAAATAAACATTGACTTGTGAACAAGAGTGTTATATTTCTAGTCTGCATTGCCACATTCTTTAATCCACCCCATCTTTCCAATTAAAGTGTCTACAACTTTGAGCATCACTAGATCTTTAAATTTTTTCTTGATAATATCAAAATGGACCTTCTTTAAATTTCCACCAGTTTGTCATAACTTGAGTCTTTGGTGTGAAATAGTATAATCTACCTCCTACCCACATAAAATTGTTCCACGTTAATGAGGCCAATCTTCTGTCTCAAATCAAAACAGCTAATTTTCTTCATATTAAATATTCCCTGTAGCAGACAGCTTTGCATTGCTGAGACGAATTTCCGGACCAGGCACAGTTATGGAGGAAGGGATTGATTGAAGCTTACAGATCCAGAGGAAGTTCCATAATGGCAAAAGTTGGCCTGTTTTCACAGATCCAAGCAAAGAGAAAAGAGAAGCCCAAGCCAAATAAATAAATAAATAAATAAATAAATAAATAAATAAATAAATAAAACACTACCACATACAAGCACACTTCAAGAACTCCAGCACTTTGCACATCTTTAGACTCAAATTGCAACTTCACCACCATAACCATAGCTTAGGCTTGTACCCTAAGATTCACCCAGTGATACTTCCTCCATCCAGATGTCTGGAAATCCAAGGAATTTTAATAAACTCTTGAATCTATTGAGGGCATTTATTCAAACTATCCTATCCCCATTTTTCATTTTTCAATTAAGTATTCTTTGATTATATCTTTTTACTTATTTTTGATTTGATCAAGTTAACAACCGGGTATGAGTTAACAAAGTAATGGGGTTCCCTGTGACATGTTTGATCCCCTACCTGTCAATCTCACTTGTCTTCTTCCCTCTGTCTTCCTTCTTCTGTTTTCATTACCTCTCCCTGGCAGTCCCTCTTCTGCTTTTAGGACAACTTTTTGGTTGTTTGTGTTTCCACATATGAAGAAAACATAACACTTTCTGTGTCTGGATTTATTATTTTTTTATATATGACAACCTCTACTTCCATCCATTTTGTTGGAATCACATGATGTTATTCTTTATTTAAATTTTATCAATCATTCTTCATAAGATGTGAGGTTGAGTTTTATCCTGATTGTATTTCCTACAAATGTACTCTGAATTCTTAGCATAAAAAAACCAAATATCATTACCTTCCTTCAGCTTGTCCTATGTAATAAATTCACGTTGGACCAGCAATTCCAACTTGCCAGACTAGGATCTCTGAATGTTTCCTTATGTTAACAAACTGTACATCCAGCTCAAATCCCAAAGACTTACATGGATGGCAACACATTTCATATTTGTTCCTTTGCAACTATATGATTGATTTTTATTTTATTTTGTGATATATATATAATTTTTTTTTTATTTTTTTGGTTTTGGTTTTTCCAAGGTAGGGTCCCACTCTAGCTCAGGCTGACCAGAATTCATTGTGTACTATCAAGGTGGCCTTGAACATACCCTAATCCTCTTACCTCTGCCTCCAGGGTGCTGGTATTAAAGGCGTGCGCCACCATGCCTGGCTAGTGATTGATATTTTAATCCATAAACAGAAGTTCACAGTCTTTTAAATTATTTTCAGATCTATAACTTCAATATAGTCAATCATCTTGATTCTTCCCATGAAATCTGCAGTTTTATAAATATTTTAATAACTTCATGGATAAAGACTTTACTCATTACTAGAAAATATACCATTGTATGATATTGATCCATTAATATTTACTCAAGTACAGTGTAGGAACATTTTATAATTTATGTAAATATATTCTGCCATGTTCACAAAACAGTGAAAAGTGGTCAGGTTCCCTAGTAAGATCTAAATATAACCAGCTACATTTTAATAACCTGTAAGGCTATACTTATGATGATGAAGATAAACCTTATTTTCATGATGTCATTCTTTTTTGTCCAAGCAAATTATATTAAATCTTTGTAATTATTATTTAATTTTAACATCACAGGTCACTCTTTCAAAAATTTTAAGAGTCTTTGCTGCAATCATTGTCCAATTCATAGCTTTGGCTTATAAAATCCAGAGTTTAGTTGAAAACTTTCAGGTGATTTTACTCTTTAGTGTCTAGTAATATTTACTGTGATTTCTTCTAGATCTGGCTGTTTTGCTGACATTAAGCCCCAGAAGCTACAGAGGAGTGTGAATGCATGTGTGCCTGCACACGAACATGTGTGTGTGTGTGTGTGTGTGTGCATGTGCGCGCGTGCGTGCATGTGTGTTCATGAATTCTTAACCCATCTTAGATTCCACTTCCCATCTAGTAGCAATGGCTTTGGCTTTTTATTTTACTTTTAAAATGAACAGATAAATGACTATGAGGGTAATCTCATTTTTAATATTTTTAATATTTATTTATTTGCAGAGAGAGGGAGGGAGGGAGGGAGCAAGCACCCCAGGGCCTCTGCCCTCTGCAAACAAACTCCAGATACATGTGCCATTTCGTGTATCTGGCTTTTAAAATCTAAAGCTATGCTCTTGGACATCCTGCGCAGCTTCTGCCACTTCTTTCTGGCACTCTTCCCACAGCCTCTTTAATCTAATAACCTCATGGGAAATGATTGGATTTTATTTTCCTATGATCTATAGACGAAGCTCTTGCCAAATTCATTGTATGGGTCTTTTGCAGAAATATTTATTTCTCTCATTGAAACTCACAGACAAAATTTCACCTTGTAACATATTGGACAGTCATTCTTTCTCGAATCTAAGAGCCATAATTAAGTCTATTCTCTTTCTTACATGTTGTTAGCTTGCCTTTCTATTTAGAATAGTGGAAGATAGAATTCAATTTGCACAGAAAACTGTTTCCTTTGAATAGTGGACAGAACAATGAGCATTTTTTTCACACCTAGGCCATGAGAATTCATACTCTATAAGACAATTTTAACTTCTTCCAACTGCTGCTACTTTGAAATAGTTGTACTGTTTATTTGTATATTTTATTTTATTTTCATTTACTTATTTGAGAGAGAGAGAAAAAAATAGACACATCAGGGCCTGCAACCATTGTAAATGAACTCCAGACACATGTGCCACTTTGTGCATCTGACTTATGTGGGTACTAGGAATTAAACTTGGGTCCTTAGGCCTCATAGGCAAGTGCCTTAAAAGCTAAGCCATCTCTTCAGCCCTGTACTGTTCATTCGTCCATTGTTGTATGACTCTAAATATTTTCCTTATTTTAAAACTCCTTTTTAGTTTGATAAATTATAGGTAAATTTACTTTATTTATGCTTATCCTTTCTGTATTCTGAAATACTTAGATTTAAATATTAATTATATTCCTGGAAGTAAGGCTCACACTAGAAACAAAATAATGATACAGAGCAAAAGCGTCTGTTTCCCGGACCTCCTTATGCTATGCTGCCCTTTACCAACTCCACAGTAAACATGGTATTGTGCTCATATAAAGTTCTTATCCTATGACATTGTGTCAATGTATTTGCATATTCACAAGGAAGTATAAATAGCTAGAAATTGTTGGGGCTGGAGAGATTCCTTAGCAGTTAAGGTGTTTGCCTGCAAAGCCAAAAGATCCTGGTTTGATTCTCCAGGACCCACATAAGCCAGATGCACAAGGTGGCGCATGCATCTGGAGTTCGTTTGCAGTGGCTGGAGGCCCTGGTGTGCCCATTCTCTCCCTCTTTCTCCTCTCTCTCTCTCTCTCCCTCTTTCTCTCTCTCTCTCTTTTCTCTGCCTCTTTCTCTCACTGAAGTAAATAAATAAAATATATTTTAAAAAAGAAGTTGTTCATCTTTGTATACATCGATAGTAATAAAAAGTCAGGAAATCAAAGGTCAATCATTTGTTAATTCACTTAAAAAACTCATAATTCAGGATTTTAATATGGTAACTCTATGTCAGGCACAGGGAGTATATCAAGCCCAAAAATCCAAAAACTCTTATTCCTGTAGGAGAAAAAGTGCTGGAAAATGTAAGAGAAACACAAAGAATATCAAAACAAGACATTAGTTATTTTTTCTAGTATTTTTTTTATTTTGTAGGGTTTTTTTTCTATTTTTAACATTTTCATACATGGACACAATGTATTTGGGTTTTATTCCTATAAATGACTCTTTCTCAGCTCCTCCATCTCCCATTAACACCCTTCTTCCCCATGAATCCCAATCTTACTTTCATGCCTCTTCTCCCCATTAAGTTGTTAGGGTTTCTTGCACAATCATGGGAGGAACATGTACACTGTAGAATGGGCAGCTACCAGTTGCTACACAACTGATGAACCTGACTCCCCTGGCACCTCCAACCAGTAAGTGCCATCAGATATGCTGAAGGTCTGGGGTCTTATGAAGCCTTCCCTTATTGATGATTAAGTATTAACAAGATCCATCTTGTGCAAGAAATCATCAGTGCCTAGCTTTCTTCATACCAGAAAGTGCTATGCAAACTGATGGTGGATAAAAGCCATCAACAGTCCTGCCCAGTTATGCACCTTGTGTTCTTCACCACAGACCTGCTGGGCAAACGTAGCATGAATGTCACACAAGTAACCAACTGCTCTCTGATTGGATTTGATGTCCACTCCATACAAGGGATTTCATGACTGGTATTGTAACTGTAAAACACGGCCAAAAGCTTATAACTAAGAATGTGGGACCCAGAGGGTATCCTAGCACTGTATGAATTCTAAATGGACAGCATATCAAACTGCCTTCGAAATATCTATATTTGTTCCTAGAGATTCGTACTGCTTGAAGACTACATTGCAGAAGTTTCTTACTGTAATGGGCAGTGGTTAATGCAGAGATGATTAGCTGGCAAAATTGCTGAAAATAAGTGCATATTATGTACTCAGCCTCAAACAGAACAGCTAGCCCGCCCCCTCCAAGGCTCAGGAAACCTCGCATAAGAGATGCCAGAAAGAATGTTAAGTACAGGATGGTGGCGGGGAGGGCTACAAAATGCTGTCTTCTGGATATGGTATGGCGATTATATTCATAAACTCAGAGAAGCTATGCCATACTGCATTTGATTAAATTTTAATTATAATTTTGGGATAGATAGCCCCAAACAAACAAACAAACAAAAAATCTGTAGAAAGAGTATGCCATGCAGAAAGCCTGTGAAAAGTGTATGAAATGGCATTCTAGGCATAGAAACTTTTGTCAGATTGTTCACACAATAAAAAATTCCCCTGTGGGAAAGTGGCTGGGAAGGCTCCAGCTATGGAGTCAGCACAGGCTCTGCACTAAGCTGAAAGTTTCATCTTTAAAATTATGAGGAGTTTCGAGAGTTTTGCATAGCTGGCACCGTCACTACTCCTCTTGGCCCTCTCCTGAGTCTAATTGAGCTTTATATCATCTGCACCTTCAATAAAATCACTCTTTTTTTGTTATAGAGAAATACAGGCTCACAATTTGGGCTTAGTATGTTAGTCTAAATTTTGTTTATTAATTCTGTGAGTTCATGATAGTGCCCATGAAATAGCCATCTTTATAACTATGTTCACATATCAGTTAGCTATATGCATAGAATTTTCAGATTTTCTTATTAAATTTGTTAGTTCCTGACAGTGTCTATATAATAATCATTATTATACCTATATATGTATGCATCACTTACCTATTGACATAGAAATTTCAGATTTCTAAATTTCATATTTATGAACAGGATTCTTGTGTAATCATGGCAAATGAGAATACATCTCCTATTTAATCTGGGATCTAGCAGAAACTTTATTTGCTATATTTCTTGCCAGAATTATCATTTACCACTGTGTGATGGGTCTTTTCAGAAAGGTAAGTAAACTGTTTAGCAGGGGAAAAAAAAGCTCCACTTTACAGAAACAAAGTAAAATTAACATCTGCAAATACACTACTGGATGTTGTTAGTCTCCAGGTGTCATAGGTATTTTTTAGAGATTTATGAACTGACTTAGTGCTTTTAAACAGCTATTCATTTCTTACTTGGCCCCAAAAGAATATTATTTTTCATGATTTTTTTTCATTATATTAAAAATAAGAAATAGGGCTGGAGACATGGCTTAGCGGTTAAGGCTCTTGCCTGCAAAGGCTAAGGACCCAGGTTCAACTCTCCAGGTTCCACGTAAGCCAGGCACACAATGTGATACAAATGCACAAGATTGAACATGCATAGGTGGCACACACGTCTGAAGTTTGATTACAGTGACTGAAGACCCTGACATGCCAATTCCCTCTCAAAAGAAAGAAAGAAAGGAGAGAGAGAGAGAGGAAGGAAGGAAGGAAGGAAGGAAGGAAGGAAGGAAGGAAGGAAGGAAGGGAAGAGAGAAAGAAAGACCTTAAAATTTCCAATGCTTTAGTTCAATATCCTGCTGGCTGATTTCTACTTCCAACTTTTATTTCTAAGAAATTATACTAACTACTTCATAATGGCAGCACACAATCTAAAATGAATGTACATGGTAATTGAAGAGTGAGCAGCAGCCTGCCAGAGTAGCAAAGAATGTCACATGCAATTAACTGGTTAAGCACAGGCTTAGCTCACATACTGTCTGCTCTATGGATAAAGCACTGTAATCTGTTTTGTTCACCACAGTGTCCTGTGAGCCTCAAAACATGCAGGCTCATAGTAGTTCTTTTTTGAATAGTCATCTATCTGGATTAATAGGGAAGAAAGTAAAGAAGTGAAACTAAAAGAAGTTACAATATTTTCTCATTCATAATTTAATTTGTTCTCCTCCTTTTCTCCTTTGCTTTGTGTAAGCTCTCTCTCTCTCTCTCTCTCTCTCTCTCTCTCTCTCTCTCTCTGTGTGTGTGTGTGTGTGTGTGTGTGTGTGTGTGTGTTGAGGTACTACTCATGGGTTTATTCCTCATGGGAAAGACTTGGAAATATATACACATATCCTAAGACTCCGTCCCTTCTCTCTCTCTCTCTCTCTCTCACACACACACACACACACACACATTATAACATGTAACAAATTAAGAACAGTGTTTTTCATTTATATATTCCCATGTTGCTTTTCAAGGCCAGTGCATGGAAGTCACTGCCAGCCAAGTTCCCTATTCTAGGATACATGGCATCAGCTTTCACAAACGGATTTATTTTTCCTAGGCCTTGTGTGAAAGTAGGTATTTCTGTTTAGGAGTTACTGCCCAAGAAATAAATATTTTGACAAAAAAGAAATGCATTTTTTGGTCTTTCTTCCAGCATATCTCTTGCTTAGTTAGAAACTGGAGAACCAATTACCAGTGTGGTTCTCCTGCTGTATTCTTACGTGTTTTTCTTGTCTGTGAAAATGTTTCCTGTCTTTCTGATTATAAATGTTGCTGGGTATGATGTGTGAATCAATCCTGCGCAGACACAGTGGAATGAAAGGTATAATGGTGGAGGAGTGAAGTGTGGATGAATTATTCATACCTGACAGCATGCAGGATCCAGCTCTATCAGGCAACGTTCTGTGGCAGAGAAGGCCTCAAAGGCTTCCTCCATTCATCTGCAGCCGCCCTTTGTGTTTCTGCTTGGGTGGCAGAATCAGTCATTCAGAATGAGTGATAACACAGATATGAAAATATGTAGGTATTTGTCATCACCAAATATCCATTCAGCAAATTCTCACCGAGTTCCTGTTCTAAGTCAGCAGGGTGTTCAGTGCTGTGATTGCAAAGAAAAAGGGGGTACCACAATCTCTGGCTCCACAGAGCTTATTGCCTCAGGTAGAGATTCACGAATTAATTACATCTCAGTGTAACACATGATTTAAAGAAAGCACACTCAAGAAGGATGCGAGCAGAAAGAGAGGGTACACCACCACATAATGGTTCAGAACAGGTTTTTCTTAAAATCAATGAGCATAACAGCCAAGCAGAGCTCATACGAGTCTGAATGAGTTCATGTCAACATGTAGTGAGACATTTGCCAATGTGTGACAACTTTAATCTAGGAAATAACTTTCTTTTTGACATAACCACAGCTGTGGAGTTTAATTAGGACCCGCATCTTTCATGAAATAAGGTACATGGGATACGAGTTCAAATCAACCTTATAGAAGAGAGTTGACAGAGTGCATGGTGATGAGCCCTTGTTATTTAAAAATTAGATGTCTAAGTAAAATTGTAGGCAGAGAACCTGGATTCAGGATTTGCTCTATAATAAAACTATTTGGGTTTAAATATGGGTTCTGTAGCATGGTGTTGGACATGCTTTTAACATCATTATGTGCAGTTCCTATCTGCCAAGTTAGATTATCTTTCAGTGATGTAAGAATTTAAGAGCATAAACTGCAAGGGCTGGAGAAATGGCTCATGGATAAAGCTCTTGCCATGCAAGTATGAGTGCCAGAGTTTGCATCCTCAGAACCCACTACAGCAGGAATCTATAATCCCAGTGCCCCTATAGCAAGATGGAAAATAGAGATAGGAAAACTCCCAGGAAGGTTGTGGACAAACTAGCCTAGCAAACACAGCAGTGAACAATGAGAAACTGCACAAAAATGGTGGAAGCCATGTGTCCACACATGCACACACACAGAAACCAATTATTTTTGCCTCTATAAATAGGTTTATTTAGGAGTGAAAATAATACCAGCCATCAAACTTTCAAAGAGAGCAGTTCTTCTTCACTGTAATTAACAGACAAGTGTTTTTTTTTTTTTAAGTTCTATTTATTTGTGGACAAACGTGTGTGTGTGTGCGCACACATGCATGAGGGCCTCTTATTGCTGCAAAGGGATGTGAGATACATGTGTTACTTTTGTGTCTGCTTTATGTTGGTAGTAGGGAATTTAACCAGGCCTGACTGCTGAGCCATTTCCCCGTTCTGGCAAGCAATTTCCTATTCAGAGAAGAATTTCTCAAAGTGTGTTCCAGGGAATAGTAAGTTCTATGGAAAGAGTTCCATGTTAAAGTACATTTGGAAGAACTATATACACCCCAAGCATCCTCTTTTTTCTTCACAATCCCCATGGGGATTGTGAGTCATGCATTGTGGGGGCAGCCATCGTTATGGGGAGGGGCAATATCTCTGTGCATAATGTCCCAGCTTACGGCTCTAACAATCTTTCCATCCCCCCTTCCACAAAATTCCCTGAACCATGTTGGGTGCATTTTAACTCTATTTCAGTGATGGGCTCCTTAGGGGCCTCTGAATCTCTGGTTTGGTAGGTGTTGAGTGTCCTCAATGTTTTTAAAGAAATAAAATAAGCTTTAAAAACAGGTTTACCCACCCCTTACACAGAAGAGAGATTGATGCATTCATAACCCCGTAGTGGGTTCCAACAACCCCACTAATGAGGGCAGGGAAGATGGGATATAAAACGTGAAGGTGAGGGAAAGGATGTGACACATGATTTGGTCATACAGTAAAGTTCATAACTAGTAACCAACATGAAAAAGGCAGCTGTATGCACATTCAGTCACCTGCTTTTACAGATTACTATGACTTCATGTTGACCTATCATGGTTTGAGCATTGAGAAAAGGTTATGTTATACACTTGTATTTATAAAGCACTTGTTTGTTAATCTCCTCTTCTGTTTGGACTTGATATTTTTTAAAAGCTATAAGAATATATTTCATTTAGGAAATTAAGTCCAATGTAAAAAAATCTATTTTAAAATGTGTAGGTTTTAGAATTAAAATGGTCATATTAACCTAACAATATGAGAATTTTAAATGTTACATTTTACTATACATCATCGATTTGATTTTCATTGCATTTCTATATTAAGTCAGCTTTTTATTATTATAATCACCCAGTAAAACAAGGCAAATTGCAGGCTTCATTTTTTCTTTCTTTTTTTTTTGCCAAAATGTGTTTAAACAAATTCAAATCTTTATCAAAAGAGGGTGACCTTTCGGCCTCATAGTTACTTGAATTAGTCTTAGCAAAATCACATGGTTTAGGACAAAGACTATTTGATTTATCCTGAAATCAGATCAGGAAAACCCATGGGAATAACCCTTATTTTAAGGTACCTTGTAGAAGACTTCAAATTAATTACTTAGAGCCAGGTGTGGTGGAGCATGCCTTTAATCCCAGTCCTCAGGAGGCAGAGGTAGGAGGATCGCCGTGTGTACAAGGCCACCCAGAGATGACATAGTGAATTCCAGGTTAGCCTAGGCTAGAGTGAGACAAAAAAATTAATTACTTAGGTTTATAATATAAGCAATCAGTTCGTCTCTTTTCTTTATCTGTGTGTACAAATGCACATGCACATAGGAGTGTGTGTGTGTGTGTGTGTGTGTGTGTGTGTCAGAGGACAACCTCCAGCATCATCCTTCAGAAATGTCATATACATTTTTTGACACAGGGTCTCTCCTTGGTCTACAGCTTGCTCAGCAAGGTAGACTGGCCCCAGAAATCCACCTGCTCTTTCTCTACAGCACTGGGATTACAAGCAAGCACCATCGCTCACTGCTTCTTCTTATGTGGGTTCTGGGATCAAATTCATTTTCTCATGCTTGCAGACAAGCACCTCGGTGACTGAGCTATGTCCTCAACTCTTGATTTTTGATATGTTGAAAATATAACCTATTGGAATTGGAGTGCTAAAATATGCAAATTATTCAAGCCTTTCTATCCCACTATATTAGTAAAGGTTCTCTGAGGGGAAAAAAAATGAAAGAAAGAGAGACAGAGAGAGAACTAAAATCTGTAAGGTGTACTGATAGGTTGACGACACAAAAAGAGTCAGTTATCTGAGGTTTCAAGTCTGAAGACTGCTGCAGAGTTTCTCCTTCACTGGTGTCGGTGAGTCTTTTGTTCCCCTGAGGCCTCAGAAGATGGATGAAGCCCACCTACATCATGGAGAACCATCTTGTTTGACAGTAGACAGATTTGAATGGTACACTCACCCAAAATTCCTTTCACAGAAGCATCATTTACTGGTTCGACTCCATTGTCTGTTCTCATCAGATTGAAGCAGAATATTAAACTGTGAACTTCCCTTGAGATGGGAACCATTTGAGAGATGGTCTCAGACATCAAATAGATGGAGATGAGCAGTGGTGGTGTCTGAGTAGCCCCAATAACCTGGAAACATGCTAACATCTATTCCCTACTGCTCACCTGGCCCCACGTAACACCTCACACATATTAGTGACCGATGTACAGACTTCAGTGAAGTAGAAGAGGAGTGTGGGGAGATAACACAGGCCAGTTGCTTTACATATGTTCTTCCGGGTCTTATAATACTATCACTCACTTTCCTTGGGAAGAATGCTTTTGAAGGGCAGAAGTTAAAATTATTCCAAAAGAAGTGGAGTACCCTGGGACAATATATCCTCGAGACATGAGCTGACCACTGCATCCATGACTTAGCAGTGGAGGTAATTCCCTCCACAAGATCTACACAACACCGACATGACACAGATTGGAGGAGGAAACAGAAGGAGAGAGGCAGAAACAGAAGAAAGGCTACTTGGAAAGAGAATGGGGTTCAGTGAAATAGGAGTGTGGGAGAGTTCAAAATAAAGTAACTGGGAGGGGAGTATGATCAGATTACAGTATGTTCATCATTCATAATTCTCAATGAAAAAGAATTGTAAAATCCTATTATTAAAGGTCAGATAAATTTTGTAGGGGACAAACAAGAAGTCACATTCAGATAAGATTCTCCTTTCAAATCAGAACAGACATGGTCTACAGTCTGACTGCCGAAAAGACTTAAAAATGATGCAAGAGATGGGATTAGAAGTAGTCTAACAAACCCAAATACATTTCCTAAAAATTTCCACCTAAAAAATCACTCTTGTTTTCTACAAGTTATGTGAAATTTGGATCTTACCTATTTCTTTCATATTTTTATTTTATGTGATCTCTTACAATGACTCACAAAAATGTGACAGCCCACTAGTAAAATAGCCCATCTGTATTAAATGTGGTTGCATTATCCGTCTAACCAGAAAGCCAATGAGACATCATCTGCTATCATTTTATATATTAACATATCCATTTGCTGCCTAAGATAAACACATCATCCAAAAATTATGCAAACACCCAGAATATTTTTTCTCCAAAACTGAAAATATCAAGATTCTATAAATATTTTTGATGTGGTTGTTTATGGCAATGGAAGATATGTTTTGAGTTCAGTGTGTGTGTTTTGTAGCATCCTCACTGATTTCACCCCCATGATGCTCTCAATAATGAGATGCACTAAGCCATAGTGAATTATGGGAGACTGCTTTGGCCACTTTTGAAAATCTTTATTTCCAGCACTTTGGAGGCTAAGGGAGGAGGATTGCTGTGAATTCAAAGCCAGCCTGAGACTATATAGTAAATTCCAGGCCAGCCTCAGTTAGAGAGAGTCCCTACCTTGAAAAACAAAACAAAAAGTCTCTACTCTTTACTCTTGCAACTATAAATACTGGATTTTTCTAAGCTATTATCAATTTTCAACCCATATCTAAGAAACATACAATTACCTCTTGCTTCTTTGATTACTCTCTATTTGGTAACTGAATTATATCTTAATAATTATATAAATGATGAGTCTCTCAAGCTCTAACATTTAATCATTTTGAAATAGTTCATTCTTTCCACAAATACATATCACACATGGCTCTATTCCCAGATGCATTACTTTTCAGGTATCTTCAAAATACATTCTGTATCAGCCCCCTTCTCACTACCATCACTACCTAAGCCACTGGCGTTCATCTGAGAGAAGGCTGTCCCTCCCTCACACTATGCCTCCTACTTTATTGCCATTGGATCTACTTTCCACAGAGGAGTCAGTCCTGTTAAAGTGAACTGAACATCTCCCTTCTTATGTTACCTATATTATTCTTATTAAATTAATAGGCTACATCTGTACCATGACTGAGGAGATGTGCAATCTGGGTTCTCCTCTTGAGTTCACATGTACTGACTTTAGCCTACTTTCACTCTACTCCAGATTCTCACTTACTTGTCGTTCTTATATAATAAGCAACATCCTCCTGCCTCAGGGTCTTTTTAGAGAGAGAGAGAGAGAGAGAGAGAGAGAGAGAGAGAGAAGAGTGTCTCACCCACTGCAATCAAACTCCAGATGCTTGTGCCACCTAGTGAGCATGTGCAATCTTGTGTTTGCCTCACCTTTGTGTGTGTGGCTTACATGGGATATGGAAAGTGAAACATGTGAAGCACAGTGCTTTCTTCAGTGACTTCTTTCTGTAGGAGACATTTTGTCAGAGAAAGTTTTTCTAAAAACTCTATTTCTGGGAAGCAATTCCTTGTTCCCCTGAACTGGCCTTGATTTTTGCATAGTTGCATCTAATGGCATAAATTCAACCTTTTATCTAATTTTCTCCTCTCACCTTATGAAATAAAAGCTTCATGGGCATAGGTTATTTGTATATTTGTATAGTATAATAACTCATACTTTTAGTGCCTAACATATAGGATACAGTTAAAAAAAAGTCTGAATGGGGATGGGGAGATGACTTAGTGGCTAAAGTACTTGCCTACAAAGCCTAAGGATCCATATTCTACTCTACAGATCCTACATAAGCCAAACATGCAAAGTGACACAAGTGCACAAGGCCACACATAAGCACAAGATGGCACATGTGTCTGGAGTTTGATTGCAGTGGCCAGAGGCCCTGGCATGCCTGGCATGCCAATTCTCTCTCTCTCAAATGAATAAATGAACAAATTTTGAATGAAGAATAGAGTAAAAGCTTATGAAGATAAAAGAAAAATATGTCATTCAGTGATACATGTTTGTATTTTAAACTCAGTGTTATTAAAAATAAGTTTTTAAGCTTATAAAAAGTTATAGCTGGAGAGATGGCTTGGCAGTTAAGGCTCCTGCCTGCCAAGCCTAAGAACGCAGGTTCCAATCTCCAGGACCTACATTTAGAAAGACGCAAAAAGTGATGCAAGGACACAATGCCTCACTTGACCACAAGGGGGCGCATGCGTCTGGAGTTTGCTTACAGTGGCTGAGAGGCCCCTGGTGAGCCCATTCTCTCTCTCTCTCTATCTCTTTAGCTCTCTTTCTATCTCTCTCAAATAAAAAAAAGTTATAGTAAAATAAGATTAATTTATCATTGAGAAGATAATTTTGGCACTACTGGGGATTGAACCTGAGACTTGTGCATGGCAGGCAACTGTTCTGCCACTAAAGTGCATTATCACCTATTTTTTTTTATTTTGACACAACCTCATTAAGTTGCCCAGCCATGTCTCAAACATGATAGATTGGCCAAACATACCTTCAACTTGTGATCTTTCTGCCTCTGCATCCCTAGAAGCTGGGATTACAGTTCCTCCAATGCCTGATTGAAAAAAGAAAATTATGTAATAAGTGTAGCTCAAATGTACATTGTTAATAAAGTTTATGGCCATTTATAGTAATGTTCAGGGTCTTCTTGCTCACTTCTTACTCACTCCAAGCAACTGCTAGTCCCGTTGACTCTATTCATTGTCAGCACCTGTGGTAGTTTGAATGGCTATCCCCCAATATATACAGGAGTTTTATCCAATCTTAAAATTTAGATCTGCAGCTGCCTTGCTGGAGGAGGTGTCATTGTGGGCAGATCCTGGGTTCCAGCCCTAAGGCAGATATTAATTCCTACCTGAGATATACAAAGTGCTGGAGCTTGTCCTGAGTTCCTGAAATGTGCTTACTTATGGTGTTGCTGGTGGCTTCTTGCCACTCCACATGGTTGTGTGAAAGGGGCTCAACTTCTTCTGCCACTATGGAACTTCGCTTCTATCTGTAAGCTTCAACAAATCCCTTCCTCCATAACTGTGTCTGCTTTGGAAGTTCATCCCAGCAGCCTGAAGCTGCCTGCTACAAAATTGGCACCAGAGTGTGGGAAGTTACTAACATGAATCTGACCAGGTAGAGTCTTAGTCCACACTGTCTGCCTGAAATTGGGCAGTGTCCACCAATGCTGATGTCAATGTGGGTTGTACCTGAGTGTCACAGCATCATAGCCCTGCATCAGCATCAGCTGGTATTCTAGGATATCCCAAGATGATCACAAGGCTGGCATCATGGCAGCTGGAACTTGTCCCGCCACTGTGCAGGTCTCCTATCAATGCTAGGACATGTCTACAGATGCTGCCTGAGAGCACTGGTATGTCATTCGGAATCTGTCTGGTTTGGGGTCTCACTATGGTAGGCCTGCTCTGAGCAACAAGGCACATACCTGTCCTAGCTTTCATGTCCTGTTTTCCAGTGAATACCTCAGCTCTGTGAATGTCATGTGTACTGTGAATACATGTTCAGATCCTCATATTGGAAGCCCTCAGGCAACTGTCATCTTGATCCCAGACTCCCAACAAAAAAAGGACAGAGCCTCAATGTGTGTGTGTGTGTGTGTGTGTAAATCATACATTTATAAAAGATTGATTTTTTTTTCTTTTTAAATTTTTTTAAATATATTTTATTTATTTTAGAGAATGGTCACACCAGGGCCTCTAGCTACTGTAAATGAACTCCAGATGCTTGCGCCATCTTGTGCATCTGGCTTATGTGGGTCCTGGAGAGTCGAACCAATATCCTTTGGCTTTGCAGGCAAATGCCTTAACTGCTAAGCCATCTCTCCAGCCCAAGATTGATTTTTAAAAAGCATTTTCCTTGATTTAAAGGGAGGTCTGCACTAAGAAGATATGTGAACTAGCTAAGTCATTTGTGTCCCAGTTTTCTCCATCATAAAATGAGAAATGTAATTGTATATGCACTACATAGAGATGTTGTGGGATTAAGTTCCCATATTTGAAGCAGTTACAAAATTCCTGATCTACTTCCAAAAAATTACAGTGAACAGTATATTGTCAGCAAATTCTAGAACATGTTCTTTGGGTCCTCTCTCTACAGAACGTTGCTCACTTCTCTAGGTGAGTGGCTGAACTGATAATTTACAGCATTCCTATCTTGGGATAGTCATATTTTAAGTGAATGATCTTGGAGAAGGTTTTGTACAACTTCTCCATGTCTCTGTCATTTCTAACACTGGGATAAGAATCCTGATTACCCTAGGGGTCAATGGACATTACACAAATAATTATCTTAAAATACTTTCTAGTCACATTAAAAAAACATTCAATAATATTGCCTATTAACATTGTTCTCTCATCAAATTATTTAAAAGGTATCTCTAAAGGGAAAGGTATGGCACATGGATTCTCAAAATCTCAAGGTGAATGAAATGCAGTTACTTCGCAACACTGCTCATTGCTGTCTAGTAGTAATTCTCCCAGAGACCTAACTCAGCCATTGTAACCTGTCTTGATGTTCCCACCCCATTCTACCATCTATTTTTGCCATAATATATTTTTAATTTTCCTTAGAAAGGAAATTCTAATTGGATTTACTAAGGAGCCTTCTCTTTTCGGGCTCTATCTTCATTCATCATCATTGTAGGAAAAAAATATCATTTCAAATGCTAAGTCAAGAAAGAAAAATGCTGGGAATAGCCACTGTATTAACTATAACTGACATGACTGGTGGCCTTGACAAAAAAATATTGCCTGACAAAAGCAATTAGAATGATAAAGGTGAAAGTTAATTGGATTAAAAGTGATAACAAGCCAGGCGTGGTGGCACACGCCTTTAATCCCAGAACTTGGGAGGCAGAGGTAGGAGGATCACTGTGAGTTTGAGGCCACCCTGAGACTACATAGTTAATTCCAGGTCAGCCTGGACCAGGGTGAAACCCTACCTCAAAAAAACAAAAAATTAAATTAAATTAAAAAAGTGATAACAGAGGGCTGGAGAGATAGCTTAGCAGTTAAGGCACCCACCTGTGAAGCCTAAGAATGCCCAATCAATTCTCCAGGTCCCATGTTTAGCCAGACAAAAAGTAACGCAAGAGTGCAATGCCGCACTCACCAACAAGGGGGTGCATGTGTTTGGAGTTCATTCACAGTGGCTGAGAGGCTGCTGGCACACCTATTCTCTATCTCTGTCTCTCTATCTTTTTCTCTCTCTGCCTCTCTCAAATTAAAAAAAAGTGATAACAGAAGAGAAAAATAATAAAAGCAGTGAGTTTAGATGCATTTTTTTAACTTCTTTTTATTTTTGGAGAGAGACACACAGTGAGACAGAGAGAGAGAGAGAGAGGGAGACAGATAGAGAATGGGCGCACCAGCAGTCTCTCAGCTGCTGTGCAAGAAATCCAGATGCGTGCTCCCCCTTGTGGGCAAGTGCAGCATTGCACCCTTGCATCACTTTGCATCTGGCTAAACGTGGGACCTGGAGATTGGAACTGGGTTCTTAGGCTTAGCAGGCAGGCGCCTTAACAGCTAAGCCATCTCTCCAGCCCTAGATGCATTTTTAAGGACCAATTTTTATGTGCAGTGATCTCTATGTCTGGGGTGATACAGAGAAAGCCCCATAGGCAGCATCTCTCCTATGTTGTGCCCTCAGTAAACACCTTAAAGAAACTCCAGAAGATGCACTCTTAGTCCACATCTTCTTTTATAGTCTTCTAAACTTATCATTAAACACAAAAGTCTAATTATTCCTTCTGATTCTTCTAAGTATAGGTGATATTTTAACACAGACCAGTAATTCACTTTTACTACTGGATTAGGGTGAAGACACCATAGAGGCAGGAAGGTTCTGGAAGGTTCTCCTTGTCATTTTGTCACCGGGGTCAATGTATCATAAGAAATATGGTTTATATGGCCTTGTTTGCTCTATTCTAAAATTTGAATTTTTCCTTGAATGTTATTTCAAGTTCTGTGAACTACTCCTTTCAAACCTCTGTCTTCAAACTTGCCATCAACATTTCTCTGGGGAGGAGGAATTATGTTGACCTTATGGAGTTAATTTTATATCTTCCATTTCAACGTAGAAGATGTGTGGCCCATAACCCAATAGCATTCATGCTGACAACCTATACATCGTTCCAGTGTTGGAAGTGATTTGATTGGAAATAACCTCAACAGTGAACTCCAAATATCATGCTATGAAATATAACAGAGAGAAGAAAATGAAAAAAATGATCTGTGTCTTCCTATGTCTCTGTTTCCATCTCTCTCTCTCTCTCTCTCTCTCTCTCTTGCACACATACAGAGTGAGAATATCTGCATATAAAAATCATCAACCCATGCTGATAATCTCAGTGAATTTTCCTTTTTTTTAAATTTGTCTCTACTTTCAAAGTAACCAAATGTCTAAATAAATGTTGTGAACTTTATGCTGGTATTTCTTCTCGCGTCTCAAGCTACAAATGCCTCTAAGCAGCCTGTTTTTGTATAAATTATAGTTTGTGAGAGCTTGGAGCTCATTCAAAATGGAAGTGATGTTTGGTGAGAAAGGAAGAAGGGATTCATTTTAGGCTAATAAATAGTCATCACCCATGCCTTCTTGGAAAATAGCTTTCTTGTTGAATAATATTTCAATATATAATGTCTTGAAATGAAGCTGCCATTGCTAATTTAAGTGTAGCTTGCCATATAAATCCTGCAAATACATACATACATGAGGTCTAAGTGACTCTCTGGGGTCATCTTTTCCAGCTTAAACTACATTAAGGAGAAATCTACTTAGGTGATATTAGAGCCACTTAAGCGGAGGCATAATGACCATGGCAGAGGACCAACCTTTCCACTTGGACTTGTCCTGTAGGCCAAGAGAATTAACATTTGCTCCTGGCCTTATGTGACATTTGTAGGTCAGTGTTCTTAGTGACAGGTGAAAACTTAGAATTACAAGGTCAAATTCCCCCTAACAGTGACCTAAGCAACAGAAGAGACTCCTAAACTAATCTACTGTGTCACTGTGTCTGAATTTCAATCAAGAGAAACAAATCTTGCAGAATCCTCCTGTATGCCAGTGGTATTATGCTGACCTTTGAATTACAAATAGATAACTGAGAAAGAAATCCCAGGAGCAGGCAATATTCATTAAATAACAATTATGAAAAGCTGTTTGCCTTTTGGAATGCCTTTTCCCATAAGATGCTATGACTAAGTTGAGAGGCTGAGGAGTGGTGGGACAGTTTCGAATGCTGAATTATTCATTTGTCAAATGGAGAGAAATCCTCAAGGATGGATGAAGAAGAGAAAGTCAAGGAGATACCAGGGGACTTTCTTAAGACCAGGGTTTATATAAAAAGGGCCATGAAGACCTGGCTGAGAATCCAGCAGGATTAGAAGAAAGCTCTGGCTTCTTTCCACCTGAGAATTTAAATTCTTGGGGTAGAACACAGTGGTGTTTTTTTTTTTTTTTTTTTTTTTTTTTTTTTTTTTTTTTTTTTTTTTTTTGTCTGTATCGCCCAAGTAAATTCATTTGCTCAAAATTCTGGAACTAATTTGTTTCTCTATATTTTGGATCTGGATAGAGAATACTCCCTTCATAGTTTTGCATAGTTTATTTGTGAAACTTTTTTTGGCAACCTCCATAAATAAAAATTAAAGGTATTATGCACAGTTTACATTTTAATACTAAGAATTTTTCAATTGAACAATATAGAATATCTGGGATTTTGACATAGCCAACCTTTAACCAACTGATATGGATTTGCCTAACAGATTCCACCTTTAACCCAGTGTACCATGTGAACTAAGAGTCTAGACTTTGTAGTTAGATGGCCCTGAATTGCACCCCAACTTGGTCCATCATAAGTTATATAGGAGACTATTCAAAGGCTTAAAGTCTACTCCTCATCTGCTAAATATGAATCATAATGTCTAACCCACAAGAATATATGACAGAATGAATGAGAAAATAACTCTAATGCTGTCCCAAGCAATGTGCTCATACAAGCCCTCTCTACACAATAGTTCCAGATTTATTATTATGCATTTACTGCTGCAATACAGAATCTTGAAATTCCTGTGCCTTCCAAAAGGAAACAATTTATTGGTCACATTTCATGATGCCTGCAAGTCCTCTGTGATTTTGCTAGGGTCTGCCTGGCTCAGTTGAGTTCCATGTGACATCTCTGAATGAGGAACTATTCTATAGGACAGGCAATGGACAGACTAGAGGGCAGAAACTCAAAATGGTGCAAAGCCTCAGATGACTCCATGTCTGCTCAATGCCATATACCTGACATTGATTAGAACATCGTATGGTCAAGCCTAGTATCATCAGAACAGGAAATGTGTGCCTGCCCATGAGAATAGGGAGAACAATTAGAAAAACTAATCCAGTGTTCATGCTGATGGTTCACTGCTTCAAGGCCTTAGCCACAGTGTCATAAAATCTCATTTTGATGGTAATAAGGAATGAAGAGGTTTTATGTACAATATGTTCAAATTTCACCCATAAAAAATATTGATCAGGAATAGTTGTGGATTTTTTTTTTTTTTTTTTTTTTTTTTTTTTTGGTTTTGCAAGGTAGGGTCTCACTGTGGTCCAGGCTGACCTGGAATTAACTATGTAGTCTCAGGGTGGCTTCGAACTCTCGGTGATTCTCCTACCTCTGCCTCCCGAGTGCTGGGACTAAAGGCGTGCACCACTACACCTGGCCTAGTTGTGGAATATTTTTGATTGTTCCCATGATAATAACATCATGTATGGTAGAGTGGAAATTTTATTCTTTTCATAAGTCTAATCTTCTTATATGAAGTTTTATCACAATATTTAAAAATGGAAGAGGAAAAATTCATGGATTACCTTCCTTTGATCAATAGGAACATTTACTCTAGAAGAAAAAAGGTTAAGTGTTATGATACTTGTTATATTACACGAGTACTCTACCACTAATGTCACTATGCTATCACCTCTTTGGTGATAATTTTCTGGACTAGTGGTAAAAACTTTTATCACTGAGCAATTATAATGTGGCAGAGACTTTGCTAAGAATAAGATGCCCTTCCTTATTTTAAACATACATTAGGAAATAGCTACTGCAAGTATGTCCAATTACAGATTAAGAAATTGAGGCTTGTGGAGGCAAAGTGACGTGTTCAAAGGTGATCAGTGAGTAAAGGATTGGATAAAGCCTTTGAATCTCTAGCCTCCGTGCAGTTGATGGCATCCTTCCCACTGTGAAAATATAGAATAACTTTGACAGCAAAAGTGCATTGACTGCCCATTTTTTTTTTGTCATGTACTATTCCCATGAATTAACTCATTTTCACAGCAAGATGATGAAGTAGGTGTGATCATTCTTCCCACTTTGCAGACACAGAAAGGATAATACACTCGATTCTGATTGCACAATTGAGTAAACAATGCAGGTTTATCTCTAAAACAGGTTTCCTCATGTTGGCGTTTACACTCATGTTCTTCATCCTCTTGACATATTGAAAAATAAAAATTGCAGACTTTAGCCTGGAAATGCCCACACTTATCCTTCATGCCACAGTCCAGTTTGACATTCTCCAAGTTCCCCATTATTTCAGAGCCACATCAGACACAGAGGTGTTAACACTGATTTCCTCTCCAACTTACTTTCTCCCTTTGCCTCCCAAGCTTTTGTTTTCCCCCTACAGTCACCATAACAACCACAACCTGTAATACACAGTTGGAATCAGTGTTGAAAGAGGCTGAAAGGAGAAGCTCTTGATATATCTCTTCAGGGGTCCTCCCTGACATCTTTATCTCCTCCTAGTGAACTTTGGGTATCCTGTGATCTGCCACCCTGCCAATTAGACTGTAAATGGTGCAGGTGCCTCTGTGCAAGAGTAGATCCATGGGGCCCAGCAGGGTATCTCATGTCTGTATGCATGCTCTCCCAACACCCAGCATCCCCAAAATTAGAACAGAAGAACCATCCAGGTTACACTCAGCATTTATACTAAGTGTCGTTTGGAAGAAATGTGAACTACATCTATCTGGTGGTCAGTCCTCAAAGGGACCACAAATTGCTGCAATCAAAAGGTGAAATTGAATGCTTTGAGGATCCAGCCTCTGGCCTCAGTGCTTACTAAGCAATGGGTAAATGGACCATTTCTCTAGCCTTCAGTGCCTTCATTGAATATCAGAGGTGATCATGAATCTGCTGAGAGGAAGTTAAATCAACTAATATATAAGGAAAACATTATAAATCACATATATCCTCATGTTCAAGATGGATTGCCTTATTATACACAGGATGTGTTCATACACAAGCTATATTAAATGCCTTCTTTCTGCTACAAAAAGGCTAAGTCACACTCCATACTGTTTAATATCATAGATCCATGATTACCTCAGTGTCCACAATACCCAGCAAACCTGGATTTGTAAGCATAACTGCCTACTCAAATTAAATGTATGTGAAACCTGGTTTCTCAACAAAACACAGAGGTGAAATTTCACTCCATCATGCAGATGGCTGCATATCCTCACATATTTTTCAATCTCTGTTTTCTTTTGCATTGTTCTGCTAAAAAGCCTTCTTTACTTAGGCTATAACTTTACTTACATTTGGAAGAAGCAAAATATCAATGAATTAATCCTAGATTGAGTAAAGTATAAAATTCTCCTGCTGGCACGAATTGATTCTTGGGTGTTTTAACTTCAAATTAATAGTAGTACATCATGCCAAATTATGTTTAAGTCAATATTTATAATGCCACAAGTATAGTATGCCAGCAATTCCATGATGTGCACCATCATGAAATCTTGGCAGCACAATCTTTAATAGTACACACTTTAACGTGTATGCCAAGTGTATATAAAAAAGAAGGTATTGCATTCTTTGAAAAAGAATGCCTAGAGAAACACCATGCCTTGTTGTCTCAGATGACCACAGTACTATATTCACTGCATTTATAATAAAAGCATACCAAAAGTCTGGAATGTCTTTTGTACCCAGATTTCCTTATCTTCCTGTGTACTTTTTTTTTCCACTTACAATTTAAAATCCCATCCATCAAATCCATGCACCCAGTCACAAAGAGTGAAATGTTTAAAGGAGATGTCAAATGTATCAACCAAACTATCACCGCAGGTTTGTTGCCTTTGGAAGCTTGTGCGCACTGAATAGAGCCAGCCCTTTAATGAGAGCCGAGGGAGCTGACTGACAGCATGCCCTCCAAGCTGACCTCACCCTCTGGCATGTCTGGAGTCAGAGGAGCATACTCACTTGTCTGTGTGCTTTCTTGTGGCTTCAAAAATGAGCCAGCTCTGGATGCTAGACACCAGTTATTTCATCAGTGAGCATCCAAAGGTAATTAAAGCATTCACGGAGGAAAAGAATGCATGATTGTTGCCCTGATCTGGTCACAATAGCATTCACACCATGAGCCTTTCAAGTCCAATGTTGCAACATGCAGTTATCACTTGTTGAAAACAAAGCAGAAACTGTGAAAGTTAGGAAATAAAGTTTGAGATCAAGGTTGCTTTATATTAAAAAAAAATAAGCAGAAAAGGATTCAAAGCTATCTTTCTGCCATTACTGTCATTCACATATGATCTGATAGTCTTGAATAGCAGAGCAAGAGGCACAGTTAGAGAGGGAGGTTTAAGCTTTTCTCTCATGGCACTCAGCCTTTCCTTACTGTACTCATTCATGGATTTGCTACATCCATAAAGAATCCTACGAGGTGACTGCTACTAGTCCAGAGGCTGAGATTAGCAGTAACAAAAAGGAAAGGCAAGTCTCTACATTTTATTTTTTGCTAGGAGATATAGCAAATAAAGGAGGGGCTGGGGAGATAGCTCAGCAGTTAAAGGCACTTACTTACAAAGCCTGATGGTCCAGGTTTGAGTCCCTAGCACCCATGTAAAACCAGATGTATAAAGTGGCACACACATCTGGAGTTCATTTGTAGTGGCTCTCCATACTTATCTCTGATTGCAAATAAAAAAATAATTAATTAAGTATTTTTAAAAGGAAAGAAAGGAATGGAAAGCATACATTTCATCACTTCTATACAGTATAATCATGGTCGTGGCAGATCTGCAGAGAGTAATTCAGGTAAGAGGGATGAACCATTTAAAATGGCACATCCCCAAATGACTTTCAAGGACCACAACATTTCTACAGAGACCTGATATAGCAAGAAAGCAAGCTACCTGAGGATGCAGACACAAAGAGACTTCCATAATGGAGGTGAAGGAGAGTGATAGAAAAAGAAAAGTTTAGCAGTGGGAATTTGCTTGGCAACCTGTGGACACTGAGGCCAGTATAGCTTCAGAAATGCCCGAGGAAGGAAGAACCCAGAACAGGAGGTGGAATGGAATGTGAGTAGGTTACAGCTTATGGTTTAAGTCTGTGACAACAAGAAGTGATCTGAGGGCGTGGAGAGATGGCTCAGCTGTTAACGTGCTTGCCTACAAAACCTAATGACCAGTTCGATTCCCCTCGACCCACATAGGGACAAGATGTTCAAGGTGGTGCATGCATCTAGAGTTTGTTCGCAGCAGGTACAGGTCCTGGTGCACCCATTCTCTTTGTCTCTGGCTTTCTCTGCTTGCAAATAAATAAATAAATAAAACAATATAAAATAAAGAAGTGATCTGAGGAATTGGGGTGGGCATGAACAAGATTTATGTATTATTATCTGAATGATTTAATCCCGGCATGGACTATGGATAAACTCCACCCCATGGGCCTTGAAGGAGACAGTTAAGAAGCACTGCTTTAGGAAGCCCCCATTGAGTGTATTCAAAATACAAGGGAGAGGGTGGAGAGATGGCTTAGTGGTTAAGTGCTTGCCTGTGAAGCCTAAGAACCCTGGTTCAAGCCTCAGTTCCCCAGTACCCACGTAAGCCAGATGCACATGATGGCACATGCATCTGTATTTCGTTTGCAGGGGCTGAAGCCCTGGTGTGCCCATTCTCTCTCTCTCTCTCTCTCTCTCTCTCTCTCTCTCTCTCTCTCTCTCTCTCTCTGTTGCTCTCAAATAGATAAATAAAAATAAACAAAAAAATTAAAAACTTTTAAAAACTACAAGGGAGAATAGAATAGTATTGATGAGGCAGCACTTAGAACTTACTGATCATTCAAGCATAGAGAATAAAGCAGTTCACAAACAGCACTACATTTGTATCCTGCACTTGCACAATTTCATGAAATTTGATCTCTGAAAGAACATAGATGTGGTGTAAGTACCAGTCAGCTCACTAGCTAGTAACAACGGGCAAGGTATGCACATCAGGAACAATATGATTTAAACTTTCATTTTTCTGACCTTGTCTAATGCCTTGAAAGGCAGGGATAATTCAACCAATCGTACATTACTCCCCTCTGATTCAACTTCCCATCCATGGAACTGAGGTTTGGTTTCATTTCCAAAGAATGTAATTTCACTACGATTGCTCTAGAATGCCTCTAATGACGCCCTTTGCTTACACATCCACTTGGTGCCAGCAGCAGCATGCACTGCTGCACAATTATTACGTAGTTGAATCAAATAGAGTCATTCATCAGGGCTATGTAAAAATAAACAGTCAAAATTGCCTGTCAGTCTCAGGAGAGACATGAAGGGTCTGTTAAAGACATCATCCCTTTTAATAAGAAATTTTATTACTTTGGGGGCGTGTTGTGTTCCCATTCCCAGAGTCAGCCAGCTGCCAGCCCACCTTTACTGTTCTCTAAGTCTGTAGCTCTAGTGGTACCCAGAGTCCTCACACCCAGGAATGATAACACATGTTTGATGAACACTTCAAGATCGTTAAGCCAAACAGCATGACAGAATTTTGAGCCAGTGAGTGCTGTTTCTGTCTTTTCCCTTCTCTGTCTGCCCCTCTCTCCTCCTCTATTCTCTCTCTCTCTCTCTCTTCTCTCTCTCTCTCATGCCCTGTTATTACATATTGTATTAAATTTCTGAATTTACTAACCCTGTGTGTTTCTCTTTCTTCAGTACAATAATCAAAAAAGGAAGAAGTTATAATGAGTAATGGGGCTAGGAAGATGGCTCAGTCGGTAAAATGCTTGCAGTGCAAGTATGAAGTCTTGAGGTACATTCCTAGCACTCATGAAAATCCAAGCATGATAGTGTGCATCTGTAATCCCAGCACTGGGGAAGTGGAAACAGACAGATGCCTAGGGTTTGCTGAATAGCTAGTCTAGCTCAACCAGTGAACTGTAGGTTCGACAAGTGACTTTATCTCAAACAATAAAGTAGAAATCAGCTATAGAAGATACCTGGCATCAAGCTCTGGTCTCCACACACATGTGCACACACGTGCATTTATATACATGGAAACACACATATACACACACACACATCACATATACATACACATGGAAAAAATGTCAAAAATAGTAAGAAGGGGCTGGAGAACTGGCTCAGCAGTTAAGGCTTTTGCCGGCAAAGCCAAATGGCTGGGTTCAATTCCCCAGTACATAAAGCCAGATGCACAAGGTGGGACATGTCTCTGGTGTTCGTCTGCAGCAGCAGGTGGCCCTGATGTGCCCATTCTCTTTCCCATTTCTCTCTCTCTCTCTCTCTCTCTCTCTCTGCCTCTCTCTCTGCTTGTAAATAAATAAATAGATAAAGAAATTGTGTTTCAGAATACTTGACATGTATACCAAACAAAAGCAACTCAATTAAAAGACAGAAAAGGGGAACAGCACTAGCTAATCTTGTCTGATCACCCTCTTATCTGTAACAGAATCATTGTTTCTAAATACAATGTTTTTCATCATGTCACTTCCTTTTTCCACTGTGCTAGTATGAATGGTGTAGAAAAAGAACTCTTTAATGAGAAAGCGTGTGCACACACAAACACACACACCTGTTATAATAAGAGAGTTTGTGTTGAGGGAAAAGATGTTCTGAAAGGGAGAAACAAGCCAGCATTAAATTGGATATAACAAAACTCGTGAGCCTTAGCCAGTCTGTTGAGGTCCAAGAGGTGCATCTACCTCCGTGGACTTGAAGTAGCCTTGTTTTTATCTGGCTGTTTAAAGTATACTGCTTTTCCACATTTTGTCTTCCAACGTACCCAACATATTGTAGCAGTAGGAGAATGGGGTTAAGGCAAACGATAAATTGTACCTCAAAGTGGCAACAGGTTATGGAGGGTCTGGCTAACTTTGAAAGCTGAGAATCAAAAAGACACATTTCAAAAGGAATTATGGATAAGTGGCATATATTACATGAACACAATTCCCTGTCGTGCCTCTGGAAGAAGTCAGAGCATGCAGTGTGGAACATGGCCCCTGAATGCCACGAGAGCTTCAAAAAGAAATCTGCCTTGCTTTGTGTAACGCTATTCATCTGCTAATATAAAAACAAGCTCTCTACTGCTAACAGGTCCTTTCTTTGAATGTCCCTGTAATTGCTCAAGTACATATAGCCTATCAGATGAATGACACATAATCTCACTCAGAGGCTGGCCCACAGCAGAAGACCTATTCTTGATACTGCCAGTTGGTGATGTTGGAAACTGCATTAGGCTTGTGAGCCAGAGGCAAGCCCACTTACTTTTCAACTCTTGCCAGCATTTTATTCATTCCCAGCTATTCACTGAGGGAGCAGAATGCTGGAATGCCACAATGAGTTCTGCTCTTGTACCCCAGAGCCAAAACCACAAGGGTTGGGGAATGAAATTAATCCATCTGTAGCTTGTATTTTTTCCTGGGACACACACATTCTTGTCAGTTGATATATAATTTGAAAACAAACTTCCCTTCCTTATTCTGGAGATTTCTGTGAGGATTGGAACCTGTTTCTTGAGCTTTTCTTTTTTCCCTCATCACTCTTAGTACTAAAATACCAAACTCAATGGGAATGAAGCCAAGCCTGAGTATTCAGTGACCTCATCAGGGAATTTTTACATATTCCCTATGTAAAACCTCTGTGCAGAATACCATACCCCTGAGTGGAGAGACATCATATGCACCCACATTCCAGCATAGTGAAACAGCCTTCAAGTAGAGGAAGCCCTCTTCCACAAACAATGACATCAGGACCCTTCACTCAGCCTACTTAATCACTGCTGTGTCTATACTCCAAATTCACCTAGAGATATTGATTGAAAATAATGCTTTTACCTATCACAAGGCTGTGCCTTGTACCAGGAAGCATCTGAGAAGCTTGGATAATGAAAGACTTCTTCCTCTCAGGTATGAATATACATTAACAATACTTTTCTGGAATTCTCTGTCCTGTTGCTAAGTTTATTTTTTGAATTGTAGATTTTGAAAACTATTTTAAAAGAACAATTTAAAAAAGAACAATTATTGTTCAAAGTCAAATTATTATATTGTAGATATATATGTATATATATAATATTTCTTCTTATTTTGGAGAGAGAGACAGACAGACAGAGAGAATGGGTGTGCCAGCAACCTCTCAGCTGTTGTGAACCAATGCCAGATGCACACACCCCTTGTGGGCAAGTGTTGCATTGAGCCCATGCATCACTTTGCATCTGGCTAAAAACGTGGGAACTGGAGAATTGACAGGTCATTCTTAGACTTAGCAGGCAGGTCCCTTCACCACTAAGCCATCTCTCCAGCCCATAGGTTTATATTTTTGGTTGTTAACACAATTATATGCAATACCTATCTGTATTAGCTAGCAGTACCTGCTGCAATGAACTAACCTATAAAACACTTAACATGCCAAATACTGCAGTGATTTCTAGCTTTATGGACTCAAAACAGATCAACCTGATTCACCTCCAACTTTCCTACTAATGGAGATATTTAGGGCCATTTTGTTTCCACTATGAAGTTCCCAAAGTTGTCATGTGAGTTTGCAAATAGCTGGTGGACCAAATGCATCAAGGAAGGGTTCCAGAGCCAGTGCTGAAAGGGCACACTGCCCTGAACTCACTGCATTGTTTTCAACTTGATTTATATGATCTCAATGAACTAGAAGGGAAACCTGGATGAATATATTAGGTATTTATCCTGAAAAAAAAAAGCAATAAGAGTAGAAAATAATTAACCAATGTCTGATGTGAATGTGAATAATCTATAAATACTGAATATACCTCCTGTTTTCTCATTTACTTAAGTGGATGATATCTTTTGTCTATATATAAAGATCTTTATGAGACAAAATTTCTCTTGAATAAAATGTAAGGATAGTGTATCTATTACTTTCTCATTGCTGTAAACAAATGCCTGACCAAAACAAAAAACTTAGGGAAGAAAGAATTTATTGTGGCTTATAGTTCTGGAGAGTAGAGTCAGTCATGACAGGAAAAGCATGGCAAGAAACAGGAAGCTAGAATTGCATCCATCACATAAGCTGGGAGGAAGCAGAGAGAGAGGAGAGCAAGCAGAGCTGGACTATAAAACTTCCTCCCTTGAAGTGACATTTCCTCCAGTCAGGCTCTACCTCCTAAAGGTTCAACAACTTTCTGGAATGGAACACCCCCCCCCACAACTGGGGAATGAAGTTTTCAAATACATGAGCCTGTGGGGACATTTTACATTCAAACTGCCATAGACAGCTCATGTATCTATTAAACTGTAGAGAAGAGAAGTAGAGAACAAAGAAGAAAGAAAAGAAGGAGGAACAAGACTGAGTTGGCCTCATGGAATACTCAACATTTTAAACTTATTTTAACTCAAACCAAACTGAAGGGAAGAAACTATCACCACAGAACAGGTCTTAAGTCTTAGAATAAGAATATCTTAGAGACTATCTGTGCTGTCCTTTTAGTTAATTGTATGCAGGAAGAAAGTATATCATAAACAAAACCAAGGTGCCAGCACCTTGGGACCATGGAAGCAGCTGCAAAAGGAAGAATGAAGCATTCCAGCTTCAAACGATGGCTTGTGTAGAAGGACATGAGAATCAGACCAACACTGGGGTGGTATATAGATCATTATACATCTTTGCTCCCATTCCTCATCTGCCATAGAGAAGTGGCTCTCTTGACAGGCTAACAGGACAGTTCCTAGCTACTTAAATCTCCATAAATAAGTTTGTTCTACTAAAAAGTTAGGTTAATTTCCATCCAACCAGTGAGCATTATTACATGTCTCCAGTGCTTAAAAGAGTGCCCAGCCCAATGAAGGTACCTTGTATATGAATTAATGCTGGATTCCTATAACAACTTAATAGGGGACTAGGGAATGATGGTCTAAATATATTATTTAAAATACAATACCACTTTGTAGTGATTTATAAATATTGATAATACTCATTAGTGTTGATATTTTAATGATAGACCATAATTACATTTAGATTTGATGTGGCAGGTCAGAAATTATTATTATTTAGAAAATATTTTAATATTTTATTTATTTGAGAGAGAGAAATGTGCACAGAGAGAGAGAGAGAGAGAGAGAGAGAGAGAGAATGGGCACACCAGGGCCTCCAGCCACTGTAAGCGAACTCCAGACGCATGTGCCACTTTGTGCATCTGGCCTGGGGAATCGAACCAAGGTCATTTGGCTTTGCAGGCAAGTACTCAACCACTAAGCTATCTCTCCAGCCCCAGAAAGTATTTGAAAATGATTTTCAGTGGAGCAAATGAAAAAAAAAAAGCATTTATAACCTTACTGATTTAAAGATTACTTTTGCATTAGAGGAATGAGTGTGGATTTATCTACTTTCCATGGGGCCTTTTCTTGAAGGTTAAATAAAAGCTTTAAGGCCAAGCTTGGTGGTACATGTTTTAGTCCCAGTACATGGAAACTAGAGACAAAAGATTCAGAAATTCAAGGTCATTTTTGGCTACATATAGAGTTTGAGTCCATAGTTAACTACCTAAGACTCTATGTCAAAGAAACCAGAAACCAAAACAAAAGTTTTCAAACTTAACTGTATAATTGGTTTGTTATTGGCTGACTGATTATTTGGTTTTTGAATGACCTGGGCAGATCATCCTATTATGTTAAAAATGTTTATACAAATTAAAATATAAATGTCAATTAAAATTTCAACTAACATTTATATCAGCTTTAGACTTTATGTAAAATTTATTATACAGCAGAATTATAATTTTATAAGCTATAGGTACATTCACAGTATTATCAGATGCCTTATAAAATAAATGCATATAGTAAATTCAGGGCTTTTCATAGGCTTCAGAGCACAATTTTATAATTTATTTTACACCATTATAAAGGTTTATAGCTGAGCTGTGTTTTCATGTCACCTATTCTATTATGTTATGATATATGGCACGTTTTGTTGTTAGCTGGTAAAGGAACTTCCAGTCATCTATGTTCTAGGGAGAGATCCTGATTTACAATAAAGTTCCAGAAATTCTCCAAGTGTAAATTGTTAGGAAAATCAGCATCTTTATCAGTCATCACAAGTTCTTTTTGCACACTGTTTTCTGTTGACTGTGGCTGCCTCCAATAGTTGATGAAAAAGAATGCCACAGCATCAGGACACCATCATGGCTAATTCTTGATGTCTGCTGAGGGCATCAGTGGGAGGAAGGTTGGCCTCCTATGCATTCTCCATCTCGAACCTACAAAAAAAAAAAAAAAAACAGTTCAAAAGCAAAGATGCAGCTTGGGATATGGCTCAGTGGTTAAGATTGCTTGCCCTGCAAGCCTGGTCACTGGAGTTCAAATACACAAAACCACCATACAATTCGACTCAAGCAGCATATGAGAAAGACCCTGCTCAAATAAGGGGGAAGGCACGACTGACACAACCAGGTTGTCCTGACTTCCATATACATGCTGTGGTGCCTCCTTATATACAGTCACTCCATACATACAAATATACATACATGTATAAGTACATACATACATGCATGCATGTATATACATAAAATAAATGAATTAAAATTTTTTAAAACATTATTTTTATTAACCTGAGTGAATGCAGTTAATTAAGCACCTAATTCTTACTCCATTCATTGCAGTGTTGCCCATCCACTAGAAGCAAGTGATTGATTTTGTCTTAGTCAAAACTCATGTGCATTTGACTACATTTGATATAATATATTGGCCTCTTACCTATAGGGCATCTGTTGATTCTCGACACTGGAGGCTTACAGCAGGCCATGTACCAATGATGTCACAAGTGACCCAGTACCTTGTCACTCTGTTTTGCCTTGTCAGCTTCTTATTAGTCTTGTCCCCTCATGCTACCACAGTTGCTGCTTCAGGTCTGGACTTCCTTGTTGTGTACCGCATTATTTCTGATAGAGTCACTGTTTGTGATGGCATTCTAACACAAGCCCTTGGTAGGTGTCTTATGTCTCAGAACCACTTCTGAGCTAGCGGCTGTGGCTGAAAGGAGGAGGAGAGTTGAGGGATGATGTATCCTAACCGGCTTTCATCATTGATGCTCAGCTAATTATGTAGTTAATAACTGTATTTTCTCACCAAAAATAAATGGAGGCATTTGCAAGAAAGAAAGAAGGGGAGAACAGAAGCAGGATCTGCAACCAAATATCATTGCTTAAGATATGTCCTTAAGTAAAACCAGTGCTTAGGAATACAATTTCTGCCGACTCCATCATCTGCTCTCTTCCTCTCACTCAGCATGCTTTTAGTCAAATCACAAGTGCAGCAAGTCAGAATCTCACTTATCTTCCAGTGTAGAAAATGGAATCACAACGCTTCATAAGACTGATGTGAAAACATAATTTCATGGTATATGTGGAGAGCGTAAAATTATATCTAGTATGTTATAAGTACTATAACTCATAGTGATTATTACCTTTGATGTCCTTAATGAATACTTAAGGTTGCTATATAGAGGCCTTTGTTTTTATACACACAAACTCGAACTTGCATGCCAAAATGATAACAGAAAAAATTTCAAGTTACTAACAGTTTATGTTTTTATAACTTATCATAAACAATTGAAAATTAGGATATATCATTTCTTTCCTTAGAAAAAGCCTCACATTTAATCAAAAAAATTAATTTGCCCTACCATGAAGGACTCGATACATTAGCCTAATTATGCTGATATTATTATTTTTGGCTATAATTAGATTCTCCTTCTGTATTTATTCCATTTAAACAAGATTGCAAAGTTTTTGTACTTTGCTTTTATCTTATATTTTTAAAATTAGAGTTGAAAAGGTGCCTGTCCCTATTGTCTTAGTAAAGACAACTCCTTTATATCTATTATGTTTTTAAAATTTTATTTAATTTATTTATTATTTAGTAGCAGTGAGACAGATAAAGAGACATAGAGAAAACATGGGTGTGCCAGGGCCTCCTGCTACTGCAAATGAACTCCAGATGCATGTGCCACTTGGTGCATCTGGCTTTATATGTGTATTGGGGAATCAAACCCGGGCCCTCAGGCTTTATAAACAAGTGCCTTTAACCTCTGAGCCATCTCTCCAAACCTCTACTTTCTTTTCATGAAGCACTTTGGTGCATTTTCAAATCAAGTTTGTAAGCCAATCCTGCTTACCTAGAAGGATAATCACAGATCTTTTGATTCTTTTCAGAAGAATATTTGGATTAAAAAATTCCTTCTTATTTTAGATAGTTTAATTTGAAATGAAATATGAGTTGGAAAGAAATAGCTGTCTGGAAAAATCATTATCAAGATAAGTAAGTACGGCAGGGGAGATAAATGGCTCAGCAGGTAAAAGCACTTGCTGCTTAAGCATGAAAGTTCAAGGGGGCCTAAGACTTGCTTGAGTTCACCTCTTCAGCACCTACATAAGATGCTGGGCATGACCACGTATGTCTGTGATGGCTTCCCTGCATGAGGCGGAGACCAGAGGATTGCTGGAACTTGCTTACAGAACACAGCTTCTCCAGGTCGAGGCCTAAAGGAAATACATGGATGAGTGACCAAGTAGGACACCTGAGGTCCTCCTCTGGCCTCTGCATGCAGGAGAAGGGTGCACATCTGCACATGTGTGTGCATATGCCACACACATACTACACCACACATCCTTTACAAGCGTGAGATAAACAAGTAGGTCCATGTTGAAAATAAGAGCTGAACTACATGGCTTTGGAAAAACTGGATTGATAAAAAGTCAGGGATGCTGAGGCCTTCATAATCTGCTCTGTCTTCCAAACTTTTCACTTTGTACATTGGATTTCATTGTTCCAGACCAGCTTTATCCAACACAGGCTGAACATATGCCTGTACTCAGCTCATTTCTCTAAACTTATTGTTCATGATAAAAGAGAAAAAAAAAATACTTTGTCCTTAGCAACTTCAGATAGGAAAAATTCCAGGGAATAAATGTGTAACACAAGCCTTGATAATGTACCCATTGCAGTTACCATCTCATTGCTGGCACAAAACACCTGACAAGAAGCAACTTAGGAGAGGAAAGTTGTTTATTTTGGCTTAAAGTGTCAAGGGGAAGCTTCATGATGGCAGAGTAAAGGATGGCATGAGCAGAGACTGGACATGAACTCTGCCACAGCAGGTGGAAATAGCAGCAGGACAGTGAGCCAAACATTGGCAAGGGAAAGCCAGCTGTAACACCCATAAACTGCCCTCCAACAACACACCTCCTCCAACAAGGCTCCAATTCCAACCTGCCACCAGCTGCGGACCCAGAATTCAGAGCACATGAGTTTGTGGACAGCTAATTCAAACCACCACAGTACTCATCTGTCTGGAAAGTAGGGTCAAAAGTTTGTATAAGGATATGGATAGGAAGATAAGGTTAGGAAAACAATAGCTATAATAATGAAAAACTTCTCTATGGAAAGACAAGATAGATTTTTTTTTCCCCTCAAGTACTAACTTTCTAAGGCCGTGAGCAAAAGATGAATTTGAAAAAAGCTGCATTTTCATGGAGATGGGGAGGTTGCTCACTCACCTTCCACAGCTCTGCAAATACCTACTGAACAGCTTGTTAAAAAAGTAAGACAGCCAGGATCCTTGTCATCAGCCCATGCTCAACATTACCTTTGGGGTTCAGAGAGCATGGATAAAGTTGAACTTCTAGACCAAATATCACCTGGAAGATCATGAGGAATGGAGTTGTAGTTGCCTTTAAAGGAGATGCCTTATATTCTTACACTATTCTTAATTTGTTTATGGCTACAAGACTGTCTATTAATGGGTGGTTATCCATTCATTGGATCCAAATTACAAATATCTGCACTTCACTCAGCCTCAGAGTGTGAATAGAACTAAAGGATTGCATAATAAAATTGTGCTATTTGCTTTTGTCTTGGAAAGCAATCAATCGGTAGACTCCATCATGCACTATTCAGGATATATGATGATATAGTTCCTCTACAAGGGGTGTGCAATTTATTTTGAGTCATATAAAAATATCACGGGAAAACTATCGATCAAATTTCCAGTTGTAGTTGAGAAACTAAGCTTTTATATTCTTGATGTGGACTAGGTTGGTCAAGATACATTTCTTGGAAGACACAGGGCTTGAGATGGGTCTCAGATGATGGATCCCAGCAGGACTTCTTCAGAGAATCTCATTCTGTGATTGATACAGACAAGCAGGGTGGAAATTGGGTTTCAGGCAGTGTCTAGCCTGATCAAAATCACAAAGGTGATCTCAGAGCCTGTGTGCAATGTGGAGAACATGGTGCATGGTAAGTCACATGGGACAGCGGGCTGGAGGATGATGAAAGCTTGAGAAAAAGATTTTCACTTGTTTCAATAATTGGCTGAGCAGAAAAGCAATGAGACAATTCTTCATTTGAAAATGTTATTCTACTTGGTGGGGGTTGGTTGGGGAGGCATAAAGGGGCAGAGAGAGAATGAAAAGACAGGAGAGAGAGAAGAGAGGAGTTGTTGTCAAGAAGCAAAAGAAACAACCTGGTGATTCCTGAATGTCTTTGGTAATAGAGCTTTAAGTTAAGGTAGTGTCAGACTTATAATGAGTAAGGAAGGCCGTGAAGATCCTTTGAAAAGGTTAGCAGCAATGCTTGATGACATTTAGATGTAAGAAAAAGGAAGTATTCCAACTCGGCAATTATTGGGCTAGGAGGCAGTGAAAAATTCAGATATTCTTGCTCATGTTGGGACAGTTCCTAGCTCCTTCCATGAGTCTTAACAATTGTGAAAGCTGTTTCTGTTCACTTTCACTATGACCTGAAAATCTCGCTTCTAAAATGGTTCCATCCATTTTCCGTCAGGGAGAAATAAATGCTATGAATATCCTTATGAGATAGGAATCTTTGGAATTCTCTCCCACACTAAGACTGATACAATGGGCCTTCGTGGTTGCTTAGCTCTCTAAATACAAAGAGAACAAAATGAATGATAGAGAAAATAAAAATGAAAGAAAGAAAGAAAGAAAGAAAGAAAACAAAAGAAAGAAAGAAGCAAAGAAGGAAAGAGGGAGGGAAGGAAGCAAGGAAGGAAAACGAAAAGAACAAACTCACTTCGTGGAAATTGCTTTGGGAAATAAAGTCCAATAGAATCCTTAGGCTATAATTGTCACCAGGCAGTAATTGGAAAACAGCAGTCATTTTCTTTGACCAATAATCTTTAAGTTAAGAATTGCTTTCCTAAGTGTTTCTGACTCTATAAATGCACTGTTATAAATACCTTTATATGTGAAACTTAAGCAAAAATGTCCAGAAGTTGTAGACCTTCACATATGTATTAATGTCTCATAAAACATGCTTGATCTCAATGATATTTCAAATACTTCCAATTAATACACACTACTAGTCAACCAAAATGTCAGTTCAGTTGTCACCAAACACAACTTTCCTGCCGTTTTGTTCCTTGTTTTCCATCTTCAGCTTCAGTAAACTAGCAAGTCTGAACTTGATTTGGACACTTGATAACTAAAGAGAATCAGTTGTGATTTCCCCACTCTTTAGCCCAGTTCAGCTACATTTAAAGGAGAAGAGAAAGTGCTGCAGTGTGCGTGGATGACAGAGCTATGTGGAGGAAAGGGAAACCTTAAAAGCATTCCAACCTGAGTCTCCCTGTGCCCCAAGTCCATTTCCATCTCCACTTAACTCTAAGTACTGGATAAGGACTTGACACCAGTCTACTTCTGCTTCTTTCATTGTAAAATGGGAGACTTAAAAGGGATGATGGCTTTGGCTGCATCTCTTGTAGTGTTTAGTCTCAGAGAGATCATGACCCTCTTCTTGTAAGCTAGTTGTTGTCATTAGAGCTGTGATATCACAAAAAAAAAAAATAAAATTAGAATAGTCAATGCCCTCTGTTCACTCCCCTCCACTGCCTGACCCACCTCACACATCGTGAGCCAATGTCACACATCCTGTCTCACTCTCCCTGTGTAGAGCCTGCCTTCCCCATTTTGTACCAGCATCTGTGCCTCCTCCAAATTCTACCAGCTTCTCTTTCTTTTAATTTGTTGGCATGGTCCCATGTCTGCATTTTCAGCACTGTTTTGGGAATAGCTTTTGTGCCTAATAATCCAGATGACTTCTTTGGTACATATCATGTTTATGTTCACTGGTGTTTCCCATACCAACTGCCACAAGGTTAGGTACCCAGTACATATTCATTAAAATTCTAATGGGTAGGCTGGTTGATGTATTTTAATAACAAAATGATAGATGCTTTGTAGTCACTCAAAGACATTTATAATTACTTTTTTTCAGTTAGTTTACAAATTTCTTGGTTTCGTTATGATATTTTCCTACACATATAGCACTGTACTATCTCAGAGACTTTGTTTTTTTTTTCAAGTTAGGGTCTCAATCTAACCCAGGCTGACGTGGAACTCACTTTGAAATCTCAGGGTGGCCTTGAACTCCTGGCAATCCTCTTACTTCTGCCTTCTGAGAACTGGTATTAAAGGCATACACCACCACACCTGACTTATCTCTGAGACATTTTTATCCAATGAGCCCACAGAAGTTCTGATGAAAATGCATCAAATACAACATAGGAACAGTTTGTGCCTGGAAAATGTTAAGAACATGTTCCCTTCTGAAAGGTATAGACCTCTTAGGAGAGCCAATTCTGTCATATATGAGAGAATAACATTACAGTGACTTACAGGGCTTTCATAAGGTCTGTGCTTTCTTTCAGAATGTGTTTAAATTGGAATGGGGAACATGGGTATGGGAAAGGGTGTGTCGGCCTGCACACACATGCAGGAGGACTGAGGGAGGTCTTCTCTCCTATTTGAACAATCACTTTCTATTGCTCTCAGTGATAAACCCTGGCAATGAGAGGATTGAATTACTGCATATCTCAAAATTCAGTGCTTATGGCAATGGAGGTTTGAAAGAAAGCCAGGTCATGCATTACGGTTTTGTCACCCAGATAACTTAGAAGGGATTTGCTTTCAGATAACCACATAAAAAGGAATTGTCTAAATCCTCATTCCATGGCATATAAGAGCAATGCACTCTTCTTGAGCTGTAAGGCCTCCTGATGAGACTATTTTATTCAGAACAACTACCTTATTTGCAGAAGTTCTCTTAGGAAGCACTCTTTTGAGTCAATAAAATTTATGTCTTCAACTTAACAAACCTGATTCACATTATCGGTTAACTTTAAAATGACCTTAGTTAATTTCACAAAAATATCTCTATTGCATGTAAATACAGACTAAGTATTCCTGATTCAAAAATAACTCAAAAAAATGAAATTGGAAATACTTCAAATGCAAATTTTTTGAGCATTGACATGTCTGCAGTGATTGGAAAATTTTATACCTGACATCATATGATATGTCAAGGTCAAAGTACAGGCAAACTAAAATATTGTTTAAAATTGCCATCAGGCTATGTTTATGAGATAACTGATTATGAGATGAACATGAATGAATTGGGTTTAGTCTTAGACCTCTTTGCCAAGTTATCTTTCATTATTTATATGCAAATAGTCCAAAATCTGAAACAATCCTAAAACTAAGACATTTCTGGACATTTTGGATATTGGATAATCCATCTGCATTAGTTTTGTTTAAGAACCAAATCTTGGATTATGGATAAAGATATATCTGGATTTTAATCCCAGGCTGGCCCTTACTCTAGAAACATCATTAAAAAATCTTTAAACAATTTTTCACTTCACACATACAAATAGCAGCTATTGTTCTAGAGAGATGGCTTAGCAGTAAAGGAGCTTACCTACAAAGCCTAAGGATCTGGTTTGATTCCATAGTACTCACATAAGCCAGATGCACAAATGACATGCATGTGTCTGGAGTTCATTTGCAGGGGCTGGAGGCCCTGGTATGCCCATTTTCTCTCTCTTTTTCTTTTTCTGCCTTTTTCCTCTCTCAAATAAATAAATAAAATATTTTAAAAGAAACAAATAAGAACTATCATAATCTTTGTGTGGTAGCACATGAGGTTAGTTCACATTCCAGATTCAAAGTACTTGAAATTTATTGCATTTGTTCAAGTGCCTCTAATTATAAAATTATACAACACAGATTTTTAAATCTAATGCTTAGATAGCACATGAAGTTTGAGATGCTCAAGATATGGCAGAAGGAGAAGGTTAAGTTTATATACTACTTCTGATATGAAGAAAGATATTGAAGATGATGACTTTTATGCCAGGGTCTCTGGCACCAGCATTCAGGTGCCTTTGAGATAGTATTTTCTGAAGATAATTTTCCATTGATTGTCATCAGGTATAAATAGATGTAGCCTTAGTTTCCCTTCCCATTTTTCAAATCATTGTTCCTTTGGGCATATAGCAAACCAGTCAAGTGATAGCTTCAGGTGACAAGACGGCATTTTAGCACAGAGTCACTAAGTCTTGTGTGCACATATCAGTGTTACTCTAAACAACCAGAAGAGGTAATGCTGTGAGGGATGAAGGCAAAATTGAGAAGTGGACTTTAGAAAGTTTTTCTATGAATTATTAATCAAAGTTATTCTAGAGTTCTAGAAGTACAAGGAATTTTGCCATACATTGTGGTTAATACCCTGTTTCTTTCTTCAACATTAAATGCAGAGTTCATGTAGGGTTCTCACTGATATTAGCTCATTACCAAATGTTAATGGTGAAAAATCCACACATCTGAATTACCCCAAGCTATACAATGGTAAGCAAAGAAATGAGTGTGAAATAAGCTAAACTACTCGGCATCACTGGCAGAAAGAAACCAGGGCAATCCTAGTATGCTTAGTGAAGACAGGTTCTATCAATGCTATTATTGGTTTTTCTCAAAGCAATCCCCAGGAACAGCTAAATTGAGAAGCTAGTAAGTCATTTCTTCCTTTCTTTTAAGACTTGTAGCAATAGTATTCTTGAATGTTCAGAAGAGACCTAATAAAGCTTACTGTCAGATTGGATCAATGGAACACAGAGAGTCAAGTGTATCATCAAAAACAGTAGAGACAAAGGATATTTAATAACTACAGTCACTTTCTTAGAGTCCATATTCAGGAATCGCTGTGGTGAATAGATGCCATCTACCCTCTATAATTTGTTTTTAAAAGTACTTTGGGGACTCATGAGTAGAAAAGCAAGAGACAGCTTTTAAGTCATTGAAATGAAAAAGCACAAAAATGGAAAACGGACTTTATTGGAGCAGTCACTGAAGAAAAAGCAAAAGATATAATATCTACTCAAAGGAGCCCTTAATTAAGGAATGGTTGGCATTGTAGGAGGAAACTTCATTTAATGGAAGAAAAACGTACTTTTTAAAAACTAAAATGGACCTAGGGAGAGCAATGTTAAAGAGGAAGGATAATCTCAGGCATGGAATTGCTTCGTAGAATTCCATAACTTCTTTTATTAAAAAAAAAAGGGGGGGTGGAGAGATGGCTTAGCGGTTAAGGCTCCTGCCTGCTAAGCTTAAAAACCCAGTTCCAGTCTCCAGGTCCCACGTTTAGCCAGATGCAAAGTGACTCAAGGGTGCAATGCCACACTTGCCCACATGGGGTCACACGCATCTGGATTTCATTCATAGCAGCTGAGAGACTGTTGGCGTGCCCATTCTCTATCTGTCTCCCTCTCCCTCTCTGTCTGTCTCTCTGTGTCTCTCTCCAAAAATAAATAAAATAATTAAAAAAAAAATCCCGGGCCTAGAGAGATAGCTTAGCTGCTAAGGTACTTGCCTGTGAAGCCTAAGGACTCAGGTTCAATTCCCAGTATTCATGTAAGCCAGATGCACATAGTGACACATGTGTCTAGAGTTCCTTTGCAATGGCTAGAGGCCCTGGTGTGCCCATTCTCTCTATCTGCCTCTCTCTCATAAATTAATTAATTAATTAATTATTTTAGCCTACTTGTTTGCAAATCCAACCTTCTACTTCACTACATTGACTAATGCACCTAATTCCATAGATATCATTGATTGATTATAAGCAAGCTCTGCTACCGGGTGAAGAATTATGTTGTGCAGGCAAGAATGTGTCACTGAGCGAACATGAGGGAATCCAGGCACAAGACTCAACCTCTTTATGTATATGGCTCTCCGTTGCCACACTCGGGATAGGTTTGCGATGTAATCAACTGCCTGTGGTAGTCTGTCACATCAAAAAATCGTTTATACACCTGACAAGTCCTTCATCTCAGGTGGAAAAGGCCCAATTGGCACTGATTGCTCCTGGCCACCGATGCCCTCTGTGTGGCTTCAACACATCCTCTTTCCCCACATGAAGCCACAATACACCTGAAATATTCTCACTCCGGCTTAAGAAAATGATCGCTGCTTTCCACCACACAGCACACAGTGCTGGTGGAATTCTGGGCTGGATACCATGTTATTTTCTGTAGGTAAGGGCCACTGGCAGCTGGAGGGTATACTGACCTCTTTTAAAATATATATATATTTCAATTAGAATCTTTGTATGGATACATCAGATGTTGGTTCAACCACTTCCCTCCTCCCTGCCCCTACTCCACTGAGGTACCTCTTCAATGGGTTTACTGGTATTCACCATGGGGTGTGGGTTATGCACTGTGAGAGCAGCATTCATTCATTGTAGTGGGGGCAATGCGTCTGGATATTCCCTTCCACCCTGTGGCTCTTACATTCTTTCCGTCCCCTCTTCTGCAACATTCCCTGAGTCTTGGTGGGTGTGCTTTAAGTGTAGTTTAGGGTTGAGCTCTCAGCTGCTTCTGGGTTTCTGATTTAGTGCATTTTGAGTGTCCTTAGTGTCTGTCTCCATCACCCTGGCACAGGTTGGCAGGCTCTCCGTGGAAGCAGCACTCTTGCTCATCTTGACAGTTCCTCTGTGGTTTTACCTGGGCCCTAATTGCTGTGTGAAGACTGGTTCATCTACTGATAATAGAAAAGCTTCTCTTTGTAGCCTAGTTATTTGAAATGTTTATTTTTGTACTAGTCTTTTATAAAAGAACTAAACGATTTTACAATGTGTACTTAGATACAGCTTTGTTACCAGATAAACTGCACCCATTATAGTAACGATTAGATTGCAGAGTGTCTGCAGTCATAAAATTACCCATATAATATGTTATTTGATATAAAATAAATCAGAGCCAGAGTGGCAGTACACACTTGTAATCTCAGCACATGGAGGATGAGTCAGGACAATTGTCAGTTCCAGGACCACTGGAGCTAATAATTTCTTTTTAAATTTTTAGAAAATATTTATTTATTTGTTTGAGAGAGAGAAATAGGAATCTAGAGAGAGAAAGAAAGGGCATGCCAGGGCCTTTTGCCACTGCAAATGAACTCCAGATGCATGTGCTACCTTGTGCACCTTGCTTTATGTGAGTACTAGGGAATCTGATCTGGGTCCTAAGACTTTGCAGACAGGTACCTTAGCCACTAAGCCATCTCTCCAGCCCAGCTTGAGCTAATTTTAAGAAATAACAAAAATGGAATATATAATATTTTATACCTTAATATTTACATTATACTTGCATCTTTTATTTGATAAAAATTAGCAATTTAAAATTTAAGGACAATGTTGATCTGTATCTATTATCAATAAATTGATTGGAATAGACCATGTCTTCTTTTCAAATTTTAATTTGATCATTAAATAAACTAACATTAATGAGGATCTTCAAAGATCCAAAAACTACACTGAGTCTTGGGGAGACTATGTAGACTAACAGATGGTGATGATTTTCGCTGTTCAGCTTTTACAGTCTATGTAGCCCACTGAGAATCTCAATTTATGAAACTTAACAATGTAAATTATTAGCAATGACCAGTTAGTTACTTGTAGAAAGTTTCTTCTGGTTGCAACTTTATACTTACTATGAACAATAAATTGTATAGAAACCCAAAAGCTGCTAAGCATAACTACATTTTCTTCTGGAAACCTAATACATAAATACAGTCCAGGTCCTGATGCACAATATGTCTCATGAAACTGCCAGACACTCTTCAGAAACCAGTCTCATTTAAAGGTAGATTCATGAGTGCACAAAGAAACAGGTGCATTTTGCTTCCATTTACTTTAAACTTAGATAATTGCATTCCATGGCTTGAAAATTAATGAACAGTAATATCTGAGACCAAACCCAAAATAACTTCCTCAAACAGTATGGTGAAAACTTTTGTTGGCTTTTCTTTTTGTGATGGTTCCCTAACATGCTAATGTCTACATATCTTAATTTTAATATGATGAGTTATAATAGAGTCATGCTTTTTTAAACTGATAACTTAGAAATATTCAGCTGCTATCCTATTAATTTGATCATTGTTTCTATGCACTAAAATCTGTTAGAAACAGATATATAGACTGTTTTTAAAATCACTTTTATATACATCATTTTAGTCCAATACTGTAACTCCCTAGAATTTAAACTGAAAGGCAGGTAGTTTAGTTTCCAAAATAAAAGCTTGCTTGGAAAGATTAAATGACTTATCAGGATCATTTGGGAATTAAAAACAAGATTTGGGCCTTGATTTCCAACTGCAAATATTGTCTTTTGATTTTCATTACTAAGTTTTAATGTATTGTGCATACATTGCATTTCAAATTTTATGTCATTATTATATCAACTAATTGTCATAATTTGGACAGAGGCATGCTTAAATGACTTTTGTGTCTTCCACAAGGACAAAATTTGTGAAGGAAGTTAACAAGGTATATACAATGCTTACATTTTCCAAACACTCTCCCATCTGAACAGACAGATACATTTGAATTATAAATAAATCTCTAAAATAAGTTTTTTGAGAACAGCTACAGGCAAAAAAAAAAAAAATCCTGACCATCTATTCAATGTGTTGATTTTAAAGCAACAATTTTAAAACATATATCATAACTCATCTAATCTTCTCCTAGCTCATTGTAATTACCTAAATTATTTATCAGCTGATGGTTATAGCGTAATGAAATTTCCCTTACAGTAGGAAAAGGCTGCTTTCCTTTATCTTTTTGCCTCCCTCTGACACCCTCTTTCCAAGAAGAAGTGAAGAAGAAGAGGAGAGGAGGAAGGAGTAGGCTATGAAGACATACAGTATCACAGTAGAGGGACAAGAGGAAGCTGTTGACTAGAGACACTCATTAGCTGAACATGGTAACATGGTGGCAAATACCAAAAAAAAAAAAATATATATATATATATACATATATATAATATCTCATATATTATTGTTACAACTATATACAAAATCAACAATGATACATATCATGTATATAAAACATATACTAAATACATATGGGTGCTATATAGATAAAAATAAACTGGTACTCATGGGCCATAATGTACAGAAGGGCTAGCATGGTGTGACTGAAACTGTACATTGTGGAATCCTAAGGAACACTTTCTCCTGGCCACTGCTGTGGGAGATTGCTCTCTGGGAATGTCTAAAGCTAGGGCCACATGAATCATCTCCTCCAGGGACAACCATAAGTGATAGCATCATGCTCATGTGATCTGACTAAATCTCATCAATTCCTATGTTGACTTGAAGGCTATGTCCAAATACAGTGATGTATTTGTGGATGTGTGTATGTTAGAATTGCCTTCCTCCCTTTTTCTGTATGTGTTTCCTTCCTGAGCCACTTACATAGGCCATCTTTCATTTATACTCTGAGTATGAGGGGAAGAGTTTGATGTACTCACGTGCAGTGGAGGTGCATTAGTTTATAGAGTAGTAGAAAATGGTGACATTAAAGAGGTTTGATTTTACTAAGAGCTACTGAGAGAAAACTGGAAATTGCTCCTTACATATCATTGGGAAGCTTATTAAAAACAACAAAAAAATGTGTGCTCCTTTTTTCTCTAGGAAAACATTTACTTGCCATGCTATACATTTCAGCTTAGTAAATGCTGCTAATGAGACTGTTTACATGTGGGCTGTCATCTCAAACCCAGGCATGTCGTGCACAGAAACACGATGTTTCATGAGTCTGCCTGCTGCCTTTGCAAGTCCATGTGTCATTGTGAATTGAGCAAAGTGAAGGAAACATCCAGAGCAGGCATATTTAATTCACCATTATGTACATTTTGGCTACAGTTAAATCATAATAATGGCACCAGCTACTCAAATTGTATCCATTCAGCATACATTTATGGTGTGCCCACTGCGTACTTAGGACAAAACTTGTTTTTAGCAAGGCCCTAGGGTATCACCCATTTCCAGCCTGTACCTTTTTAGGAAATTACTTCATGGTGATGGGTAATGGCATGCCAATGTCCTGAAAGACTAAATGTACCTTCAGGAAGTAATTCTCTCTCCTCGCCCATAAGAAATTTCAAGTAATGATGATCATAAGTACTTTTCTCACATGGAATCCATAATTCTATCATGTTTGTGAGGGACTTTTTTTTCTTCTTTCACAGATTGAAGCAAAGTAAAAAAGTTTCATATTCTAATAAACTCAAGGGTGGTGTCTATGAAATCCATAGATGAAAGATACATAGCTGGCTAATAGATAGATAGATAGATAGATAGATAGATAGATAGATAGATAGATAATAGATAGATAGATGATAGATAATCTGCATGTATATTTGTCCTCATTTTATATGCTATATAGTCTCATTCATATATTTATATATACATATATATTGTAGTTACCTTGTCATTGTTGGGACAAAACACCTGGTCAAAAGCATCACATGGAAGGAAAGGGTTGATTTTCGCTTACAGACTGGAAGCAGTTTTATTATGGCAGGGAAAGGGTGGCAGGATGGGGGCATGGCATCATATCTTGTCACGTCAGCTGGGAGGTAGCAGCAAGAGTAAGCAAGGTCTGGCAAGGGGGGCTTGAGGAATAAACATGAGGCTTAATCACAAACAAGTGAGACTATAGGGGGCATTTCTTATCCAAACCACCACAATATGTACATTTATAATGGCTGAAATCGTAAAAGTTATATCAAAATTACTTAATTGAAATCTGGAGGCTCGGGAGATGGCTCAGTGGTTAAGCTGGCTTGCTTGGATTCAATTCCCCAGACACTCACATAAAGCTAGATGCAAAAAGTCACTCAAAATTCTGACACACACACACACACACACACACACACACACACACACATAAATGTAGAAACAAATAACTTTAAAATAAATAAAATAAAATTTTAAATGTGTCTTTTCCTTTCAGAATGTTATATGAACCACAGTTTCACTGGTGATAGATATGGTCTTAATAAAATAGTTTAAAGTAAAAAATTTTTGTAGTTAATTGAATATCTGCTAAATATGATAAAAATACAAGGTAGGTAACCTATTTTCTCTTTGTATATACATTTTCTCCATAAATACCTATGCACTTATGATTTTAGTTTTAGGAATGCATATTCCCCAGATATATGTGTGATCCACATTGCAGTCTTTTTCAGACAATAATGTATTTAAGAGCTTTATGCCTAAAATATTTCAAACAATATTTGAAGACCAATTTGTTAGTTTTTCTTATTCAGTAGTCTTCATTCTTGCCTATATTTTATTTCCAAGCTCTATAACTCTTCATTAGACAATATATCAATGGAGTTTTCAGTTTTTTTAATGGATTTTTAGAATACCATGAGTAATTGACTACCACTCAAAGAATGCATGTTCCTTCTTGACCATGTCAGACAATCCTAAGAAAAGATCCTTGAGGCCGACTGTTCACAAAGTTCAACTCCTCGCACTGACCATCAAACTGACTAAATTACTTGAACACTACTTTTGTATTGCTACTTCTTCTTCATTCCTCTCTTCCTTACTCTCCCTGGGGTTATTTTATAAATAACCTTCAAGGTTCCTAACTTGGCCTGAAAGTAAACAATAACACCCCAAGCCTCTTGAGTTAAAGAACAATGCCATAACGTAGACTCCACTCATATAGAGTTTATTATTCTCCAGGCTTTTGTAGCAAGACAGTCTCTTTCTCAATCTCTCTCTCTCTCTCTCTCTCGCTCTCGCTCTCGCTCTCGCTCTCCGCCTCGCTCTGTGTGTGTGTGTGTGTGTTTTACCCCTCTTCTGGGATTAGAGACAAGGAAAATTCTAGCAGGGATCAGGTTTCTGCATAAGGTTCCTCTAGCTTGACATTGAACTATAGATAAAATTCCAATTTTATAATACCCTGTAGAGTGTAGTCGAGATTATATCTTTTATGAGAATTTATGCCACTCTCTACTCCAAATCCAGCTACAATGATGTTTCCTGGTACTGAGTCATGCTTTGGTCATGGTCCCTGAAGAATTTTGTACTATTCTCTTTTCAAAATCAATGGTACCTCCTCAGACCATTCAATTTAAATTCGGCCTTTTCATCCCTAAGCATCATCTTGTCACACTGTCCACCACAAGAGCATATGGCCTGAACCTCTTTTAAAGTGATGTATTATTTAACATTTGCTCCACTAACTAAAATGCAAATACACTGACGGAAAACGAATTTGTGTCTTCAGTGATTTGAATATCCTTGAGCCTGGAATAGTATCTATAAAAGAAGTGTCTACTAAACATTAAATGAATGAACAAAATGGTGAATAATATGAATCTATTAAGCTGATTATTCATCATGACTTCAGTCTGAAATTGTATCACTTACCGAATCATCTAGTAACATCTGTTTTAAATATGCTAATAGAGGGCTCATGTGAGCACATCTTCCAGTTAGCTTCCTCTACCTAGCTATCTTCATATGCACATGAGTTTCACAAAGATTTCATATATGAGGAGCAAATATAGCCTGAGATCAGGGTTAAGTCTCAAAAAATAAGTGACTATTTTTCCCTATGAAGTTCTACATATTTTTTCTCCACTATGCACCCATGAGCTCTTTATTCACAAACTCTCATTGCTCATGTCCATCCTCTGCTGAAAACCTCTATCAAACATAAACACATATGGCCTCAAGTAAAGAAAGATTTTATTCAAAGAGTAAGCTGCAGTTGAGTATGGGGCAAGACAGCAAAAAAACTTAGAACAAAATAACTTAGAACATGAAGTGTGCAAGAACGGCAAAGAACAGGCATAGAGGGGCTTTTCTGGTACATATATGAGTTAACATAGGCTGGGAAGAACCAGATGTAAGTGAAGAACAGGCAGCTTGATGGGCTAGGAGGGCAAGATATGCCTTTCCTGGTGAGTGATCTTTACGAAGCATTGTTAATATAAGTGATTGTTCAACTTTAGCATTGAGACAAGTTCAAGATCCTACAACAAGAGAGATATGTAACTAAAGATTTGGTAAGTCAAATTTATGGACATCTTAATACAATTGATCTGTGGGGAGAAATGATTCAGCTAATCACTGATGGAACAATAAATAAGAATTTGAGTGTCCAGGTCTAACTTCTGCCTAGCTAAATGAGGAGGTCACCCCACATCTTCTCTAAGGCATTGTGGGATGGGTGGTTTGTAACCGGATGCCCTTTCCTGGAACATAAAGGGTAAAGGGGTTTCTATCACCACTGCTGATGTCCAGAAACACTGGGATCAAGTCATTCTGACCAAGACCAGTTCCAGTGGTTTTCCAGTTCCAGAAAATAAGTCATTGTTTTTCAGTGGTCTGTAAGTGGTCTGTGTCATCTGACTACCCTCTAAGTTACTTCCAACCCAGTCATCAGCACTTCCTGTCCTAGGACCACACTAGACAGGTTATGTTACTGCTCCACGACTGATGATCTTGCTCTTCTGTTATTTGCCATGTTCTTCTCCTGACATACGCAGTACTTTCTTCCTTATAGCCTTTTGCTCCCCATTCGTCTGTCATCCTTTTCCATACCTTAATTTGACCACTTTATTTAAGAAAACTATAACCCCTATTCATAGAAACTCACCTCTCCAAGCTCCTAGGCTGGCTTGTACTACTTCTCTACATGACACCAGCTCATATACTGTATGAGTTTAGACATGTTTGTCTCTCTCTCCAATCACAAAACTATAAGCTCCAACAAGGCACAGACTTTGTCTCTTTTAATATCTGTTTTTTGTCCCTATGACTTTTACATGATGGAACAAGCAAACAAATTACTAACTGGACAACTGATTAGTGAATACAATTATATTGTCTTCGATTTCGAAATTTTGCATAAAGTTTGACTGTGTCTAGGATGCATTTTCTTTTAGGATTTCATGGAAGATAAGGACCAAAATAAAGTACATGAAAAGAGAGAGAGTCATGTTACCTTGTACTCAATGTCAACACATGTAAATCAACAAATAAATGAATAAATTATGAAAAATTATTTCAAACCATGAATGAGATTGATGCACATTTCTGATGCTTTACCATACAATATCTCTGTAGAATCAAACTGAAGTCAAACCTAGCCTACTGCAACACAGGATGCATGCATAGGTTGAGATGAAAATGTTAAGGGAATCTCTAAGTATATTTGAAAGCCCAAAGAGAAAGCATAATTAATTATGCTGGTAGAATAAATACTTGATTTGTGTTCCAAATCTGAATAGACTGGATTAATCAAATGTCACAGTGACATTTCTAATAATGATCGCACTGAGCAAATTCCATTAGTGGGATACACCTGCCAAGAGAAAAGTTACAGATTATCAATTAAGTAAACAGGAAGTCCTCTCCTTCTCCTCTCCCAAATAGTCCATGAGTCTTATGAATTTTGGTGGGGTTGAGATTCTTTGAAAATTATGTAGGCATCTGTATAACATTAGTAATCTCTCTTGCTTTCCTCAAAGCCACCGAATCACACTATGTACGTTACCATGCTAGATTTATCTAATATCTTTTTTAAAGAGGCTTTTAATATATGAACAAATTAAAATGGCTTAATATGTCAGAAAGGATTACAGCATTCTAAAAGCCCTCTGTATTAATAAATGCACCTGCAGTGTTCCCAAGATTAATGGGAAAAGATCTTCGCAGAATTCATTTCAGCCACGAATGTTCCTGGTTATACTTACAGATCATCTTAAAATCACCTGCTTGAGCACAGACAATGATGTCATAAATATGTATTTGAAACTAAATTTTAATTTTAGGGAGGCAATACCCATTCATTAAAGAGAAGGAAATAAATGCATCACAACGAATCGCCAGTAAATGAAAAGGGTTGCATTTGGAACTATGAAAAGATTCAGCGTCTCTTATACTTGTGCGTGTGAGATTGTTATTCAAAGAAAGGAAGCACACCAACTGAGTCCTTCTGAAGCACTCTCATTGAGGGCTTAGTACATACGTGTGGGTTTGATTCCTAGACACTGACTCTCTTAAAAAAGGTGAATGTCAATTAACCCTCCTGAATCATATGTGGGATTTGTTTTAAGGTACCATCCACAGGCAGGCGGAGTTGGCCAGTGTCGCTGAAACAGTGTCAATTTTGTCCTGCTCGGCCCATCCAGTCTCTTAGGAAACTTGATTAAATGCAGAGATGTTCTAGAGATTCATGCTGATTTATTTATTTTTAAATATTTATTTATTTATTTATTTATTTATTTATTTAAGTGAGAGAATGAGGCAGAGAAAGAGAGTAAGAGAGAGAGAGAGAATGAGAATGGGCTAGTCAGCGCCTCCAGCCACTGCAAATGAACTCTAGACACATGTACTACATAGTGTATCTGGCTTATGTGGGTCCTGGGGAATCAAACCTGGGTCCTTAGGCTTTGCAGGCAAGTGCCTTAACCACTAAGCCATCTCTCCAGCCCTTAATTTATTTTATAAAAAGCCTCACAGTGAAAGAACCCATACACCAAGACGAATCAAGATATGGCTTTAGTTATGTTTGGTTCAAGAACAAACAAAATATAACTATGGCAATGAAATCCCAAATAGAAATGTAGTGGATTGAAAGTGACACTAACAAGCATAAATGGGGTCTGGAGAGACAGTACAGCAGTTAAGACAGTTGCCTGCAAAGCCTAATGACATGGCTCTGGTTCCCCAGTGCCCATGTAAATTCAAATGCACAGAGTGACACGTGCATCTGAAATTTGTTTGCAGTGGCTGGAGGCTCTGGCATACCCAATCACTCTCTCTCTCTCTCTCTCTCTCTCTCTCTGTGTGTGTGTGTATGTCTGTCTTCTTTAAATCTCTCCTTGCAAATAAATAAATATTTTTAAAAGACTAACAAACAAATATATATCCACATCACAGAACCAATAAATGTGATTTTATTTGAGAAAGAGTTGCTGCAGGTATAATTCACTTAATACCTTGGAGATGAGTTTTATTCTGCATTGTTCAAATGAACTTTAAGTCTGGCAACCTAGCAACCTGAGACCATATAAAAGATACACAAAAGAGAGACACAAGAGAACAACAAGGGCACTTGGTGATGGATAGTGAGACTTGAAAGACACAGCCACAAACCCAGGAACACCTGGAGTCAACGGGAGCTGGAAGAGGCCACATGAGATCCTTCCCTATAGGCCTCAGACTGAAGGAAGACGTGGGGAATAATACTGGAGTTCTGAGTCCTTGCTTTGAGACCTGTAAGAGAATGTATTTTAAGGGACCAAGTTATTGCTTTATTTTTCAATCCATCCACAGGAAATTATAGTAGTTATCTTCTTTGAGAAAGTAGTTTTTGGAGATTCAGGAAGCATTTCACCTTGAATTACATTCAGGGAGAGATAATCCAAAGAACAACAGTGTTTGCCTAGACTTGGATGCAGTAGAACAAACGAAGCGTAAAGAAGAGGAAATAGAGATAACAGAGTACGCTATGGGGAGAGTCAAGGAGGTTGAAGAAAGGGGACATTTTTTCCTGACAAAACTGAATAAGCTTATATCTGTATTTTGAAATCATAGCCCTTGGTCACAATGATTAGTAACTAGGATGACATTAGTCTGATGATGAACAGACACTGGCTAAAGAAACACTCTCATCAGGAAAAAAAAAAATTGTCAAACCTGGCATGGTGGTGCACGCCTTTAATCCCAGCACTCCGGAGGCAGAAGTAGGAGGATCACCGAAAGTTCAAGGCCACCCTGAGACTACATAGTGAAGTCCAGGTCAGCCTGAGCCAGAGTGAGACCCTACCTCAAAAAAACAAACAAAAAAAAAATTGTCAAGGTTGCTGTAGTGTCTGAAAGCTTGTGGTTCTAGGACAGTGTCTGTTATAATTGCTATTAGGCAACCCTGTGTAATAATACTTCCTTCATAACCTCCTGATTTGATTCCTTTCATATGCGTTTCCTGTTAGTATTAACACAAGTGACTCCACATCAATTCTGTTTACTTTCACATTTCTTTCTGAATGGTGCATAGAGATATTAGTGCACTGTAGTTGCCATGCGTTTGACATCCCCTGATACCCGAGCACAGTCATGCACCATTTAACAAGCTCTCAGAAATCAGAAGACTGCATGACAGTGACAGTGGTCCCACAAGACTGTAATGGAGCTGAAGAATTCCTAACCCCCAGTGACATAATGTCATCATAAGTCACAGCACAATGCATCGCTCATGTTTGTGACGATGTTCAGAAATGCAGAGTCTGCAGTCATGTACGGTACACAATGGATGATAATAACTAGCAGTTGTTACTAGTTTAAGTAGTTACTATTTGACACTTCCTGTCATTACTTGAGAGTATATTCCTACTTAGATAACAGCTTACTGTAAAACAACACAATATGCAGCAGACTTCTACACCTCATGTCTAGTGCATCTTTAGATTGAATCAGTTTTTCTTCTGCTGATTGAAATCACATGTTGTATTGTTCATAAGTGACCTGACAAAGATAGGCTGGATGTACCATACCTGAATACTACGTAGCCTCCAGGTTTACATGTGTAAGTGCATGCCACAATGATCAGGCCAACACAAAATCACTTAACACATTTCTCAGACCATATCCCCATCAGGATGTAAAGCATGCCTGTATAATAACATACAGTGAGATAATTAAATAAAATAGGGGGCCAGGGAGATGGGTCAGTGGACAAAGCAATAGCTGCACAACGGTGAGGACCTGAGTTTGGATTTCTAGAGCCTATATAAAGCCAAACATTGTAGCACATGTCTGTAATCCCAGCGCACCTACAATGAGAAGGGGCGCACAGATAGAAGAATCCTCAGAAATTCACAAGCCAGCAATACCAGTACACAGAGTGGCAACAACAACAAGGAGAAAAGCGAGGACCAGCACCAAAGTAGCCCTCTGTCCTCAACACATGCTCTGTTTCACACACGTGTCTGCTCTCACATATAGGAATATACATATACCAGAGATGGAAAAATTGAAAATAAAAGCCAATGTCCTACCTAAGCTTTTTAATAGACTATCTTCTGATAGATAGCTGTGTTTAGGCAATTCCCTCTTTTTAAAATGGTTATGCTAGGCCAGGTGTGGTGGTGCACACCTTTAATTCCAGCACTTGGAGACAGAGATAAGAGGATCACTGTGAGTTTGAGGTTACCCTAAGACTACATAGTGAATTGCAGGTCAGCCTGGGCCAGAGCAGGACCCTACCTGAAAATTGAAAAAAAAAAAAAAAAAAAAGGTGGTTATGGTACTCATACTTTATTGGAAAGAACTTTATGTTTGTGTGTGTGCTACATGCATGTGTGTGTGCAGATACACATGACTTGTGTGCGTGCATATGGAGACCAGAAGAGAGCAGCGGGTATGCTTTCCCTATCACTAATCTGTGAGTATCCTTGCCATGGAGTCTCACTTCATTGGGAGTTGCTGATTTAGGTCAGACTGGCTGACTAGCGAACCTCAGCAATTTTCCAGTCTTTACTCCCCACAGGTCTGGGGTTACAGGAATGAAAGTCATGCCCAGTTGTTTATGTGGATGTTAATGAATTGAACTCAGGACAAATCAGGCCCTCACACTTCAGCTTCACATGCTTGAGCCATCTCCCCATCTCCCAAAATAAGATTTTTTTTTAATACAACAGAATTGAAAATACGCTAGAAATAGTATCAGAGGGAATTATGTCTTGGTTGTTTGTGATATGACTAAGAATCCTGTATTTTTTTTGCTTTGTTATAGCTTCAATCCTAATGTTTATTAAAACCATAAGCCACGTTATGATTTGGCAAATGTAGGACTTATTTTTTTTTTTTTTGCTTGTATCCTTATTCTTCCATTAAACCTCTCATTCTGGCCTGCTATGATATTGCACACTTGTAATCCCAGCAATTAAGGAGCTAAGACAATAGGATCTCTAGTTGAAAGTCAACCTTGGCTACATAATGAGACCGTATACAAAAATAAATAAATAGATAAATAAATAAATAAATAAATCATTACAGTTCTTATAGCATTCTCATTTTTTGTAATTTTTTTAATGAGAGAGAGAGAGAGATAATTGGCTCACCAGGGGCTCCAGCCACTGTATTTGAACTCTTCACATGTGCGACCTTGTGTGCTTGTATCACTTTGTGCATCTGGCTTACATAGGACCTGGAGAGTTGAACATGTATCCACAAGCTTCAAAAGCAAGTGCCTTAACTGCTAAGCCACCTCTCCAGCGCAGAATTCTCATGTTTAAAAGGAAAAGTTAGTGACTCACTTGTTTGCTTGTAGCATTTACTGGTGAAGTGATAGTAGAAAATTTGTCTGATACATAGCCTAGAAATATTGAGCCATGTGATTATTCTATTATGCATTAAAAGTGAATAACATTTAGATTGTAAGAAAGCTTGGTGACTGGAGATATAGCTTTGTGGCACAGTGCTTGGCTAGTATGTGTGAGGCCCTGGGTTCAAAACTTAGTACCATAGGAGAGAAGGATGGAAGGAAGGAAGGAAGGAGGGAGGGAGGGAGGGAGGGAGGGAGGGTGTCGCAGACAGCTTCACATTCACTGAGATGAACTTCCAGACCAGGCACAGTTCTGGAAGAAGGGATTTATTGAAGCTTACAGATCCAGGGGAAGTTCCATAATGACAGAAGAAGCTGGTCTGCCTTCACAGGACCAAACACAGAGAGAAGCCACAAGCCAAAAACTACACAGCACAGCACACCTCAGGAACTCCAGCTAGGCACACTTTGCATATCTTTAGATTGAAATCTCAAACCCACCACCACATCTTAAGATCCACCCAATGACACTGCCTCCAGCCAGGTGGATGCAAACTACAAACTAATAAAACACTGAATATATTGGAGGCCATCTGTTCAAACTACCACAGAGGGAAAAAAATAAGGGGAGGAAGGATAGGTAAGGCAGAAAGAAAGAGTAAAAGTAAATAAAGATTTATTGTTAAATTAATCCAAGTATAATTAGCAATTTACCATCAAGAAAAATGTGTGTCAATGTGTATAAAAAATGAACTCATCAATAAAACATGTTGAAAATATGTAAATGAGAACCTTAATTTTATTAATCTCACTTAATTCATTCCACATGGACTGGAAAAATGTAATACTAAAACACAAACCTATAAAAACATAGTATAAGAGATCAATTATGTTTATGATTTGGAAGTGAATAGTACTAAATGCGTGAGAAACAAAATCATAAGAGAAAATGAGCAACTATATATGTGTGTGTATGTGTATATAATTTTATCAAAATGTAATTTAAAAGAAATTACTAACAACTGCCAAATATATGTGACAAACTATTGTTCTATTGAAAAAAATTATTGAACACATAGTAAGTGCTAGAAAATGGAAAGTAACAGGTTTGCAATCAGTCTTTGCACTTATGAATAACTTATAAATAATAATAAAGAATATTCTCATAGAAAATAATAATTGCAAAAGACATAAGAAGAAAATTTATATATATATATTTTTTTCAAAATAATCACCACTAAAATCAAGGAATAAGTATAAAAACAACCTAGTATCAAATTATGGATTAATACCAAACTCAATATTTTTAAGTATTTGATGAAATAATGATAAGAATATAAGGAAAATGATACTTCATATACTATGGAGGTGTAAAATGGCATTGTTTTTATATTGGAAAATAGGGCAAGGCACATCTAAAAGGAAAGTATTTGCCTTCTGCTAGGGCAATTCGCATGCAGCATTTTAACCGAAGAAAAGCGACCAAGTGTGTAAAATACATATAAATAAGATTGTCCATTGAAGCATTGTTTAAAAGAATGGAAAACCAAACCAAGCCTCAGTAAGAACCATTAAATTATTGACAAAATGAAACAAAGTAAAGGGAAATGCAAAAGAATTCTCAAGAACTACTGAAAGAAAAACAAAGTAGCTATCATCATTAACATGTTAACTATGAAAGATATACCAACTTTAAATTGTTAATTTTTATTGACAACTTCTATACTTAGACAATAAACCATATTTCCCTCCCCTCCCCCTTTCCCCTTCACAACTCTGCTTTCCATCATATCCCCTCCCCCTCTCCATTAGTCTCTCTTTTAATTTGATGTTATCATCTTTTTCTCCTATTATGAGGGTCTTGTGAAGGTATTGCTAGCCACTGCAAGGTCAAGGAGATCGAGGCCAATTTCTGTCTGCACAGTTGCATTGTAAGGAGTGGTATACTTCCTTTGGCTCTTACATTCTTTCTGCCATGGACCCTGAGCCTTGGAAGGTGTGATGGAGATGTTTCAGTGCTGGACACTCTTCCATCCCTTCTTCTCAGCATTATGTTGCCTTTTAGGTCATCCCAGTGGTTATCGCCATCTGAAAAGAGAAGCTTCTCTAACCAGAAGTGAGAGTAGCATTAATATATGGATATGAACTTTAAGTGTAGTGCTTTCAGGGCAGTTTGGTGGGAATAATACATACATTTATCCAGACAAGAGCAGGCTTTATACCCCTAAGGCTCATGACCTCCCTGCAATAGTCTTTTGATTAGGTTTTTCAGTTCCAGGCATGTATTCCCTCCCACAGAGCAGGTACTCAGTCCAATTAGAGAGCAGTTGGTTTCCCCCAGAGCAGACATGCCACTATTGCACCCATTTGGTCATTTGGCCTGTCTGGCCAAACTTGAGACTTCCAGTGTCCACTGTTTTCACTGCTGATGACTTCTGTCTCCCATAGGGCTACATGCAGTGCAGCTTTTTCCAGCTTTCAGATGGCTGGTCTACAGGGAGATTTCCTGCTCAGCGCCAACTTGATTTCTCAGTGACCTTGCCACTCAGGCATCTATATATAGAAGAACAGATTACAGGGAAGGGAAAGGACTAAGCAAGGCCAGGGGAAGAGATTGTGTAAAAGGGCAGGGGGGAGGGAGGAGGGTCAATCAAAATTCAAGATGTTCCTGGGCTGGAGAAATGGCTTAGCAGTTAAGGCATTTGCCTATGAAGTCAAAAGATCTTGGTTCAATTCTCCAGAACCAACATAAGCCAGATGCACAAGGAGCACATGCATCTGGAGTTCATTTGCAGTGGCTAGAGGCCCTGACGTGCCCATTCTCTCCCTGTCTGCCTCTCTTCTATCTCTGTCTCTGCTTTCAAATAAATAAATAAGAAAAAAAATTCAAGACATTTTAAATAAGACATATGAAAACCTACTTTTTGAATAATGGCACATCCAAAAGCCATGGATTATTACCAGAAAATTTTCAGTGCCAGTGAGTTGTTGGCCAGGGAGGTCCCTGTTGCCTCCAAAACATTACAGGCTATTGGCAAGGCCCTTGGTTTCCCTTGAGAAACAGATGGTAAGATACTATTGCTGAAGATATACCACTTTTTAAAAAGCCAGCTTTAAATCTCTGACCATTACTTACACAACAATCATTACTCTTATTTTGAGAAATGACTAACACAAATCTTCAAAGCAAATGGACCCAATAGGGAACCCAGGTCCTGTCCACAAACCTAAGATAGCCATGCTTCTAGTATGTGAAAGTAAACCTGTAATCCCATGGGGACCCCAGACTACTGAATGGTCTGTTCTAGGGCTAGCCACCTCTGTCCTTCTAAGAAATTACATGTGTGAATAAAATTTGGAACTGTTAATCATGTTAGGCAGAATCTTTACCCATACCTCAGCAGTTTTTGAGGTAGGATCTCACTCTCAGCAGGCTGACATGGACCTCACTTTGTAGTTCCTTGCTGGCCTTGAATTCACATCTATTCTTCTACTTGTCTGTCTCCCAAGTGCTGGGATTAAAGACGTGTGCCACTATGCACGGCCTCAAATAAATTTTCTCATAAATCCATAAGGAACATCTCAGAAAGTGGTGCATTGTGGTCAGTGAGTTGGCAGTGACCATGTCAGGAACAATGGGGACATGAGGCAGTGAAAGGTTAAGCAGTAAGTTAAATGAACATATAAGTGCAAGAATGGATCTTAGTGGAAAAAAAAATTATAGGTCTAGCTGGGTGTGGTGGCTCACGCCTTTAATCCCAGCACTTGGGAGGCAGAGGTAGGAGGATCGCTGTGAGTGCAAGGTCACCCTGAGACTACATAGTGAATTACAAATCAGCCTGAACTAGAGTGAGACCCTGCCTCAAAAAAACTAAAAAATATGTATGTCTATAAGATTATGTAAGTTTAGAAATAAATACCAAAAAATATATTTTCCAGATACAAGAAAAAATATGATTAAATCTATTAAATGGCCACCAGCATGGAGTGGGGAAAAAGGAGATATATTTGCACGTCTATAGAGTATCTTGGTATAGAGAAGATGGATCAGCAGTTAAATGTGCTTGCTTGCAGGCTGGCCAGCCACAGTTGGAGTACCCAGCACCAAAGTAAAGTGATACATGCCTCTGTAATCCCAACACACCTATGGCATTGGGAGGCAGAGTCAGAAGAATGTGGAACTTGCTGGCCAGCTAGACCAGCAATACAGCACCAAAATAATGAGAGACCCTATTTTTTTTAATTTTTGGAATTCCCTATGGAGTCTCAGGGTGGCCTCAAACTCATGGTGATCCTCCTACCTCTGCCTCCCGAGTGCTGGGATTAAAGGCCTGTGCCACCACGCCTGGCAAGAGACCCTATTTTTTCAAAGAGGACCAAGACGCTGAGGTTGTCCTGAGACCTCGTCCCTTATGCCATGGCATATGTATGCCCATACACACATACCACCACCACCACCATATGAATTTTTAAAAAGAGGATTTGGGATGGGCTAAATATGATAATGGGCCACAAGTGGAGGTAATATTAAACTCAACTTTCTGTGCTTGGATCAAAGCAATAAAGGCAAGAACAAAAAGGAAGTAGTATAGAAGAAAGAAAGGAATGCAGAGGGCAGAAAGATGGGAAAGAAGAAAAACAAGGAGAGGATGTATTACAAATGACCACATGATTTCACTTGTTTAAAATGTGTGCATATACATGCATGAGGGTGTGTGTACAAAGTACACATGCAGGGGAATGCATGTGTGCATGCTAACACAAATAAGGGGATGTCTGAAAGAATCATCACCAAGCAAGCTCATTACCTTTCCCCTGAGAGTGAGAATTTACCACATTTTCATCTTTTCACCTTCATACCCCCTTTTGTGTTGCTGGGGGATACCAGATGCTGCATGTTCATCTGAGGTGAGGGGTGGCATCATGCTGTGTTTAAGGAAGAATAATAGTCCAGGCAAGAAGATCCTCTCTCCTGCTCCCCTGATGTTACTTTCATATAAACATTGTCTCTAATTATTTCCCCTTGCTTTCCAAATATGTGAAATGTAAGGCAAGAGTGACAGAAGCAATAATTATTGCATTACAAAATATTGAAATACATTATGAAGATGGATGAGAAATCCATAGGACACTTCGTCAGTAATTAAAAACAATATCTAACCATCAGAAACAAATTCCCTGACTAGAAGCCAAGGAACAGACTGATGCTGAGCCTACCATGGTCTCTTGCCCGATTCCCAACCCCCAAAGCTGCGTATTTCTTCCCTGCTTTAGTTGAGCTGCCTCTTCTCTCACTGCAGGCAGGAACACTCCAGCAAAATGTGAATATTTCAGGCAGGCATACCACAAAAAAAAGGGCAAGGAAGCCTTGGGTAACCTCTGGAATATTTAAAGGCATGGATAATGCAGCTGATAGCACCCACTTTCTACTCTGAATACATGCAGCTTCCTGAATTGCCTTTTACCCTGGATTTTTCTGTCTCAGTGTTAATAAATATGCCAATACAGCTATCATAAGATAGTGGAAAAAAACAGTACAAGAGTGTGTGGTAGTTGGAATGCATGTCTTTTATAAACTGGTATTTTATTAAAGCTTGTGACTTGTGTCTCGAGCTGCCTGGCTGGAGGAGGTATCACTGAGGCTAATCCTGGGGTCCAGCCCAAAGGTGTGCTTGAAAATGGATGTGACTTTGAGTCCAAAGTTAGGTAGAGAGGTATGAGCTGTGGTGTATTTTTGTATTTGCTACTTTCTTTTTTTTAACGGAAGGAAAAGGTTTATTTCCATGGGACGTTTCATCATAGTGGAACACATAGCTGGAGCAGACAGCAGGCATCCCATCTCCACAGCCACAGAGAGGAAGTAGAGAGAGTGAGCTAGCTCTGGAAAGCTGGACTCGACTACAAAATGAATGACACACATTTCATCCACCAAGACTCCACCAGGAATTAAGTATGAACTTTAATCACAAACACATGAAGCTATGAGAGACATTTTATATTCAAACCTCCATAATTACCATGGTCCAAAAAGAGGTTGTATGTGTGGGAGAGTACTAGAGAGATGGCTCAGCAGATAAGATGCTTACCTGCAAAGTCTAATGATCTGAGTTTAATTCCTCAGTATCCACATAAAGCCAGATGCACAAAGTGCACATACATCTGGAGTTTGTTTGTAGCTGTCATGTTTGCTGCTTTTTACTGTTTGCTGGCTAGTGGTAGTTTTTCTCTGTGCTTGAAATTATGAATGGGAGCCAGCTTCTTCTGCCATTGATAGAACTTCCCTTGGATCTGTAAACTGAAAGAAATCCCAATCGTCCCATAAACTGTGTCTGGTTAGATGTTTGTCCCAGCACTGTGGAACTGTCTACTACAATGCATAAACTTAGTTTCACATCCTAAGTACATGAATCATGAATCCCAAAGGGCCTTCATAAGTTCATGAACATGGCCATTGTGCCAATGGTAATAATCATTCACAAGTTACAGGAAATTCCAACGTTACTGATTTCAAAGTAGACAGATACTTCCTATACCTTATGAAGTATTGCATATTCTATCTGCTTGAATCCTCCTAGCCAAAAAAAAAAAAAAAAGTAATGCCTACTCTGAGATACTTATAATTACCCTACTTTTACAGATGAGCAAATTTGAGGTCATAGAACTTAGATAACTTGACCAAGACCACAAAGCTAATGAGTGTCACAGATGAAGTTCATATTCAGTTGCCACTAGACATTTAGTGTTTCAAGGGAAAAAAAAAATCATACATGGGTTTTTCTTTCTTTGAACTTGTATCCTGCAGGTCACAGCTACACACATAATTAACCTTCATCTACCAGAGGACCTGTGCATTGTCAGCTAGATTTCTCAGCAAAAAAAAAAAAATATGCCATGCCAATATAGCTTTTATGGGGCTATATCTTTAAAAAGATTTTGTGGTAAATTAGTGGGACTTTTGAAGTCCAGTTAATTTTGCTCAGCCACTGAGCCCATAGGTCAGTTGTGAGAAATGACACTAAGTAAGGATGTTCACTGGGATACACAATGTATGTTGATCAACATCAAATGCTCCCTTATACAGTTCAGTGCATGCACCTTGAATCAGACTAATGTTCACTTTCATAGAGGTTGAGACAATACATACTATGACTGGGGTGACCAACAGAAACACCATGCCAGGAAAGGACAAAACATAGAATCATGTTCCATTTCATTGTCCTAATTATAATAATAGAAATGAAATTGCTGCCATTGAAAATCATAATCTACTCACACAGCTAGATCCTCACCAGAGACACACATTCACTGGCCACAAGAATATTTTATTCATGGAAAAGGAGACTTTTTCCCTCTGACTTATTCATATTTTTGCAGTTTATGGAAATGTGACATATTTTTCTGAGAACAAAAAAGTATAAAAATGGTTGCTGCTGTAGGGATTGAAAGCAAATATACTACCTTTATAAAAGTAATTCTCAATGAATTAGGAAAAAAGGACATTTCTGTTTTTTTGCAGACATCTGTGAATATGCCTAATCTGCCCTGTGCTCAGCTGAGCAATGTATCTATAAAATGGCCAGATACTCAGACCAAATAGAAAGACTTATTTTCTGGGACCATTATCTCATAATTTCAAATGGACTTTTTAAGGAAGAGGATTCTTAGCATGTTTGCAAAATCATTTTAATTTGATATCATTTCCTTTCCTTTGAAGCCTTCCTGGGTTAATAATATAAGAAATTAGAATGTTAGAGAAGAAAAGCTAAGCCTGGGCACCACTTTCCCCAGCTCTGGCCAAGCCAGCATGCACCTCATGCAGATCTCACTCTAAGTCAATGATCTTCTTTTCTTTTTTTATCTATATAATGTGAATAGAGCCATGATGGTACCATAGTTAGCCTTCTTCCTTTCCTCCCCCTCAAAGACTGTGGGTCTTGCATTGTGGGGGTAGCCATCAGTTATGGGGGAGAGGCAATATTTCTGTGCATAATGACCCAACTTATGGCTCTAGCAATCTTTCCGCCCCCTCTTCTGCAAATTTCCCTAAGCTATGTTGGGTTCATCTTAGGTCTATTTCAGTAACAAGGTCACGGAAGTCTCTGAATATGTGATTTGGTAGGAGTTGAATGTTCTCTTCACCCCTGTGCTGATACCAGGTTCACCAAGAAAGCAGCACCCTTGCTCAATTCCCCACTTATTCTATGGCTTCAGCTGGTGCCCTGGTGAGGTGTGATGGGCTGATTCTCTCCTCTCGTTCTGCGTCCACCTGAAAAAGAGAAGCAAATTCTCCAGTGGAGAGTGAGGTCATTGCAAGATACATAGATAACCATTATTGTTTTAGAGAGAATTAAATAGGTGTAGGCCCTCTTGTATCCCACTATTGGTGGGACCTGATATTGGAGAGTGAACTCATTTTTTGGATATGATTCTGACTTGTTTCCCAGTTCCAGGTATGGGTTCCATTCCACTGAGCAGATCAATTAGCCACATCTTTTGTGTCAGAATCTTTGGGGTGGTGCCCAGGAGACTGTGATGATGGGTGAAATGTGACACTACTTCCCTGTATGTAGCTGAACTCAGGTCCTATTAAAATCACCTGAGAAATCACTGATGCTATTTCATTCCCAGGGACAGAAGTTTCCATAGAATAGGGAAACACTGGAGAATCCAGTGCTCCAGTGCTGATTCTGGTGGTGTCCTTGGGACTGTTTCATGTTACCTAACAGGATGCCAGTATGCAGTCAGGCTGACATCTTCCTTTTGCTAATTTAAGTAATCTTCTCCCTCTACATATGACCTGAATATTCTTTGATTGACTTACATTCTTGATAGAAAGGGTTTTTCAGGGTAGGAACTAGATCTTTAGAGTTGAAGCCAAAACTCAGAGCAGTGACTTAGATATGGCAGTCACTCAAGTAAAATCTATAGAAAAACATGAATTCTGGCTGAGTGTTACCTATGATCCCATGTCAAAGATGACTAGTGAAACTGACTACAACTTCTCTCACAAAAAAAAAAAAAAAAAAACCAACATTGCAGTGTAAAGTTAAATTCAACCCATAAATAAAAGTATAAAAATATTGTCTGTCTTGGACACTATTTACACACACACACACACACACACACACACACACACATAACTTTTAAGACAAACTAATTATATGCAGGTTACATGAATAATGTTTTGTTGATATAAGCCATGTTAATGTTCACATTATACAACTCCAAATATTTGATTACAGTGTATTAGGGTTTGAGGTATAGTTTCTAAAGAAAGCATGTTTTAAAGAAATAAAAAAGCAAAATCATAGGCAATTTACATATAATTAAAAGTAGATTTAGTCCTTTTAAATCTAAACAAGGAAGCCAGTTCATATAACAACAGAATTAAAGATAGTATGTTAAGAATGGGCTTAAAGGAGTTGTAAGGTTCAAGTTCCATGCTAAAGAAAGAGAAGGGAAAAAAAAAAAGGATTTAGCAGAGAGCAGCAGATCTCCATGGTAACAAGAGCACACTCAGGCCTGTGGGAGTAAAAGACCCACACAGCTGGACTGGACTGACCACAGCACAGAGGCAGAAGACCTAGCCTTTTCTTTTTTTTTTTTTTTTTTTTCCTTTTCTCTTTTGATTTGGAAGGAAACTGGCAAGTTGAGTCTCCATGGACCCTCTCAGGAGTAACCAAAATCAGTCCATATAGTAAGCATGATGGCTGCTGTGATGAACACCCCAGCTGACTGACCGAGCTAGCTGATACCTGAAGGCGGGAGGCAGAAACAGCTGCCCCTCAGTAGAGTGCCCCTTATCCTTTCTAATCAAGCAGACAGTAACCTACCAGAGTCTAGAAGTTAGCAAGCCAGATGGACATAGTGGAGTATGCATTTGTGGATTGATTGCAATGTCAAATGGCCCTGGCATGCCCATTCCCTCTCTTTCCATGAGATTTGTCTTATCTTTCAGTAGATCATGGCAGTTTAATCCAGTTCCTCTATTCTTTGGGAATGTTAGAGGATATGGAGACCCAAAGATGAATTCCAATTCAGTGTGTCTGTAATAAGAGAGTCACATTGGAGGAAAATCAGTCCTCCAGGCTTCCCAAAAGAGGGACGACCACTTGGTCAGCACGGCCTTGACTTATCCTAATGGATGACAATGCTGAGAGTCATAGAACTCCTTACAGGTCCCTACAAATCTCTCCTACAGCACCATTATTAACCTCCAAAATTTACAGTTAATTCTGGCAGCCTACATGGTCTTACTCACCCAGTAAGAAAAATATAACTACAAAATATAGCTACAATATAAACAATGATTCAGACTAATAGGCTCCCCTGTCTGATGTTGGCTTTTAATACTAAACTCTAACATCTCCAGCCACCATGAAACTGCCTCCTCATCGCCTTCCCTGAAGGGGGACCTATCGACCACATTATCCAGCCTGTCACATAAGAACTCAGCACCCCTACAGTCATCATGAAGAAATAAACCTTCATCTCTTACCATTAACAAAAGGCTGGAATGTTAGGTTGGGACAGGCTCCCAAAATGGAGTCACCAAGCAAGAGACATAAGGAAGTGGGTTATCCACATTCATCAAGAAACCACCCAGCCATTATCCCTTCCTTGCCTACAATCTTAATTACTTTCAGCATTTCTTCTGGGGGACACCCAACAGTAAATATTGGCCATGCCATATACTACAGTGAGCTTGGTGGAGAACATCCCCCACACTGACAATGGACTCCAGACAACCATTTTCCCCTCATTCTTTCATTCAGATGCTCATTTTAAATTTCTATTCTATTTACAACTCCAGAGACTAAAATCAAACCTTGTTAGTGGGAGCATGGTAAAGCAGAGAGAAGGCCTTGCATGTAGAGTGAAAAATGCTTGAAGATAGGATATTTAGGACCACCTGCCCATACATTGGCAGAAGTTTTTTAAGTCAGTGAGAATTTGGAAAATAAAAGCAACATTCTCAGACCATTTGGACCCATTTTCCAGCTTATATTGTGGCCAGGCAGAGCTGCAGAGAAAGATCAGATGATGAGGTTTGATGTTGTCCAAGAGTCATAGGGGCTTTAAGTTCTTAAGGAAACAGGGAAAGAGCAAAACAAGGGTGAGAGAAAGGAATCAGGGCTTAATTGAGTTTACACAGAATTCCAATATGACCCTATGGCCCATTACGGTGAATGGGGCCTGTACCTCCCATGCTGGCAGAGGCCATACAGGTTGCAACTGTTGGATTTTTAGCCTGTTAGTGGGTAAGGCAGGCACCTGTGCTCCCACTGGCATAAGTGGCTGGTAGTGAAAGATAAGACCTCAGGAAGGAGAGGAGGAAGGGGGAGAGTGTCCCGAGAAGATGCAACTGAACCAAAAGGTGTCCCTTAGGGTATGGTAGACCAGAGAGTGAGAGATGGGGAGGTATCGAGAGTGCATCATTCTCGAGACTGGGGGCCAGAAGCGGGTGAGGGGTGTAGCCTGGCATGCCAGCATGGCTTCCATGAGGACGGATTAAACCCAAGAGCAGGCCTACCCTAGAGGGACACTTTCTGAGAAGGAGGGAGGAGATGAAGAGAAGAATGAGGCGGAATCGTGGTGGGGGTGAAAGCTGGAAACAGGCAGAGATGGTCCAAAGCCTTCAGAGGGTCAGTGGTAGCTCGGGGGTCTGGTCAGGGGAAAGGAGGACTGGTCACCCAAGAGGGTAACCAGAAGCCTCCTGTCCCAGTCAGGGCACCAGAGGAAAAGATGGAAGTTTTTATTCAGGAAAAGCATGAGCTTGGCTCGTAAGAGCGGAGCACAGCCAACCTGAGTTTTCAGATAGTGGGCTATATAGGGCTTTTCAGTTGGGGAAGGTGAGGAAGGGAAAAGAACTCCTTTGTTCTTTACCTTAGCCATTTCAAATAGCTAGGGTGTGAGACCAGAACAGTGACAACATGACTTACGAGATAAGGGGGCAGGAAACCATGACCTGGGGCATTGTTAGGCAAGGAAGGGATGATGACTGGGTGGTTTCTTAAGGAAGGTGGATAATCCACTTCCTTATGTCTCTGTTGCCATCCTGCTGCCCTTGGTGACTCCATTTTGGGAGCCTGTCCCGACCTCCCATTGTGAATGTGATCTCTGTCTGTTTTAGGGCATCTCATTACATTTGCACACATTTACCTAAAGGAAACCCTCTGTAGCTTCCATTTGTCAAATCTAAACTGGCAGCCTCATTATTGTTACACCCGAGGGACATTAATAAATAAAATAAGGGTTACCTGAACAGAAACTCTGCAGTACTGTGGCAGTGGAACTGATCTCTGAAATGGCTCTTAAGTGAAGGTGGGTAGTGGATACACCATGGATACCCTGGGAAAATGAATAATCTATCCTAGTGGAATTATGTGGGATATTTATGACCCTACTCAAAAGAGTTCACAATCTAAAACTTATGAGTGGTCTACTTATGGAACTGCTCGTTGGTTTTCAGACTAGAGTTGACTGCAGGTAAAGAAGTAAAACTTTGGATTGGTTAGGACTACTGTGCTCAAGTACTGCGTGTGTAGAAGGCTAAGGTACTAAATAACAGCCTCCCAAACCCCTCCGCCACTTTAAGGCTCTTGTCAAAGCAGGTATGCCTTTCAAAGGATTACTGAGAACTGAAGACAAACACTAGACTAATTCCAGAGGGTCATGTTAGTGGAAGGACTATCTAGTTTGAAGGCACAATGGAGGCTGAGAATACAGTTCCTCTGTCTCAAAACCTGGAGAAATTCAAGATGACACCAAAGCACAAAACCAAGTCCAGCATCCTTCTCTCTGTGCACCTGCGTGACTGCACAGGCCTCACACACCTGAAGCCAGCCCTGATCGAGGCTTGAAGATGAGCAAAGGAGGCGATCAGGAAATCATACACAGTTCTCTATATCAACATTCAATCAATACCTAGTTACTTTAATTTCTCTTCCAATTATATGTGAGATGCTATCATAGGAAGTATGTGTCTAAAATCAAAAAGTCCTATTTCTTGGGCTGGAGAGATGACTTAGTGATTAAGACCTTTGCCTGCAAAGTCAAAGGATCCCGGTTTGATTCTCCAGGACCCATGAAAGCCAGATGCACAAGGGGTGCATTCATCTAGAGTTTGTTTGCAGTGGCTGGAGACCCTGGAATGCCCATTCTCTCTATCTCTTTCCCTCTCTCAAATAAATTTATACACACACACATTTTATATATATATATGTTCCTATTTCGTTTGGTTTGGTTTTGGTTTTTCGAGTTAGGTTTTCACTCTAGTCCAGGCTGACCTGGATCTGACCTGGATCTCAGGATAGCCCCTAACTCACAGCTATCCTCCTACCTCTGTTTCCTGAGTGCTGGGATTAAAGGCATGAGCCACTATGCCCGGCTTAAAGTTTTATTAATACATTTAGCAAAAGAAAAACATATTGCTGGCTTAATAAAGCAAAGGAACACAAATGATTTCTTTTGATAAACCTAGAAACTGGTGAACAGAAGGACATTATAAGTTACCACAGAAGAACAGAATATTGGGGGAAAGTGGGGGAGAGAGAATGCCCTACTAGCAGATTGTCTAGTCACAAATGTGTAAGTCAACTGAGTAGCAGAACATGTTACACTGTCATCTCATCTCAGGTTTCATCTAGGAGAGAGGCACAGTGAGGTCTAGGCTAACAATAAATGCTGGTGAATGAATGAACAATTTTTTCATGAGAAAGTGAAGGGGACAAGACTTGAAAAGGCTTGCTGTTCTGCTACTGTCTGTTTCAATGAATGTAGTCCACAGTGCCTTAGTTTATGACAATCTTCCCCACTGGGTACATGAATGACCCCTTGATCATATTACAAACGTACTGAGATATTGAACCTCCCTCTGCCCTTTCCCTGTGTGCTGCACACATTTGTATCATGATGTAGATGAATAAGAGGTTGGCACACCCTGTCTCTGATTGTGGAGGGGTATACGGAACCCAGATGGAATTATCTGTCTGCTGCCAATGTTTGATAAAGTAGCTAGTTCTTTTTTGTAGGCTGTGATAAAGACGGTGGAGGGAAATCTTTCATGATGCCATGTTGGCAAAAGACAAGTAGCCATATGTCAAAGAGAATTGCCATATCACTTGGGTAGATGAGGAGGAAGGTTGGGAACACAAAAGGTGGATGCTGAATACCTCCCTCAGGCAAAAATACGATGCCAGCCCCATCAACAAACAGTTGCCAAGGCTCACTCTGAAATATTTTCAGGGCATGGTGCTGTAGGCCAGATATGTGGAACCTAGAGAACATAAGGGTGTCTGTTGCAATCAGGTTCACATTGCTGGCAGAAATCACCTAACCAAGAGCAGCTTTTGGGGAAAAATAAGGTTCATTTTGGCTTATAGACTTGAGGGGAAGCTCCGTGGTGACAGAGAAAATGATGGCATGAGCAGAGGGTGGACATCACCTCCTGGCCAGCATCAGGTGGACAAAAGCAAAAGGAGAGTGTGCCAAACACTGGCAAGGGGATGATAATAATAATAATAATAAATAATAATAATAATAATAATAATAATAATCATCCCCAACAATACACTGCCTCCTGGAGGTGTTGATTTCAAAATCTCCATCAACTGGGAACCTGACATTCAGAACACCTAATTTATGGGGGACACCTTAATCAAACCATCACATTTGGCCCCATAAAAGTCCCCATAATTTTTATCAATCCCAATGATGTTCAAACATCCCATAATCCAATGTCTTCTTCTTCTTCTTTACTTCATTACTAAAATCACCAGTAAGGTGTTCATTAACACCACCTCTATGCCTAAATGCAAAAACGCATGTATAAAATAGAGCAAGGAATACATTCACTGGAGATTTAAATCTAGAATATAAGCTTTGTCACAGAATACAAGCCAAGGTCATTGGAACATAATATTTATGATATGTGTACTTAAGAGTGCCAATGTAACCTTACTGCCAAAAAACAAACTGGATCCCCCACTGTGCATACTGCTTTTGTCTAATTTGTTCATGATATTTCACACACCATTAGTGCTTGCACCATTTAAGAATTTCTTTCTTGGATTTAAGATATGCAAATTTATAACCTTTTTTTAATGACTGCCCTTTGTAAATGAGTATTATGCTTGGAAATACATTTTGCTAAAAATAAAAAAAAAAAAAAAGTAAGATGAGGGCTGGAGAGATGACTTAGCAGTTAAGGCATTTGCCTGCAAAGCCAAAGGATCCTATTTCAATTCAATGTAAACCAGATGCACAAGGGGGCACATGCGTCTGGAGTTCGTTTTCAGTGTCTGGAGGCCCTGGTGTGCCCATTCTCTCCCTCCCCCTCTCTCTCTGTCTCTGCCTCTTTCTCTCTCTCCAATAAATAAATAAGATATATTTAAAAATAGTAAGATGGCTAACTGTATACCTCTTCAAAAGGATTGAAAGATACAATTTTGCTCTTGGTTAGATAGCAGACCACAACCTTGCAGCCTTAAATATCAAAAATTCACCAATGAACTTCAGCTTTGCTAAAACAGTATGAAAGAAGTTATTATAGCTGCTTATTGGACAATTAAAAATGAGCTACAAGACAGTGACAGGAAAGTATTGTGCCTTGGGTTGCTAATGTTTGATATAAGAATCAGATACTTTAATAAACTAGTTGCAACTAAAATCACTTCTTAGGGCTCAGAAGTTAGTGTGCTTGCTTGCAATGCCTGATGGCCCAAGATCAATTCCCCAGTACCCAAAGAAGGCCAGACACACAAAGTGGCACATGTGTTTAGGGTAATTTTCTTTCTCTATCTCAAATAAATAAATATTTATAAACTAGAATAAAAATAAAATCAGTTCTTAAAAATGCCACATAGCAAATTCTTGGTCAGCCTGGACTAGAATGAGATACTACCTCAGGAAAAAAAAAATACAAGTGTAAAAGAACTTTGAATACTTCTCAAATGTCACCTTAAGGGCTCTTTTAATAGTGACAGCAAACTGCTGTGTTCAAATTGTGTGTCATGCCTTATGAATCAAGATGGACATTTCAATAAAAACATCCATATGGTTGAAACAATATCATTTTGAAAGATTCAATGCCATGAAAGAACACTATCTGTGAAACAATAAACAGATTTCCTCATTCAAAATCAGACGAATTCTAGTGACGGTCAGACTCAAGGATTGAATCTTCTCATTGCTCGAACAAAACATTTGACCAAAAGCAACTAATTTTAAAGAGTCTGTTCCCATCTTGCAGTTTTGAGAAGTTTCATTATGGTAAGGAATGCAGGGCCAGAGCAGAGTGGGTCATCACATCTTCACACATCAGCAGGTAGAAAGGAGAGAGTGAGCTAGCTAAGCTTGGCCAGCTGGGCTGCACTTATAACACCCAATAACACACTTCCTCTAGCAAAGATCAACCTTCCAATGGCTCCACCAGTTTAAGATTGAGAATGAGGCTAACTCACAAACACAATAGAGAACATTTTACTTTCAAACCACCACACATAGTCAACATATTTAACAAACTCCCGCTTAGCAGCCACCAGTAATAATGGGCATGGCCATCTCAAAGCTATATTCCAAGGGCTAATCTCTTACTTTTTAGAAGTAGAGGAAAACTGATTGTCCCACAGCAAAAACTACTGACCAGAACAGTGATGGTTTTGGGGGTAGTTTCCAAAGTCATAAGGTAGGAGTTATTTGGTAATTAGTACAGATAGATAGATATATGGTTGATATTTAAATCACTAGTAGAGCCAACAAATGGTTACTAGTTGGTGTCCAGTCTGGTGTAATCTCTACCAAGGGGATATTATGTTTTCATCAATGAAAGTCAACTTACACTGGCTTGAGTTTGTGGAGCCAAGTAGGTCAACATTCTCCTATCAATACACTTGACAACAGTGTTTCATTGAGCCACCAGCTACTGTTGGTGTTCATTAGTTATAGAAGAACAAAACATCAGTGGGTTGGGAGATAGTGGGTAAATTGTTTGCTTAGCAAACATGTGTACCTGAAGTCAATCTCCTGTATAAAAGTCAATCTCCTGTATAAAATGGCATGTGTGGAGGGCAGATGCCTATAATTTCAGCTCTAAGGAGGCCTCTGACCAGGAAGGAAGATTCATGGAGCTCAGGGAGCTAGCCACTATGGATTCACTGGTGACCTCCAGGCAAATGAATGATCTTGTCTCAAAAAGTGGCAGTGGGGGCTGGAGAGATGGCTTAGCGGTTAAGGCACCTGCCTGCTAAGCCTAAGAACCCGGTTCCAATCTCCAGGTCCCACGTTTAGCCAGATGCAAAGTGATGTAAGGGCGCAATGCCGCACTTGCCCACAAGGGGGAGCACACATCTGGATTTCATTCACAGTAACTGAGAGACTGCTGGTGCGCCCATCTCTACCTGTCTCCCTCTCCTTCTCTGTCTCTCTCTGTGTCTCTCTCCAAAAATAAATAAAATAATAAAAAAATTTTTTTAAGTGGCAGTGGTTTTATTCAGGACAACAACTGAGGTTGTCCCCTAGCCCTTACATGCATGTACACTCGCACACACATGTGCACCCACAATATATAAACACACATACGTGCAAGCAAAACAAAACAAAAAATTCCAAAGAAATACAACAATTAAAAAATAACAGAAGAGCTGGAGCAAGTGCAAGAGAAGTAAGTTATTTCTGCTGGTGGTTCTTAGTCAAGTTGGAACACAGAGATAATAATGAAGACATTAATCTGCTTGCACAACAGTGAGCTAGGCTTATTTGGGTCACATATTGTAAGTACATTGGTTTGGGGTCACAAAAATGCATATGTCTTCTCTTCTCTGCTGACTAGCCACCACTGTTTTCAGCATCCTGCCTGGGCTCAGTGTTGGGTCCTTGTACAGAGTTTCCATACACTTACATAGTGATAGCCCTTTGCTCCCATCTACACTCTACTCTAGCTATGTCCTCAGTGGCTCTAAATACGAGATACGGTCATACTCACTGTACAGATTTTGGAGCAAAAACGGAGTGCATCAGGTCAATATAAAAGTAAATATAATTAGTCCTTTAATAGATGACTATTTTTTCTCAGACAGCTTATGTTTTATTTGGTTCTACAATCCCTTGTAGTCCCTGCACTTACTAATAAAAGATGGTGCCCTGCTTGACCAAGTATGTGTATGACATCCTCTGAGAAAAAAACTTGAAGAGTAATGCTTTTTGGGAAATTAATATGGCAAGAGTTTCCAATTTTTTAATGCCTTAGAGGAATTATAATGATTCAGATAAAAGAAAATATTAGCATTGCTATTCAACTGCACTTTTAACTGTTGTTTTTAAAACTTCAAATGATTAAAAGCTGTTGGCATGGCTGTAAACATATTTTGATCGAGTCACATATAGAAACATGTTAATAAAATATCAGAACAAATTATAATGAAACCCTATTTAATTAAAATCCATCCATATTCATTAAACTATTTTTCCCCTTTGGTGTCTTAATTCCCTCCTGACCCATTCCATTTACTAATTTGAAATTTACTAATCTGAAAACTTATTAAAGACAAAGTAGCTCTTTTTTTTTCTGTTTCATATTGTAATAAAGTGGTACTTATTATTCAGTTTTGCCTCAAGCACTGCTTAGGGCCTAGGGATATAAATAAATTTCTCATGAACACATTTTATGACAAAAAAATCATGAATTAACACTAACATCAGTTGATATTTGTTGTTCTTCATGAGTCTTTTTGGCATAAAAGCAACAAAAGAAGACAGTAGTCTGTTTGCATAGCTGCAATGAACCAGAATGATCTGGATCACTGATATTTAAAAATCTAGTGAGACTTTGGTTTATGTTTCCAGAAATTAAAGTTTTTTTGCTACTGACCTATGGTCAACTGCCTGAGGAGAGTCCCTAGTAGCTATCCGTGCATAGCTTGCTTAAGTACAGGAAAATATTGAGTCATTTGTCCTAGTATCACATGGGTTGATAAGTATCATTAACATGACTGGCACCCTGGGGCATTCTTTATTATGTTGGGGTTAGAAATGCCACAGAAGGGCTGGAGAGATGGCTTAGCAGTTCAGGCGCCTGCATGCCAAGCCTAAGAATGCCCATTCGATTATCCAGGTCCCATTTTTAGCCAAACACAAAAAGTGACACAAGGGTGCAATGCCACACTTACCCACAAGGGGGCACATGTGTCTGGAGTTTGTTCACAACAGCTGAAAGGCCGCTGGCATGCCCATTCTCTCTCTCTCTCTCTCTCTCTCCCCTCTTGAGGAAAAAAAAAAGAAAAAGAAAAAGAAAGAAATGCCACAGAAGAGAGCCAGCTTGTGAAAGAGCAGATGTAGGAACTTATTAACATTTAAGGATTACACAGTGTTTCTCAGTGGTAGCACCTACCTAGCATTTGGGTCACTTAGGAAATATCTTAGGGAAGCTAGGACCAGTGTGATTTTATGTATTTCCAACTTTTTTTTTTTTTTTTGGTTTTTCAAGGTAGGGTTTCACTCTAGTCCAGGCTGACCTGGAATTCACTATGTAGTCTCAGGCTGGCCTTGAACTCTCGGCAATCCTCCCACCTCTGCCTCCCAAGTGCTGGGATTAAAGGTGTGTGCCACCAAGCCCAACCTATGTATTTCCAACTTAAAGAAGACTCACCTAAGGACTTGGTCCTATGAATATCTAGCCATTCAAGGAGAATCTCAAAGTGTGTTTCTATCAGGTGAAAGAAGAAGGATTATATAGTTATAGATGGACTATAGGAGAATGATAGACTTATAGAAGAATTATACATCTTATATGAAATCCACCACATCAAAAGATCAGGGAAGGACTATGGTAACTTGGAAAATGTTTGTGTATGAACAAGCCTCTGTCTCCAAATTTCTCCTTTTTGTATTAATATCCATCATGGAGGACTACTGACCACCCTAATGACTGAATTTCAATTCCATTACCACTGTAAAAACCTCATATTCCAAAAGACTTTATTTTCTGGTAGCAGGAGTTAGAACTTCAATATTTGTCTGTAGAGCTATGGCAATTCAACTAATAAAAATCCAAACTCTGTCAGCTGCTATGTGAGACATTTACAGATGATAGTTAAGAAAGTATATCTTCCCTCATTGTATTTAATAATCTAGCAGACACTGTAATCATTAAGATACAAATAATAATCTTTTAAAAAAAAAACCATTGACAGATAGATTGATGTATCATTGGTCAAGTCTGTGCTAAATGCTCCATAAGCATCTTATATAACCCTTCCAACAAGGTTTAAGGAAGGCTCCAGTAGAACTACCTTTAGAAACAGTTATATGGGAAGGCTGTATTGACTGGCTTAGGTGAGAAGGCTAGATTTATGATTTGGTAACCAACTCAAGGATGCATTCTCGATTATTTTTCTTTCATTTTCCATTTTATTTTTTTCCTGTGATCCTGTTCTCCCACATCTCAAACAAAATCCTTGAACAAATCTTGTGGTAGTTTGGATTTAGGTCTCCCAATAGACTCAAATGTTTATTAAAGCTATCACTTGGATTTGCAGCCCCCTGGCTGGAGGAGGTGTCCCCGTGGGCAGATCTGGGGTCTACCCTTATGGTGTTACTGGGGGCTAATTGAATTCCATTCTAAGGTATGCAGGTATGTAGTAAGGTACATAACTCTTCCTGAGGTTTCCATTGTGTGCTTATTTATGGTGGTGCTGGTGGTGGTTTCATCTCTGCTTGGATCTGAGAGAGGAGGCAGCTTCCTTCCTTCTCCCTTATGGAACTTCCCCTGGATCTGTAAGCCTGAAATAAATCCCATTCCTCCCATAAACTGTGTCTGGCCTGGACGTTCATCCCAGCAGTATGGAGCTGACTACAACACAACCTTAGTTCTAAGACTTCAAGCAAGCAAGACAATGGCATCAGATTTTATTACCCAAGGTCTGAGGATGTAAACAGCTGATTCATAAGCAACTTCTCAAAGCTATAAAAATTTAGCCTCCCCAGAATTAGCACCCAAATCTCTTGATTTCCTGAGGACCATTTTCCTTTCAAAGAGTTCATACAATCTAAAAGCTTTCATCTATTCATCTATCATTTTCCCACAGAAGAACATTAAAGTCACCTGCGTAAAGAAAACCATTTCCTGATCCCTTTCTGTACCATTGTGTCTGTCACAGAATAGTGGGATCCAGCAAGAGAGGACAATTTTCTCTATGGAAAACTTAAGAATTTTTTTTTTTCTGAAGATGAAGCTAAAAATATCAAGTCATGGTAGTAAATACAAAGACTGTGTCTCCTAGGGCTTTCCTATCATAAAAGATAAAAGCAAGAATTGCAACAGAGAAAAATTAACCAGCACTACAGTAAAAGGAAGACTGGGAGAGACACATGACCGAAAAGTGAGAGGTCTTTGATAGCCTCTGTCATCATCCAGTTATAGTCGAAGCACAGGAACCTTCTGAGATCGCCAATATTATCCTCTTGTTATTGCTGGAGACTTTTTTAATTTAGACAAATAAATAGACTAAAGTAATAATTCCTCCCACAATGTCCACAGCCCTGTATATAAAAAAGAGATTATATATTACAGATTTTTAGATTGGAACTCTTTTGATTTTGCATCTTTCTCACAAATAAACTTTTTGTGAAGGTCACCCAATTTTATAATGCAAGGATGCTATATCCTCTTAACAGCACTGAAAGCTGCATTCAGAGGAGTAAATTGCTATTCCAATTAATTATAGTCTATGCTCAACAGAAGTCTATTATTGTTGCAGATTCCATTAACATGTCTGATGAATAAATAATAATATGTTTTGCCATTATTGTCATCATATGCAATTTGGAAATACAAAAGGAGAATTAAGATTAAAGAATAGGGCTGGAGAGATGGCTTAGTGGTTAAGGTGCTTGCCCGCGAAGCCCAAGGATCCAGATTTGATTCCCCAGAACCCACATAAGCCAGATGCACAAGGTGGCGCATCTTTCTGGAGTTTGTTTATAGTGGCTAGAGGCCCTGGAACTCCCATTCTCTCTCTCTCTCTCTCTCTCTCTCTCTCTCTCTATTTAATAAATAAATAAATAGTAAAAATATTAAAGGACATTTTTAAACATAATATCCCATTAGTTTATAAATCAGGTACCCTGATTTTATAGCGCACTATAATTCTCTTATTTTCTTTCTCCTGTTTCCATAGGCTGGGTTCTATTCCTCCAACTGATGAATACAGAAATGTAACACAGTCCCCACAAAGTTGCTGTCCAGCTACCCTACTTAGTGCTATGCATAATCAGGCAGACCCACACAAGTGCAATGTGAAAGAGAATCCTCAGCCACTCCAAAGCAATGCAGCAATATAGTGTCCCATTCATTTGGGAAGCCTGGATCATAAGTAGAGACAGATGGAACTGCTTTGAAGAGAAGACTCTTCACTGGTACCTCAAGAAAGATTAGAAAAAGGTGGAGAAGCCATTTTCAAGGAGGCTGTTTTCAAAGCTTTCCTTCGGGAAAAAAAAATGTTATTTCATTCCTTTCTCGTAAACAGGCAGTTTGTGAGGAGTTCCCATGATGAGTCATATGATACCCTGCCTATGGACATCGGTCACAGAGTATGGATGGAATTTTTAGGAGCAGGGGGCTGTTTACTGTAGCCATGCTGGTGTGTGCTGCCAAGTGCTTGATGAACTGCTAGTCTTGTTTTTTCAGTGGAATAAAATCCAAATTCTGGTGTTATCCACACCTCTGACTGCCCTTCAACCAGATCTTGTGAAATTTCTGGTTTCAACCAACATAGGAACATGTCATCAAAAATACCTTCCAGAAAAAAGTCTTCTCACCCACAAACTAGCATTTACTTTTTCTCTTTTTCTTGTTGCCTCATCACTCTTGTTCGCCATGAGACCAAACTCACATTTTCTATAAGAAAAGTTACTAGTTTTATTAGCTTCTTAGTCTCATGAATACATGACAATGCTTTTACTATGTTATAATATGGCTGCTTTAAAAACATTTGGGCTTGGCATAGTGGCACACGCCTTTAAGCCCAGCACTGGGAAGGTGGAGGTAGGAGGATCACTATGAGTTCAAGTCCAGCTTGAGACTATGTAGTGATTTCCAGGTCAGCTTGGTCTAGAGAGAGAGACCCTACCTGAAAAAACAAAAGCAAAAGCAAAAAAAAAAAAAAAAAAAAAAAAAAAACCACTTAGGAAGGAAAAGGAGAGGGAGTCCAGGAAATAAAAAATGAAACCACAAATGTTTGTGAACCTATATGATCAGTTGTCAAAGTTCTGTGTCAGGGTTTTCCCATCGCAGAAGCAATCTGGAAATGTTCTATGCTGTGGATATAGCCTGGGAATTGGAGAGTGTTCAACAGTAACTTGCTCATGACAATCAACAATGTCTTTACAAACTGTAATCCCAGTTTCGTTCATTTGCCAGTGAGATTCTTATCTGCTCTCTCTCCTCTCTCTTGAGTTCCTGTTAGAGGCAGAAAGAAAATTCTCCATGTCCTGGATGGCAGCCAAAGTCTGCTCCCCCTGAAGAACTTTTGTGTCTTAGGGACTACTGGGAAAGCAATCATAACTATCCAGTTTGGGGGTTAAAAAAGAGGGAGAGCTTTAAAATTTTCAGCTGAACAATTGAAAGGAGGAGAAATATGATGGTGTAAATCTGTGGTCATGTCTTTGTAGCAGTGAGTAATCATTAGGGTGTCCAATCTCAGGAGACCTCTCAAGATGGGAAAATAACAAAAGAAAGATTGGAAAGAAATTGCACAGTGAAGAAGTGAGGTCTTTCTCATTACTTGAAAGTGTAAGCTCTACTTCCCAGAAGCAGGCAAAAGACAGGTTCATATTATGTTTTATTATGAAATAAAAGTTTTTTTAAATAAAAGCGAAAAGGAAAAATGTTGTAGATTATAATGCAGTGCATAAAATGTTCAAAATCTTAAATATAAATAGAGGTATTTAGTTACTTAATACTACATCAGCTTGTTCTTTTGTTCTGAGGACACAGGGTTTTGCCAGAGGCAGGGGTCATCAGAAAGGAGAACAAAGTGTAAAGAGATCTTCATTTTCTATACCGAGTACATTATAGCACTTCTTTCCCCATATGGGAATGATGTAATTCCACCTATTACCTTTATATTTTAGAGCACATAATAGGGTATTAAATATGTTAAATGACTTATGATACATTTTATAAATAGTTTGGAAATTGAAAGCTCTAAATTTCCTGAATCCACAATTTACTATTTACTCTAATTTTCACTTCCTAACATATTGAAGACAGATAAAATAAAATTTATTCAAGCTTATAATAATTTAGTCTCTCCACACTATCAGTGATGTGTTCCCAGTGTCTTTGATAATGATGCTTTGGTGAAAGCCATGCATTTTCTGAGTTCTGCTATTGCATACTAATCTAGAAACCAATAACCTTATAAGACTGTGCCATGGCCATCTGTAATCATCCTCCTTGGTCGGGGACTTCCCAGTTGATCTTGCCTATGGGAGTTTGGGCATTGAGTTTTGGATTTGAAATCATCTCGATGGAAGTTAATTAGTTCTTTGTGGTTCTGTCCCCTTTGAATGACATTCAGGGGAAAGAGAAGAGCCTGAGCTGACACAAAATTTTAGATGACTGTGCCACAGGGAAATGACTATTTTATGGATGTGGGCACACTAAGGCTATTAACTAACATTAATTACCTCTGCCTAGAGAGTCCTATGAGCTTTATGAAAGTGGCATGGAGTTACCCCATAACATCCTTAGAACACCCTACCACACCCTTACAGAACCTCCATAAAAATCCCCACAAGATGCTACAACACCCTACAATATCCCTAGAACACCCTACCCTTACAAGATACCTACAACATCTATCCAAATTCCCTACAACATCCCACAACACCTTATTACATCCTTATAACACTCTACAATGGCCTCACAACACCTGCCAACATCCCCATAATACCTCACAGCACTACAACATCTTCACACACCTTACAACACCCTTCAGTATCCCCACAACATAATACTCTACAACATCTCCACAACTTACAACATCACTACAATACCCTATAACACCATACAACATGCCCACAACACCCTACCTCATCCCCACAACGTAATCACAACACCCTATAACAGCCTCACATCACCCCACAATGTCCTACAACAGCTTCACATCACCCTTATAACATTCTACAACACCCTACAACATCCCAACATCCTTCAATAGCTTCACCAACACCCTCCAATACCCCTGTTTTCTTGCTCCACTGCAAGGAATGGAGGAAGTTAAGATTTTTCCACTTACAATCATTGGGAAATTAAAGCGTTTTCTGAGGCTCCTAAGATAGAAAGTGGCACCTAATCCTCAATTAACGTTCCACTACCAATGATTATCTCCTCATTCTTCCAACTGATAAAAAGATAGGAACTCCACATGTTTCCATCTTCCAATTTTCAGACACCCAATGTGGTCCTTGCAACCAAGACTCTGGGTTCTGGGTCTTTACTTAAGATTTGGAAGCTGCATATCCTCCATCCTGCCTCCCTCTAAATTATGCTCCTGATTGTGTATATATGTGGATGATAGAACAGAAGGTTCTAAGAGTAATTAGCGTCTTTTCTGGAAAACGAATTTAGTCACTAAGATAGCATTTTGTTATATACCTACCATGTGTCTCAGAGATAGATAAGCTTTGGGACATCTCTGTCTGAGTTGGCAGCATCCTGAATGACAGACTATTCCAGGATGAAACCAAACAACTGCCAAAAACTAAATTTAAATCAAACTGTGCATAATTCAATCACTAGCTGATGCATTCCAGTTACTCAGTCATGTTACCAACAGCCATTCCAAGGTTGTGTTTAACTGTCATGAGATGCTTGGCTCAGCATTTTCTTTGGTCCCAGTTTCCTTTTTAGTTATTTGTTGAGATGCTGGTATTCCAATTGCATAAAGGTCACAATTCCCTGAAGGAGCAGGTTCAATTATCAGCTTATCACTCTGACACCCTTTGGAAAAAAGAAACAAAGAGCATATAAGTACAATGATAGGTCCATGAAGTGAGCCTTAAGTATACCCCCATCCTACTCACTCGCCCTGTTTCACCACCATAGGACAGAGGTCTCCAATATGCTGAAGATTGTGCCTACAGAAGGTAATGCACCTCCTTAGCTTCACCAGCCTGGAGCTACTTTGGATGCAAGATGTTGGCTTTTCTCCATTCAAACTAGACACTTGATGTTGCAACCTTCTCATTGCTGGGACAAAACACCCAAGCAGAGTCAGCACATTGAAGGGAAGAGTTTATCAGCATACAATTTTGAGGGGCAGCTTCATTTTGGCATCAAAACCATGGCAGAGCAGAAGCTATACATCACATGTTGTCACTTGAGCTGGGAGGTAGCAACCAGAGTGAGCTAGTGAGTGCACCCCCAGTTGGGCTGGACAAATAAACCTCAAGGTTTATTCCCAGATGCCCACCTCCTCCAGCAAGGCTCCACCTCCCAAAGGTTCCACCAACTGGGAATTAAGTATGAGGCTTAATTGCAAACACATGGGACTATGGCTATGAGGGACATGTCACATTCAAACAACCACGTCTGTGAAAATGGGAAAAGTACCCAACATTTTTAACTAATCAGAATCTTGAAGAGTCAGAAGTTAACCTCAGCTATCTGTGTAGCCCATTAAATATTCACACCTTGAGGATTGCATGGAAGATGTCAAGGTCAACAGATTTGTTCATCTTGAAATGAAAATAAATGACACATAGGAGCTGGATAGTTTGATGAGAAAAGCATGACTCTGTAATGTAGAAGTTGAGGCTTCATTGAGGCTTCAAATTTGAATACAGTATGGTCCCACTTGACAGAGGGTGCTGCTGTGGAACTCCTAGTACCCAAAGTGGGCCTAATAAGTAAAGGTGTACACACACACACACACACACACACACACACACACACAGTGCTTTTTTTCTCATGTAATCAAAGAAATACGACTATGTGTCCTTGAAAAGTTATTTACCTATTTTGCTATGATCCTAGATTTCCAGCAGAATCAGAATATCAATTATTATTTAAGTGAATATAATGATTAAGGAGTATGATTGATGACTTGTGAGTGGCCTACTTACCTTCAAAAGCAATGCTCAACAATTATCACAATGAAACACTGGAGCCATTGTTTCTTTTGGCAGTTAATAATTGAAAAATGAAAAACAGTTGGATTGAAAGTTAACTCTTAGGCTGGAGAGATGGATAGTGGTTAAGGCATTTGTCTATGAAGCCAAAAGACTCAGGTTTGATTCACAAGCCAGATGTACAAGGTGGCTCATATATTTGGAGTCCATTTGTAGCACCTAGAGGCCCTGGTGTGCCCATTCTCTCTCTCTTTCTCGCTAATAAATAAAATATTAAAAAATTCAAAAGTTACCTCTTAAGGATAGGATATGCCCCACGGTTGAATCTTTGGGACTAGGAAAACATTAATTCTGAGTTTGCTTTGAAGTTATCCTTTCAGATAATCTCAGAATGCTATCAATAATGGATCCTTATAATGATGATGATGGCCTCTTAAAATGACAGGAAGGCTAGCATGTAGAGTAGTCATTCCCTAAATCACATATCTGTTAACTAGAGAAACCATGTCTCTCAATTGTGATAGAGTGTCGCATGGACAATGCTGCGAGCACATTCAAAACTATCTATGTTTAAAAATACTGGACGACAAAGTTTGCCTGGGCTATAGAGAGAGTTCAAGGCCAGCCTGTGTATCTTATTGAGATCCTATCTTAAAATGAAAAAAAAAGAAAGAAAGAAAGAAAGAAAGAAAAGAAAGAAAGAAAGAAAAGAGAAAGAAAGAGCCCTGAATACAATTCTCAATCCTAAAATACTGGGAATTATATTCTTTTTTTTTTTTTTTTTTTTTTTTTGTTTGTTTGTTTGTTTTTTGCCTGGCCCAGGTGACCTGGAATTCACTATGTAGTCTCAGGGTGGCCCTGAATACAATCCTCCTACCTCTGCCTCCCGAGTGCTGGGATTAAAATACTGGGAATTATATTCTTAATTAACAAGATACAATTTTATATGCTTATTTAACACATTAATTACATTTCTAATGACAGGCCTTATTTAGTATGCTGCAAGTGATAAAGATTATCTTGCTACATTCACTTCCATTTTGTAGATCTCTGCAGCATTTTAGCACTTGTTTTTCTATGGAACTGGCTGTGATCATAAGAGATGCTAGAAGTTTTCATAGCTCAAGAACCCATGTTATGGGCTGAAAGCCACATAAAAACACAAAATCAGGGCAAGTCAGACAAAAGCTAGTGACAAAAATCAAACACGTGATGTCAGGAGAGCAGCTCATAGGAGCACAACACAGCATGGCAAGGTTTCTGTCAGAAACAGGGAGGCTAGGAATTTTGTGTGACTGAATCTCAGTTCCATCTCCTGAGACAGGACAGTATCCTTGTTATTACCAAATTTCATATAGGTATTCTATAAGACAAGGGACTGTATTTGAAATAAAACAAAGCCCTGGGCGGGGAAGATAGTTTGGTCAGTAAATTGAGAACCTGGCTTTGATCCCCAGATCCACATAACAATCTGAATGTGGTAGACTGTGCTTGTTATCCCAAGACTAGAGAGGGAGAAACAGGAGGACTGTAGCCTACTTGGAAGACATAGGCCAGTGAGAGGCCTTGTCCCAAAAGGAAAGGGGGGCTAGAGAGATGACTCAGCATTCAAAGGCACTTGCTTGTAAAGCCTAATGACCCAGGTTCGATTCCCCAGTGCCCACATGAGTCAGATACATAAAGAGGCACATGCGTCTGGATTTCATTTGCAGTGACAAAGGCCCTGGTAGGTTCATTTCATTCTCTTTCTCTTGTAAATTTATAAATAAATAAATAAAATTAAATTTTAAAAAGTTAAGTGACTCCTAAGAAATGCATCCCAAGGTTGTCTTATAGCCTCCATATGCACTCACTCATATGCAGGTACCAGATTAGAATTAGCAAAAGTCAGAAAAGAAGGAAGGAAGGGAAAGAGAGGGAGGGAGGGAGGAAAGGAAGGAAGGAAGGAAGGAAGGAAGGAAGGAAGGAAGGAAGGAAGGAAGGAAGGAAGGAAGGACAGAAGGTAGAAGGGAAGGAATGAAGAAAGGGAGGAAGGGAGGAAGAGTGAAGAAAAAGAACCCTATAGAATTATTAAGGTATCTTCTTTACAGTTTGTGAACATGTCCTATCTTTCATCTGCTTCCATATAACTTACAAAACCCACTTTGAAGAGAAATTTGCATTTTCAGGTGCTCAGAACTGAGTATCACTGACAGACTTCTGTTAGGCATGCAGATCTGGGTGCTTATGGCCAGAACTTTAAATATGGAAAACAGCTCAATCTGCTAGTTCATAAGCATCCTCTACAAGTTGGCCTATAGACTAGATGTACTAGAATCACTTGCAGTGGCTTTCACATTCAGTAGCTGTTTTATAGAATGAAGCCATTAGAGAGAATTAAAACCTTAGAGGCATTTCTGTATGCCACAGTGCCACCCTACGGAGCAATGATTGCTCTTAACAGCTAATGGGATTGTGTGCCACCATTAATCGTGAAATGGGAGTGTTCCAAAACACTATCAGACTCAAATAAAACAATTTCCCTCATTTCCTTCCAAGCTTACTTGTATTTAAAGTTGCAGGAAACACTCAACGTTTCTTATTTAAAGGTCTGACAGTGTCTTGGCTTATACCTTTTGGGACATCTTGGGTCAAAGTTTGTAGCTGACGCGCAAAGCCATGCAGGATATGGCAGACTTTACTTTCCTGATATCTTGTATGCATTAGTGAGAATTTGGGGGGGCGTGTAATCTGATAACCAGGCCACAAACCAAAGTGTGTTGGAGGCGGAAAGGGGATAAGGCACCCAAATGATGCCAGGTATCCGCAGAGCAGTGCATGCCTACAAAAGGAAGGAAGCGTGTTAGAGAGGGAACCCAGCAGCTTCAGGAGCATCATTGCCACAGCCCAATCACTTCATCTTTATGTCTCAGCTTCCTTACCTTTGCACAGGAGGACAATTTTCAAGGAAGCTACAAGAACTGGCACAAATATGCAAAAAGGATTATTATGGACACAGAATAAGCAACATCACTCTTTCTTATTGTCATTGCGGAAGGACTTGAAAAGTTGCTGAAAATTATGTGTTTAATTTTCTCAGAACTACAAAATTCTGTAGCAAAAAAAAAGAAAGAATGAAAAATGTGAGTAGGGACTGGGCAGATGGCTCAGTGGTTCAAGGCACTTCCTTGCAAAGCCTACAACCAAAGTTTGATTCCCCTGAACCCAACTTGAAGCCACATGCAGAATGGCCCATACCTCTGTGATCCTAATGCACCTACCACAGTGGCAGGCTGATACAGGAAAATCTGAAACTTGCAGCCAACAAAACTGGCCTTGGTTGGCAGCAGCATAAAATCCTGTCTCCAAGAAGGTAGAAGAATCTAGATACCTCAAGGCTATTCTCTGACCTCCACTGGTGTGTAGTGATGTCCACATATTCATTAATTAAAATCAATTCATTAATGTACAAATATTACGTATTTAAAAATAAATAAATGTGACCATCAGAATTGTCTAGGACAGGATATACAGCAGAATGAAGCAAGAATAGATAGTGAACAAACCAATGGCAAATGTGATAGAGAGAATGCCTTCTTTCCCAGCTTTGAGAGTGTATCCAGGCTGGAGATGTAGCCCGATGATAGAACACTTGGTGATATGAAAGTATCTTGGATTCAATTCCCAGTAGTGAAAATAAACAACTCGATGTTGCTTACAATTAAGCCCAGTATTTCATAACTCCCTTCTAAAGTCTACCTGAGCTCTATAGTCTGTCTCAATTACCTTTTTGATTTCTGGATTCCTTCTCCAATTTTCTTTTTCTTTCTGTTCTCTTTCTGATAATATCCATATGCCTATTTCTCAGCTCTCAGCTTGTCCAATCTATGTGATTCCAGAGGTATAAAAAGTAAATAACTATCCAAGAACAAGGAAATATGGTTTATTTACATTAACTTTAATACTCTTATCCACAACCTTATAAAACACACTGTGATGGTTAAGTTTGTGTCAACTTGATCTGTTTAGGAATCCACAGACATTCCTCATAAGTGGGTCTCTGAGGTTGCTTCTAGGGAGAAATCCTTCCCCCAGGGTGAGCCCTTCCCCCAGAGTGGGCAGCCCCTCTCGGAGTGGGGCTTTACCTAAAGAAGCTCTGGGAAGGAAGGTATCCCCTCCTCCCACCTGGCTGCTGTTGCTGCTTGCTGTTGGCTACTTGCTGCTTTCCAGTGTGGACTGAAAACCCACATGGCCTGAAGAGTGGCGGCTCTCCAGGACGCCTTCAGTGCCCAGGACCTCTGAGGCATCCAGCCTCATAGACTGAGCAGCTAATAGGTTCCTTGACTCTCAGGCCTGCAACCTGCTATTGTTGGACTGCTGTAAACTAATCCAATAAATTCCCTTTTAATACAATTCATTCTATTGATTCTGTTCCTCTAGAGAACCCTGACTAATACACACACTATTCTCTTTAAATAAGTCAAGTGAAGGTGGTTTAAATAGGTCCTAAGATCACACAAGGAGGAGCTTCTAAAGTTAGGGACTAAATCAAGCTGGTGCTGAAAGTCATTCCTAATTGACAAAGGTTATTCTTCAGTCCCTGTGTCCTAGTTATTTTTCTGAGCGTCCTATGAAAGCAAATATAGCAGACATTTTTATTAATCTACTTATTTATTTGTTTATTTAACACCAATAGACATGCTATAGTTTTGGGAAAAAAAGAAGCTTTGGTATTAATAGTTCAGACCACATACATGAATTTAAACCTCCTTTTGATTTGAAGTAAATCATTCTAATGAAGGTTCATGAATATTTCTTCCAAAACCTTTAAAATGTTGGTCATGTTTTGACATTATTTTGTTATGACCCCTGTGGCAAATAATTACCATTGTACACAAAACTTTTTTTGTTTCTCTTTGACGTGCAACTGGATTTTCCTTGCATTTATGTGGCCCCACATGATTGATTCTGGTCAACTGAATGTGGCCCCAGTATATCAAAAATAGGAGCATACATATTGTGATGTTTAATCTCAGTTGTCAACTTGACCGGAATTAGAATCATCAAGGAAATAAATCTTTGGTTATATTGGTGAGGGATTTTTCTAGCTTAGGTTAAGTGTGGTGGCAAGACCTACCCTGTAGAAAGTATGTAGAATGCACATTCCAGCGGTCGGGATATTGAACTGCACAAAGAAATGAAAACTGAGTATGAATATTCATTACTTTCTACTCCTTGACTGTAGGTGGAGTGTGAACAGCTCCTCCATGTTCCTGCCACCATATTTATCCCATCATGGACTCTGAATTGTAAGCTGAAACTAATGCCTCCCCCTTAATTTGCTTTTGCCAGCAATGTTGTCACAGCAACAGGGAAAGGAACTGATACAGATGCCTCACATGAAGAAGATCCTCCTTCCTGATACAATGCCCCATCATGTTTTTTTAATATGAGAAAAATAAATTTTTAATTCTCTCAAGCCACTAAAATCTGAAAAATGTTTGTCATGAAACCTTAAGCTGTATAGCAAAATCAATTTCATGAATTTACCTAAGGCTTCTTAACTGGTCCTCTTAGGGTCAGATGACCATATCGGAAAAAAAAAAAACTTTATGTGGTCAAAACTAGAGGGAGAATGGTATAAGCAAAAATAGTGAAGACCAAGAATGCAACTTACCATTAATAAATTGGACTGTCTTCACAAGAAAAAATTATCTAGCCAAAAATTGTACCAATTCTGAAGTTGAATAATCCTGCTCAAAATTAAGTCCTCTAAGAGAAAGATGATCACCTAATAGAACCTTTTCTTTGAGCAATAACTTAAGAAAGTAATAACACCACTATCTTCATGCGAGCAACATTCATACAGGAATCTATGAAGTGGAGACAGTGCCATCTCATAGAAGTAGTAACTCTTTAAATTTTCAATTTTCTATATGAGAACTTATGATAGTTCATTTAACAGGCAAATTGAGAAAAACAAATATCTTTGGCTCAAAGAAGTAGGGCAGCTTGGTTAATTAACAGACTTAAATACTAAATTTAGCCTTTGTGATATTAGCACAATGTGGGAAAATTTTTGCTAGGTATCAAAAAAAGTTATTTTTAAGAGAGAAAGGGAAAAACCTCCATGCTGAATTTTAAGTTCCTGCTTTCACTGCAAAGAAGTAGCAGTTAGGACAATTTACACATTAGAAATTGGACAGAGACTATCACCCCTTCCCAAGGTGAGATGAGAAGTATCCCTAGATGGAATATGAACAATTGAGTCATTGTGGTGGATTTCAAGTGGAAAACAAAGTTAGAGATGTGATCAAATCTTTCTGTGGTCTCTCAAGTTTCCTTGAGTGTTCTCTGAAGCATCCACTTAAGGCTCTCAGCTGCTTAGAACGAAATCCAGATGTGTGCACCCCCTTGTGGTCAAGTGCTGCATTGTGCCTTTGTGTCACTTTGCAGCTGGCTAAATGTGGGACCTGGAGATTGGAATTGCTGGAGATTGGAACCAGTGTTCTTAGGCTTAGGAGACAGGTGCCTTAACCACTAAGCCATCTCTCCAGCCCTAAGATATTCTGAAACTCTAGATGATTTTGATAACAATTACATTAATCACAGTTGGTAAAGATATGCTTCTCATTTCTTTTTTTTTTTATTTTATATTACTTGTGCATGTGGGGGTGGAGGATGCTCTAGCGTATATGTGTATATTAGAGGAGCACTCTATGCTCCATCCTCTTTGGGGCTCTTGCTGCTGCAGAGGAGTCTGACCCACAAGCTCAGATTCTGGCTTTGCCTCCCATGCTCATAGGTATACTAAGATCACAGATATATACCCTTTGCATCTGGATTTATGTGATTGCTTGGAGTTAAACCCAGACCAGCAAGCTTTGTAAGCAAGTGCATTTTACCATTGAGCTATCTCCCCAGCCCCATATTCTGATGGTAATATCTGGACCATTTCTTAGTAAAATATTTTCCTAACCATTTAAATCAATCCAAAATAGGTGTTTAGTGAGTATTCTAGGAACTGAGAAATGTTTTAGAGACCAGAAGGACCAAGATGCAGTCAATGCACTGAGACATTATGTAACTCTAATGTTTTCAGGGTTTCTCCCCTCCAGCTCTCCCCATTGTCTTGTTTTCTCCCTCCTAGTTGTTGTCCTACTGGCCTACTGTGGTTACACCATGCTCTCAGAGTTTGTGCATGTCTTCTTGATTGACCCACCTGCATTTCAACTTTCCAGGTAAAGAGTTATACAAAATGGAGCTTCACATCTGTAGCCAAAGTGTGGAATAGAGCCACATTAAACGCCATGACTTTTCCACATTGCAGGGCAAGCAATATGAACTCTTATCAATTTTTCACCAGAGCTAGAAAGTGGAAACAATAGTGGTACCTACTGTTTAGTATTTCTACAAAGATTAACAAACACATACCTCCTAATTCACTGTTAAGGCCAGAGCCTAGCACGTGATAAACGGTATGGCATGTTGATTCTGATGCTGATGTTTTGCTGACATTCAATTTCTTCTTCCCCAACTCCGTCAGAGAAACCTACCTGTCTTGATTCAGACCCTGCCCAAGGTTAGGCTGAGTGTATAATGACTACTTTGTAAAACAATGAACTTGTACTATTATACACACAGGGAAAAGAAAAGTACCCCAGGCAGATGACCATTTTTTAGTCTAGGGAGGTAAACCTAAAATAAATATTTGTTGGGGCTGGAGAGATGGCTTAGCATTTAACGCACTTGCCTGCAAAGCCAAAGGACCCAGGTTTAGTTCTCCAGGACCCACATAAGCCAGCTGCATAAGGTGGCACATGCATCATTTGCAGTGGCTGGAGGCCCTGTCATGCTCCTTCCATCTGCCTCCTTCTCCATCTCACTCTCTCTCCAATAAATAAATAAATAAATAAATAAATAAATAAATAAATAAATAAAATATTAAATATTTGGTTTTAATCAACCAATTCAGTATGATAGAAGAATTTTGTACTGAAATGAGTGCTTTCAAATTTTGATTATAAAGAAAAAATAGCCTAGCTTTCCCGACTGTGTCGGTCAGGGTTCTACTAAAGAAAATTAGCTAGGAAAAATCAATATGTGATAGATACAAAAGTAATAGGTACTAGCTTATTCAATTTTGAAGACCTACTGGTGAGGCCATCAGATAAGGCAGAGGAAGCTCCAGCTGGGGCTGTTGCTCTAGTCTACAGAATTTCCGCACCCTAGGGGAAGCCTTCATGTTGCCCTTAAATCATTTCTGTTGAAATAGGCTCATTAACATAGTTCAAGGCAATTTGCTTTAATGAATTTTAACTAATTACTGAGGATGAAAGGAATATAAAATAGCTTCACAGAAACACTATATGCATTTGTGTCACTTTGACCTAATGCCAGGTAGAAGCAACTTAAAGAAGATTGGATTGGTATTAGCTCACAGTTTCAGAGGGTTCAGTTGGCTCTGTGTTTCAGAGCCTCCTGTGAGGCTGACGGAGCTTGTATAGCAGGCTGTTCACATCATGACAGACAGGAAGCACAGAGAGAGGTAGGAGGGAGCCAACGATAAGATATCCCCACAGATGTGCCCTGTTGACCTACTTTCCTCAGTGAGGCCCCTATCCCTAGAAGATTCCAGAATATCACCACAAGCTAAGCACCTAGGCATTAACATAAAAGCATATTGGAGATGTTTCATTTCAAACCATAACACTAGGTTAGTGCTTAACTGAATTACTGGGTTCTGTAGCCTAGACAATTGCACACATCCAACTGTCCTTTACAACACCCCGTGTGGAGCATGTGAATTCATATTTACTTCTTAGAGAAGTCCTTTGTGGTAGGAATTCTCCCCATTTCATAGGTGAGAAAACTATGATTCTGAGATATTATGTAGACAGACTGAATAATAGGAGCCAAGTTGTCAAGCCTTAGGTATTTTTTTTTTAATTTGAGAGACAGAGAGAGAGAGGAAGAGGCAGAGGAGGGATAGGTGTGACAGAGCCTTTCAGCCATTGTGAATGAACTCCAAACACATGCACTCCCTTCTGCACATGTGTGACATTGCATGCTTGAGTCACATTGTGTCTGGCTATACATGGGACCTGGAGATTCAAACAAGCATTCTTAGGCTTCGCAGGCAGGTGCCGTGACCACTAAGCCATCTCTCCAGCCTTCTAGGTATACTTTTGATAGGTATTATAACTCCATATTCTTGATCTCCTACCTAGCACATCAAGCTTTTGTCATTGGGCATGGTATCTAAGCATTTCTCTTGAGGAACACAGCAAAGCCACACATGCGTTAGTTTAGACTTTCTCAAAGTTTTATTTATCCATTTTTCTTAACTCCATTAGTATGAAGTGACCCAAGGGAACTAAGTCTGTCTGTTCAAGATAAAGTTCGTCTGTGTACCTTAATGGTGTTGTATCTATGGAAGAGACATCAGATTTTTTTTTTTTTTTTTGCTCTACAGACTAATTTGCATGTAGAGATATCACTGAGCAAGATCAGCTCTAAACATATAAGACTTTTTACTGTTGTGACCATAATTCAGCCTGCCCAGCAAAGTGAACCTGGCTTTGTAGAATTTTTCTCTTCAAGAAGGCTGCCAACATCTCTCTTTGTTCACATAAATTTTTACATATCTATATTGAAGTAAAACTGGTTCAGTGTTCATATAGTATTATATTCACTTATCTCTACACAAGTGTATACATAGCCCATCTGACAATCCACACACAAGAGTGTTCCTCCTGAGACACATAGACTCTTCCCTCAGATCCTTACAGTATCATATACATACATGAAATCAAAGATTCTCTTTGTTTAGTAAAACAAAGGAGTTATTTTTAAAGGCACTTAAAAAAACCCGATTTGCAATATTTAGCTTCATATCCCAGAACAGTGTCTAGTTTGTTTTCTGTTTTTGTTTTTTTTTTTTTTTTTTTAATTTCTACTTCTCTTTCTTCCCCTGAAGCTATGTGGGAGTTAGTAAAACATGCTGTGACTTTGCCAGGACAATTTTATGGCAATTAACAGCAATAAGAAGCCCATGAATATCAGAGGTCTTTCCCATGCTGACCAACTGTCCAATGCTGATTTCACTGAAGGCTTTGTGTCATGAGTATTCAGTTTGCCTCTAAGATATTTCACTATCTGGGCAGTTCAGATATGTTCTTGACAGCCAGCCAAGCAAGCCACATGTATGATTCAATTTCCTAAGAGGGAAAATAAATCCTGCCTATTTATTACCTGTATTTATGTCATGCAGATGAAGGATTTCTTTGTTTTTTAATCAAAGCATATTTTATTATTTATGGATGAAAGGATATCCATTTCTTACACTGCAATAGGCAATTTATTTATAAAATTGTTATTAGCCCATATGCTGGGATATTTCTTTCCACAAAGAATAGATTAAATAAGATGCATTGCAGGGCTGGAGAGATGGCTTAGCAGTTAAAGCACATGCCTGCAAAGCCTAAGGACCCAGTTTTGATTCTCCAGGTTCCACATAAGCCAGATGTACAAGGTGGCACACGTGTCTGGAGTTCATTTGTAGTGTCGGGATGTCCTGTTGCACTATTCTTTCTCTCTCTCTCTTTCTCCTTATCTATGTCTCTAATAAATAAATAACTAAATAAAAATCTTAAAGATACATTGAACACACACACACACACACACACAAATTTTCATCTGACAAGAAGATAGTAAGTATGTTGCCCACATTAATCTTTCAAATTCTCCAAAAAGAAACTATAGCAGTGTCATATGATCTATCCCTTTAGGGTATATAATTCAGCAAGCATTTTTAATTTTAATTTTAATTTATTTAGTGCATTGTGTGTATGCAGGTTTGCATGGGTTGGGGTGTACATGTGTGTGCAGGTGAGCATGCATGTGTGTACATGTGCAGACATAGGCCAAAAGTTCACATCCTGTATCTTTGTCAATTGCTCTCCACATAATTTATTAATACAGAGTAATCATTTCAACCAAGAGCTGGCCAATTTGGCTAGTCAGCCTCCCCTGAGGACCCTCTCTCTCCTGTTCTTGAGTGCTGGGATTACAGGCAGGCCATCACTTATTCACAGCACTTTGACCAGATATGTGCATTAACCACTTCCCACTGTGGCAGACATGGGGAAGCTTCTCTGATCAAGGCTGAAAGCAGCTCTATGGATACAAACACAAATACTTAGAAATCAAGTTTGATACCTGTTCATTTAGTATAACCATAGTAATAGGTGCACCCTCCATGGTCTATGGCATCTCTAGAGACTTTTGACCAAGTTTGACAGTAACAAGCATGAATTCTCTCCTGTGGAACAAACCTTGAATCCAATCAGGCAGTTGGTGGTTACTCAGATAACATTAATGCCACTCTTGCACCAGTGGGCACATATTGCCTAGATGGTATATTGTGTAACACCCAGGTTCCCCAGCTGGGTAAGACTTTTGATGGCTATTCTCCCCTCACAGCCTGCAATGGCATGTTCAGGCACTATGAAGCTAGCCAGCAGGGAGGAATCTTCAAGCACAGTTCCAGATTGATTTATGGGTCCTGAAACTGTTTTCGTGGACAACCAGGAACAGTGGAAATAGCCTGTACCATAGATGTATCATCTGAGGCTGCCCTGACCAACAACTCCAGGTTGTCTTGAGAGGACACAACCTAAGGAAAGCACAATCATTGCCTATTCCAGTCCTACGACGTCTCGTGGAAGTTGCCTTGACTAGAATATTGAAAGTCAAGGAGATTGAGAACATAATCAAACCAAATATCCTTGCTATAATGAGATTATCTAATTTATCAGGAAAAAATCTGAGCATTTCTTGTCCAAAATCATTACTGTTAAACATCAATGGTTGTATCAAATCATGGGAAGGAAAGTTTAATGATTTCTTTTCTGAAAATAAAATCAGAAAGGGAATTTTAAAAAGCAATGTCAATCAGAATTTCAATAGAGGAAAACATATAAATAGAATTTAATTTGGGATGAGGTAAATGAGAACCACAAGAAAACATTCTTCAGATGAGAAAACACAGTAGTTTCTTGACCTCTAGCAAGCCTTTGCAGAAAATGTGAATATCTCAAAAGATTGCTTTAGTACTCATCTGGTATCAGTTCTAAAACAATAACCATTATCTCTCTCTTTCTCTGTGTGTGTTGAGTTAGGGTCTTACTCTAGCCCAGGTTGACCTGGCACTCACTCTGTAGTTCCAGGCTGGCCTTGTACTCACAACAATCCTCCTACCTCTGACTTCTAAGTGCTGGGATTAAAGGAAAGCACCACCACTCCCACTCTAAAACAATAAGCCATTTTCAGATTTTCTTCTTCACTTCTTTGATGTGCATGTATGATAGACATATATCTGTGTGCACACACGTGTGGAGATCAGAGGATGATATCATGTCTTCCTCTACTGCTCCTCCACCATATGACCTCAGAGAAGTCTCCATTAACCTGAAAATGCCAATTTTTTGGTCAGGCTAGCTGACCAGTGAGCGCCAGTGATTCTCCTCTCTCTGGCCCCCTCCCTTATAACTGAGGATACAAGCACATGTGGCCATGCCCAGCTTTTAACATAGGTGTTGAGGTACAAACCCAGGTCCTCATTCTTGCTCCCAAAGCATTATTTATCCCTCTGAGTTATCTCCCATTCGCCAAATTCAAACTTTCTTTTTTTATTATTTGTTTTTTATTTATCTATTTGCAAGGATGGAGAGAGGAGAGAGAGAATGAATATGGGTGTGCCAGGGCTTTCAGCCACTTGTGCATCTGGCTTTATATGTGTACTGGGAATCAAACCCAGGTTGTTAGGCATTGCAGGCAGGTCCCTTACCCACTGAGCCATCTCTCCAGCCCCAAATTCAAATGTTCTATAAGACGTTGCTTGCCAGCCAAGTTTCTAAGCTAAGGAAATGGTAACCGGACTCCGTGTATCCATGTCCTCATTGGCTTCTGTATTCCAGGCAGATGATCAAGGCCATTGGTTCCTTGAAACCAAAAGAAAATACTTTGTGTAATGGGCCCAATGATAAGAAAAATGCTCATCAACAGGCCACTAAATAAATCGATGAGATTATCACCTGGGGGAAATCACATGTGCCAGGAGCCTCCCAGATGCATGAAAATCCCCCCCCCACCCGCCACCATTACAGAAAATGTCCTCTTACACTTAGCAAATTGACTCGGGGTTATAGGCTGAGGGACATTAGCTAAGCTACTGAGTGTCTGTAAGAATAAAAGAGGACTTAGCACTAGAGAGATGGCTTAGCAGTTAAAGTGCTTGCCTGCAAAGCCAAAGGACTCAGGTTAAATTCCCCAGATCCCACGTAAGCCAGATGCACAAGGTGGTGCATTCATCTGGAGTTCATTTGCAGTGGCCAGAGGCCCTGATGCACCCATTCTTTCTCTCTGTCTCTCTCTTTGTCTGTCTGTCTACCTGCCTACTTTGGTATCTCTCTCTCTCAAATAAATAAATGAAAATAAAATATTTTCAAAAAGAGGACTGAAAGGGCATGCGGTTAAGAGTTCCCCTGCACCCAGTGCTGTCACTAAGCCCTAGATAGACAACAGCATATGCTCAGTCAGCACCACCACACCCTCCAGATGATAAAGTCATGGCAGCAGCATCAAGAGTGAGCTTGAAGGGGAATGTGGTGCCCAGAGGCAGGGAGGAGCAGCTGAGCTGGAGTAAATGCCCACTTCACCCCTACCCACACCCCCGATATGTCCAGCTAAAAGGAAGTTAGGTTAAGCAATGGGAGGATGTAGAAGCTTAAGGTTAGGATGAGGTGGTGGGAAACACCTTTCTTGCCAAGTGATTTGATCTAACATCTGCTAATTTTGATGGTTCATCTTCTTTCAGAGAATCTGTGAGAAAGCTTGACTCCCAGTTGTGTCCAATGTTTGTTTCACTCACTCTTCCCTCTCCCTGCTTTCTTACAGAGGGCTATCATCAGAGCTTGGATTATATACCTTGTGAATCCATGCTTAGAGAATTTGCTTTGACACTCATGACAATCACAGGGCCACACTCTGCACACCTCTACTTGGTCTCCAAATGTCAACTATGATTCTGAGTTGACATCAGTTCTTTGTGATCCCAGGAAGAAGAGCCACTACCTTTATCCTCGCAGATACCAGCTACCCACCCAGGCAACGCAGAGATCAGGCTCTATCCTGTGGTTGGCCTGCCTTTCATTTAGAACAAAGGCATCCAGGGAGAGCAAGTGCAAGGGGGGGGGGCTATCTTCAAGAATGAAAGAAGTAAAGGAGAGAGGGAGGAGGAAGGGAGGGAGGAAGATAGAACAAAAGAAAGAAATTAAAAGGAAATGAATGGAGGGAGGAATGAAGAGAACAAAATAAAGAATGAGAAAGTAATAAGAGAATAAGAGAGAGATAAAAAGAAGGGAGGAAGGGAAAGCAGGAAAAGAGAAGAAAGAAACAGAAGAGAAGAGAGGAAAATACTAAGGGTGACTAGTTTAAACATTACTAATTCTTTCCTGGTGTGGTGGCACACACCTTTAATCCCAGCACTTGGGAGGCAGAGGTAGGAGGATCGCCATGAGTTCGAGGCCACCCTGAGACTACATAGTGAATTCCAGGCTGAGCTAGAGTGAGACCCTACCTCGAAAAAAAAAAAAAAAAAAAAAAAAAAAAAAAAACTAATTCATTGTCCCTTCATTCTATATGAAATGTCAGAATTACAAAATAATATTGAAGCTCTTATTATTATAGTACTAACTATTAATACTTCACTCCAAGTACTATTAATATTCATAAAATATATAAATAAATATTGAAACAAATAGACTTCATAATTTAGATATTTCTCTCAAGATATTACTAGAAATTTTCACTTCTCATAAACACTGTCTTCTTTATTTCATTGAAGCTTTGCAAATAGTTTTATCATGCTTTAGGTGAGGAATTTAAAAAGCAGGAGAAGGTGACTCATTTGATGAAATACACTTAGATATTGTGGTTTGTGGTTAAAATACATGAACAGGTAGTCTGACAAAATATGCCTCCATTTACACCCATTGCTCATGTTCTTGCCTGTAACTTTTTAAAAGTGCTGCCAACCTCTGGTGAGTGTTCCATACTGATTTATGTAGAGGCCTGCAGGGCTCCTGATCATAGAAAGAGATATAAAAGAGGAGACCAAGGATAATGTTCTAGGCTTGGCAGACCTGGGAAGGGGAAGCTTTGTCTATGAACAAGGGCATATGGAGTCCAGTAGGAGGATCGTTAATCCATTCCAAAGATGTTGCTGAGAGCACACGTTTCTCTTGATACTGAGGTTAAGTCTAGTAGACAGGTCACTAGGCTGTCTGCAGTCAGGAACAAAGTTGAGTCTCCTAATTTCCATTCTAGAAAGACTCTCTTTGTCTCCTCCTATGTCTATGTGATCAGTTCCATAAATGATATGTAAAGCAACCGACTGTATTGTTCTGTATCCAGTCCCACATGCAGCTTATGAATCAGAGTTAAACCTTTCCCCCAACAGGAAAGGCAGAAACAAATCATTTTCAGTAATCACAAAGCTCTGTCACAAGTACCACTCACCTTAAAAAATGTTCTCAGCAATTATTAATACTCTCTCAGCATTCGGATTTCCTGGCTTTCAGAAGCTGGGATGTTGCAGGCGAGCCTCCGTAGCTTTGATCACAGGCAATCAAAGGGGACTTTGTGTAGCTTCCAGGGAGACTGTGTTGCCAGAAACGTCAGGGTGCTGCCATGCAGAATAAACTGCCACAGCACCTCCCTACATCCTTACCCCCACATCAAATTACGATCAGAAGGCTGTTGTTGGCCTCCAGCAACCTGTGGTTTTAATTTTCTCATCTGCATTTTTCTTCCCTGCCTATTCAAGGTAGCTGTCATGAAGTCTATGAAAGCGGGTCACTTGTTGGTTGTTCCTCGCTGCCTCAGGCTTTTGTGTTTCTCAGCGAGGAAAAGAGCAATTGTTTCTTTCAATAGCTTTAGCATTTTCAAGTATCCTGCATGTTAGCATTTTGGTAATCTCAGAAGACAGGCTCTCTTCCAGTGGTTTAAAATTTGGATTTGGGGCCAGGAGGGTTTTTTTTTTTTTTTTTTTTTGGAGGTTGACTGCAAGTACCCACATTGCTATGCCTGGCAGAGTGTGGGTCATGAAAATTTTTCAATGGAAAACTTTGCACAGCATCACCTCCCCTTCCTCCACGTGCATTTAGGGGCCTGATCCCCTTGGCCTGTACACATGGGGAAACAGCCTTCTCTTCTATCTTCATAGCCTTGCTCAAGCAAGTCCTGTTGAAAACTCTGATGAGACATTTTTCCATGCTAACAGGAAACAATAGGTGACAGTTCATGAAACTAAATGAAAAAAGTTAAGAAAAGTATTATTTTCAGGGATACGGAGATGGCTTGGTGGATAAAGCGCTTGACCTGCAAGCATGAAGAATCCCAGCTGGGTGGTGAGCTTTGGGGGTGGAAATAGGGGACCCTGGTGCTAACTGACTAGCTAAACCAGCCTAATCAGGTCTCAGCAAAGAAGGTGAAGAGGAAGCAAGAAACTCACCCAGTGTCAAGCTCTGGCCTCCACAAGCATGCACATGTATGTGTACATGAGATAATCACACATAACACACAAAAATATGTGTTATTTTCCATGTTTTAAGCAAAATTCAGAAAAAAAACAAAACAGTGTTGGAAAAGCGGTGCTTGCACGTTCCTTTTCTTTATAGAAGATGAAAAAGGATTAATCATGTTGGTGTCTGATGGAGTAAAGAGTTGGTACAAACGAAGAGATGACAGGTGTAGCAATAAGTAAGAGAGCACTACCACCCTGGGCTTCTGCACTTAAGGCCTGTGATCACTGTGTGTGTATCACTTTCGGCTGGCACAGCCTTTCTTTCTTCTCCTCTGGCCAGTGGCTACCTCACTGTCCTTGACCCACATAGGAAGCCAGGCCCCTACTGGGGATTTTCTTCCTTACCATGAAATAGAACACAAGAATTTGGGAAACTAACACAATGTGGGTGTGCTGGATACGTCATACTCAGGAGGATGTACTTGCCATGGGCTTGGACAGGTCTTCAATGCCACAGGTCATCTTGGTTCTGGAATTTTCTTCCCTTATTCTCCCTCTGCTGTGCAGACATCCAGTGAGACTATAGACCTGGCAAATACGCTAACACATTCAGGCAGGTTACAGTCAAAGTCTTGCAGTCCAAGGAGATATTTTGTTGATGTAAGGAAAGTCTCTGATGTTCCACGTTTATTTATCATTTGTTTGGCTCATAGTTTAACTCTAGAGAGCCATTTTTATCTCCTTCTTTTGAAGTTCCTTAAGAGATACCTTATGGTGTCTCACATACAGTGACAAAAAAGCCACATAAAATGGTTTATTGAGGTGCAGCAATGCGAATTCACTCTGAATAAACCTATAAAAATTGATTTTTCAATTGAGGAGTAGGAAATGGCTAACTGCAAATGACACTTTCTTGGGGATTGATTGGTGTCATAGCATCTTGATGTAGAGAGGGAAAGGGATTTGTGTGTGAATGTGTGTGAGGCCAGAAAGTGGCTTTGAACAGCAGGACAGCTTAACTGGCTTCTCTGCTTCTTCACTTCAGCTGGCAACTCTTGGCTTTGTATTTTCATGCATTTCTTCTCCTTTCCGGTCTCAACTGTCTGTTGTTCAGCTATTTAAAATCAAGTGCTCCCTGCTTCAGATTGATGTGAAGTTTGAGTCCTGAGAGGGATTAGATCTCCTTGAAGAGACAGGAGACCCTAGATCAGAGAACCTCAGCTTTAGGTCCTTGTCCAAGTTATCAAAGAACGGAAAATGTGAACTTAGCAAGGGTAAAGCATTAATTACAGGTTGATTTTAGTGAAAGTTAGGAGGGAAAGCAAAGCAGGAAAATGCAAGCCAAAAGTTCTCTCCCTTCTCCCCAGCTTCCTCACATAGGAAAAGGTTTCTCTGGGAGAGAAGCCTCTGGGAAGGTACACACACACACACACACACACACACACACACACACACACGTGGGAAGAGCCCAGGCTGGGGAGGGGGTGGGGAGATCAAGAAGATCCCCTCACATAGGAGTTAGAGCGGGAGCTAAAAGAGGTAAGGAAGCCAGAAGGCCAGGGAAGCTAAGAGTTTACAAAAAAGACCAAGAGCCAAGAGAGACAGATACACAGTTGTTTCTGGCCCATTTATATGAACTCCAGAGTCTTACGATCAGACTCAGGTTTGTGTAAGGGAGGGAAGGAGGGACCTGACTGGAGGGTGGACTTGAGTGGCTGTCTCATTAAGGTGCCAGCCTACTGGTGTGTTAAGCCTGGAAAAAGTTGAAGAAGCAGCAAGAAGCTGCTGCCAAGGGCTTGTTGCCTGCAGCTGACTCGGATATGACTAGATCATATGGGAGTTCTAGTTCTGCCAGGGCAGGCAAGATTTCTGTAGCCAGTCCCTAGCCAACTACCTATGAAAAAAAAAAAAAAGCTATCATGTTTCTAATCTATATATCTATATATCTATATATCTATATATCTATATATCTATATATCTATATATCTATATATCTATCTATCTATATATATATATATATATATATATATATATAATATGAGAGAAAATGAGGCAGAAGAGAGAGTAAGAGAGAGAATGGGTGTGTCAGGGCCTCCAGCCACTGCAAATGAACTCCAGATGCATGTGACACCTGGCTTACATGGGTCCTGGGGAATCGAACTGAGGTTCTTTGGCTTTGCAGGCAAGCGCCTTACCCACTAAGCCATCTCTTCAGTCCTCATGTTTCTAATCTTTATCAAGATCAGCCAAATTGGGCTGGAGAGAAGGCTTAGTGGTTAAGGTGCCTGCCTGCCAAGCCTAAGAACCCTCACTCGATCTCCAGGTCCCATATTTAGCCAGACATGAAGTGATACAAGCACACAATGCCTTGCTTGCCCACTAGGGGGAGCACGTGTCTGGAGTTCATTCACAGTGTTGAGAGGCTGCTGGTGCATGCATTCTCTCTCTCTCTCTCTCTCTCTCTCTCTCTCTCTCTCTGACTCTTCCTCTCTGTATCCATCTCTCTCTCTGTCTCTCTCAAATATTTTTTTAAAAGATCAGCCAACTTGATTTTTTTTCCTCATAATCACTTAGCAATTAAGTCATTGAGAAAAATGTTAACCTCGCTGGAAGGAACATGTGTGATTTCCTAGGTTAGCTAAAACTTGTGTGTGTGTGTGTGTGTGTGTGCATGCATGTGCGCGCATGCAATCACATGCACAAACAGAGAAAAAGAAAATATAGATCTCAAATATGGGTGTCAACTCTATATTAGAAGTCTTGATGTAATTAATGTGGCAGCTTAAACAAACAGGGAAAAACATACCTACATTGTGTAATATTTAGATAACATGAATCAGATCCATCTTTTCAAACATTTATATTTCTGTGTAGTGTAAACCTTTAAAATCTTTCTTTGGGCTTTTCAAAGTACATAGTACATTACTCTGTTAGTCAACCTACTCTCACCAGTCTATCATATTTTCTTTCTTTTGGTTAACTGTTGCTTAGACTCACACTTGTACTATCTCTGGCTGACACACCACAACTGTCCTCAAACTCTGGAATTTGCCTTTCCACTCTCAACTTCTATGAGATCAGTATTTCTAGATTCAACATGACCGACATCATGTGTGTTGCAGTTACCTTCCTGTTCCTGGCACAAAACACCTAACCAAAAGCAGCTGGTGTGAGAAAATGGTTTGTTTTGGCTTACAGACTCAAGGGGAAGCTTCTTGATTGTGGGGAAAACATAGCACAAGCAGAGGCTGGACATCACCTTCTGGCAACATCAGGTGGAAAAGAGTAGCAGGAAAGTAAACCAAACACTGGCAAGAGGAATCTGGCCATAATGCCAATAAGCCCACCCCCCAAAACACACCTCTTCCAGCAAGGATCCACCCAATTCAAACCTCCACAATGTGGCACTCATCTTTAATCAAGGAATGTTTTCATCTTTTACTCATTTCTAAACAACTATATTCCCAATACAATATTCTCAGTGGCTTTTTTATTCCTCAGTATTATGAAAATCTCATGTCGTCACTCAGGTTTTTGCTGACATGTCTTTATTCTTGGTGCCTTGCAATTCGTTGCTTTATCTTTAACCTTTGTCATTGTGATCATGTGCCTTAGAGTACTTAGGGTTGGTTGAGTTAAATCTGCCTGTTTTGAATCTGAATATTTGCTTCATCTTTAGGTTGGGGAAGTTTTCTGTTTGAATAAGCTTTCTTTCCCCCTTGGCGTTCTCAAGTCTCTGTTGAACACATAAAACTTAAAAATGTCTTTTAGTGTCTTCTCAAGTTCTCATAAGATTTCCTTATTCCTATTGATTCCCATCCAAATATTCATTGTCAAATATCTGTTTTCACATTTCCTTCCCTTTTGCTTTCTACTCTGCAATTGATAATCATATTTTAAATTTTGCTTATCTCAAGAATTTCTGGGGTTTTTTTTTTTGTTTTTTTTGGAGAGAGACAGGAGACAGAGAGAGAAAGAGAGAGAGGGAGATGAAGACAGATAGAGATGGGCATGCCAGCAGTGTCTCAGTTGCCACGAAAGAAATCCAGATGTGTGCAACCCCTTGTGGTCAAGTGCGGCATTGCGCCCTTCCATCACTTTGCATCTGGTTAAATGTGGGACCTGGAGATTGGAAATGCTGGAGATTGGAACCAGTGTTCTTAGGCTTAGGAGGCAGGCGCCTTAACCACTAAGCCATCTCTCCAGCCCAGGAATTTCTGTTTTATTAATTACTTTCATCCATCTCTATGTTAAGTTCATCTGTGAAAATATTGAATCATGAACTATAGAGATGGGTCAGTGGTTTCAGGCACTTGTTAGCAAATCCTAATGGCCTAGTTTAGATTCCTAAGTACCCATGTAAAGCCAGATGTACAAAGTGACACTTACATCTGGAGTTCATTTACAGTGGTAGGAAGCCCTGGTGCACCCATGTTCTCTCTCTCTCTCTCTCTCTCTCTCTCTCTCTCTCTCTCTCTCCCCTCTCTCTAGCTCTCTTTCTTTTACTCTGCCTCTTTTTCTTTGTCTCTCTTTCCAAATAAATAAATAAATATTTTTAAAAATATAGAATCATTTCTTTGTGTTTTCTTTGAGCTTATTGGAGTTCCTTAGAACAGATGTTTTGAAGTCCTCATCTAAAGAAAGCAACTGGTTACAATATGATTGGCTTCTAGCCATTGTTTATTGCATGCAGCATTAATTGTATTTACATACATACTGCAGTCTTTGTAATATAATTTGTTTTATAACTATATTTCTAGGAATTATTAGCAAAATACTTAATTCCCTGAGCCTGTAGTCATGCCTGCTATTTCCACCATAGATGGCACTTAAATCCAAGTTTGAATGATTCCACTGTTGTTAGATTGTCACTTTTGCAATATCTGTAGCCACATCTGGAGACACCATTACTGAAATGCTCCTGGAACCCATAAACCACCACAATCTGCACCAGACTAAGTTGGTCTAAGCTAATGTTGACTACCTACTGCTGAGGCTACAGCCCAAGTCAGCTTGCTATATCATGTCACCTGTAATCCTGCTCATCATGGAAGTCTAATAGACTGGGTCCTCTTGTGTCTTCCTGACCCTGGAACTATTTCAGAGGCTCCATTTATGGGCCTTTGCCTGAAGACAGATTTCATCTGTCTATAACTGATATCCAAGGCAAAGTCCTATCTTAGTTCTGTCATCTACCCCTAGCAAATGGAGTCTTGCTTTATATTGCACTGCACAAGTTGGGGTAGAGGTGATAGAGATAGTCCCTCGATCCTTAAGGTTAACATTAAACTATGTTAAAGATAAAATTATGCTGTTTCATGTTTGATTATCATAGAACAATCTGGGAGAGCTGAGCCAGGACCACTCCAAGGGGCCAATAAGGCAATTTTTATCTCATCTGGTCCTCAGATGCACATGTATCCTTATCATTCAGAGGCAAGACTAAAGGCTCTCCATGAACTCTGGACTAGATAAAAGGGCCGTTCATTTCTTCCTACTGCTATGTTTCACCAAGACATGTCTACAACTGAGCTCCAAGAAACAGTCTTGTGCTAGTTTTCCAGTGCTTAAGGTCTTGCTTCCCTCTCTGCTGCCTGAGATTTGCAGAGGACTAGCAAGGGCAGTCCTCACTGTTACAGGCCTAGCATAGTCTTCCTAACCTCAGGCAGAAATCATCTCTCCAATTGCACTGTGATGCCTTCATCTCTTATGTTAAGACATCTTTTCTTCTTGTACAAAAATGAGACTGTGGTCTCTCCTCTGGATTCTGTAGCCTTGTGAAGGGACCTGATGCACGCGTATCTATTTACACTGCTATGTCTGCAGGGAGATCATCACCAGTGGATTTTATTCATCTGCATCTTATTCGATCTTTCTGAAAAAGATCCTATTTTTCACAAATGGTACATGGGAAAACTGGATTCCCTGTTTGAAAGGATATAAATGTCAACCCTCTGCACATGTAAAAAAATGAATTCAAAATGTGTAAAATGATGAAGCCACGTAAGTACTAGAAGAAAATGTAAATGAATGTCAGTATACATATACAAAATCCAGCTATCATTTGAAGCATTGTATTTGGAAAAAATTAAATGTCACATAGCCCAAAGTAAAATTTGTATAAAAATTAATCCACAAAACTTTTTCTGGTTTATTTGCTTACTGAGCCAAGCAATTGTTTTCATTAATCATTGCTGACATGGATTCAGACAGACCCAGGCTCTTTGTCTCCAAGATTCAGTGATACAAAATGTCCCACGAGATAGATTTTCTACTGCATCTCCAGTGCAGTCCTTACCATCCTTCTAAACAAATCTATCTTATTCTCTCTATTCCTCTCTCTTCATGCTTAGTTTTGCATTTAATGCATTTCTAATGAAAACATGTAACTCTGTACCAAGTATATTCATTATGAATTTGGAAGCAATGCATTATGAATTCACTTTTTATTTTTAATTCATTTTTAACAACAGAAATAAATTAAACTCAATCATGTTTGCATGAATGAGTCTATTTTCATTTAAGGGAATCTTGCATATAAAATTTCTGCAGAATTAGGTAAATTCCTTGTCAGAGTTTTCCTAACTCATTCATTTTTGAAAACATATGGCTACAATCCTTTTTTAAAAAGAAAACCATGGAATTAATTTTGATGTGTCACCATAAATGAAACTAGTGTATTACTGACACCATTACATACTCATTGACATCACCAAGAGCTTAAAAAGACTCAGCTTCCTTCAGCCACCAAAGCCGAAGGACAGGGGTCACAGTCTATTTTCTACTGAGGGGGCAATGTAAGAAAATATGTGAGGATTCAAGAGCTTGTCAAATGAAACAACACCACCCAATTTTCCACCTTCATAAACATGTAAGATCCCTGATGAGATTTTACACTAAAACAAATAAATAACTGTTGGATAAGTTAAAATATGACAGCTTAATAAAAGTGCCATGTGAATTCAAATAGCATTCTCTGAAACATTCTGCATATAAGATTACTATGGCAACATGGCTTCTATGTCATGTGGATGCTTTGTAGATGTTAGGGCATATAAATTTAAATAACATTTTAATCAATATGATTTCACATTCATTTAAAAATTCCATAGGTTGAAATAAGAAATAAATTGCCCTTAACATAAGTTTTAATATATGTATTTATTAGCTAATATAATACTTAATAGCAGCAACAGCATCTACCATGGTCTCACCATCACCCCACCAACACCTGCTTTTACTCATAGTTTGCACAAACTTTAAAATGTTACTATTGCTGTTTAACAACAAGGAAAAGCATCTATTCCTCAGCCAAAGTCAGGATATCATCCAAAGGGCCAATCTACATATTTAAAGTCCCATTTTAATTCCTAGTCATGGCCCTGTTGCAGTCAGCATCACATCGCGGGATGCACTTTCAAACCAGGCACAGTTTATAGGATGGATGGAATTTATTTGATGCTTACAGATGCAGGGGAAGTTCCATAATGGCAGAAGAAGCTGGCCCTCTTTCCCAGGTATATGCAGAGAGAAAAGCCATTACCAGCACCATAAGCAAGCACACTCCAGGAATCCCAGGCAGAACTCAAGCACTTCGCATATCTTTAGACTGGAATTCAGATCCACCCACACTGTAGGGCTAAACCCTAGAATCCAGCCAGTGACATCTCTTCTAGCCAGGTAGCTGGAAATCCAAGAAGCTTTAATCAACTTCTGAATCTGTTGAGGGACATGCATTCAAACAACCCCAGCAACATAAATTTTTCAAATTGTGAATAAGGTCAAAACAGCACCTGAAATGATGATTTAGAAGAATGAGGAGCATGCTATCCAAGGGCTATGAGAGGGATCAGGAATGGACAAGTGTCTTAGAATCCCACATGTCCCTGATGGTACAGAGTGACTTTCCATGGGAGATGGAGCACGGAGATTTGTTTTAATCAGTTGGTTTCTAGATATTCACCTTTTATCATAATCTTTCCTAAAATCATTGTCCTGAGAAAGTAGTGTACTCTCACTATCTCCTTGGTAAATTACCCTCCTTTTCTTTAGTAAAAGAAAATTCAACTTCCTAGCCATTCTGATTTTCTCTGATGTTCTTGCTATGAGTTAAATCCCTCCCCCATAATGGCATGACCATCACTCCCATGATGTACCAGACCATTGCTTTCAAACACAATGACTCCTCAATTTAGGATGAGGTTGATTTCTGATAAATGCATCCTAAGACAAAATAGAGTAAATGAAAAATACCACAAAGTTGGGCTGGTGATACAGCTTGGTGTGTGCAAAGCCTGCCAGTCTAGGCTTGATTCCCTAGTGCCCATGTACAGCCAAATGCACAAAATTACACGTGTCTGGTGTTGGTTTTCAGTATCAAGAGGCCTTGGCATGTCATCTCTCTCTCTCAATCTCTCTCTCTCTCTCTCTCTCTTAAATAAATTAATATTGTCTAAAAAATACCCCTGGTATATGTGTCTAGAGTTCAATTGCAGTGGCCGAGGCTCTGGTACACCAATTGTCCCCCCACCCCCCCGTCTTGCTCTCGCTCTTGCATAAAAACATCCAGCCTGTTGGGCTTGCCTCAAAAAATACCCTTAAGCTTAGCAATAATATCATTGCAAAGTATTGGATGTTCCAACAGGAGATCATGCATCTGGGGACATAGTGACACAGGGACACAGTGGCTGTTACTGCCCAGCATCAGAATTAGAAGCCTCCTTTTAGAGTGCAGGAAGCTAGAACTGAGCTTGAAGCATCCTCCCCTGATGGCTTGCTTTCATAGTTCTAGAAGGTGCTATGCAGGCTGCTGGGGAAGAAAAGTCATCAATTTTCTCACCCAGCATATAGATCCTCCATACTGTAATAGTAACCTGCCAGGCAAGATATGACCATTGGTGTAATAGTGGCATGACTGCTATGTGTGTAACAAATCACTTTCTGATTGGACTTGAGCCCTACTCTACAAGAGGGAATTCATGCCTGATACTGAAAACCAGGTCAAAAGCCTGTTGCTAGGTAGACCATAAGCCCTAGTGGGAGAACAACCTTCTTCTGTTGTTTTGCTCAGTGCTGTGTTGTCAAACTGCCTTTTAGATGTTTATATTTATACCCACAGATTAGGGCTACTATCAGATTTGATTGGAAAACTTTTTTTTTTGTTTGTTTGCTTGCAATGCAGTGTTTGATGCAGAAACCCAAAACTGGCCAAAGTGCTCAAAATCAATCACTGTTGAGTGCTTAGCTCTATATGGAATACTTATATCATCCCCCTCAAAGCCCAGGGAACATCATGGAACATGGGGCAGAAAGGGTGTAATACCTGGTGAGTGGGGAGGACTCTGTCTTCTGGACAGGACATGCCCATGGCCCTCATAAACTCACAGCATGTCCGGTTCCGTGCACAAGACCTGCCCATTATTCCGCCCCAAAGAGGAGAGGGACTTATGAGTCTCCACCCTTCCATGAGGAGCTAATGGTATTTGCTGATTGCTGGGGGAAAGGGAATCTTTCTTTTCAGTGGCATATCCACTGGTAATAAGTGAAAAGAAGAGGTCCAGGGGAGTGCGTAAGGGATAAGAGAGGGTAATGGGGGACACTATATGACCAAAATGCAATAAATGTAAGTATGACATGGTTGAGTTAGCTCTGAAACAGTTAAAGATACCTACTGTTTGATGATGCAATCAAGCACAGGAGGTGTACTGCTTGGTAAGTATAAGGTCCAATCAGCACTATGAGTAAACAAAAGGGTGAGGACAGTTTTCTGACTTACAGCAAGTAAGGAGAAGACCACAGAGCAGTATCTCTCTAACGAAGGATTTCCTGAATTACCTAGAGCATATGCATCTGCACAGACTTCTTATCACAGGCAGATGCATACCCAGTCTTATCCATGAGCAGTTTAAGATCATGCTTCTCCATGCAATGGCAGATGGGACCATCACTGGGAAGATCATTCAGCAATGCAGTAAGATTTTTAGTGAGCAAAGTTAACTCTAAGTCATCTAGAAGAAGACTGGGCAGCTTTAGCTGGTTTGAACTGGTACGTTGTAGTGTTTGTTCGAAGGAGGCAGTAGCTTCTTCCCTGGAAAGCATGGTACAGGACTCCTACACTTTATGTCTCGCAGCTAAAAATGACAGCTCTCTACTTTTCTTCATATATATATATATATATATATATATATATATATATATATATATGTAATATAGCACTGAAGGTGCTCAAATAATTTAGTGGCACTGCTATGGCCAAATCTGTTCTATATCCGTGGCCCTGCTGATGGGAACAACACTTCTGAATTTTTTGACATGACAGTTACAAAGATCAAATCAGTGAAGAAAGCATAAACTGAAGAAACAGTTACAGACACATAAGTCCTGTATTCATGACTGCTTCTATTATTACTCTTAATCTGTCTACATGGTCCTGATGAACTATCTGCTAATAAAAACATAATGGTTGGTGAATTCAGTGGAAAATTTTAACAATTAAGATAGTTTAATCACAGAAAATAGAATAAATACATGATATAAATATTTGATATATACATGTGAGTGTGTTGCAGAAGATAATGAAATTATCCACAGAACATTCCCAAATCATGAAATTATATTATGATAATTCAAATTTCCCTAGAAGAAGTTCAAAAAGAATAAGCATAAGTGCTGTGGACAGCAGGCTGCGGTGATGGCTTAGTCTGTAAAGTGCTTGCTACACATGAATGAGGACCTGAAGTCACATCCCCAATACTCAGACAAAAGGCAGACATGCCTGTCATCCCTGGACATCCCTGGGACTTGCTGGCTAGTTAGCTAGCCTCATTGTGAACTCTAGGTTCAGAGAGAGATCCTATATCCAAAAAAAACAAAAGATAGAGTAATTGACAAAGACACCTGATCTCCTTCTCTGGTCTCCACATACATTCCTGCACACACACATGTGTACCCACACATAGAGATATGCATATATCCATACCATATACAAAATTCTATACACACAAATCTATGGAAACTAAATTGAGGGGTTTTTGTTTTGTTTTGTTTTAGTTTAGTTTTTTGAGGCAGGGTCTCACTCTAGCTCAGGCTGACCTAGAATTCACTATGTACTCTCAGGGTGACCTTGAACTCACAGCGTTCTTCCTCCCTCTACCACTTGAGTGCTAGGATTAAAGGCCTGTGCCACCACGCCCAGCTAATTGTGCTTTTTTTGCAGGGCGGGGGGGGCGGGGCTCGAGGTAGGGTTTCACTCTGGTCCAGGCTGACCTGGAATTAACTATGTAGTCTCAGGGTGGCTTCAAACCCACCGCAATCCTACTACCTCTGCCTCCCAAGTGCTGGGATTAAAGGCGTGCGCCACCACACCCGGCTAATTGTGCATTTTTAACTGGACAATGCAAGCAATCAAATCACCTAGATGCTTATATTTTACAGGACAGTTTTCATACAATAATGACTTTTAAAAGCTAGCATTTTATGGGTTGTGGAAATTATATCACTAACAATGATTTAAGCACAGTATGAATTTTTGACTGTTTTGTGTATTTTTATTTTGTGAGGGAGACAACCATATTTGAAGAGGTTTACACTATCTAAACAAAATACATAATCTTCCTCCACTCTGTAATCTCTACCCCCATTGAAAGAGTAATTGACTAAAAACTCTGGATTCTTCTGAACTCTTCTTCAACTTCCTCAAATTCACAGTGCTTAAAGATAAATGCAAATTCATCAAAACAGTGTATATACTTCATATACTGCTCCTGCTTCCTTTTCCTGTATCTACCTCTGCCTGGCTCCATTCCCACAGCACCCATAACCACAGGAATTATCCTCTATCATCCATGTCACTTGCTCTGGTCCCTCTTACAACTCTAACTTATTTCTCTTTCCTCATTATCAGGTCTCTGCTTACATGTCACCTTACCAGAGAGGTTCCTAAGATAGTACCAGCCAAAATTCTCCCATCCTGCTTTATTTGTAATTACAACACATTGTACTGCCGGGCATTATATTAATTATACTTTTAAGACTATGTTCTTTTTTTTTTTTTTTTTTTTTTTTTTTTGGTTTTGCGAGGTAGGGTCTCACTCTGGCCCAGGCTGACCTGAAATTAACTATGTAGTCTCAGGGTGGCCTCGAACTCACGGCGATCCTCCTACCTCTGCCTCCCGAGTGCTGGGATTAAAGGCGTGCGCCACCACGCCCGGCTAAGACTATGTTCTTTAATGAGCTATTATTTCCATGAAGCCAACAACTTAGTCAACCTTTTTCATTCTCTTAGCCCCCCTGTTTCACAAACAGTGCTGAAATAAGGCATATGCTCACTGAAGGTTTCAAATGGAGGCATGAATGTATGAAGTGCTATTTGATTTTGTATCCTTGGAACAATTTGATTTTGCCTTTGATGTTTGCTGACTTGAGGACAATACCAAACATTGTGTTGTTGTCTTCAAGAATAATGTCACATCCTATTACTTGAAGATAATTTAGCAGATGATTGATGGTTTTAATCACTGGAAAAAAAAGAAAAGAAGAAAAATGGTCAATGATCAAGTTGCTTAAATTTTGCTTTTTAATACAATTCATTTTTTATCATTTATTACAATTTGCATGTTATTAAAAATAGCCTTGGGGAAGTGGTAGATTCATTTATAAGTGCTTCTCTGACTCCTAGCATGAGAAGCTCCTCTGGGGAGATGGTGGAAGACACTGAGGAGACTCAGTGCTCATGAATGCAGAAAAGTAGTGGCTGCCAAGAGCTCAACACTAAGGACATGTCTAACACGCCATCTAAGGCTCAAAGAAAACTGCAAAAGGAAGGGGCAGAAAGAATGTAAGAGCCACAGGTTAAGAAGATGCACTCTGGTGCATTGCCCCCCCCAACAGAGATTAACAGCTACATTCATGACCCCACAATGATCACTGATAAGCCCAGTGAGCTGGGCCCTCAGTGGAATGGGGTGGGGAGAGGGGACAGAAGAATATGCCCCAATGAGAATACTACCAATCCACAGCGTTTATGTAGTAAAGTTCTCAATTAAAAATAACCTCGGGGTAGGAGAGAAAGCTGATCAGTTAATACACTTGCCTGCAAAGCAAAGGACCCAAGTTCAGTTTTCAAGGACCCATGTAAGCCAGATGTACAAGGTGGTGCATTTACCTGGAATTTGCATTGGCTAGAGGCTCTTGAACACCCATTCACTCTCTCTCTCTGTCTCTCTCTCTCTACCTTTCTCTTTCTCTCTCAAAAATAAAAATAACTATAGAATTGGTAATTTTTTTTTTTTTTTAATTAACCTTAGGAGCTGGGTAGAAGGCTCAGTAGTTAAAGGCATTTCTTGCAAAGTCTGCCAGTCAGGGTTTCAAATCCCCAGCCACCCATTCAAAGCCAGACAGGCTTTCATTTGAAGCAACAAAAGATCCTGGCATACCCATAGACACACACACACATGTCCAAATAGATAGATAAATAAAAATGAATTTTAAATAACATTTGTACAACTACAAATTCCTTTTAATTCAGCTTTTTTTAAAGATTGTATTTATTTATTTATTTTTATTTATTTTTTATTTATTTATTTATTTATTTATGACAGAGAGAGGGAGAGAGAGAGTGTGAGAATGGGCATGCCAGGGCCTCTAGCGACTGCAAAGAACTCCAGATGCATGTGCCACCATGTGCATCTTGCTTTCTTGGGACCTGGAGAATGTAACTTGAGTCCTTAGGCTTCAAAGGTATGCGCCTTAACCACTAAGTGATCTCTCCAGCCCTAAATTCAGCTTTCTCCAAGAAAACAGATGATGGCATATCTAAAAAAATTAAGTTATTGCAACTTTTTCAAATGTATCCTTTAACCTTACTGTACAACTTGTGTTCTTTATTTTCTCTTAAAAACTATGTCTTTAACCACTTGCTTCATGTCAGAGTCACTTTGCAAAAGAAACCATCTCCAAGTGACCTCAAACAGATTTGACACCCATCCTCTTTGTATGAAGGGGGTCATCCCATGAGGACATGTTTGTTTATTCTGAATGCACAGTTTGGAATCTTCTCAAAGAGATATGGCTCCTAAAGATAGCCTGTTAGACAAACACCCAGAGAAATATACATTAGGATCTCTGAACAGCCCCCATGTACACAGAGGACATGTGGAAGAATTAGAGCTACACGTGGATCATTGTAAACAAGATTAGCAACGCAAGGGTCACCACTTGAATCACTCACCCAGCCTCCTTTCCACCCACTGCAGTCAACTTCTGCTCAGCTCTGCCCTGTTTTTTGATTTCCTTTTCTCAACTTCCTCCTTTGCCTCTGTGAGGACCCCCACTTCTTTGTAACCCGCTCAGGCACGTTGGAGAGGACTGGCTTCCCTTAGTCAAATAAACTGAATTTTTCAAGGAGCAGAAACGTTCTCAACAAAATCAATGCAGTATAAATAAGGTTGTCCTGGTAAGAAATAACACTGGGAGAAGATAAATATATGTATAAACTCTGAAAGTCACATTGTATAACTTCAAACACTTCCCCAACTGGTGTTTCAGATGACGATTGTGTCTGACAGGAAGGTTTGCCCAGAATATCTAATTTGTTTGGTGCGGAAACAACTAAAATAAGTGTATTTCAGGTTTCCAGAGCTGGGCATCGAAAACCTTCATCTGACCATCTTGACTACCTGTCATTAACTATAGTGTGAAAGGTCTAGAATGCCCCAGAAATGCTGGCAGAATCTTTAATGCATTAGCATGGGACTTTAAGTGAGTATGTGAGAGGAAAAATCTAACAATCACATAAAGCACTAGTTGTTTCCAAAATTTGGAGATGGCTGTGGGACAAAAGGGCTCTAGCTCATATGCTAAAACCAGTTTTCTCTTTTCCTCCTCCTTCTGGAATGTGCCTCTTTTATTTATTTCATTCTTGGCTTGGATACCCACTCCTGAGTCTCCTCAGCTGCTTCATTCTGCCTGAGTATTTTCTTTCCAATATTTTGGCTGAATGTTCAGCTTTGTTAGCAGAAATACAAAGTGAGCACTTTGAAGCATTACTCAATAAAATCCAATTTTAAACAGTAAGAGCTACAACTGCCCCCATCCTCTGGGAAATGAGCTTTCAGTTCTTTGCATTCCAAGCAGAAATGGTAGAGTCAGAAATCCTGCCCGGGCCAGAGACTCACCAAGGCTGTCAGATTAGCCACCGGGGTGAGGTCTTGCAGAAGGCTGTGTGTAAAGGGATACTTTTTGGAGAGGCCCAACTGCCTTTTGAAGTTGTTAAACACTGACTGCTTTCATGTAATTGCCAATGAGACATGAATGCAGAGTACATTCTGAAGGGATGAACGAATGTAATTTTTTTAAGGTTTATTTTTATTTTTTTACTTTTTTTATGAGAGAAATTTTTAAGGAGTCATGTTTCCTTGAGTGAATGGTAATGCCAAAGTATTATAAAGACCTTAAGAAATTCTCTCCTCAGGGCCTGGAGAAATGGCTTAGTGGTTAAGTGCTTGCCTGCGAAGCCTAAGGACCCCAGTTTGAGGCTCGATTCCCCAGTACCCACATAAGCCAGATGCACAAGGTGGCACATGCATCTGGAGTTTGTTTGCAGTGGTTGGAGGTCCTGGCTTGCCCATTCTCTCTCTATTTACGTCTTTTTCTGTTGTCGCTCTCAAATAAATAAATAACAACAACAAACAAACAAAATTTAAAAAAAGAAATTCTCTCCTCAAATTCCCATCAAAATATGCATTTAATAAATATTTAAATGAACTTCTTAAACATAGCCTTAAAGCTTAACATACCAGTTTTCAGGTAGTATCTTATATCTTTATTTTTGAAAATTTTATATGTGTGTATAATGTACTTTGGTCATAGTCAACCCCACTGACTTCTCTTTCCCTTGAAACCCTTTTGCTTCCCCACTATCCCACTTCCACCATGAGATCTGATTTTTTAAATTTGCTTGAAGGTCATGAATACTATAATGGCACTTCACAGATGAAGACTCCAAGATTCAAAATAAATAAATAAATATTTACAATTAGTAATTTAGAGCTTAAACTTTGAATGAAACCACCACCACCCCTTTTTATTATGGCCATATTATTGCCATATATATACATGTATATACATATATGTATATACATATACATATATATGTATCTCTCTCTCTCTCTCTCTCTCTCTATATATATATATATATATATATATATATATGAATGAAAGCTTTTTCTTTCTTGCTTTTGTTATCCTTCTTTTTGATTTCAAGCACAGATAAACTAAGGTCATATTTAAAACCCTTAGCTCATATTAACTATACTTTTTCTTTGATAAAACTAAGATTAGGACTAGAGACATGTCTTAGGGGTTAAGGCATTTGAAGGCAAAGCCAAAGGACTCAGGTTCAATTCCCCTGTACCTACATAATGCCAGATATACAAGGTGGGGCACACATGAGGAGTTCATTTGCAGCAGCTAGAGGCCCTGGTGTTTCTATCTGCCTCTTTTATCTCTCTCTCTCTCTCTCTTTCTCTCTTCCAAATAAAATAATATTTACAAAACTTAGATTATTAAATATAAATATCTCGACCAATAGTATTGTTTACCAATACTCTATGAGTGAAATCCCCATAATGGATTTTAAGTGTTTTTTATGTTCTTAGGCTTAATTTGATTTCTGGGTCATAGTAAGGGGGAAAATAGACTTGACATCATTCAGTATTACTTTGGCATTTTCGAAACACTGTAAGTGATCATGAACCTCCGTTGCAATCAGCTCCATGTTGCTGAGATTAACATCCAAACCAGGCATCCTTTATAGCAGGAAGGTTATTTCTGCTTACAGTTCCAAGGGGAAGTTCCATCCATGGCAGAAGAAGCTGGTTCCCATTCATAAATCCAAGCAGAGAGATGCCACCAAAGAGCCAGCACCACAAGCAAGCGCGGCCCATCAACAAGCAGCTGGGACCTAGCTGGAGCTGAGACTGCTTTGCATACGTTTGGCCTGGAATTCAGATCTACCCACAGTGACTCCTTAGATCTCAACCCCAGGATTCTCCCCCAGTGACACCTCCTCCAGCCAAGCAGCCAGACACAAACTTTAATAAAACACCTGAGTCATTGGTGGGGCATACACTCAAACTGCCACACCCTCTAACTCTCATCTCTTCCCTTTTCTTTGGTACTGGTAATGTATTCATCTCTTTAAAAAAGTGTTGTCAGGTTTTAATCACTCACAGCCTCACTCACAATGAAAGTGAGATATTCTACATTGTTAGTCATGTCCATACCATCTTCTCTCTAAGTGGATAAATAACGATATGCTTACCAAGCTATTGGACTATTTGGGGTACAATGATGAAGAAAAACATTTTCAATTATGAAATGTTTTTAAAGTATATTGAAGACAGAATTTTTAAAAAATTAATAGAGAGAGAGAGAGAGAATTGGTGTGCCAGGACCTCAGCCACTGAAAATCACTAGTACATCTTACTACAACCCAAGTAAGCTGCCCACTTAGGACACAGCACTGAAGAGAAGCAACAGTTAATGATAAACTATTGTAAACTACAGATCTCAGTGAATTTGGGAGAGCCATGACAGGAACTATGGAAGAAAGAAAACCTACACAGTGACCCTTTGTCCCTACAAACTTTATTGCTTCCAGGCCCCATTTCGAAATTATAGGGTGTGTGTGTACCTTTCCCTCATATTCCATGTCCATCTCCTCGAAGTCTGGTCTCCTCCCCTGTGAGAAGGAAACTTTCCTATGATATAGAACTTTCAGTATTAAAACTGGAAGGGTTGGAGGTGAGCTGGAATAGTCAGTCACCGTACGTTAGAGAGAGAACCAAACACAATGAGTGGTACAGATCACAGAAGAGAAAGCCAGTGACAAGCAATAAAAGAAAATGTTAAGTATGATGTAATCCAAGTACTGTACATGCTGAAGCAGACTCAGGAGTTCAAGGCTAGCCTGGACTATATGAGACCCTTTCTCAAAATGAAAGAAAGACAGAAAGATAAAAAGAAAGAAAGTGAATCAAAAAAAAAAAAAAAAAATTAAACTAAATGAAAGTCCCTAGTAATTGTGAGCAAGAACTAGAGAATTGTCTAAATAAATAAATAACAAGCAAAATAATAATGAAAGAATCCATAAAATACCAACATCATATGGAGCCGACGGAGGAAGAGAATAAGAATGTAATCTAAAAGAAGTTAGAAGTTCGATAAAAGACAGCCAGGGACAAGCTACACATAAGTGTATTTAGGTTCTGTCTTGCAAATGGCAATTCAAAAATGAATCTGCACAGATGAAATCCCTCTGGGGTTGGCATAATCAGCTATTTGAACTTTTAGCAGCAGTTACTAAGAAAGTTTCACTGAGAAAAACCTCATTTGCATTAGAAAATATTCTCTGGAATATTGACACTCAAAAGTACTTTTTATTGAAAAATAAAATTCCCATGTCCTTCCTGTGGTATTTTTAGATGGTAGTGAGAGCATGCTTTCATTTTGCATAGCTCTACATGAATATTTTAAGATCCACACCTCTCCAAAAGAACACACCAGGATAAAAATTTGTTCAGAGCAGTGGTGAAAAAAATACAATAATTATCATAAATGTCTTATTTGAGCAGTGGAGACTAGAAAAATAAATTTACATCGCAATTATGTACTTGATAGAACTGAATAGCTCCTTATGTAGAGATTGGTATACACATGTAGGCAGTGTTTATGAATTACTGAACACACTATTCTGCTCTTATAAATTCTACTTTCTTAGAAAAAGAGCCCATAGTGAAAGTAATAAAACCACTGCGGAAATGTAGCTGTTATCATCCATGTTCATTATAATCACTTCAATACCACACATCTCTGTATTTACTTTTCCTCTCATTTCAGTGAGTGATTAAGGACTGAAAATGAGCTACTAAAATGTCTTAATCTTTTTTCATATAGACCTACAAGCTCTTAAAAACATCCAAAAGTGCTGGAGAATTCTGGGGCTTAAACTCACTTTTCAAACCTGTGATGAGAACTCAACCTAAAACACAGAGAACCAATGCATTTTCTATATAGGCAACACTTCTCAAAATTTCACCTTTCCACTGCAGTAACAGATAGGGAAAATATCTCCAGGTAGGAAAATCCAAAGCAGCTCCTATTTGTTTCATTCCATAAATGAGATTTGATAGAGACTCTCTCTGTCTTATTGCTATATGATCAGGTAGCACACCTGGGTAATTTACATACTATTTGATTATTTCTTGCCCTATGTACTCTGTTAGAATATACATTCAGACAACTGGACTCAAGTCTGTATCTCACTTATTATCCAAAGAGGTACCTTTCCACATCTATGTTTTTACAGCTTTCAATAATGACTGTTTTTGTACAGATAATACTGGATACAACAAACACATAATAGCATGGCGGGTTGCCTAACGTCCAGACTGAAAAGCCCTGAGCAGTGAGCTTTGGGTAGAACAATTAAGGCAGCTCTCCCTCCTTCTGAACATCAGGCTTCCAAAGGAAGCCTCTATATCCAAGATCCTCACCTCCTACTTTCTCTCTGTTTATTTTTCTGCTGACCTAACCTTGCTTCAGCCATAAAGTAGTAAGACATACAACCTCCACTATGTACCATACTCCTTTCCTCTTCTTAGCACCCAAAGAAATACCTGGGCTTGCTGGCTGAAGATATTTGACAAAATTAGTAGCTCTGGGCTCCATAGGTTATTTCCAACAGAGTGAGGCCTGAAGAAGCTTTGGAAGGAGGTGAGAGTCACCTTGAATCCCAGTCATAATCAGTTATCATCTTCTTTGAGAAACAGAACTCTAGGTTCTATTCAATCAAAATCTAAGTGATAAGCCAGGTGTGGTGGCACACGCCTTTAATCCTAGGACTCGGGAGGCAGAGGTAGAAGGATCGCCGTGAGTTTGAGGCCACCCTGAGACTACATAGTTAATTCCAGGTCAGCCTGGACCAGAGTGAGACCCTACCTCGAAAAAACAAGAAAAAAAATCTAAGTGATGTTCCAAAAAATCACATATTCAACTCAAGTATAAATTGGAGTCTGCTAAAATAGCATCAGCACTTCTGTCAATCATTTTGATCAAATCATCTTGTACTTCCCCAACCATGCAACTTAAAATTGCCAACTACCTGGTCCTCAATATCCACCAGTCCCCTTATCTATCTTCTAAAAACACTGTTGGCCCACTTCAGGTCAAATGTATACTTTATGCACTGAATTTAATCCTTGCCTCTCCTTGTTCTGCTAGACTTTAGCTTCATGAAGTCAAGGAAGCTACCTGTTTTATTCTCCTCTGTGTCCCCGGAGCCTTTAGCAGCCCAGCACGTGATGTTCAGTAATTATTCGCTGACTGAAGGAGTGAATTATCTGATTCACACGTTGCATCCTCTGTGAGTTGTTTTGATACAACTCTTCATCCATCCCAGATGCTTACATGTCACACCTCCCACCCACCTGTCCTTGGTTCCCTTCACTATTCCTTAAGGAAAAGCTCGATCTTACATACCCAAGATGAAATGGAAACTGTGCAGTACATACTCTTTAGATTTTCCCAGAATCACTTATAAGCTTATCTATCCATATTGATGGCCTCAGGCCTTCCCAATCCCTTCCTGGGTGGCCTGGTTACCCATCAGACACCAGCTGAAAGACGTCTATCAGTGGTTAGAGATACAGAACTAGCACAAAGACAGTAGTTTCTACTCCAGACAGCACAGAGTGGAAGCAGTTATAAAGTAGCTGTCAACATATATTATCATCACATCTAGTTGCAAGATTGGAGAAAATTATATTTCCTCTTGTCTGCATCCTCATCTTAAAAAAATGTGTGTCTGGAGAAATACTGAGTATATAAAAGTGCTTGCTATGCAAGCTGAGGACCACAGTTTGACCTCCCAGAAGGCATGTAAAGCTGATGCTGTAGCCCTCACACCTATGACCCCATAGCTAGGGCAAGAAGGCAGGCAGAGACAGAAGAATAACTGGGAAACTTACAGGCCACATATCCTGCAAAATGCAGTAGTGAGTGACAAAATGAGAGACCCTGCGTCCAACAATGTAGAACTCGCGAGGACTAATACCTAAAGTTGTCCGCTGGCCTCCATCTCCGTGCCTGGCCATTCACGTACACGCACGTCTTAAACATATACACACACCCACACATATACATGCATACCTTAGACATATGCACACAGTCACACTAACACACATCCATGCACATCCCAAACATATGCACACACCCACACATACATGCACTTCTTAAACACACACACACACACATGCACAGTCATCTTAAACATATGCACATACACCACACTCACACATATACATGCACATCTTAATCATACACACATGCACCCACACTCACACACACACATGTTAAACATATGCACACACCCACACACACACACATACACAGACATCTTAAACATATGTGCACACTCACATGTACACATATACACACATCTTAAGTATACACATACATACCCACAGTCACATACAAACATGCACATCTTCAACATATGCACACACCCACACTCACATACCCAGTTCCTAAATACACGCACACACCTACACACATACACAGACATCTTAAACATATGCACATACACCCACACTCACACACATACACAAACCCACACTCTTACACACAAACATCTTAAACATATGCACACAGTCACACACACACATACATAGACATCTTAAACATATGCACACACCCACACTCACATACCCAATTCCTAAATACATGCACACACCTACACACATACACAGACATCTTAAACATATGCACATACACCAACACTCACACACATACACAAACCCACACTCTTACACACAAACATCTTAAACATATGCACACACTCACACACACACATACACAGACATCTTAAACATATGCACACACCCACACTCACATACCCAAATCCTAAATATATGTACACACACACACACATACACAGACATCTTAAACATATGCACACACCCACATTCACACACATACACACATATCTAAGCATATGCACACACATCCACACTCACACATATACATGGACATCTTAAACATATGTACACACACACACCTTAAATATGTGCACACACAGCAAAAAAGGAAAACCAGTGTGATACCTCTGCAAATCTTTTGTTTTAGTTTATATGGATACCTAGTAATATATCACTACCTTTACACATTTCTAAGATTTTATATCCCAAAATAAGAGAGTACGAGTAGACAAGTTTCAATTGTAAATATATATATGCATGTATAAGGTACATGTATCTTTTATGTATACAAAGCACTAATTTTAATATCAGAAAATCATAATCTACATTTTTGACAGTAAGAATTAAACAAATTGTAATCTATTCACATAATGCCAGTGTTAAAATGGTATGTTAGAGTTTTAGTCATGAAAATTATCACAATGTATTATTTTATAAAAACAGAGCACTTGCTTAGCATGCCAACTCCCTGGATTCAATCCCAAGAAAAATAAATAGTAAAAATAAATTTCATCACACTATATAGAGAATTTGAAAATATTTTGTTAAATATTTTATTTTTATTTATTTACATGAGAGAGAATGGGCAACCAGGTCCTCCAGCTAACACAAATGAACTCCAGATGCATGTGCTCCTTTGTGCATCTAGCTTATGTGGGTCCTGGGGAATTGAAACTGGGTCCATTGGCTTTGCAGGCAAGTGCCTTAATCACTAAGCCATCTCTCCAGTGCTTGACAGTGATATGGGAATTGTGGTTCTTCTGCCAATGCAGCAATATATACCAATGCACTGATGATTTTGGTGTGTCTCATCTTTGAATTCTCATCTTAGTAATTCATGAATGAAATCCACAGACCAGAGCATAAACTTCAGAAAGATTGTATTGTAGCTTAGAGCTTTAAGAGGCCGAGTTTTAAGAACAGGGGAGCTTAAGGGAAAAAAAAGAATACATAACTCTTGCCCAAGGAAGTAAGAGGGGATTTGAGAAGCCACATTGAGACTTAGGTTTGAATTTTTTTTTTTTTTTTTTGGAGCCAGACAGAGAGAGAGGGAGAGGAAGACAGATAGAGATGGGCACGCCAGCAGCCTCTCAGCTGCTGTGAACGAAATCCACATGCATGTGCCCCCTTGTGGTCAAGTGAGGCATTACGCCCTTGTGTCACTTTTGCATCTGGCTAAACGTGGGACCTGGAGATTGGAACCAGCATTCTTAGGCTTAGGAGGCAGGCGCCTTAACCACTAAGCCATCTCTCCAGCCCAGGACTGAGTTTTTAATGTGAGCCCCCAGAATGGGTGTTGAAATCAGTTCCACATTGCTGAGATGACCATCCCACCAGACACACTTTATGGCAGGAGTCTGTTTACTTCAGGCTACAAATCCAAGGGACATTCCATCAATGGCAGGAAGAAGCTGGCTCCCTTTCATAGATCGAAGCAGAGAGAAACCACCAACCAGCCAGCACCTTGAACTGCCAGAGCTCAACTTGCTCTCTCTACCACTTTTACTTGAATCCAGATCTACCCCCCAAACCCACCTTAGTGCTGGTCTCCCAGATCCACCCCCAGTGACACCTCCTCCAGCCAAACAGCTGGAGACCCAAGCTACAAGTTTAATTTCAATAAAACTCCTGAGTCTTTGGGGCGATACCTTTACACATGGCATTCAAGCTACCACAATGGGTGGTTGGTCTATGCAGTCCAGTCCTGACAACAGATACCTGGGGTCATGATTTCTGTAAAAGGGTAATCTTCCCAGAAATCTTAATTCCCCAGGAAAGACCTTCTCAGAAGGAAGTGAAAGGACTCCCTAAGTGGGCACAGATAAGGAAAGGCCAGACCCTTCTGAGTCTTCTGGCCTAGAGTAAAGTGAAATGTTCTAGATTTTTCCCCTACAGGCCCAAGGACAATTCCCACATTTAAGCAGGTGACAGCTACTTGCTTTGGGGCCCTGTCACTCACTCCTTAACTGCCTCATTTTGAAAGTATATACCCCAAAGTAATATGCCAAAATATTCAGCAATTTTATCTTGGTGATAGGATTGTAGGTAAATTTAATTTTCTTCTTTATATACAATTACTTTGATAATCACAAAGGACTGCATGTTTTAAAGCACATATGCTTTGACTTTTCCTTTGGGGCCCTACATGCATGTGATGTCTAATAAATTATTAATTATATTGGCCTAGCTTAGCAATGCCAAGTACATTGTATATCATCTATGTGGAAAAAAAAAAACCAATTAGAGTGCATTGAAGAAAAGAAACTGTGAAAATAGATCAAGAAAGCTAATAAACAGCTAAATGTTCTGGCATTGAAACTACGCTTATTTCATAAAATACAATTCTTTTTTTTTTTTTTTTTTTTTTTGGTTTTTCAAGGTAGGGTCTCACTCTGGCTCAGGCTGACCTGGAATTAACTATGTAGTCTCAGGGTGGCCTCGAACTCTCAGCGCTCCTCCTACCTCTGCCTCCCGAGTGCTGGGATTAAAGGTGTGCACCACCACGCCCGGCTAAAATACAGTTCTTAAATGTTCACTTACACCAGTCCACAGAAGGACTGATGAATCTCACTCATTTGTAACCACACAGGTTTGATGATCAAAACAGGCCTTTCCTCTTTCTCCTGCAGAAGGGGGCTTCTTCTGCACACCATGCACAAAAGCCTTTACTTTTCATTTCCCCATGTGACACGAGAGAAAAATAACCATCCTCTCACCCAGACCAGATCTCATTCGGATGGGTATAAAGATCTCTTTTGAAAATGGATTCATGCTTGGGTTGTAAGATGCCTTTGGGAAAGTGCTATAGCGTGAAGTCTGAAAAATCAGAAATGCACCCTTAGTTTGCATGTGGAAGGCAGATGAGACAATCATTTATCACGGAAGGGGGGAAAAAAGGTATGCTCTACTGGGCCGTTACAAAAGCTATAATTTTATTTTGAAGTTCTCAAGTTTTGTTCTCTTGGTTTATGGTTTTTATGCTAAAATTATGGCTTTGTAATAGGTGGTGAGGCATACTTTATGCACTCTCATAATTATAAGCTATTACAGTTCATTCTTTGTGTCAGGATGGTTTTATGGACATTTAAATGAAGTTTCTGACAATGAAGCACTGGTTCTAATAGTACTACGTTATGGCTACACCTGGTGGGATGCAGTCTCTCGGCACTTCTCTGATAAACCACTAAGACGAGAAAGGTGGAATTTAAAACCTTGCCTCACACTGAGTTCCAGCAAGACATGTAGATTTATCAATCCATTTGTATTTAAATAACTTATATGCTCTTTTGCCTCACTATGCCACAAAACCATCAAAGAGGAAAAAAAACACCCTGGTGATTTCATATTCTTTTTGCAGAGGAAGACACCTGAAAGTTTGAACATATAAAACACCATGAGTCACCTGGCCTGGAAGTCATTTCCCTGGAAGCTGCACTAGCATGCTGTTACTTAACTTTAGATGTTTATTTATTAAGAAACCATCCTTTAACATGCACCAAGGTACACTTTTCTTGCAGTGCTTAGAACCCTTATACTGCTTCTGTGTTTTTTTTTTCTTATTCATGAAATAAGTTGTGTAAGAAATAATGTTGAAGATGGCAACAGAATTTTCCATTTCCTGACCTTCAACAAAAACACATTTTACCAACTGGTGTGTCTGTTAAGTATACTCATGAATAAGATGTAATTAATGCTAGCCCTGCAGAGGTACCTATGGGGACAGGAAGATCAGTGTGGACTTCCCACTGTCCCCATAATGACCCCTGTCACTAATTCCAGTGATACGCTATACCTGACAAACATGTCTCCACACCACATACATACCTACACATACAGAATCAACTTTCATATCAAGTGGCAGTAAATTTTATTAGATGACAAAGTGGTCAAGGTTTTAGAACCCAATGAAGGAATTCCACCAAAGCAATGACAAGTCATGTAAAATGGGAAAATGTAATGCAGGTGTGTGAATTTTCACTTTAAATGACTTTTAAGTTGGTGAAAATCTGACAAAAAAAAATACATTTAAGAAACCATTATGTGCTCCCTCAAAAGTAAAAATGTAAAAACCGGTATATATTCATGGCTCCTATACCCCCTTAATTTAGTCCCTATTATGCGTAAGAATTAGAGCCCATATGGCGTTCCATCAGATTGTTCCACACCACTGGGAAAGTATTTATTTCATCAACATGAGCTAAGTATTTTTAAATCATTAATATGAAGATGCTGTGCTCCTAAAAAAATATAATGCATTCTTTAAAAGGAAGTCAACAGTATCATAAAACATCTCTGTACATCTGGTTGTAGAATCCATTTGGCTTCCTTCTTTAGGACTCCCAGTCCCTGCATATTTTAACACTTCTATAAAGCTGTAAGTAGGGGGTTGTAGGTTATTTTCACTCAGCGATTCACTAATGAAGACAAGTATGTGGAATTCCAGACATGTAAACAGACCTCATGGATAAAAAATGAATCCTACCAGATTGGTAATTGTGCAACAAGAATAAAATCTCTGAGACTTGACCTTCACATTCCTACAGCATGGGGAGCTGGCTGAGAAATAAATCACATATTTTTTTAAGTATTTTTTTTTATTTTATTGAAGAGAGACACAGAGAGAGAGAGAGAGAGGAAGAGGAAGACAAATAGTGATGGGCGTGCCAGCAGTGTCTCAGCTGCTGCAAACGAAATCCAGATGTGTGCGCCCCCTTGTGGTCAAGTGCAGCATTGCACCCTTGTGTCACTTTGCATCTGGCTAAATGTGGGACCTGGAGATTGGAACCAGCGTTCTTAGGCATAGGAGGCAGGCACCTTAACCATTAAGCCATCTCTCCAGCCCAATAAATCACATATGTTTTTAAAAGATGGGCTGGATAGAGGCTTAGAAGTTAAAATGCTTGCCAGCAAAGCCAAATTACCCAGGTTTGATTGTCCGGTACCCACATAAAGCCAAATGCACAAGGTGTTACACACGTCTGGAGTTCATTTGTAATGGCTAGAGGCCCTAGTGCACCCATTCACTTTTTCTCTCTCACACTCTCTCTATCTGCCTCTCTCTCTCTCTCAAATAAATAAATAAATAAATACTGTGTTATTTTTTTTCAAAAAAGGGGGGGATGAGATGTGCAAATGGGGTAGAGAAGGGAGTAGAGGGCATTGGAAATTTTCATATAAAAACTTGAAACTTTGTAAGATAATTTGAAAGTATTAGAGAGAGAGAGAGAGAGAGAGAGAGAGTTTGAGCAAAAGTATCCTTCATGCATGGATGGATAAAGCTGCTTCCAGTAGCTATAGGATACTAATCAAAAATCCCAGTTTCAGATGTGAGGTACCTGCAATTGAGTTGTTGACCAGGAGGCTACAGAGGTCTCTAAAACAATATAGGATATTGCCATTGCTTTGGGTTGCCCATTAAAACTAGATGATAAGTTCCTACTGCTAAAGATACCACAAGACATATGCAAGACATTAAAAAAAAATCAAATAGGGATGGAGCTGGAAGTTTCCTTCATGATAACTAGCTTTCAAAGTGATACAGGATTTTGGTCGAGAGAAATTAAATTCCATAAGGAGGCAGAAGATTCCATGCCCATGGACCCCATCCTTTAAGTCCTTTGTCCATATTAGCAATGAATTGAAAACACAGATTCTGTGAAGAATAAATTATGAATTATGAGGTTTATTTTAGGTAGAGTTAGTATCCAGAGGGAAGGCCAGCAAGAAGACCTGAGCCAAAGACAGATTCTCCCCCATTGCCCAGATGGAAAGGCAGAAGAGTGATGTAGAAAATCTCCTTCACATTGGGTACTCTCTAGGAAAGAAGCCTCTGGAGAAGGGACACACACACACACACACAGCAAAGCAGGAAAGCCCAAGCCACATGATCCCCATCACATTAGGGGCCAGAGAAGACTTAGAGAAAGAAAAGGACTTGTTGCTTAAAGAGAGGTGATACATGGAGCAAAGCACAAAAGCACCCCCAAAACAAAGCAGAAAAACACGTGGACGAAAAGAAGTCCTTTCTCTTCCCAGTATGGCTGGGAAGGGGGAGAGGAGACCTAGGGAGATTTACACACATTTCCCAGATGGATCCAGAGGAAGAAGAGGGACCAAGGAAGAATTTACACAAGTGGTTTGACTCCTTTATAAGGATCAAGCATCCAATTCGGACAAGCCTCATCATCAGATTCAGGTGTGTAAGGGGGAGACCTGATTGATGAACTCAAGAGGCTGACTCAGGAGGAGCCAGCACAGGTGTGCTGAACCTGGGAAACACTGAAGAAGCAGGACGCACTGCTAAATTGTTGCTTGCAACTGTCTTGTATGAGACTGGGTCAGACACAGGTTCTTGTCCTTCCAAGATTGGAAAGGTGGCATCTTCCTGGGCCTCTGTCCCTCGCTGACTACCTATAAAAGCTATCTTGCTCCTAATTTTCATGAGTAGTGCCTAAAGGTGCTAAACAGGCTGCTGGAGGAGAAAAATCATTAACAGTCTTACCTAGTTATGGACCCTGTATGCTGTACAATGGGCCTGCCAGGCAAGATGTGTCTATTGGTGCAATAGTGGTCTGACTGCTAAGAGGTTAAACAACTGCTTTCTGATTGGATTGAAGGCCCATTCCACAAAACAGAATTTATGCACTGTATTGTAAACCTGCTTAAAAGCCTTTAGACAGGTCATTTTCCAGGAGTTTGGGGGAGGGCTGCTTCTGTTGCTATGCTAAACAGAGAGGTTTTCAAACTACTTTCTAAATATTTACATTTATATCCATGGATCAGTGATGCTCCCTTCTCAGTCACTGAAGTTTCTTTCTGCAGAGAGAAGAGTTAAAGCAGAGTCAGCTGATGAGAGTGCTGAGAACAAATGACTATTCCATGCTCAGCCCTAAAAGGGACAACTATATCAACCCTCCAAGGCTTAGAAAACATAGCAGAAGAGGAGGCAGAAAGACTGTTCAAAGCCTGAGGGTGGGGGTTACTGCTGAAGAATGCTATCTGTGGATATGACATGGCGATTACACTCATGAATTCACAATATTTGTGGGTTTTGCACAAAATTGAGTCTGACAAAATTCCATCATTGATGGAGAATGGGTTTACATGACCCAATTACTACCAGAGTAGCTATTAGCATTTTTATGGTTGCCTGTATACAGAGTCATGTACTTCAGTGGAATGGCCACCAGTAAATTGCTCACAATCCAGTAATTAACCTCCACCCAAACTCAAGAGAGTAATCCTAATTTAACTCAGTGGGTCAGAAAAAAAATTTAAAAAAAAACATGAATGCGGGAAGAGATTAGTTGAGAAGGTTAGTGGAAACAGAAAGGGGACAACAGAGGTTATTAAAATCAACATTCATCATATACATGTTTAAAATTTTCAAAGAGAAATTATAAATAAAAGTTTTAGAGAAATAAAAGTTTCGAGGCTCAATTCTCCAGGACCCACGTAAGCCAGATGCACAAGGGGTGCACGCATCTGGAGTTCGTTTGCAGTGGCTGGAGGCCCTGGCGCACCCATTCTCTCTCTCTCTCTCTCTCTCTCTCTCTCGCTCTACCTGCTTATTTCTGTATCTCTCTCTCTCAAATAAATAAATAAATAAATAAATAAATAAATAAATAAAATATTAAAAAAAAAAGCTATCTTCTCCCACATATACAGCCTGCCTGAGCCTTATGAAAATTGATATACATCTCAAAGAAAGGACACAATATTCAAACTCATTAGACTAAATATTTCTGGATAGCTATTCTTGTTGATTATATTGTTTATGAGCAGAAAGTGAAGGACATGTCGGATAAACTGTGCTTTTTCTAATGCTACTTGAACTTACATACTGATAAAATTAGAAGGCTAATATTTAAAAAGAGCAGTGCCTTTACTTAGAGTTGCTTGTATGAGTTTTTGAAAATATAGGCAGCAAAAAACAATACTGGCATTAGAAACAATAAAAAGGAATAAAAATGTCAGAAATACCCTATTTCCACTATTATCTATTAGGAACATTTATTGAGGTTGCTCATTGATCCATGTGCCTTACATGTGAATATGCTTTCAGAATTTCCTAAAACCGTGGATCTTGCACTCCAAAATAAGTTCATTAACACTTCTGATAGGAATCAAATGGGTACTATATTAAAGCAAGGTAAAAGAAAATTTTCAGGTCTTTTATTGGGAAGTCCTAGAAGTATGTCTGTATTACTACATTCTTCTTTTACTCATTACATTTTCCTAATTAGAGGAATCTGAGAACAACTGCTCTAACTGCAATTCAATAGTTTACAACATCTGTAAAAATAATGAAAATTTGAATGTCAAAATGTTATTTTAAAAATAGTTATAATAGTTATAAAGAATTAGCATCTCTACTAAATTCTTTTATAATGAGGGTAAGAATCCCATTATCTAATATTTCAGTTTACTTGATGAAAAATACCCCAGGAGTCTCAAATTTTGAAATAAGTTAAAGGAATGAAAATAAATTATTTCTTAATTTAAAGTCAAAATATCCAAATTATGCATTTTACCATGGAAACATTTTAAAATATGCCTTATCAAGAAGTTGGTGCCATATGAGGAAAGTTCAAAAGTGGGATATATACAATGAATTTTAAAAATCCATAATCCAATTTCCTAATATAAGCTTCTGCTAACACTTCATTTATGAAGTTTCTGATGTTCATAGTCATTGCCTTTATTTTAATTAGTTTCTTAAATCTTAATTCAAATCTTTTTTTTCCCATGTGGTTGGAAAGTAGGAAAGAATATTGGCAAAGAAGTGACTAAGCTGGTGGGAAATCATATTCATTATGCCATTATTACTACCTTGCTTTCTTTTATATAATTTTTATGCACTTTCTTTTATTAGATATGTACATATTTAGTATATAAACAACACATGTTGGAGTATTCTTTCCAGGTGCACGTGCCCCTTGTGCATCTGACTTACGTGGGCCCTGAAGAATCGAACCGAGATCCTTTGGCTTCACCGGCAAACGCCTATCTGCTAAGTCATTTCTCCAGCCCTGTTTGTTTGTTTTTGAGGTAGGGTCTCATTGTAGCCCAGGCTGACCTGGAATTCACTATGCAATCTCAGGGTGGCCTCAAACTCACAGTAATCCTTCTACCTCTGCCTCCTGAGTGCTGGGATTAAAGATGTGTGCCACTACGCCTGGCTGAATATGATTCTGACTTGTTTCCCAGTTCCAGATATGATTTCCTTTTCACTGAGTGGATTTGTTAGCCAATCTAAGAGCAGTTGGTTACGCACCATGGCAGTGTGCCACTATTGGACTTGTGTGAGCATCACATCAGGTTGTTTGCTTCTGAGTCACTTAGACTTTGAGTTGCTTGGACAGATGTTGGCCAGTTTCCTCGGTAGCTCATGTAGCGCCTTCCAGCACTAGATGGGCTAATTGTCTGGGGACTGGCTCTCCTCCAGATTCCAGTCAGTTCTCTCCATGGTCTGTGTCAACAGCATATGGTATCTTCAGCAGTAGGGTCTTATCATTAACCTCTGGTGGATAATCAAGTGCTCTGACAGAAGTCTGTCTTGTTTGTTTTGGGAGAGCTAGTAGGTCTCTCTAATCAACAGCTCACTGTGGATGTAAATCACATCCTGGTACAGGGAATTATAGGCCAGCACCAAGGGAAAAGAAAAAGAGAAGAAAGAGATACAGGAGAAATTTAAGGTTAGGTTTCATCTCACCCTCTCTAGAGCCCATTGATTCAGATGGTCCCCCTAAGGCCCTCTTGAGGGTTCCTCCACTTTTAGTCTGACTTACAAGATATAGGATTCTATGGTACCAGTTCAATTTGGGTTCAGTTCTGTGCCCCCCACCCTTACCTTCACCAAGCCCTAACCTCCCTATTGTCCAAGCCTAAAGATGTTATTCAGGTATGTCAAAAACTCAGGCTGATCCAGGTTAGGAACCACAGATGAATGAGAACATGCAACAGTTGTATTTTGGTGATTGTGTGAGTTCACTTAGAATGATCTGTTCCAAGTTCAACCATTTTTCTACACATTTCATTGTGTCATTTTTGCTCTTACTGCTGAGTAGAATTCCATCATGTAGATATACCACGTCTTGGTTATCCATTCATCCAACAATGAACACCTGTGTTAATTCCACTTTTTAGCTATTATGAATTGAGCAGCTATAAACATATATGAACAAGTATCTCTGAACTGAGATGTGGAGATTTTAGGGTAAATCCCCAGTAAAGGAATAACAGGGTCTGTTGGTAACTCTGTATCCATCCTTTTCAGGAGTCTCTATATTTATTTTCCATGGTGGTTTTACCACCTTACATTCCCATCAATAGTGAATGAGTGTTGCTATTTCTCCATCTCCTCACCAGCATTTGTTTTCATTTGATTTTTTAACATTTGCTATTCTTACTGGGGTAAAGTAGAATCTCATAGTTGTCTTAATTTGCATTTCCATAATGGTTAGGGATGTTGGACATTTTCTTAAGTGTGTGTTAGCCATTTGTAATTCTTCTTCTGAGAACTCCCTATTCAGTTCTCTGTCCCACTTTTGAAGTGGGTTGTTTGATTTTTTTTTATTCTTTAATTTTTTGAGTTCTTTGTAGATTATAGATATTAGGCTTGTATCAGTGGGATATGTGGCAAAGATTTTCTCCCATTCAATGGGTAATCTATTGGCTCTGATTATAGTTTATTGATCTGTGCAAAAGCTTTTTAGCTTCATGAGATTCCATTGGTTGAGTGCTTGTTTGACTTCCTGGACTACTGGGGTTTTGTTCAGGAAGTCTTTTCCCAATCTTATATCATTGAGAGTGCCTCCTAGTTTTTCTTCTAGTAGTTGAAGAGTTTCAGGTCTTATATTGAGGTCTTTAATCTGTTTGGACTTGATTTTTGTGAATGGTGAAATGATGTGGGTCTAATTTCATTTTTCTACATATGGTCATCCAATTTGTCCAACACCATTTGTCTTTTGTACAGTCAACATTATTGGCAACTTTGTCAAAGATCAAGCAGCTGTAGTTACTTGACCTAAGGTCTGGCTCTTCAATTCTGTTCCATTGGTCAATGTTTCTGTTTTTATGCCAGTACCATGCTGTTTTTGTCACCATGGCTTTGTAATATAGCCTTAGATATGACATGGTGATACCGCCAGAGGTGGTTTTTCTTTTGCTGAGGATATGTTTGGATAGCCAAGGCTTTCTTCCATTCCACACAAATTTTTAGATTATTTTTTTCAATCTCTGAAGAATGATGCTGGTATTTTTATTGGTATTGTGTTAAATCTGGTACAATTGCCATTTCACAATATTAATTCTACTTATCCAGGAGGATGGGAGGAAGGACTTTCCATCTTCTCAAGTCCTCCTCTGTTTATTTCTTGAATGTTTTTATGGTTTCATTATATAGGTCTTTCACATCCTTGGTTAGTGTTATTCCAAGGTATTTAATTTTTTTTTTGTTGTTGTTGCTATTGAAAATGGGACAGCCTCACTGATTTCTTTCTCTGTGTATTTGTCCTTTGCATATAGAAAAGCTACTGATTTTGTGCATTGATTTTGTATCCTGCCACTTTGCTGAAGGAATTTATCACCTTTAGAAATTTTGAGATGGAGACTTTTAGTTCACATATATATAGGCTCATGTCATCTGCAAATAGGGCTAACTTGTCTTCTTCCTTTCCAGTTTGAATCCCTTTTATTTCTTTCTCCTGTCTTATTGCTTGGGCTAGGACTTCTAGTACTATGTTGAAGAGCAGTGATGAGAGTGGGCACCCCTGTCTTGTTCCCAATCTCAGTGGGAAACTCCTTGAGTTTTTTCCTGTTATTTTTTGGGTTTAAGGGCTTTATATATAGCCTTTATTGTGTTGAGATATAAATCCTCCATTCTTATTCTTTCCAATGTTTTGATCATGAAGTGGTGTTGTATTTTGTCAAAGGCCTTTTCTGCATCAATTGAGATGATCATGTGGTTCTTATGGTTCGGTTTATTTATGTGGTGCATTACATTGACTGATTTCCCTATGTTAAGCCATCCCTCATCCCTTAGATGAAGCCTATTTGATCAAGGTGGATAATGCTTTTGATGTGTTGTTGAATTTAGTTTGCAAGGACTTTGTTCAGGATCTTTGCATCTAAGTTCATTAGGTATATAGGCCTATAATTTTCTTTCCTTGTTGCATCTCTATCTGGTATTGGTATTAGGGTGATGCTAGCTTCATAAAAGGAGTCAGGGAGGACTCCCTGGTCTTCAATTACACAGAACAGTTGGAGAAAAATTGGTTTCAGTTCTTCTATGAAGATTTGAAGATTTTATAGAATTCAGATGAGAAGCCTGGACTTTTCTTTTTGGGGAGGTTTTGATTACCTTTTCAATCTCCATGGATGGGATAGGTTTGTTTAGGACATTAATCTGCTCTGAGTTTAGTTTTGGTAGGTGGTATGTGTCTATGAATTCATCCATTTCTTTCATATTATTTAATTTTGTGGAATAGAGGTTTTGGAAGTATTCCCTGATGATTCTTCAAATTTTATTGATGTCTTTTATGATCTCTCCTTTTTCATTTCTGATTTTGTTAATTTGAGAATTCTCTTTTTTTTTTTGCATTATCAAGTTGGCTAGGGTTGTCAATCTTGATTTTTTTTTCAAAGAACCAGCTCTTCATTTCATCATTTTTAAATTGTTTTCTTAGTTTCCAATTCATTAATTTCTGCTCTAATCTTGATTATTTCTTTCCATCTGGAGCCCTTTGTGTTGTATTTTTCTTGGTTTTCCAGTGTCTTTAGGTGGATAGCCAGTTATTAATTTGGATTTCTCTGTCTTTGTAATGAAGGCATTTAGGACTATGAATTTTCCCCTTAGGAATACCTTCAGGGTCCCATAAGTTTTAGTAGGTTTTGTTTTCATTATCATTCAATTCTAGGAATCTTACAGTTTCTTTTTTTATTTCTTCCTTGACCCATTCATTGTTTAAAAGTGTGTAGTTTAGTCTCCAGGAGCTGGTGGATTTCTTGATGTTTATCTTGTTGTCAATTTCTAGCTTTAAAGCATTGTGATCTTACATAATGCAGGAAGTTACTTTAATTTTCCTGACTTTATGAAGGCATGCTTTGTGGCCTAATATATGGTCAATTTTTGAGAAGCTTCCATGGGCTGCTGAGGAGAATGTGTATTCTGTACAGTTGGGGTAGAAAGTTCTGTAGATATCTGTTAGGTCTAGTTGATCTATGATGTTGTTGAGCTCTATTATTTCCCTGTTGATTTTCTGCTTGGATGATCTGTCTATTCATGATAGTGGAGTATTGAAGTCTCTGACTATGATGGTATTGGTGTTTACTTCTGTTTTATTGCCAAGTAAATTTTGTTTTATAAACTGTGGTGCACCTGAGCTTGGCACATATATATTTATGATTGTGAGGTTCTCATGTTGGATCATTCCCTTGATGAGAAAGAAGTGGCCTTTGTCCTTTTTGATTACTTTTGATTTTAACTCTGTTTTATCAGATATAAATATAGCAACACCCACTTGTTTTTTATTTCTATTTGCTTGGAATATCATTTTCCAAACTTTCACCTTGAGGAGGTGTCCATCTTTAGTGGTGAGGTGGGTTTCTTGAAGACAGCAGATAGAAGGGTCCAGTTTTTTTTTTTTTTTTATCCATCCTGATAAACTGTCTTTTGATGGGTGAGTTAAGACCATTAATATTTAAGATTATTACTGTGTGGTTTGAATTAATCCCTGCCATGATGAGGTGTTTTATGGGGTTTGGTGCTTTCTTGTATTTTGTACTATTTTGAGCATGAAACAGAGGAGAGGTATGGACAAGAGTGGATGGAAGAGGCATCACACCAAGATGTAAATGTTTCACAGACTTGCTAGTAGAGTTTCTTTATGATTCGAATCAGAGATCTTACAGGTTGTTGAGCCTGGTACACCTGCTTCTGAGGCAGGCTTTTGTTTGCTTGCTTGTTTGCTTTCTCACATACATGCTGCTTTTGAGCTCTTTGTTTTTCTAAGTAGTTCCTATTATGTTTTTTTTTTTTTTTTTGCTTTTGTGTTGTGAATTAATTAAGTTGTAATAACCATTCAATTCTCTTTTCTTGCTTGTTGTCAGCTCAGCTTCCTAAGGCTACTTTCTTGAGAGGAGGAATAAAGTTCTCCCCCTCCAGTCTTGGGCCACCATGTCACCATGTGTATTAACTGTCTTGAACATCTCAACAGAAAATGCTCTCTCTCTCTTTCCATATATATGCCATATATATGCTATCTATCAATCTAAATATATCTTTTTCCCTGCTGATCTTCTCTACCCTGTTCAACGACAATGTATGCCAAAGACTTGACTTTTCTCAAATAGCCTGCCTGGGTGATGTCTGTGAAGTAATGTAGGGAAAGGAAGACTTGGGAGTTCAGTAGATGATACTATGAACTAAAGTGACAGCAGGCAGATTAACAGAAGGAAGGCATACAAATGTATAACAGTCTCTATGTTGTCACAAGAAAGAAGTATGAAAACACAACCTAGTGAGAACTAGCAGATAATACATCCTTCTTGGAGGGGAGAGGAGGGAGGGATTGGGTTATAGGAAGACTGAATGATCTGGGAAGAGATCAATGAGCTCTCAGGAGAACAAGTGACAGCTATTGTGATTAACTATTTGGGTGCAATGCTGACTTCCTGTCTCTTTTCCTGTTTTGTGAATTTCATCTTTCTTTCCCCAGGAAGAGATTCATGACAAGCACATTTTTTTTGGAGAAAACTGTCAACATAGGAAATTTATGGATGAAAGCCCAGGCTTTTTAAAAGTAAAGGCATATTGCTCAATAGGAATGATGGAGACATGGTAGCTTTAGTGGACTTCACCTAGTTCAGGGAGGCACATGCATGCATGTGTGCATGTATGCATGTGTGCGTGCATGTGTGTGTGCATGTGTGTGTGTGTGTGTGTGTGGTGTGTGTTTAAGCACACAGTAAACTTTCCCAGGCAAATGCCCTGAGCCAAATAAGAATATTACAGAAGGAATGGATAAAGCCCTGGTGGAGTTCCACTCTGTAGGTAGATAACTAACCTGCACCTGAATTTCCACAAGCTCACCACTGTTCCAGGGGCTGCTTGGAATTTCAGTCTGTTCTTAGTAGTTTCAGCTCCATATGACTTTTATCTTTGTTCATCCACTTATTTCTCTGTCAATTTTAAATGAACAAGCCAAATCTAGTGCCCAGTAGGGAGAGGCTACAAATCTCAAGGGCATAAAAGCCAGCAAAATCACTGACGGGTGGGAGAGCTTTCTTGAATCAGTGGCAGACTAGTTGGTTATAACCAATTCTCATTTGTGAAGAAGATAATATGTCCATAGGATACAAAGAGCTCATAGTAAAACATCTTTTCTCCCTATGGGGAATAAAACAATAAAGGAAAATCATCATCAGAGAAACATATGCTTACTGTTTCAAAAAGTACCAACCACACTTGCATCTAATGATATAACTTGAGAAATGGGAATGGAGATGTGACAGGGGCTCTAGTTGTTAGCTGGATAAGTAATTTTCTTCCTTTGAAATATAGAATCATGATCAAAGGAAATCAGATGGTCCACATTGTTACCAAGTCTTGAACAGCTCTATTTTCTTTCCTACTTAGAAGTATTTTTAAAAAGGAAAAAATAATCAAAGATGATTTTCTAATAAAAAGTACCTTTTTAACCTCTATTTCAGAAATGGCCTGTGGCCTTCTTAATACATACATTATATAAGTGAATTGAGATAAATAATATTTTGCTTTAATAAAAGGAGAGAGAGGCAAAATGTCTTGTAATGTGAAATTGTGCCAATTGGTCCTTTGGGAAATATTTCTTGCTTAGAAAGTTTAATTCAAATAGATTCCCTTTGGGAACTGATTAACACACATACTGGAGTCTTTACACTGCACAGAGGATGTGGTCAGCCCAGGAATGAGCATGCCACAGAGCTTTGAAAGCTAAGATTTCTGACAGGGAACAGGGGCCACATTGGCTGGCAGAGAAAATATCTCTATAAACAAGGTTGTTTCCTCTTTGACTCTTAGACATGCATTTGAGGCTCAGGTGTCTTCAGTTCTGAAGGAATTCACTTCTCATTGTACAAAGTTGTATTTCTGACAGAGAAATGTAAAGTCAGAAGAAAGCAAAGGAATAAATGGAACTGGATAGCAGAAAAGTTATTAACAGAAATTATAGAAGTTTCAGGATCTCATCTTTTAATTTGCAAAAGACTAGGAAGACTATTCCAGAAGTGTTGAATGAATGATAACTAGAGATTAAAAAAAAATTGGAAAATAGACTATTACAGTTACACGAGGTATGTCAAGGTATGTTATCTCAACCGAGAACTTTTTTATCCTTCTACTTTACATCCTAGACCAAATGCATGAGCCTCTTCCATTTCTTCATCTCATCTCTTCTGACGTGAACAGCAAAATGAGCAAAAGTAATAGAAATGTCACTTGCTGCAATTTTAGTACAGGGTAATCTTTAGAGGAACAAGCTTCACAGGAAATCTAACAGTGGTGTTGACTAAATGGAACAGAGTTAAGAAGCCCTAGACTGCCAGGAACAGATGCCTTTCTGATCACACTCATCAGTTCTGTCACTTACCCTCAAACACCCTGGCCACTCACCAGCTTTGCATCTGCAGGGCAGCAATAAATCTATGTCATTGTGTTTAGCCACTGTCAGTGTTTCTGAGCACCTGCCACTCCCTAATCTGTCTCCTGTGTGTGCATAAGAAAAGTGCTAGGCAAAAATGCTTGCAAAATATGAGATCCTTGTCATTTTGATGAACTATTGTTGAAATATGGAGATGAAGATGAGACCCTGACTCATCGCATTACTTTTTTATTTTTTTAATTTTGGAGAGAGACACAGAGAGAGACAGACAGAGAGAGAGCAAGAGAGACACAGATAGAGAATGGGCGCTCCAGCAGTCTCTCAGCTGCTGTGAACGAAATCCAGATGCGTGCGCCCCCTTGTGGTCAAGTACGGCATTGTGCCCTTGCTTCACTTTGCATCTGGCTAAACGTGGGACCTGGAGATTGGAACCGGGTTCTTAGGCTTAGCAGGAAAGCGCCTTAACCACTAAGCCATCTCTCCAGCCCCCATTACTTTTGTAATGTCATGCAGCAGTGGGTTCCACATCTTGTCATTTGCTGCATTCTCAAGACACATGTTCTCAGGGAACCTTGTTTGTGTATGTTTGTAATAAGGTTTCATTTTCTTATTCTGTTTTTTATGCTTTAAATAAATATGGACACTTGTTGATTGGCTTTTAGTCATTTCAATTCGGTTGACACTTTTGGACAATGCCAATGGATGAATAATAAATAAAATTCAGGATTTTGTAACCATGGTGACCCAGTTTCAAACCCAAGTTTTACTACTGATTAGCAATGTGACAGTAGAAAACTGCTTCTCATCTCTGAGCCTCAGTGTGCTTTTCTAGAATATTGTCATGACAGCATTGACCTCATGATATAAATGATTGGAAAGAATATAAGATAATAATGTAAAGAGCCTAACACTGTGCTTAATGCTTGTCGATTAGACATAGTGTGTATTGAAAATGTATATTTAGTTCCTAAGCTACTCATCAATAGAAAGGAAGTTGTATCAGCCAAATAGAATTAACATATTTACCTCCTTGTGGATGTGAAACCACTATATTCTAAATGATTGAATCTATAATATGCATTGTTGAGAAACCTATTCTGTAATGTTACTATGACCCACAACTCCCCAAGTCCCAAGCAGTGTCAGGAATAGGATAAAGCTAATTAGATGAGTCATGGAAGTGTTATGTTGATCCTTAGTTCATTCAAAAGTTGTATGTTTTGTTCAGCATACATTATTTCAATGGTCTTGACTCAGAAGGATAAAATGAAGAGGTATCTGTCCTGGTCACTGTTGTAGCTGGCACACTCTTAAACAATGCATCCAAGGTAAGTGTTTTGCTTGCCTCACCTTAGGCCCAGCCCTGGCTTCTCAGTCATAACATCTCTAATATCTTCATGCTAGCACATGTACAATGGCATAAGCCCCTTTCCACCTCTGCATTTGTTGATCATGGCAGCCCCAGGGGTCATTGATAATTCCTCAGACCACAGTCAGTAGCAAACCTTCCTATACTAAGAAATTCAGATCTGTTATGGTATTTAGTATGAGCTAGGGTATCCATTGATGGTCACTTTTCTAAATACCCCTAAGTAGGTATGCAGTGATGAATAGGCCTCCTGCTCAACCTCAGAGGACATTTATGAGAGAAAATGTGGTCAGTGTATTTAAATGCCTCAGAACATTTAGGAGTTCATGCGATAGTAAAGTTGCAATTGACTGTCTTTAATCCCACTAGGAACTGTACCCTGTATCCTAAGGAAACAACACACTATCTAACTAGATTCATTGTCTGAAATTAGTGTTTCAGAGATAACTGGCACAATGCTTACAAAGTGCTATCAATCATTCTGCAGTATCATAACTCTGATTGCCATTAGTTAGTGTTGATCCCCACTTGATAAGTCAAAGCATTGAGGGACAAAGAGATTGATTGATTTATAAGAATTCCAAGGGAAATTAGAAGCAAAGCTATAAAAAGTATTTACAGCTACTGGTAATTTTTACAGCTGAGTTTTTCAGTCCTCATCTCAGGCCTTGCAATGTACTTGATTGAAGTGCCATCTGATTTGCATGTTGGGGGGAATAACATGTATCCTGGTGCTTTTAGACGACGTGGTGACAGCACCCTGTCCTGCTCACAGACATCCACCTCCTGCCCTAAGACAAATGCCTCCGTCCTGATCAGGGAACATGGGAACCAAATGTATTAGTTTTAGCACTGCAAGTCCTGCATCTCAGGAATCCCCTGAGTTCCCAACAAACTGAATTGCTGGCCACCCTACCTGCTAACCAGAAATGGGTTTCACATTACAAAGGTTCATTGATTTCCTTCTCTTGTGCTTTGTAGCAGACAGCTTCAGGTTCGCTGAGATGAACTCCCAGACCAGACACAGTTATGGAGGAAGGGATATTGTTTATTGAAGCTTACAGATCTAGGGGAAATTCCATAATGGCAGAAAAAGCTGGTCTGTCTTCACAGGACCAAACACAGAGAGGGAAGTCACAAGCCCAAAGCCAAAAGTCACACCTAAGGAACTCCAGCTATGCACACTTCGCATATCTTTCGATTGAAACCCTAAACCCATCACAACACCTTAAGATCTGCCCAGTGACACTGCCTTCAGCCAGGTGGTTGCAGATGCAAACTATAAACTAATAAAACACTGAATATATTGGGGGCCATCTATTCAAACTACCACATGCTTCTTACTGGTGATTTGATTTATTTTAGTGATTCAAACATATTGTACTTGCTAATCTCAGAATTGCTATTAAGACACATGATCACTCTAAGTTCATCTTTCAGAATACAATAAAAATGGTACTTAAAAATTTTTTTGAGAGAGACACAGAGAGAGAAAGACAAAGAGAATGGGTGCCCCAGCAGAGTGAAAGAACTCCTGACATGTGCGCCCCCTTGTGCCCATGTACAACATTACACCCTTGTGCCACTTTTGCATCTGGCTAAATGTGGGACCTGGAGTTTAGAACGGACATTCTTAGGCTTCACAGGCAGGTGCCTTAACCACTAAGCTATCTCTCTAGCCCTAAAATGGTACTTTGATAGATGAAAAATAACCATGGGAAAAATGTATAAAGGCAGGTTGTAACTTCATTTATCTTTGAAGAGTCACAAAACCAATAAAATGAGTAAAACATATTCCAAATATGTTCTTGAATTTTAATGACAGAATACATCAGATCATATTAATATTAGAGGTGAATCTCTGCCATTCCATATTGTTCCTTAACAGTTAAATTTTGTACTCACTTCCGTCCCATACACATTAGTTGACCACATCTTATTTACAATACACAGTACAGTCATCAAGACCATATGAACAGATAGTTCAGGTGTATATTCAGAAAGGGACATTAATATAAATTAGTACAATATCGACTAACAGGTGTCATGCAGAAGGATGTAACAGCTGGAGCAAAAAGGATTAAAAAAAAATAAAAGGCAGAGGGAAAATAGAGTTGTACTTCCAGGAATATCTGTGCTGAATTAACCAGCATGTTCCAAATTTCAAAATTGTTTTTCTTACATTCTTCTAGAACATAGTCCATTTCTGCACATCTCAAAACCACACACCTCCTTCATAACCTAGCTTAAAAATTTAGGACAGGCACATTAAGTCCCATCAAGACAACTTATTTCTAAAAAAAAAAAAAAAAAAAAGTTACACAACAATTAGGTAAATGTCTTCTTGTGTTTGGTTATTCTTTGCAAACCCTGCATCATACTAAAGCAAAATAAAATCTTTTATTTTTGAAGGGCAAACTATGAGGTTTATTTTAGAGAGAGTTAAGATAAGGGAGAAAACAAAGCAGAAAAGCTCCCTAGTCAAAAGAAGTTCTCTTTTTGCTGGGAAGAAAATCTCCCTCACATAAGTAAGAAAATAAGAAGGGGAGAAGACCAAAATCAATTCTTAATGAATTACTGCACTACTCACTTAAAAATCAATGGAGAAAGTAAGATATTTTTCTACTCTTAAAATGGAAGAAAATTTTGAAAACAATAAAGCAATGGAAAAATCAAAAAACAAGATAGTAATAAATAAAATAAATAATAATAAAAAACTAAATAAATAAACTAAATAAATAAATAAGGAAAATTTACAATCTAACTAGTTTTGGTTAAACCAGAAATTATTATCTGGAAAGTGAGATGGAAAGCCAAGGTTATAATTGTATCCCACAAATAACTGTTTTTTAAAAAAATTTATTTATTTATTTATTTATTTGAGAGAGAGGGGGAATGGGCAGGCCAGGGCCTCCAGGCACAGCAAATGAACTCTGAATGCATGCACCACCTTGTGCATCTGGCTTACATGGGGAATAGAACCTAGGTCCTTAGAGTTTCCAGACAATCACCTTAACCACTAAGCCCTCTCCCCAGCCCCCCTCCTCAACAAATAACTGTAAGGACTTGAAGCCCTTACACAGGGGCTTCACATTGAGAGTGTTACGGTTTTATACATCTCTGTGTATTGCTTATGTTGTCACCTCTGAACAGAGATCCTATCTATACCTCTAATCAGCTGTTGATGGCTGTTGAGCTTTCAGTGTCAGATGCAAAAACTTAGAGAGTGATCCTGGAACTATCTCCTGGTCTTGTTACAAAAGTCCAGCAACTGAGTCACAGACACAAGTTTAAACACTGAGCTGTCACCACAACAGAGCTTGGCCATTCCTAGCTAGACCTTGACAAGGGCATGGCAGCAAGACTGAGAAGCTTCCAGAAATGACGAAGTAGAGATCTCTCTTCATTTCAGGAAGATAAATGAAATGTCATTAATCTATACAGCTTTCCTGATGAGAATAAAATGTCAGATGAAATTAAAAGGTACAAAGAACAGGAAATAAAGCATTTGAAACTACTGTAGGAAGATAGTTGTATTTATTTATTTATGAAAGAAAAAGGAAAGAGAGAGAGAGAGAATGGGTATGCCAGGGCCTCCAGCTGCTGCAAACTAACTCCAGATACTTGCGCCACCTTGTGCATCTGGCTTATGTGGGTCCTGGGGACTCGAACCTGGGTAATTCAGCTTTACAGGGAAGCACTTTAACTGCTAAGCCATTTCTCCAGGCCAGATTGTTGTTTTTTGTTGTTGCTTGCTCAATGCATCAATGACTAGGATGAGCATGGGCACCCCATTCAACATGAGTGAGCCAAGGATTGACAACCAACCAAAGGAAAACGGGGAAAAAAGGCAAGAAATATGAGGAGATATAATAGCACATTGTGGAAAAAATGTTCAGCTTCATTAATAATAAGTAAAATGAATATTGAAATGCACATTGATTGCAGAGTTCTTGCTTGGGAAATTGATTCCACTGTATTTACAATACTTAGAAATTCAGAGAAATGTCCACTTTCATGCAGCCATGGGAAGAATGTAAATGAGTATATTCTTTTGTGAAAATCTAACAATATGCAGCAAGATTTTTAAAGGTGAATATATTCTATAACCCTGACTTTCATAGAGAAGACTCAAGGGAACAAAACCAAACACTAATATAATACTCTGTTTTGTCGGGGGAGGGGTTGTGGTAATGTGTGGATGTATGTGTCGTGTCGAGTGGTGTGTGTGTGTGTGTGTGTGTGTGTGTGTGTGTGTGTGTGTGTGTGTTGGGTGGTGCATGCACATATAGATGCCCTGGTGATGCCCCACACCCTAGGATTGCCTGCCTGTGGTGCTTGCAGTAGAATATCCTGCTCCATCGCTCTGCCTGGTCGTGTTCTGAGTCTGAGTCTCTTTTTACTGATTCCAGAGCTTTGAGGCTCCAAAGATTTACCAGTCTCTGCTTCCCTGCAGGACTGAGGTTACAGGCATGAGTGGCCATGCCCAGCAGTTTTATGTGGAATCTGGAGATTTGAACTAGGCCAGAATCAGACCTGCTCAGGCCCTTTTGCCTGTGCAAGAAGCACACAACCACTGAGCCATCTCTCCAGCCCAATCATATTTGTAACAATGACACATTTGTTGGAACATTATTTCTCTACAGTAGGCACAGCATTTAATTTATATACTTGGAATTAATCAATAAGGTTTAAATATGACAAGGAAGAAACTCAAGACAAATGACCAAAAAAGTCAATAAATTTAAAAACAGGATTAGGTAATAGACCCAGAATGGATTATTTTTAAACTTTAAAGGTACCTAAAACTTCTGAAAGGGAGGGGAACAGAAAGGAAAAAAAAAAAAGTGGAAGAACCTATACACAGCTCCACAGAACATAATAGAGAATATAGAAATAAATTCACACATCTCCAGTCAACCAGTATTCTCCAAAGGTGCCAAAAATACTGAAAACATTGGAGAAATAATCATCGCTTCAGTTAGTGGTGCTGGAGAACTAGATATTCTCATACAGAACAATGAAACCAGACACCCACCTCTAACTATACCTACGCATTAATTCAAAGCTATCAACAGGCTGGAGATATGGCTTATCAGTTAAAGATGCTTGTTTGCAAAGTCTGGCAGCCTGGGTTTGATTCCCCAGTACCCATATAAAGCCAGATACACAATCACATCCATCCTCTCTTTCTCTTTCTCCCTGCCTCTTATAAAAAAGACACTGGGGGCATTGGTATGAGAGATGTTTTACTTTTTTAGACAAGTCCCCAAATACACAGGAAACAAAAACAAAAACCAACACTGGTATTATACTCAAAGAGCCCCAGCATAGCAGGAGAAATGATTAACAGTGCAAAAAGAAAACCAGCAGAACAGGGGAAAATATATGCAAACTACTATAATTACTTCAACAAAGGAATAATATTGAGAAGGTACAAGGACACAAAAAACAGCAATAAATTAGATAAGATAGACAGATAGATGATAAATACATAATTTGACTAAAAACAGACAAATTACATGAATGAGCAAATAAAAACGACATACCAATGAAGTTTTGAAATATGTTCACTTCCACTGATCATCAAAGAATTACAAATTAAAAGTACATGAAGCCTGGAGAGATGGCTTAGCAGTTAAGGGGCTTGTTTGCAAAGCCAACCCAGGTTTGATTCCCCAGGACCTCCGTTAATACATATGCACAAAATTGTGTATGCATCTGGAGTTCATTTGCAGCAGTTAGAGGCCTTGGAGTATCCATTCTCTCTCTCTCTCAATCTCATCTCTCTCACACATACAACCTCATCTCTCTCTCTCTCTCTCTCAAATAAATAAAAATTAAGAGAAGTACATGAGATGAAAATTGGAGTGGGGGATGGTTCGGAGAGGAAAGGGATCTACATGAGTGGAAGGAGGATAAGAAAAGCTAAGGAGTGAATAAATGGATACAAGTATTAAATTGACAAATTTTTTTTATTTCAAAAAAGTGCATGAGCTATCATCTTGTTCCAGTTACCATGGTTATATTCAATAAAAAAAAGTAAAATAATCAATTCTAAGGGGAATGTCAAGAAAGGAAACTTACACACACTGTTAGTGGGAAGTTAAATTAGTATAGCCATTTATGAAAAACTGGATCAAAGTTCTTCAGAACACTACAACCACCATATGACCCAGCTGTACAACTACTGGGTGTATCCAAAGGAAAGAAAATCAACATGTTGAATAGATGCGTGCCCTCTCCTTTTACAGTGACATTGTTCACAACAGTTAAGGCATGCAGACACCCTAAGTGGCTACCCATGAATGAATCTGGAAATAAACTGTGGGATGCATATCCTGAATATGTAATGCAATACTATCAAGTCACACAAGCTAAACCTTATTATGTGCAAAAGCATGGATGGAACTGGAGAACATTGTTCAACTCGAAATATGCCACGCTCTGCAGGACAACTGCAGCATATTCTCAGCAACATGTGCAAGCTGAAGATGTTGATTTCAAAGAAGTAGAGAAAATAATGGTCAGTGGAGGTTGAAAAGTGGGGAGAAGATGAGAGTAGAAATAATTTGTATAAATGCCAAAGTATAATCGCATAGGCCAAGTAAGTACCAGTGTTCTACACTAGAGTAAGATGACTATAGTTCCAACAGTTGGCTGTATAGGCCATACAGAACTAAAGTTCTGAACTAAAGAGAGGAGTTCCAAGCTTCCAAATGCAGGAAATACTGTTTAAAGAGATGGGAATGCCAGTTACCCTGACTCAATCATTATACATTCTTTAAATGTCTGGAATTACCCCAGTGCCACACTAAAATATAGAAAGTTATTGTGTCAATTAAAAATAATGTGAGAGGGGAAAGAAAATGCAAATAAATGTTGAAATGAAAGAAATATAACAAATAGTAGCAAAAAATGTGTACTCCAATAATCATATCTTGGAAATATACTGAAATAGATGAAATAGTGGGTATGTAAAATATTTCTTTCTAAAAATATAAAATAAATTATTGTAACCTCAACAATATCAATAAATAAGAAAAAGTTAAATATTATTAAAGAATGATTTATATCAACATTCATAGACACATCATTTTGTTCTTTTCAGCTTAAGAAAAATCTCCATATTTTCCTAGAACATAGAATTGTTAGAAATCAGGCTGGAGGATTGCACAGTGATAAAGGTGCTTGCCTGCAAAACTTAACAAGCTGAGTTCAATCTCCCAGTACCCATGTAAAGCCAGATGCACAAAATGGCACATGCACCTGAAATTCATTTGCAGCACCTGGAAGCCCTGGCATGCCAATTCTCTATTTGTCTGTCTCTCTACTCTATATCTCTCTCTGCTTGCAAATAATGGAATATATATATTTTTAAAAAAAGAATGCTAGAAATCCATCCTTTACAGTTTCTTGATCAGATAACTATAAAAACAAAACAAAAATACATACAAAAAACTTATATGCCATTATCATTTATTAAGGAAAATGAAATATGTTACACAAAGAACAAGTCAAATTCAATAGCATATGGCAAGAAAAGCCTTGTGATCAAATACAGTTTATCTCAGAATTGCATGGATGGATTAATTTAAAGAAATGTATACACATACAAGATCTTAGTACAAAAGAAAATTGAACTCTGAGAAACATTTAATAAAATTCAATACATAGTGTTTGAGTTATGAATATAATCATATTTATTTTAATTTGTATTTCTTGTACTATATTAAATTATAATATACTGTCCATTTCAATCTAACTTCCAAATAATAGGTGGTAGATTAATAGTTGTGACATTTGAATTTAAATTAGAAACAAAATAAGAAAATTCAGTGATTTTTGGTATAAAATTTTATCCAATGCAATAAGCAAATCAGAAATGATGAACATTTGCAAAGCATTACATTATGAAAAAAAATGCAAGAAACTTAGTATTTGAAAAAGTTCCAAAAATTTGAATATATATATATATATATATATATATATATATATATATGCAATAAATCCCCAATAAATTAATAACAACAAGAAAATATAAAATATCAAAATCAACCATGAAAAACACTTCTAACATATATCAGAAAATATTGTGTGATTTAATTTTGAAAACTTTAAAAATTCACTTAATAAATACAAAATTGATATAAATTCCTCATGTTCTGGTCACAGTTATTGGACAATCCCATTCAACTCCAAGCTAGGTGCAGCCACCTATGCATTCTGATGATCAAGAACCAGATATATTAACTTACCACAAATATGTAGGAAAGCTAGTGGCTAGGGTTACAAAAATGTAAATGTTGATCAGCCTAAGATCTAATCTAAATATAAGATCTAAGTAATAAACTTAGAAAATATTGGCAACAAAAAGTGCCAAAGGTTTTATTTTTTATCCCTATGGGTAAGAAAGTATTAAAATATGGGTTATATTTCAGTAACAAAAAATAATGTATGGCTGTAGAGATAAGCCACTTGCCTGTCTAGCCTAAGGACCCAGGTTCAATTCCCAAGTACCAATTCCCAAGAAAGATGCACAAGGTGGTGCATGCATCTGGAATTCATTTTCAATGGCTGAAGGCCATGGTGGATCCATTCCCAATCTCTTTATCTGCCTCTTTCTCTCTGGCTCTAAATAAATGGGGAAAAAAATGTAATCTTAAAGTATAAGGCAAAGGCAAGGTACAGAAAAAATCTATTTGAAACTACAAACATGAAAATAAGAACTGTTTTAAAAATGAAGCCTGGGCTGGAGAGATGGCTTAGCAGTTAAGGCATTTGCCTGCAAAGCCAAAGGACCCTGGTTGGATTCCCCAGGACCCATGTAACCCAGATGTACAAGGTGATGCATGTGTCTGGAGGTCATTTGTAGTGACTGGAGGTCCTGGTGTGCCAATTCTCTCTGCCTTTCTCTTTCTTTCTCTCTCTTTGACTCTCTCAAATAAATAAAAACTTAAAAAATAAAATAAAAAAGTTAAAAAATGAAGCCTGCCAGTATTCAATAGAATACTAATTATTAAGGAAATAAAAGCTTTCAGGCATAAAGTGACTTAAAATCATAAAGATCCCAAATGCAGTTGCAATGCAGTTGGGCATTTTTACATGGTGCATGAAAGATTATATTTCTCAGCTTTTGCATGTTAGTTTATCATTCTATAACAAAATCTTAATTGTTTATACCTTTATGACCTAATGATCATGGTTTTTAGATACTTTTCTTTCTTCCAGTGAAACCAGGAAAATTACCAAATACAAATCATAGAAGAATTTATAAGTGAAAGACTAACAAATTACAAAAAACAAATAGAATGGATCAAGTAAATCTTGATATATCTAAGCAGTGTACTGCAGACAACCATTAAGAAGCTTGGTTGTTTGCAGGGAGAGATGTCTATAGTATCATATGATATGAAAATGACAGGAGGTAATAGCATAAGATAGCATCATCTTAAAATTATTTCATTTCAAGGAAAATCCAGATAAATACATAATGAAAAGGAATGAAAAGAAATTTACCAAACATTTAGTAGTGACTGTTTCTTAGTGATATGATTGTATCATATTATTGTTTTTTTCTACTTCCTTCCAACTCAATTTATATTCGAAAGAATGCTTATTTTATTTATTTATTTATTTATTTATTTATTTATTTATTTATTTAGTTGAGAATGACAGACAGAGAAAGAAAGAGGCAGATAGATAGAGAGATGATGGGTGTGCCAGGGCTCCAGCCACTGCAAACAAACTTCAGATGCATGTGCCAACTTGTGCATCTGGCCTACGTGGGTCCTAGGGAATCGAGCTTTGAACCAGGGTCCTTAGGCTTCACAGGCAAGTGCCTAACTTCCAAACTATATCTCCAGGCCCTAAAACTATGTTTTAAATACAATTATTTCAGATTGAAAAATGTTGGTACTCTTACCAGACAGTAGTGTCCACTGTAGGAGTTCAGAGTGAGGTCTATTCTTTAGCATATGCAAATGAGCAGTAAAGGGACTTGAGTCTTAGTACTTTAAAAATAACAGGGCATCTTTCCATAAGCTGCTGTTTGTAGCATCTCACACACAGCATCACCTGGGATATTTCAGCTTTGCATTGCTCTACTTGTAGCTTTCTTCCTTTGGCGTACTAAGCCTATCTCTCTTTATTTGGGACTTCCCTACTTCACTAGATTATTTCTTCTTTGAGCAAACGAGCTTCCTCATTATTTATTACAGTGTAAGCTCTCATATCATTAAATACACAATGGACTTGTTGTGGTGTTTTGTTTTGTTTGGCAGTATAGGGAATTAAACCTGAGCTCTTTCACATGCCAGGCAAAGTGCTCTAACACTGAACCATGATTCTCAACTGCAACCTTGACTCTAGAGCAACTTGATGGATGATGATAAATTCAGGGTTTCAATCAAAGGTGTTAAAGGAAATGTTGTGGTAAATGTATAAGCATTTCCACCTAAGGTTCTGGAACTTCTTAGATAATCTAAAATACTATTGCTGCCTTGAATATTGTTTTATTAGATTTTAATGTCCATAAATAAAAAATTATATGAAAAGAACATTTTTCTATTTTATAAATACTAGAACACTTAGAATATACAGAAACCAGCTGGGTGGGGTGCTTCACATCTTTGATCCCAGCACTTGGGGGGCAGAAGTAGGAGGATCTCCATGAGTTCAAGGCCAGCCTGAGACTACAGAGTGAATTCCAGGTCAGCCAGGACTAGAAGGAGACCCTACTTTTAAAAAAAAAAAAAAAGTGTGTTCAGGAGATATTTTTAAAATACTTAATTAATTTATTTATTTAAGAAAGAAAGGGAGATAGATAGATAGATAGATAGATAGATAGATAGATAGATAGATAGATAGATAGATAGATAGATGATAGAGCATACACCAGGGCCGCTAGCCACTACAAATGAACTCTAGACACAGGCATCACCTTGTGCATCTGGTTGACCTGGGTACCAGAGAATCGAACATAGGTCCTTAGGCTCTGCAGGAAAGTGCCTTAACCACTAAGCCATCTCTTCCCAGTCCCAAGAAATATTTTTAAAAATCAAATAAAAACATTAAGAAAGAAAAATAAGAAAGGAAGGTAGCAGACTACTTCATACTATAAATGTTTGCATTAGCCATGGTGACATGGTCCCTGCCTTAAATATAGCTTTGAAATGATAGTGACTCAAAGACACATTTTTGCAAAGATAGACTGATCATCTACCTGATTAAGGTATTTTGTAAATGGAAAAAGAAGACCAAAATGATGGTATATATCTAACATTAATGTCTCTTAAAGTGATGTCAATAATTAGAGGGTTTATATTTCTGATTAAGAGCCTGCCTAGCTTTTCATGAAAATTGTGTAAAAATAATACTTAAAAATGAATGTTACATTCATCCAAATGTAAGTAGATAATTGGATTTAATTTTTTTGAAACATGATGATCAGGACAGTTCTACTGCATGCCATTGATACAAGGAAAATTGTCCTGAAATCAAATGAATTTGAGAAACTGTGCTTTCTTTATTGCATAGCTTGTGTGAGATGTGTATGCTGTTGTGTAGTGTGAACTTGCAAGTAGGATAGCACTAAGTAGGGCTTTCCAAACATGTTTAACTGCTGAGACCCTTCATGTATGACATCTTGTCGACCTTGTCCATGCACACATGTTGGAAAAATACTGCTCCGTGGGAGCTGTGAGCTTCCATTTGTTCTAGCTTCAGACCTCAGTTTTCATTTTAACAACAGTATTTCCTTTTCAGCAATAGGAAATGTCAGCTTGGGAAATAGCAGAAACAGAGGGGAAGCAAACTAAAAAATTGGGCTGAAACATAGCATAGCTTCCTTGAAACTATGGGTTGTGAACTTGGCATATCCCATTCATCTAACTAAGCAGATAAATGGAATCAGAAGGACTTTTGTGTGAATATGTGACATATAAATCAGATCCTAAAAGCAAAAAAAAAAAGAAAAAAGAATGCAACTACTCTCAAAAGACATTAAAGCAATCCCAGACTTTTAAAAGAATAAAGGTTTGGCATGAATTCTTTGGCAGTGTTCCTGGTTCCTGCATGAGATCTGCAGCTGACTAGGATACCAGCCTGGCCTGCATGAAAGGACGGTTCTGGAAGCCTGATGAGGAGAGAGCTTTTAGAGAATGTGGATCTTGGGAAGTGCTTGGGGACAATGGGTGGTGATGGCTAGGAGAGAAAAAGCAATCACAGCTACAAAGGCAGTAATGGGGAACATGAGGAGGACTCCCACACTCCTCAACCAGACTAAGCGTTTCATGAGGCTTGGTGCTAAGACAGGAGGATGAGCACCCTTCCATGGCACATTCACTGGAGAGCATGCACTGAGTCCTGGCAAAGAAGACACATTTTGATTAACACCATTCCTATCTTCAAGGAATGCACAGGATCTGGGGTTTAAGGAAGTTTTAATTGATATAAAATATTTGTACATATTTATGAAGCAGTCTGGGATGCACTGAGTCATGTAGATATGGGGTAGTGATTAACTTGAAATTGTCATATAGATCCTTAAATGTGTCTCATTTCTTTAGGTAAAATCTCTTCATCCTATTTTGTGATATATACTGCATTGTTGTTAACTATAGCCAGCTAGATATATGTGTCATGGAACATATGAATTCACTCCTCCTACCAACTTCTCCATATCTCCCTACTCCCTATTCTCCCCAGTCCTTGATGACCACTACTCTATTCTCAGTCTTTGAGATCAATGTTGTTAACATAACATTTATAATGAGATCATGATTTTTTTTCCCTGACTGAATTGAGTTCATTTAATCTGGTGCTCTTCAGGTTACTACATGTTGCTACACATGACAAAAGTTTATGCTATTATATTGTGTGTATGATCACATTTTATATATGTTATATGTAAGACTATATTAGCCAACTTCTCATTACAGGAACAAATTACCTGCCAAAAATCAGTTTAGGGAAGGAAGGATTTATTTCAGCTTAAAGTTCTAGGTTAGAGTCCACCATGGTCGGGAAGACACAGTGGCAAGGGCTTGAGACAGTTGGTCATATTCAGCACAGTGAGGAAGCAGAAAGTTTTGAATTTTGGTATTTGGACAGCTATCTCCTTTTTATGGAACCAGGACCCTGGCCTGTGTAATGGTGCTGCTCACAGTTAATGTGGATCTTCCTACCTTAATTAACCTTAATCCCTCTCAGACATGCAGAGACTAGCCTAATATACATAATCCCTCATAGGTGATTCTAAGTCAAGTTGACAATCAATATAAGCCATCACAATTATTTAATATACAAATGTTATCTGTAAATGTGATGCATACTATATCTATCTATCTATCTATCTAGACATTATCTTTATCCATTGCTTCAGTCAGGCTATTTTAGTTATAGCCTAACTCTTGTAAATCATGCTGCAATAAACAGGAGAGAGGAGGGCACAGGTGCCTGTTCCACATGTTGATTTCATTTTCCAGCAGTGAGATGGCTGGATCCTATGGCAGTTCAATTTTTAGCATCTGAAGCAATCTTCATACCATTTTCTATAATGGACATGCTAAATAAATTAAATTCTCCCCAAATAGTCACATAATCAGTAGGTTTTATATGAAAGAGAGAAAGAGAGAAAGACAGAAAGAGACAGAGAGGTATTCACCCCTGGCTGGAGAAATCAGGAATGTTTCCCTATAGAAAGGACAAAGAATGGGCTTCTGCCTTTGTTGATGAAATCACTGGCCATTGTGTGTGGCTGTTCTGCCATCTGCCATTTGCAGTGCAACCCATCACAATGGATTCTGGACTAGAACCTCTCTGAGAGCTCATCTTGCCCCCTCCACTGATACTAGCATTGTCTTTACTGTTAACAGATGGCCAAAAATGTTCCATGAATGAAATGAATATTGAATGACACTTGAATAATTTTACTATGGATAATTAATTTTGTTTTTAATGTATAATACGTAAGATAACAAAAAATCCTGGCAGTATCTGCTGAATTATCTACATATCCACAACTCTTCTTTTATTAGAAAAACTCTGAAGTCTACCAGTAATTCTTCATAGACATGTTCTCATCCTCCTTGAGGGTATTTCTATGGAGCTGAGTTTGACTGTGGCTGTCATCTCTGATGTGCCATCAGCCATACTCTCCCTTCAAAGGACAGTGTTATCTGAATCTACTTGTAGCCTACAGGGTTCCAGCCAGATCACCAAGGCTCTGCTTGTCCTTCCCAAAGCTCTTGACTTACTTGGGATTTCCTGAAAGGTAAAAATATATCTCCTTGTCAATTTCTTTTCTATTAGTTTATGCAACACCTGCTTCCCACCTATGTTCATCTACCTGATATCACTAAGAAAACAGGGTTGGTGTCCAAAAGGTCAACAGGAAGAACAAAGCTGAGTAAGGAAGAGAGCATTGATCTCAGGGAAACGTAGAAGTTAAATATGTAACCTTGAATTAAAGGTGCAATAAATATAAGTCTAGAGTAAATTGCTTATGATGTAATAAAGTAGAATTATGGATGTGGCAATAAAGGGAAGCAATAGAATATTGTGTATTTAAGGAGCAGCTATCAGCAAAGGAATAGATCAAACTGCCATCTTGTGCTCTGCTGAGAGCTTCAGGAATGGTTGTCATTCCACATGAATGCAAAGCAAGAGTCCGCACCCTGGGAGCTTTCCACTTCTTCATTGTGGATCAATGGGTTTCCCATCAGTCCTGAGTGACCTCACAATTTGTTACAATGGCCATATAGCTATTTGTTAGGAGTGGACAAACTCTATTACCTTGCGTAACTGTGTCACAATGTCAGAACCCTGTCAGAAGAAAATGTTACTTGTGCAGGGATAATTTCCATTAAAAATTGACCATTTTAAGCCCTTGGGGTAAAAAGAGATGAGTGTACTAGTTTCTTAGGTTTGGACAACAGAATACTACAGAGCGAGTGGTTGAAATGATGCACATTTATGTTCTCGCTGTTCTGGAGGCTGGAAGTCTAGGATCAAGGTATCCACAGGTTTGGTTTCTCTGTGGCTTGCAGGATGCCACTTCCAGTTCTGTCTGCTCACATGCTGATGTACAGGGTGTGTCCAAATTTTCTTGTCTTATCAGGGCAGACTTATAAGTCTTGTAGGGACACACCCTTCAGACTTCATCCTAGAACCTAATCACCATGTACAAGACCCTGTTTCCAAGTACAATTAGTTCTGAAGTACTAAGTTTATGTGCTAAGGTTCTGACTTCAACATATGAACATGGGCATTTGCAATTCAGCCCCTAACAATATCAGACAAAACAAAGGATTTTAGTTCAAAAGGACTCAAAAACATAGGCATCCTCTTCATTTGTATCAAATCCTTTGTTGAGTGGCTGTGTGTGGCAACTGTGTTCAAATGCAGGAGCAGAGTATGAAACATAAATCCCTCAGCATAAGCCTTGCTTATACCAACTTCTATTATTCCTAGCATAGCACAGAGGGAGATGTCAACAAAGAAACCCACAGGCCATCCAAAACCAAGCACGATATACACATTTATTAAGAACTGAAAAACATTCATTTTTTTTTTAGAACTCACACCTATTTGGTATTGACAAGAAATATGAGCTTACCCTTAACATTTCGAATAGCACAAATATTCATACAGAAAGCTAGAGCATGACTCTCAAAAACCCCAACCTCTTCTACCTTCTACCCTTTCCTATGGTCAGTGATTCCAAACCAAGTCATGTGCTATTGGGCTGTGAGTGGTTTGGGGGAGGGCCAGGAAGAGGCTGGGGTGTGATTTAATGATGTCCTTTGGCTCCATTTCCCCTGCCTGAAAATGGTAAGGCAGACAGTTTTGTTGCCCCACCATTTCTAGTCTATGAGGACTTGTGTGTAATCTGCAGTCAATCAACCTGACAGACAGCACATGCTAGTGTCCCTGAGTATGGACAGATAGTAGAAGTGACCTGCCTGATGATGGGAAAACGCATGCACTCTCACATATGGGTGCACACACATACACACGTAAAACTGGAAACACAGACATCCAATTTTTTCACAGATAATGTTTGTGACTGAGGTAATTGGTGAAACTATCTCTCTATTCCCTTTTTTTTTTTTTTTTTTTTTTTTGGTTTTGCGAGGTAGGGTCTCACTCTGGTCCAGGCTGACCTGGAATTAACTATGTTGTCTCAGGGTGGCCTCGAACTCTCGGTGATCCTCCTACCTCTGCCTCCCGAGTGCTGGGATTAAAGGCTTGCGCCACCACGCCCTGCTTCTATTCCCTTTTTTATTTTAAAAAAACTGGTAAAAACAAAATCTCCCAACATGTTAGGTCATATAGTTCAGTCAGAAAACTTCTTACGAGGACTAGGACCTGAATTCCATCACCCAGAACTCACGGGACAAAAGGTGGGTGTCGGGGTGCATGCTTGTAATCCCAGGGCTGGACCTCAGAAAAAGCGAGAAGAGAAGGGAGAGGGAAGACTGGACTCAAGAGCAGATCAACAGCAGACTTTATTCAGGGCATCCTGAGAAGGGCTCTGACCAGGCAGGTCAAATAGCCACCTCCTTTACAGACTATGGGATACTTACAGGCTGGGGAGAATCATCGGAATTCTTTGGTTGCAGGGTGATCCATCTTGCTCAGGGTTTAGGTCACTTTAGGGAAGTGATCATTGGACAGGTGGTTGGATTATTCCAGAAAAGTGATAATGGGGATGGGTGGTCCAGGTTCCAGGAACGTGATAATTAGGAATTAGTCATTCGGGTTGTAACACTGGCAAGACAAAGGTAGGCAGATCCTCAGAGCTCACAGGTCAGCCAGTTTAGCCCACTTGGCCTACTCCAGGCCCGTCAGAGACCCTGTCCCAAATATGGTTAGGCAGCAGCTGAGGAAGGACACCTAGGGTTGCTCTCTCGCCTCCACATGGATGGGTACACACATACATGAATATGTATGCCCATGTGCACACACATGCGCACACACATGCCTGTGCACACACAAACTCACAACAAAGAGTGACTTCCCAGAGACTTCCTTCCAAATACTTAAAAATCTCTCAAAGAAGAATTAGGCAAATAAGCTTTCCAGCTTTAGAACTTGCGTTACCTATCCAGGTGTTTGTTCCCTCTTCTCATCCTGCCCAACATACCACTGCTGCTCGCATAAGAGGCCACGACTGGGTTTCTCCAAAGGAAGTTGTAGCCTGAATGCCTTAGAAGCCTAAGTCTCCAGAGAGATGGTGATTCTGAATAAGTCACACTCTGCCAGAGGGGTCTCACCGGGGCTGGTGAGGTAGACAAGGAAACAATTGCTAATGGTTGCTGTGAAAATCCTAACACCAACGTGTCCTCTGTGTGAGTCACCTTGACCATGGCAGTAAGGACACCTTTCATCTCCCTGCCTTTGGCCATCCAGTGTTCACTGTCTGAACTTACCCACCTCCTATTCAGCATCCACTAACAATTCTGAGAGACTAAAGAAAAACACAAAAATGGTCTTAGAACTCTTTCTGGAAGAAGTATCTAACAAGAGTCCTTAGGCAAAAGCTAGCATACCACCATCTTTTTTAAAATATATATTTTATTTATTTATTTTTAGTTATTTCTATTTATTTATTTATTTATTTATTTATTTATTTATTTATTTATTTATTTTTGAGAGAGAGAGAGAGAATGGGCACACCAGGGCCTCTAGGCACTGCAAACATGCTCCAGATACATGTGTTCCCTTGTGCATCTGGCTTACATGGGTCCTGGGAGAGTCTAACTAGGATCCTTTCACTTTGCAGGCAAACGCCTCAACTGCTAAGCCATCTCTCCAGCCCCCAGTATACCATCATCTTTACCGTTTTCAGTCATGGTCTCTCCAAGAACCATGGACATGATCTACCCATGAATGAGTCGTACCATCTGTCAGTAAATGCCCAAAATATCTTTGAAAGGAGTCAAATTAGTTCACAGCTAACCTACTTTGCTCATATATCCTGATACCGTATTTGGTTATTTAATAGAAAAAGTCAGTTTAAAAACATTTATGGATGTGCATTTATTAACTGTTCTTTGAAAGTAGGACCCGCACAAATACTTTAAATTAGTCATTCGGTGAGCATTCTCTATCTGAGAAAGAATGTGTTATAAATCACACCCAGTGACACTTATTGGTGGCTTTTGTTTCAGGTATTGGTAGGTTCTTTTTGTTTTCTTGGATCAAAAAAGAAACTGTTTACAAATCAATCTAGTATAGACAAGTGTCCAATGCTTTGGACTTTTGGTAAGGATAGTTGATAAATAAATAACAGCTTCTAGTTAAAAAGTATTCAGCACACATTGGGTATTAGAAAATAGATACTTTCCAAAACAGTGAAGAATTTGTGTAACTCATGGAGTGAGCTAAATGGAGTTTCTAATGAAGTCTCCGCTACCAAAATCATCTCAGAAAAGCTCTCAGGGAACATTATAAATGTATACAGTCAACAAAATCAACTTCAGCTCTATCCAAAGTCAATGTTTCAAGTAAATTCAGAGCTTAAGTTGCTAAGACCCCATGCATTTACATCTGCTATTATTGTATGCAGTGAGATATTCACGTTTACATAATCAGAGCCTGGGTCCTGGGTAATTACCCAGTGGAAGAATGTATTTCCCCAGAGCTAGGTGCTTTGGGGCAAGACCAAAAAATTTTTTTCAGAAAGAAAATAATGGTTCTTTGAACCTGCCTATATTCGTTAGAAAATATTAAAATATATAGGATATGAAATGAGAATTGTGAACCATGAGGCCCAGATAAAATGTTTTTATTCTGAAATATATGCGTATGAATACCTCACCTTCACCTGTAATATAACTATGCATGATTCCCTTAGAACCGAGAATATCTACTTCTAAAGAGAAAGTCCATCATCTGAAGGTAGGATGGTCCTACCAGGATAGAAGCAAGTTATGTCCAGGTCCAGTCCAGCATAGTTCTTTCCAAGTCATGGAAAAATTGCTTTCCACTTTATCATCAGATACATTTCCATGGTATCAAATATTTGGAATTCATTCATCACCTGAAAGGTTTTATACAACCCAATGTAGTGCTGAAGAGATGGTTTAGCAGTTAAGGTGCTTGCCTGCAAAGCCAAAGGACCCAGGTTTGATTCCCCAGAACCCAAGTAAGCCAGATGCATAAGGTAGCACATGCATCTGGAGTTTGTTTTCAGTGGCTAGTGGCCTGGCCCACACATTCTCTCTCAAAATAAATAATAAAAATATTTTTTAAAAAATCAAGCACATACACAAAAACACACACACATATAATATATATACGTATTACCATTTGTTTGCATATAACACATACTGATAAACTTGACTTCCAGCCCTAGATGTGGGATCTTCCACTGACCATCACTGTGTGTCATGAATTGTTTGCGGTCTTTTGTTTGCACTTGACGTTCTTTTTAAAACAATGTGTGTACCATGTGACTAATGCTTCTCATGCATCTCTTTTGCTTCTGCAGGAGGGATTTTTGAAACTGTGGAAAATGAACCTGTTAATGTTGAAGAATTAGCTTTCAAGTTTGCAGTCACCAGCATTAACAGAAACCGAACCCTGATGCCTAACACCACATTAACCTATGACATCCAGAGAATTAATCTTTTTGATAGTTTTGAAGCCTCCCGGAGAGGTAACTATTTTCCCACTTTAAAAAAGCTTCTTTGGGTGATAAGTCTGCTCCACAAGTCACCTTCTTTTCGCCACTTGCTCCTTTTCAGTGTGGACATCTTACTGTAAATGGGCTGTAGGAAATCGCGGTCCTCAATGTCACTGATCAATGCGATCTGAACTTACCTAATGGATGCTGCCTAGCCCTGTTGTCCGGGCCTTTCTGATTAGCTTACCCTTCGGTGCCCTCCACTCTATGATTAACTGGTCCAACTGTGAATGGAAAATGTCAAGCTTGATCTGTTTTTCCTTCCTGAAGCTGAGATACCACCATGAAATTGTACCGGGCAGTCAAATAAAACTTTGTGGAAGGTCACATCCACCAACTATGCGGACACATAGAGCTCAACGCCTGCATTTTAGCAGGTTGTAAACTGTTGGGTTTACCTGACATCTTATCTTTTTTGTTTCCTTCCGCAAAATCATAAAAAAAATGAAGATTAAATCTGGGAGAATAAATTGCTCTTTTGTTCTTCCTAACAGAAGACTAGTGTCCACAAAGTAATCTAATTTATAGGTAGGCTGCAAACTTTCTCTTATGAGAAAATTCATGAAGACCTGATGGGCTGGTTTATATATCTCCTAGAAACTTTTAGAATAATTCTTTAAGCCAGGTCACATTTTGTGTGCTTGAAGCATGTCTCTAACAAGGCCACTTTATGCTCACAAGATGAAGGAGACTGTGGGTGATCAAAGGTTGCTGGTCCGTCCTCCTGTGTTTTTAAGGGGCTTTTTTCCTTCCAGGAGATGTCTTGCCTATTGAAGGTATACAAATAAATAGAGTACAATGAACTCCATGTTCTTGTGGATTTGCAAGTAATTGAATGCTGGCTATTAACTGAATTAACCTGGTTAAGTCAGAGTGTGTTTGTCTGATACACTCTTATACAAGGATATAGTACTACACAGAAAAATTACAAAACATTTTGAAGTGAACAGATGGAAATACATAGAATAATTTTTTGTTTCTACTGAGAATATAACATTAGTGAAGGAATTCTTTCTTTTTTTAAGATGGAAGGAAGCCATTCATGGTGGTATATTCACTGGGCTAAGTTGAATATGCAGCTAGCCTGGGTTACATATCAAGATTCAGTTTAAAAAAAGGTGGAAGTGGAAATGCCTTTAGGTCAGAGTTATCTATGAATAAATAATAAAAATGCTTTTATATTTGCATAGTGCTGTAAAGTTTAGAAGTTATCTTCATATGCACTATCTCTCAAGATCAGATCTGCCTCTCTCTCTCTTTCTCATGTGCATACATACACACACACACACACAAACTGAACAAATACCATAGGAAGCCAACCACATTTAGCAATAATACTTCAACCCCCATAATCATTGGAAGTTCTCTTGTGATCCAAAGAACCAGTCATACTTGTAAATTAAACACCCAAAGCTTCATAATGCTGGCAATTTGCCAGCAAGCAGAACTTAAAAGGATTGATTTTCTGTCAGGAGATATTAGCATCCCAGAGCTACACATTAGCAAGAATCTCTATGCATTGCTCATGCTGGATAAAGCAACCATTCCCTTACTCCCATGCTGCATTTTGTCTGGCTAATGGATGAAAACATCTAGGAATGAGCTTGGGAGGGTGATAACAACTTACGCTTACGGTACTGAACATAGAAACCTCCCATCTTCCCAGCTGGTGTAGCAACTCAGTGCCAAGCAACAGTGTCTGAAAGGTTCCTTGAAAGTGGCTGTCAGCATTTACTGTCCCTTAGGTATTTGTAAAAGGACAACCCAATTTTGACTTATTATTCTCTCCAGGTTAAGTCCGATAAATTTAAGGGTATAAAATTTTTCTACTGATATTTTTCTTTGTAAAATCTCATTTTTATAAAAACAAATAGAATTTCTTTTATAAATTTGGTCATTTAGTTCAGATCTTAGCAATTTTAAATTCCTTTAAAATGGAATTTGTAGTTACATTTATACTTAAATTTAATGACCACTAACACAAGATTAATACCCAGTTTTTTAATAGTGATAGATTATCAATTGCTCCAAAGTTTTTTGAAGGGAATTTGATTAATAGGTATCAAATAACTTTAAAGTATCAAGACCTTTTAATAATAGCTAGTGGTGACACAACCCCTGGAAATATATTTTAAGAATGTAACACAAAATGAAGAGAAAACTACCCATACTACAATAGTCAAAAATTAAGATGAGCTGGGCATGGTGGTGTGTGCCTTTATTCCCAGCACTCAGGAGGCAGAGGTAGGAGGATCACTGTGAGTTTGAGGCCAACCTGAGACTACATAGTGAATTCCAGATTAGCCTGGGCTAGAGCGAGACCCTACCTTGAAAAACCAAAAGTAAAAAAATTCAGAGGAAGTCAAATACATAAGTGTTACAAATACTTTAAATAAATTATTGTATTGTCATGCAATATTCTATTCTATTCATGATAAAATTATACTCTTGAAGAATTTGTACTAATTTGCGGAAAAGCAATGAGCTAAACTGTGTTTGTATAAAAATTTTTTTTTTTTTTAAACATCAATAAGTATTACTTCAAGCTGATGATCTAATAACAAGGCCTTTAGGTCTTTGGTATATTTTAACCATTCTAAATTCTCTAAATGAGTATAGATACTCTTATAACATTTTTATAAGTTAAACTTTAAATATATGATGATATCATTTTTGCCAGGCTGATAATTGAGAAGGAAAGAGGCATGACCTTGAGCAGGGGTCCCTGAAGTTTGCTTTAACTCTGCTACTCTCCAGTGTCCATGGCTAAGCCAGCCCCACTGTCTATGAAATGAGTGGGATGGGCCAAATATGTTCCCAAAGATTTCCTTGCACTCTGCCATTCCATTGCTCTGTAATTAATTAGATATCATTCCTGTATATGAATATTCTTTAGCAATATTTCAATAACCTGAAACACCTACCTGGGTTGTGGAAAGACAAGAGCTAAAACATTTTATACTCACCCATAGAGGCTTTTGAATTCTGTAACCACACTAATCTCTTCATTGCCACCCTGCATATGACAGAACTTAATACCTATGACATTCATTTGACAAATGGTGTGCTAGTTAGCTCACACAGTGCTCTCAGGGTCAAGCAAAGGATTTCAACTCCATCTGATTGAAGTTAATGAACTGAGACCAGTCACTCATTTTTATTTGCAGGGAGTTGGCCCTGTGATGTATCACTAATCAGTTCTACATTTACCTCTATCAGTATCTCAGAAACGTTGGAAGTTAGAAGGAAAGTATTTTCTCTACATATAGTTTGGAAATACACATTTTCTAAAAGATAAGTGGAGTCAAATGCATAGTGTAGATGAAAGTGGAGAAATCAAATTCATAGAGCTCACTCTTTCTCTCCTTCCTTACCCTCCCTCACCTCCTCCTCCTTGTTTTTGATGTTGTCAGCATGCGACCAGTTGGCTCTCGGTGTGGCTGCGCTCTTTGGCCCTTCCCATAGTTCCTCCGTCAGTGCTGTGCAGTCTATTTGCAATGCTCTCGAAGTTCCACACATACAGACCCGCTGGAAACATCCCTCGGTGGACAACAAAGACTTATTTTACATCAACCTCTACCCAGATTACGCAGCTATCAGCAGGGCGGTCCTGGACCTGGTCCTTTATTACAACTGGAAAACAGTGACCGTGGTGTACGAAGACAGCACAGGTATGGAGCTCACCCAAGGCTTTGCTGGGCCATGTACTTTCTGAATAAGCATGAGACTTCTGGTGGAATGTACAGAAATGCTATTTTATATAATGCTAATAGCAAATTCCAAAGTAATTAGGGAATAGCATGTATAGCTAATTCAAATTCCTTTTAATTTATTGATTCTTTTTGATGTTCTTTTAGTTATCAAATTGAGGGAAATTTTAAATATATATATATATATATATATATATATATATATATATATATATCCGATTACAATATTAAAGATGCTATTTCATTTGTTCAATTTTATCAAGACTGAGATAACAAATGTAATGGCTATAGAATAAGAGTCAAACTTGATAAATAGCTATACAGGAAAATGTCTACAAGTTTTCAAAGTCGTCCTCTAAACAGGAATTCAGTTAGAGATTATGCCGTTGAAGCAGTCTCTTTTCCTGGGAAAGGGATTGCGAGTCCCAGTGATGAGCCTTGTAGAAAAGCTGGAGTTCTTCCATCCTTCCATTAGAAGGCAAGATGGGAGAATGGCTGATCAGCATCCAGCCATCATTTGGTACTCTCTCTGATCATCCTCCCCCATTTAAAGGTATGACCATCCCATGTCCACATAGTAAAGTTGAACCCCAAATTCAAAGCCTTTCCACTGGTGAGCCATTTTCATCTTCAACAGTCCAGGCACTGGCCTTCCTCCAGTGCCCGTACACTGCTCTTATGAACTATGACGAAAAGACCATAATTTTTAAGGACCCCCACTTCTTCCCGTGTTCTTAGTTCTGAAGGCTGGCCTCTCATGGTAGATGATCCCCTACACACCTCACATAGTGGTGTACTTCCCATTCTCTACAATGTCACTCAAATGTTACATCTTCCTCAAGCCTTCTCAAAGGATGTATCTCATATAGCCTATTTCAGTGATATGCTTACATGTCTATGAGTCTGCAAGTTCCTAACAATTAAAAAAACTTGTTTTGGTTTCTAATGTGCTACCTTCTATAGGCCTGGCAAATGCAAAAGAGTTTAGTAATTTCTTAAAGAAAATAACAATAATACTGACTAATGATATTTTCTCCAAAGAATTAAAATTAACCCTTTTCTTTCTTTTTTCCTCTGTAGCACTAATAATAAGACTAATAAAAATAGCAGTGAAAGTTAGTGAAAAGGAACCATTTCAAACTTTTTAACACTATTTCATTTTACACTACCCCTTTAATCAAGCATTAACATTTATTATTCCCTAGAGAAGGAATAGTATACCTTCAAATACTTTATTTGGCATTAAACTCTGGTTCCATTTTACACTGTCAGATAAAAGTGACAATTATGGTCAGAAATATACATCTACATATTTTTCTGTGCCTTATCTCATTTCAGAAGAAAACTGAAAGAGGTAGATTATTGAATATGCAACTAGTAAACATGATATAAAAAACAGTTCCATTGGAAAGAATAAGCCACAGGCCATCAGGTTTTTAGTTTTACCAGCTTGCTGTGCAGGAAGGAAGCCTATGATCAAATGAACTCAACAAACATATTTAAAGAGCCTTCAGGTAGAACATCATATTGTGAACAGAAGTGCAGTTAGATCTTCTATGCTGCCTATATTTTTAAATAGTTTCATAAGATAATGAAATCATACTAGTTCTCATTATAGTGAGCTCTCCATAGGATAATCTCTCATTATTTCTACATCTGCAGCCAAGCAACACCATCTAAAAAAAAAAAAATGATCTGGACTTTTTAGGGTTCAAACAAAGATATGGGCATTGTACCTTTTAAACTTTATTTTGACAAACTCTAATTAATAAGTGGGAATACAAAAAGTTAATGCCCTCACTACCCTCTGACACCAGGTGAACCACTCAGAAGTCACAAGCACTTTATGTTACAGGAACATCAAGCTACCATTTTTATCAGGTGTCACCATGGGCTGCAATGACCTTTTTATCCTTGCTAAGTTCACCTGAGCTCAGATGTTCAGTAAATACTTGTTGACATTGACAATTCAAAATGATTTTGTATGTTACCCACTCAGTTAGAGATGATTCATGTTAAAGTGTTTTTTCCCGCAACAACATTAAAAATGTAAATGAATAATCAATTGAACCATTAAATTGGAACCCAGAGAGTAAACAGATCAACAGAGATCAATAAAAGCAGACATCTTGTGACTCGGCGTGGGTTTAATACTGCTTGACTCGGGGGTTCCTGGTTGTAGTAATTACCAAGCCATAAAAAGGAGAAAAGTTAGCAAACCCGAAGGTAGAGGAAGGACTTAGGTGTGCTAAGCACTCGCCCCCACAACAGAATTAAGTACCCATTACAGAGCACTTTATTGGGAATTTGTTTAGGAGTTTGTTAAATAGCCTGAAGCCAGCACAGATGTCAGGAGACCCAATGGCCCATTACTTCCATTGAAGTCAATGGGAGCAGTGTGCTTGTCTCTAAGGACAAAATTGAATTCACTCAATACCAGCAGGCAGAAGTTTGTCCTCTCCAAGTTAAAATGTACAAGGCTCTAGAGAAATCTTAGGACCAGAAAGTTTCAGCTTGCCTCATCTCTTCAGTACTCCATGGGTGTTCTTATCACCCTCCTACTTGACTCAAAGTGACCTTCAGAGGCAGTTAGAACTTGCTACCCAGTAGATCTCCCTCTGCTCCATGAGACCGCTGGTGGAAACCTGGCTTCTGTCCCTTCTCATCCAAAAGAGCTGAGAAGCAGAGTAGCAGATGCCATGTGAAGGACGCTCAGCTCTTTCTGCTTTCTTCAGGCCAAGCTCAGCAAAATGTAGCCTCAGCCAGTTCTGTAGAACACATGGCCAGAAAATTTTCACATGATGAGCAAACAGTACAAGATAACTTTTGTGGCCATGTGGTTTGGGACACACCATTTCATTCAATTGAAACAGCCATATATAATATCTAAATGATTACACACAATATGTGCGGGAAAAGAAAAAGCTTTATTTGGGGCTGGAGAGATGGCTTAGCAGTTAAGGCATGTGCCTGCAAAGCCTAAGAATCCAGGTTCAGTTCCCCAGTGTACACATAGAGCTGGAGGTACAAGATGATGCATGCGTCTTGAGTTTGTTTGCAATGCCTAGATACCCTAGCATGCCCATTCTCTCTGTTTTGCTCTACCTGCCTTTCTCTCAAACAAATAAATAAAAATAAATAAATAGGGCTAGAGAGATGTCTTGGTGGTTAAAGTGCCTCCTGCCAAGCCGAAGAACGTCTGTTCCAATCTCCAGGTCCCATGTTTAACCAGATGCAAAAAGTGATGCAAGGGCTTAATGCCACACTTGACCACAGGGGGTTGCAAGCATCTGGAGTTCGTTCATAGCAACTGAGAGGCCACTGGTGTGCCCATTCTCTCTTTCTTTCTCTCAAAATAAATAATAAATAAATGACTTTATTTACCAACATACACATACTTGGTTAGACTTGGACCCAAGTCTCTAGATAAGCCTGACATAAATCCTATAAAGAAGGAAAGAGAGAGAAAGGGGAAAAGAAAGAAAAAGAAAAGAAAAACAAAGAAAGAGAGAAAGAGAGAAAGGAAGAGAGGAGTAAGAAAGGGAAGAAGGAAGGATGAACAAAGAAAAGAAAAGCTTGCATTTGTGACTGAAGGCAGGGTTTGTCTGCCTGTATGAAGTTCTATTTCATGCCACAGCTTCCCCTTCAATCTTCCTTTTTAAACAAAATCAATATTGTTTAGTTTTGACTCCTTTTCTATAAGTTTTGCCAGGTGGAATTTTGGTTCACTTGATAAATTTTCTAGAAGTGTTGTAGGGGCAAAATTTCTACCTTCTCTGATTCATCATAAGGGCCATGGCTGACAATCCTATCACAAAAGACAAGTTAGCAAGACAAAGGCATAATGATTTATTTAACCACAGTCACCTATGACACAAGAGCCTTTAGAATGAATACCCAATGACTGGGGAAAGCTATGTTCATTTTTTTATTATTTATTATTTATGTATTTGCAATGCTAGGGATGAAATCCAGAGCATTACATAAACTAGAAAGTGCTGTACCACTAAACTGCAGTCCCAGCCCCTAAATCTGCCTGTTTTTTATATTTCCATTAGGTGGTAGAAAAGCATTGTAGAAATTGGATACAAAGGAATGACTTAATGGGGACAGATGGAGAAGGAACTTCATCAACCGTTCTCTGTAGAGAGCAAGCTATGTCAGAAATGTAGCCAGATGTTTGTATTGGTGTCCTTCCATAATGCTGGAGAATGTATTTCCAACAATAAATTCACAAGCTATGCCAATTTTGTCTTTGATTCACCAAGTAAGACTGCTTCAAAATGGTAGACATGACTACTGGCAATCACAGGTTCTTTTATTCCCAATCTTAATTACTAATAATATTCACTCTCAGATCACACCTTAAACTTCGCATAAATGTTGCAGAATAGCAATAAAGGATGAAAAAGATTGCAAGGTTCAAAGAGGCCTTATAGCAGGCAAAGAGCTGATACAGATGGAAAAAGAGTCATTGCAGGTCATTAGATAAGATAGCAAGGAAACAAACCATGGAGCTTTGAAAGGCACTGAGAGCTGGTTTATGGAACAGGTCTGTGTTCAGGAAAATGACAGCTCTGGTGGGGACTCTGCAGTGATACACTGAAGCCCTGGGCACAAAGTTGATTTTTCATCACCTACTGATCCTATAACACATGTACTGGTTTTCTGCTGACAAGTGGTCAGGTGCCACTGCACCCCAGAGTTAAGCATCTCCCCTTTTGTATAATCTTGGTGAAGGGATTATATAAGTCATTGGCTGGTGTGTTCAATAAGCCCATAGCACCAGTTTTTTTCTGATATCATTTTGATACACACTTGTATCCATATGGTTTGGATTTAGTTTGATAGGTTCATAGGTAGTAATATTTTATGTGTACAAATAAATTGTCATTATTCTGTGTCTCATGATTTCTTCTGCAGCCTATGCAAACAAGATGAAGAGTCCTTCTGTCTCAACATCCACATTGAGACTGTTTTTATAGAGTCCCTTAGGGGAAGGCATGGCCTAAAAATTGCTTCATACAATATGGAGTAGCATAGAGGAGGCCTGACCAACAGCCTGTTGGTCTTCATTCAGACTGTCCAAAAAATTTGTATTAAATTTTCTATCTTGTATTCCTTTCTTCTGGTATAGAGGGCAATTAGTCTAGAATGAGAATGTTCAGTGGACAAGGAAGAGAGTTGACCTTTCTCAATACTCTCATTGGCTGTGACTGCCTTTGGGATAGGGGAAACATACAGCCAAGATGGCAGGAGAACAGAAAGACCTTGCTGGTATGCCTTTGCAGCACTTCCAGTTCAAATGACTAGGCACTCACTACAAGTGGCCAGACTTTGAGATATCACGGTCTGAGAGCCTCATCACTGCGAATGGCTAACAATGACGTTAAATGCTATCTTTTACTTTGTATTGATCGAAACACATCTTAAGCCTAGTTGCTCCAAAAGGCAATGGACACATGAACATTGCATGCCAGGAGGGAGTAGGATCTCAGGGTTCTATTATACTTGGTGAGAACAGGATACAAATAAACACATACTGGTCCAAATTTCATTGGCAGAACATGAGAAAATACAATTCTGCCTAATGCTTATTTTGTGAATAACTTAAGAAGGCCCCCAGAAATTTGCCAATCCCTTTTGTGTATTTAAAGTACTTCATTCAGGAAATTGGCCTGATACCCATATCCAGTGAGATCAGGTGATATTTTGGAACTGTGAAGAAACCCATCACGATGGGCACGAGTGTGCACTCGGTTATGTTGGCTGTTTGTAAGATCCAAAGGGCTCCTTTCCCCCATGTTTTTTCCCAAAAATAGTTTATTTGTTTTTTTGTCATGAAAAGAAGGTGGCTTTCATTAGATAATGTTTAAAATTAAGAAACGTGCAAGTACATAAAACATCCAGGTAAACCATCCGAAGTAACATTCTGGTGAGCACTCTACCAGGCATTACCTATGCAGGAAGACAGGCAAAATAGATTCCCTTATTTAACAAACATTTAGTAGGAGGCATTATTCAAAATCACACCCCAAAATACCTTTAACCTCATGGATCTCAGAGGCTATTTATGCAATAACAAAATATGAAAATAAATATTTACTATATAAGTGGTGATAAATACTCAGAAGAAAAATAAAACAGCAGATGGCATGGAGGAACTGAGAAGTGAGGATGAGATTTGCAATTTTAAGTGTGGTAGTTTGAATGCATGTCCCCTATAGACTCAGGTGTTTTATTAAAGCTTGCAACTTGGCTGTCCAGCTGCCTGGCTGGAGGAGGTGTTACTAGGGGTAGAAACTGGAGGTCAGGTCTAAGGTGTGTTTGGGGGGGAATCGGCTTTCCATCTCAAAGGTATGCAGAGCAGTCTGAGCTCTGCGGGGTCCCTGCTGCTGCTGCCTACTTGTGCTTGCAGCTTTTGGCTTCCACAGGCTCTTTGGTTGTTTCTCTCTGCTTGGTTGTATGGATGCAGCTTCTTCTGCCACTGATGAAACGTCCCCCCGAATGTGTAAGATTGAAATGAACTCCTTCCTCCTCTAAACTGTGCCTCGATTGGATGCTCATCCCAACAATGAGGCGCTATCTTACAACACCAAGGAAGTACTTAGTACAAAAGATAATTGGAGTAAAACCTGAAGAGTGTAATGCCATTGGATTTCTGCGAGAAAGTGTTCCAGATTTGAAGCAAAGGGAACAGTTGTGGGGGGAAAGCCAAGAGCTGAAGTAACCCACTATCTGTGGCACTGCACTGAACCCCATCATGAAAAGTCTTCCATATCTGGATGGATTTGCAGAGATGAGGAAAGCATTCTGAATCACTATTGTAGACTTCTTTATTCTAATTATATAAGCCAGAAATAGCAAGGAAAAGCAAAAGGAAGCCCCAGATATAAGCTTTCTCTATTCTGTAGCTTACCTTGTGGAAAACCTAGGTTCCCAAATTCACCATCTCCCAGACCTTGCTTTGTTATGTACAAGTGTTCATTAAAAATGTTAATGTGGCCAGACATGGTGGTGCAGGCCTTTAATCCCAGCACTTGGGAAGCAGAGGCAGGAGGACCACTGGCCACCCTGATACTACACAGTGAACTATCAGAAGTTCTGGTGGTAGAAGAGGTAAGAGAAAAGGACCTTACAGATCCTTATGGGTATCTGTGACTCTAGAAAGAGCTTCTGATAGTTATGAAATGGGAAGTCCTTGGGGAGAGTTTTGAGCAGGATGAGATCAACACTGTTAATAGATTGTTATGGTTGTCATAGTGATAAGGTACTCTAGGGAGGTAAAGGTAGACATGGCAACAAGCCAGCTTGTCCTACAGACCACAGATAGAGATGGAGGTTTTGGACCAGCTTGTTCTACAGCACCAGGTATGGAGATTGAAGAACCGGACCAGCTTGTCAGGCAGCCCTACAGATGGGGATGGAGGAGCTTGCAGTAAAAATGACATCATGTGCTGGAAACACTTTGGAGGGAGAAGCTGCCATCAACTCCACAAGATGTATGAATGTGTTCCCCATTTGCAAGTTTTTTGTTTGCCGTCCCTGGTCCTCTTTATATTTATATGGTGGCATTGGAGTATTTTTAATGACAGGATAGGAATGGCAGGGTCTTTGAGAAAACTATGTAAGCAGAAATATTGATGCTACTAATTTGCATGGTGTATATGTGTGTGCATATGTAGGTGCTTATTTGTATGGGCAGGCGCATGTGTGCGCCAGTATGTGTGCACATATATGCACATGAGTGTAGAAGCCAGAGGACAACTTCAGGTGTCATTCCTCAGAAACACCATCCACCATCTCTTTTTAAGATGGGGTCTCTTATTTGCCCAGAGCTCACCAATTAGAAGATACTGTCTGGCCAGCAAGAGAGCCCGCTGTCTACTCTACACCAGCACTAGGAAAACAAATGCATGCCATCATGCCCAGCATGTTTGCATAGATCTTAGGGCTCAAACTCAGGCTATTCACACTTGGGAGGCAAGCATTTTACCCACTGAGCTATCTCCTAGTTTTCTGAATGCATTTTTGCCTCCTAGTTCAATTACTACTTTAAGATGTGTAACTGAGTGCCCATCACTACTGGTGGGTATAGGACATAGATTTTGAATTAAGGGAGTCAATCATCTCATAAACTTGGGGCATCTCAGGTTACAGAAATTTGCCTTGGGAGACTAACCTATTTAATAGGGAAAGTACAAAGTGAATTCCCATCCTTCTCCTGAACTAGTAAAGTTTTGCTCAGTGTTTCAGTTGAGTCATATGTCAAGGAAAACATATTGCATTCCTTTGAGACAAATGCCATATGCTAAGTTTATTTTTAAATAGTACAACAGGAAGACTGAGCTCCATCCTTAAAAAATGCTGTGATAGTGCTAAAGAAGGTTATGACTTCTCTTAACTGGGGTTTAAGAAAAATGTTAAATAATACTAATTACTACTATTAATAATAATCTGAGAGAATACAGGTTCTAAGAGAGGGGATAAGCAAATGATTATGAATCCTTTAATATTTTTTTAAATATTTGTATTTATTTCTTTGCAAGGAAAGAGAGAGAAAGAAAGAGAAAGAGAGGAGAGAATGAGAATGGATACACCAGATCCTCTTGCCACTTCAAACCAACTCCAAATGCATGCTCCACTTTATGCATCTAGTACATGCAGGTACTGGGGAATTCAATCAGGGTCATCTGGTGTTTCAAGCAAGTGCTTTAACCACTGAGCCATTTCCTAGCCTTCATTTAATATTTTTGACCTGAACCAAGAGAAGGACTTGCCATTGCCTGAGATGATGGTTTTAGGTGGGACTAGGAGGGAAAAGGATGGCATCAATAATTCAGTCATGAGTTTGCCAAGTCTGCATTTTAGTCCTTGTCATTCGTTCTTAGCAAGGCAACAAGCTATACAGTTCTTAATTTCTCTCAAAGTTTCTTCACTTAAAGTATTCCTGCACTCTTTCTAAATTTCATAGATCACACTGCTATCCTCTATCCATAATTTTACTCAAAATTTCAGAATTTTGCCCAGGAAAATAGTCTTTAAAGATTGTATGCTAGATATATTATTTTAGCTTCTGTTGATATAATCTCGAATTCAAAACCAAATTCTCCAGGTGAAGCATACTGGAACACAGTTCATCTCGCGTATTTGGCTGATCAAGAGACAGGATTTTTCCTCAGGCATGACTCCAACTAAGCTTTTTTGTTGCAGCTTTGCAAACCCATATGTATGCAGATCTGCACTTAAAGCATTGTTATCCCCAGGTAACTCGCTCCCTTGCCCACTCCCATTTCTCAGCTCTGTTTCCTCCCCTCTGGAGGTTTCACACTTTATGCAGAGATCCCCTTAGTAATCCGATTAGATATGGTTATATTAATACACCAACATGTTTGTGAAGTGCCATTTTGCCTGTTTCTCAGTTCAAGTGACGAAGACATTAACATTTAAAATGTGTGATCTGATCTTCAAGTCCTAATGGCTTATGACATTCCTTGTTTACAGCATCAAATATATTCATACGGTTTAATGAACAGGGAATCAGATTGAGACTCAAGAAAACCTAGGAACTTTCCTTTTGAAATGAAACTTGATAAATACAACTAAAACTGCCTAGAGAAGGGTTGCATTGCAATGTAAAGGATAGAGTGTCTCAAGCTGAGAGGTGTTCACCAGCAACACCTAGAGAGAACTCCTCCATCAAGCAGAGGTTTGACCTTTAAGGTCCCTTCCAATTCCTGGAGTCCATGACTCATTTCCAGGTCTGATCCAGACAATTAACCTGGCTGTGCCTCACACTCCTGTCTGTGAAATAGCTCTGGCACCTGTCCACATCTAAAGTACATTCTAGGTTTATTGAGCTATTTATAAGACATGCACCATACTTTATAAAGAGGGCAATGTAAATAGCAGGGTTTATTATTATTTAAGAAGGCATGGGACATTTTTAACCATCCACTTAAAATAGCAGGATTTTTTTTTTCCTCTCCCATATGCTCCACCTCTTGTCCCAGCCATCCAATATGCAAATTAGCATTTTTTTCTGTGTCATATCTGAGCATACAGAGAAAACAGGCAGCCAAAGTAAGTAAGTATTTTGAATGAGCCATGTGAACATGTTTTTTTTTTCTTTTTAGTTATCTCCATGTGCAGAGTCTAGCTCACACTCATGTGAAATAAGCCGGCTTTTCTCTCAAGCACTTTCAAACCATGTGCATTCCCAGTTGCACTTCTGCGAGTGGGTGTGGGAGATGGAGGTTCTGATGATATTACTCGCAATCTGTAAGTTTTGTCTTTGCTTAGAAAGGTTTGAACTTAGAGAAAAGCTGCAAGATGGGTACAATAAACTACCATATATGCCTTCATCTACTTTTAGCTGTTATGATTTGACATTGGGTTTAGTCTTCTGTCATTCTTTCAACATAAATATAGCTATTAACTGGGCATGGAGGTGCATTCCTATAAGCCTCACTGGTATAGCTAAGACAGGAGGATTGCAAGTCACAGGAGTGACTAGGCTACATAGTGAATTTGAGGCCAACCTGAGCTACTTAGTAAGACTGTTCAAAAAAAAAAAAAAGTGAAAGTTTGGGAGTGGTTACTCTGTGGCAGAGTGCTTGCCTAGCATATACAAAGCCTTGGATTCAATCTCCAGCACAAAGAAAAACTGCAATAACAATAATAGAATTAGAACCACTAAGCCATTTGGAAGTAAATTGCAGACATCATGACCTTTTTGTCCCTATATACATGTGTACACTTATTAACAATGAAGACCTTCCTTGTTATAACCATACTAGAATGATCAAATGCAAAGGATTTGACAATGACATAGCAGTGTTAAGTACACACATAAGTGTGTAATCCTGTCTACCCTAGTTGCCCCAGGGCCTTATTGTGAAATCTCTTTAGTCTCTTTGGTCCAGAGCAATTCCGCCTTCCTTTGTTATTCATGACATTGACATTTTTGAAGAGTCAAGAATGGCTTTTGAAACAATGTCACTCTCTTGGATCTGTCTGGTTTTCTCCTCATCTGCATTTTCATTTTGAAAGTCCCTCCACTTCAGTGGGCTAGAAAACCATCACATTACCAGTTTTGCACGCACCATTACCATTCGCTGCAACTGGAGTCCTGGCAGGATTGGGTTATTTGGCCAGGGCAGGCATCCAAATAAGGGTATTGGCAAAGCTAGGACCTAAATCAATTTCTTTTCCCTAAAGTCATTACTTGCTTAGCAAATAATTTTTTTAACTATTCATTGTAATGAAATGTTAAATGATTGGTGGATTGCTGCAACATGCAAATATAAGGGAATGCTTTCTATAAATTTTCCCTTCAGTGAACTCAAAAAAACCTTTTGGATTGTAAATTTTGCCTTTGCTAAGGAAGGCAGAAAGGCTTCTCTTAAGCAAACAATTACTTCGAGAAGAAGAAGGTGAAATCCCTGCTGCTCACGGTTCCTCTCCTACCTTAGGTCTGTAGTGTGTCAATCTACTGATCCCCCCTCCCACCCCAGCCCTGCCTGGAGAACAATTCAACTATACACTGGCAAAATGAGAAGATGAGAGCGTAGTAATAGAGCTTTCATAAGGAGACATTTATCCCAATTAGAAATTGATCTTTTGTATTGAGTTGCCCTCTTTCCACTATTGGCACCAAAATATTGTGGGGTTTTTTTTGTTTGTTTGTTTATGAAACCATTGTGGAAGTGGATGATTGCTATTAGAGCTGTTGGAAGACTTGATACCACGCCTTTTCGTGGTGTAGAGTAATCTATTTATTATTAGCAGGTTCAGGAAGGGAAGGGACAAGGAAATGGGAGACTTGGCAGGTGCCATGACAAGAGACAGGGGTTGTGGGGCTGACTTGAGTCAGAAGGCAAAGGGAGAGGAAGGTTGAAAAAGAGAAAGAAAAAGAGACAAAGAGAAGAGGGGAGAGGGTGCATGTATTAAGAAGAACACAGATGGGAGACATGGAGAGATACGGAAGTCAGATAGCATGCATCTTACTTCAGGAAAGAAGGCAGAAGGAGGGACAGAGAGAGAATGACAACAAAGGGCTTTTCACGCTCATGCCCTTAGGAAGTGGCCACGTGAGAAACCTTGGGTCATTGGGTCATGTGAATCTTCTAGGCCCGTTGGTAGGGGAGAATGGTGAGACGGGTAGAGCTCTGAGTATCTGACAATTGCCCCATGCCACGTGCTTTATGTTGGCCCAAAGTTTCTTGCTCTGTTTGCTTACAATGTTATTTATTTGCAAAGTCATTCATTTAATGAGTCAGTCATTCAAATAGTTCATCTGAAATACAAAAATCAGGCAGGGTCACTGACTTTGTGGAAAAGACTCGACTTAAGTAACAAAAGACAAACTTGGATTTAAACCCTGAACCTGTCAATTATTACCTATGTGACGTGGAGGAAGTTATTCCAGCCCATGGCAAACTCAGCTCTGAATCTATAACATCAAGTAGTAATTGATCCTTCACCCACCTCCAGAGACTTTCTGATATGAAAACCTCCCATGTGCTCCAAGGCCCTTGAAGTATAAAGTGTTTGTCTTGCACAGTTCAGTGTGGAGCTGAGGATTTAATGAGCACCCAGGAAACACTTTCCCCTGAAACATGAATGAATGAGGTGAGATCGTGCATGGCGTCTGTGAATGCCACAGACTATGTACAAGCATCAAGATAGGGAGAGGCACTTCAGGACTGACATTCCATTCAGCAGAGAACAAAAGACCAGTTCATGGCAGCAGATAAAATGTTCCTTTAAAATGTTCTTTTTTTTCTGTTTTCTTTAAAGGCCACATTGAGCTCTCCTTTGTGGTCATACTCAAGCTGTAAAAAAAAAAATAAATAAAATAAAAAATAACAAGAAAAATATGTGATTACAAAGCATGGAGGCTAGGGGGAAGAAGAGAGGAAAATTGGTCCTTAATTCTATTTTTACCCATACCATCAAACAATTCTAACCTTATCTTCCCTCAGCACCAATAACCTATATTTATAAAGGGGGATAGTGAAGTGGAAAGAATGAACATTACACTCACAAATAATTTTAGTCTATGGCTTGTGCTAGCTATCTTTGTAGCCCTAAGTAAGTTACTTAATTGTTCTGTGCCTTGGTTCTGTATCTGAAATAATAAAGATAATAACATTTGCTTCATAGGACTATTATGATGTTTTACCAATAAAACAAATAACAAATATTCAAGCCCATGGGCTCAGTCCCCACCTTCATTTGCTACACTCACTAGTGGTTCAAAATGAGGGACTCTGGCAATAAGAAAACAAGTTCCTTATTTTTGTTTCTTGACTCATTTGAAAATGAGTAAGAGACCAGAAAAGCTATTGTTCTAACAAATTTCAATTTCATGAAAAAAAAAAAACAACTAGAAAGCATACACTAACTCCTGCGTGGCCCTGGAACAATATCCCTCACCTCTATTTCCCCAGCCATGTGACTGTAAAAAGTGGTGCCAGTATAACACTGACTGCACTAAAGAACCAAACCTACTCATGGTGTTAGAGAAACCTTTCCAATATAAGCTGAAATCAATGTCACTTCCAGAGGGGAGAAAACAACTAAGTAAATACAACCACCTTGCAGTATTTTGTACAATACATAGCACAATTTCCATCAGAATGCTCATAAACTTTAATGTTCCCTACTGATTATTTGTACTTAACAAATGCTGAAGGCACTGAACTGCATACCTTTTTTTTAGAGTCAGTTTCCCAATGTGATAGGAGTCCTTGAGAGAACGACAGCATTGTACTGTGTAGCAAACAGCAGTTAATATTAGGAAAATAAGATGGAGGCTGCCTATGGGTATTCACTCACCTTACCTGCTACTGAACTTCTAGTAGAGATTGGCAGAGCTCAGCTGATCCAGATGTGTGATAAAGCAAACATTCTGTCAATTTAGCCAGCTGTATGCTTTTACCACAATTACAAGTTGTCAAGTTTTAAATATGTTTTCTGATTTTATTAATCATATTCTTTTAAAATTCTATGCTACATTTTACTCATGTAATCCACTTTAAAACATATTAGCAAGGAACAGAATGTGTCATTTACAAACAGTTCATTGGGTCATGTAGCAGTTACTTTCTTTCTTTAAAAAAAAAGATTTTTGCTTTTATTTATTTATTAGAGACAGAGAAAGGAAAGAGAGAGAGAGAGAGAGAGAGAGAGCATGAGAATGGGCACTCTAGGGCCTCTAGCCACTGCAAAGGAACTCCAGATGCATGTGCTCCCATGTGCATTTGGCTTTCGTGGGACCTGGACAATCGAACCGGGGTCCTTAGTCTTCACAGGCATGTGCTTTAATTGCTAAGCCATCTCTCCAACCCTGCAGTTACTTGCTTGTTGGGACAAAATACCTTAGAGAAGAGCTAAACAACAAAACAAGACTTGTATCTCATGGTTTGCTTTTGCCAGCAAGACTCCACCTCTTAAATGTTCCACAACCTTCCAAGAACGGCTCCACCATCTGAGGATTAAGGATTCAAATGCTTGAGTCTATGGGGATCATTCTACATTCAAACTACTACCGGCCAACACTGAAAAATTACATAAAGCAGCCTAACTAGTTAGTAAACAGTATGTTGTATATAAGTCCTTGATGATAATCTTACAAACATTGACCCCAAGAAACCCATAAATTTAAAAATAACAGGTGCTTGGCTCATTCACTAAGCACACCTAGAAACTTCTAGCAAATATTCTTTAGAGGTTTTACAGTCACAAACTTGATACACTAAAGCTTTGTAGCACTGGCTGAAAAAAAAAAAGTTGAGAGGACAGCGGCCTTCTAAATAAATTCAGAAGGCACTTGGGAAAACTGTGCTTCTAAGCCATATATATCAACAAAAGGGAAATTTCAGTGTACGCTACCAGAGGGACAAGTGGCAAATGGGAAGTCAATAGTGTAACCTTTAGGTAGGTGGCCGCTGGATACATTTGGGGAATGTTGTGCATTTGACTGTAAATGGCAATAAACAGCACAAATCAGTCTCTGGTGCATGATTGGATGTCATTTTCCAGGTCTAATTCGTCTGCAAGAGCTCATCAAAGCTCCCTCTAGATATAACATTAAAATCAAAATCCGCCAGCTGCCCTCTGGGAATAAAGATGCCAAGCCTCTACTTAAGGAGATGAAGAAGGGCAAGGAGTTCTATGTGATATTTGACTGTTCTCATGAAACAGCTGCTGAAATCCTTAAGCAGGTAAGAGGGCTGGGGAGGAGGAAGAGGAGTGGGAGAAATGTATTTCCTCTTTCTCAGACATGCCCTGTGATTTTCACATAGTACAGTCTAAGAACACCATAGCAGTGCTGGATCGGCCAAAGATCACAGTTTGTAGACCCCTCTAAAGATCCAGGGGTGGTGAGTTCACACTCAACTGTGATGTACCATGTTCTGTACGCTCTGGGTAGTAAAGGGACCCTATCCACAAATGAGGAAAGGAGAAAGTGTCATTTCATACGGCTGTAAATATCTATGTTCTTTTCTCCTCTATAAAGATGGAACCAGCTTTCAAACACCCAATGCCTGACTTATCCTAAATATATTCCTTGTGGCAAGACCTTTTCTGCCTGACCTGCAGATTCCAATCACAACCAGATGGGGACAGGGATGGTTACAGAAACTATGCTTCTCATTTCTACTTTGCTATGCATGTGAGCTGCTGGTCCCTCATCCCCACAACTATGAATCCTGTATGGATGAAGGATAGGAATAGTGTTCAAAACAATGACAGTAAAGAATAAAATAGCAATTGCTGAGCAATGAGTCCCACACTCAAGAATGAAAATTCAGAATTAGAAAAAAATATATATATATAAAGCACAGACTCCAGGTTGCCACTGCAGAGTGAGCCTTCTCCTTCGGGATTTGTGGCAATCTCTGGAGACATTTTTTAGTTGTCATATTTGAGACTAAGTCGATAGTAATGGTAAGTAGTGGATTGTGGTCAATGATGTTGCAAACTATTCTATAATGCACATCCTGAAAGGATGTTAAGGCTAGCAAAAAACTTAAAATAGAAGCAGTAATAAAAGGTTAGTGGATTCAATTTGGAGGAAAGTCAGGGGGAAAAAAAAGAAAAAAGAAGGCGCCCCCTGGGTATCTCTTTATACTTAAGTGGTTATCATCACATAAGCCAATGTTCTCATTTATAATAATGCAAGCCGTGTGGTGCATCTTGGTTTAAAATATCTGAGGTTGCTGATGGGCAGTATTTCATCAGTCGACCAGCTCCTCCCCACGAGTGAGTGGAGTGCTGGAGAGTCCTGACTCACTGTTCAGTGGCTCTCCAGTGTTCTGTTTCCATAATTTCCAGTGTTCTACTGCCTTTCTGGCAGAGCAGCTCACCATAAACACTGGGTTAGGAATTAAGGTTTTAAATGCACTGCAGGTACAGTCAAGCCAACCAGGGCAGGGGTGATGGCTCCATGAGTAAAGAGCTTGCCTTGCAAGCATGAAAGCCTGAGTCCAATCCCTGGAACCCACATAAAAATGCCAGTAGTGGCCGTATGTGCCTGTTATCCCAGTGCTGGAGAGGTAGAGACAGGATGACCCTTAGGGTTCCCTAGCCATCTTGTCTAGATTCATTGGTGAGTCCCAGGCCAGTGAGAGACTCTGTCTCAAAAAGTGGTGAATCGTGGCGTGGTGGCGCACGCCTTTAATCCCAGCACCTGAGTTCAAGGCCACCCTGAGACTACATAGTTAATCCAGGTCAGCCTGTGAGACCTTCAAGCCTGCAAACCAAAAAAAAAAAAAAAAAAAAAAAGTGGTGAATCGCATACCTGAAGCTTACATCTAGGTTGTCTTCAAGCCTGCACAGGCATGTACACATGTATACACACACACACACACACACACACACACACACACACACACACAAGAAAGTCACCTAGATGACTTTATCACTCATGTGGTGTTTGCAGCAGACCATTCTACTTTGAAACTGCCAGAGTTTGGCTACAGTTTGAGCATGTCTCTCAAAGTTCCACTTGTTAGAAGCTCGGTCTTCATGTGGTGGAGCAGAAACAGTGGATGTCATGCAAAGTGGTTAGGGAACTGAGGCGGTGCCCTCAGAAAAAATTAACGTAACTCTCATGGAACATTGTTCATTTCCCACATGAGTAAATCCTTATAAACAGAACTTGTCTGGCCCCAGAATGGCTCTTCCTTTCTGTCTCATCATGTGATACATTGAACACATGCTCCCAAATGTGACATCACCTTCCATAAGACCTTCACCAAGGCCAAACAGATGGAGCAGTAGACTTTCAGCCTCTAAAACTAGGAGCTGAATAAACTTTTCTATGAAAGTGGCTGGTCTTGGGATTCTGTTAGCACAACAGAAAACACACTAATATTGTCATAGACCTCATTTAAGGTTACAGTTGAAACACCAAATTTCACCATGTATGTAATCCTGTCAGACATGCAAGAAGCCAAAGGACTTCTCCAGAGTCATAATCTTCATTACTTCCTATACCATGAGAAGCTGACTCTGCATTTAGGCAGAGGGTTTGGTTTTTGTTACTCACTCCAATAGAAGACATGCATGAATAAATCTTCACATATTATAATTATCTGTCAGTAAGGAAGGAAGCAAGCATATTGCAAAGATGTCAATAACTAGAGGATTTATGGGTAAATAAAATTGCAGTCCTTTATCCTGAGGCTTCATTTAAGAATTTTAATACAGGTCATTAAAATGTGTAATGGAGTGTGGATCGGAACTGAGAAGACACCCGGATTTTATGTGTGACTCTTAAAATGCAGAGAAGCATCCCCTTGCAAGAACCTGTGAGAACAGGGACTAGAGACTTTATAATGATCTGCTACTTACCATTTGACTCTTATATACTTGCCCATACCTGTCCAGAAAGACCTGAAATAATCACAAGAAGTATGTGGTGGACCTGGGAAAGGGCTGCTAGATATTCCCTTCTTTTTTGATAAGTATAAACCTAATAGACCTTTCACAGAAGCAGCCCATTTCCAGTAGGTTAGGGATTCAATCATTCAACATCAACTAAAACAAAAATCAAACCTTTAAGAGAAGCACACCCCAAAACTATCTGCTGGGATTCCCCAATGATGAGAGTCCCTTCGGAGGGGGGAGGACAAGGAGGAGGCTACTGGAGTCACCAACATGGATGTAAAATTAGAATAATATAAAAAAAAAAAAAAACTGTCTTATGGGCACAGGAGGGAAAGGGGTTAGTTCAGTTTTGTATGAGTCACTGGTCCACTTCCTCTTTTGTCTTCTGTAAATTTTCTTGTGTTTACTTTGCCTCATCATTTTAGTGGTAAGATTGCCAGTAAAGCTTGAAAAGAATAAGAAACTGCTTGTCTGGTTTTGGTTCCATCCTAATGATCCACAAGTCGTGTGGAGGGAAGGCCCTCAGCCAAAGGTCCCATCATGAAACCACTACTGAACTCTGCAGGAAATTCATCTGACCCTTTTGAAATCACTGCAGAGGACCCAAGCTGGCTTAATGGGGTTTTATTTTGACTTCAAGAAGCCTTTGCGCTTAAAAAAAAATAGTATTGAATAACCCAGGACTTTCTATTCCAGTCTAAATGAGATCCAGCACTCTGTGTGTGAATCCCTGTAACTGGTACCATTAACTAAGGAGATCTAAGGAATCTCCATCTTAACTCTAATTACCACTCAACATTCTGGTGCTTGAAGACTCAAGAGGTCAGATTCTGATCACCAATCATTGTCCGTGCCTAAGGGAAAGAAGGAAGGAAACAGACTCACCTCTTTTTCTGCAGGCCTCGCCAGATGATCATAATGGTGCCTGGTGTTATACACCACCCTCGTGTCAAGTCTTAACTGAGCACCTGAAGCATGCTGGGGATGCTCAGTTCAGAGGGGAAAAACCTGAACCTCAGATAGTTGAAGTGGCCCATGCCTGTGACTCCTCAGTCTCTGTGCAGCCAGGCCACCAGGTGGTCTCCTTGCTGCCTGCTGTAAGAAATGGTGCATTTGCATCACCATGAAGGGCCCTCCATTGCAATGAATCATCATTCAGAAGCAGGCTTCCAGAAATGTCTAGGAAAAACAGATCTACTTGCTAGCACACTTTTTTTTTTTTTTTTTTTTGAGAGAAAGAGAGAGAGAGAAAGGAAGAGGAAGACAGGAAGACAAACAGAGATGGGCACGCCAGCAGCCTCTCAGCTGCTGAGAATGAAATCCAGATGCGTGCGCCCCCTGGTGGTCAAGTGCGGCATTGCACCTTTGCATCTGGCTAAATGTGGGACCTGGAGATTGGAACCAGCATTCTTAGGCTTAGGAGGCAGGCACCTTAACCACTAAGCCATCTCTCCAGCCCAAGCATGCTCTTTACATGAGATTGATATGAAGAGCTGTCACTCTGTGTATGAGAATCAGTGCAGAGCGTTCTTCCTCCCAAGCCAACTTGGCTTTCCCCTCATACACATTTCCCATCACTGCCTTGTGCTTCCCTGCACCTTCATCACATTTCTCCACTTTTTAATGATTCTGAAGAAAGAAAAGAAGACTTAAATGCACTTTAAGGAAGGTATTTGACATTTATCTGAAAGTTAAAAAACGGAGAAGTCTATAGTTATTCTTGGGCATGCTAATCACTTGGCAGGGTAATTATTTCTATTCACATTGAACAAGTACTATATGATGAGACTCTGAAAAGTTATTTCCCAAAAATTAGTTCAAAATCCAAATGTCAAGAGTTGATTAGGCTAGAGAGGTGGAGCACAGCTTTCCCACGAACAAGCTGTCATCACAAATCTGTGTAGCTGGAGAGTTCCACAACAACCAGCAGGTCGCATGGTCTCCACCCCTCCATCTTATCCACATTCTACCTTATAGTGGCTTCCTGATGTTTGAGTGTATGCCAGCTGCTCTTTCTCCTACCCACAGGATGGAAACCCATCTCCTCCTCACCCTCATGTCCCCCAAGTCCCACTGACCCCTGTTGACCTTTCACTGCCCATCACACATGAACAACCTTTCACAGAGTGATGCCATTGAAGAAGTGGCTGATGGGAGCTGAGCTTCAAGATGAAGCAGAGGTCAGGAAGGCTTTACATACAGAGCTTTCCACTTGTGCCTAGCTCTGTTCTGGGTGTCAAGCAGTCATCTCATTTAACTGACCCAACATCATTCAGAGTTGGTATTATTTTACTTTTCCAATGACAGTCGAATCTCAGAGGTCATAATAATTTCATCTGTTATGTACTAAGCATGCTCCTAATCCAGAATGCCAAGACCTGCAAGATCTGAGTCTGTCCTTCTGCCTCATCTTTTTACAAAGCCGCAGCCTCTGGCATTCAACCTGCAGGAGGGGTATTCAGCCTTCCCACATCACTGCCTCTGCACTTACAGTTGCAAAACCTGGATCATTGATTTTACCCCAGATGCCTTTCTCATACACTCTACTCAGTCTGTTCCACTGCAATGAAAATCTGTAAAAGCTAGCACATTTACTCTTGAGTTGTCTGTATTCTCATTAGATAGTAAGCCTCAAAAGGAATAGCCTGTGTCTTCTCTCAAGTCCTAGCACCTACTACAGTATGTGACACATCAAAGTGAGTGTTACATACATCTCTGTTGGATGGAGACATGTGTTATCCAGAACTGTATTAGAGGCTGCCAATAAGTAATCTCCAGTTGCCTCTCTTGTACCCAGTCTAGAACTCTATTTTCCTGCTGGCATGTGGCTCAATGGTAGAGTGCTTACCTGTTAGGCATAAGACCTTGGGTTTGATCCCTGGTACCAGAACCAAAAAATAAAGTGTATGGGGGTACCAAGAATTCTGTACTTCCAACTCTGCCAAACATGTTTGGCAAGTCATTCCTCAGTGCCTTACTTTCGTGAGAAGAAAGGCTTCAGTCAGTTCTGAAACCCAGTATTACTGAATTCATGTGAGCCCGTGACTCCTCGAAAATCAATCTGGCTTTCTGGAGAACTTCAGAGTTGCTTTTAAATCCTACTGTAGGACTGAACAAATAAGTCCCTCTCCCAGGACAGTAGCCTGTATGCTAATGGTGAACAAGGGGGACTCTGGGGGCTCCATCTAGCCAGGAAGCTACACTGGGACTGAGCCAATTTCCCAAGTAGAAATCTGCCACCACAACTGTTTCCAATTCAGAGAACCTGTTCTGTTGTTTATGTGAACAAATGTTTCAGAGGAGAGACCTTCCCTCACAATGCTTGTGGCAACAAGTAAAGAATCAATCCAGAACTGAGCCATTAGTCTTCATAAAACACAATATGAAAATATTTTGTGCCAGGGCATGGTGGTACATGCCTTTAATCCCAGCACTCAGGAGGCAGAGGTAGGAAGATCATCATGAGTTCAAGACCACCCTGAGACTACATAGTAAATTCCAGATCAGCCTGGGGCTACAGGGAAGCCCTACCTCAAAAAAATAAATAAATAAATAAACTATAAAATTATGTTGCATTTTTTCCTATCAGCACCTACATGCGCTTGCATTTTTTTTGTTGTTCTCTTTCAATTAGCATACAAACAAGGCCAGTGAGAAAAATGTATGACTTCTCTGCTAGGAAGTTCCACAACAATGCTGATTAATCAAATAATTATGTGCTTTGATTCTATTCTTATATGTGTTATGCCCACTGGCTGTGAGGAGGGTGAATGGAAGCGATGAGTTTTGTTCCATTTCCACAGGACAGAAGTGACCACCCAGTCTTTGGCTCTTGCAACAGAAGACATCGTGTTGTGCATCGCCATGCTATGCTAAGAGCTTTCACACCTCTGTCTGCTAAGTGATACATTTTAAGCCCATCTTTTTGTAATCATAAACACATAGAGTGAACCAAAATCATCAGACAGAGGCCACATTTACAGAACACCTATTGTATGCAAAGCATAGTGATGGATAGCTTTAACACACCATTCATCTAGTCATAATAAAAAAATTCCCCCAGGCAGATAAAATTCTCTAAAAACAGAAACTGACATCTCAGAGAGATTTTGCAAGTTTTCTAATAGCACACAGCTACTAAGTGGCGAGATGGGGTTCAAAACTTAATCTAAGTATTAAATGGAAAATGTACCATTCTACTACTGTTCTATACAAGATGCCAACTGGTTCTTATAATAGTGAAATCTGGAGCACATTTTAGTTAAGACTGAACTTGCATGCAGTTGCTTCATTTTATTCTCAGATATCCAACTCTTTCTATCTTTATATAAGGCCTGAAGCAATGTTATTTCGGTAGTCCCAAGGGCAGGGACGCAATGTGGTAGAGACACCAGAAAAATTCATTCTTTAGTTCTAAAGTTTTTGCTGAGCATTGGCTAAAGATAATAGAGATACAACAGAGAAAACAATAATAGCAAACCTCAAGTCTGCCTTCTGAGTGAAAAAGGAGACGTTGAAAATGAATTTCTAATACTATATCCATCCAATCAGAATCCTGAAGTCACTTTCCACACTGGTAAGGGGCTTTGGGTGGAATCACAAGGCAGGAAGTTGGGAGATTCATTTGCAAATTCTGTTCTTCCTATAATTTAAGAATAAAATAACTCCCACTTATTTGGTACATAGCCTTTGCAGGAATATACTGTTTATTTGAAATGATATATTTACATCTGCTCAAAATATCCTACATTACATGTGAGAAAATAATGGGCTTAAACTTCAGCCCAGGGTCTGAAGCCCTCATTGCCCAAGTTGCTCAGATCCTTTATTCATTCTGTGCTGAGTAAGCCTGTTGACTCCTTTTCAACTCTGTCCCCTCCTCTATAATAAGGAGCATTGGACTCAGACCTGGCTAGGAACATCTTCATTCAGCTCTGAGTTTCCATGCATACTTAGGATCTTGACTCCTCGTACTAGTGTCTAGACATGAAGTATTTTCTTGTTGCCATGTGCTTAGTAAGCTGTCTAAGAAATAAGGAATTAATTAAGCCACACATTCTCTTTTAAGTTCCTCAAGTCCTCTGGTAGTCTTTGAGCCAGCTAATTGATGAGTTCATTACTTTGGATGAATCCTGACAATGTAGTAATGATGTATCTCAATTTACACTAACTGGCTGATAATTTGTAGTATATTATACAATTATTTTGGCAGTACATTTTCATCGTAATCATGTTTCTCGCAGGCTGATATTAAAGTCTATTTACAGCCCCTGAGCATATCGTTTGGTTCAGTTATAAGGAGCAGTTCATAGATGCGAATGCTCTATTGAAATAAATACAAGAATTAATTGACCTTTATGGACAGCCAACAATTTATGAAAAATGGTGCAATTTGCCCACATTCATACTTTACAGGATTTGAAGACTCTGACAAGCTTCCAAAGAGTAGACATAGAAAAGAACTAAAATGTGTTTCAACTTGAATGGGGAAGCAATCAAAATTGTGTGTGTATGTGCTTTAGAAATTCTCTAGTGCTTCATTCCAATCCAATCAAAATAGGCTTGAATAGAAAATAAGAAAATTTTATTCTGGTAAATGGAAGAACAGATATTTTAGAAAGACCCATGGAAAAAAAAATCAGTTGTGTGTATTGGCTCGCATCTTAAACCTGCACTGGGAACAGTGAAGTCGTTTTATTTGAAATTGTGGAAATAGTCCCCTGAATGCCTTTATGTGGAAAAGACACATAGAGTCTCTCAAATTTTCAAAAGAACTCTACAAACAATGTTAACCACATTTCTTCACCCTTTCATAAATACAAGGATTTACGAAAAGGATCCTACCTCCCAATGTTCCCTGTGAATGTTAACAAATCCCATACTGTCATGTTACTTGCTGAGATGTAAATTTCACCTTTATTCAGCTAACATTTTGGAGTTTCTATGTGCCCAGTACTATGCTGCTGGAAAAGAGGAATGCAATGTCTCAGCATAGTGCACGAGACCATCATGTAGGTGAGGACCAGGGGGTGTGTTCTTTGAATGTTTGCTGTATTTCCTCGTGTGTACCTTTCGAGGTAAATAGCACATTCCTCATCATGTTGAGAAACATTAAATGTGATGGTGTATATCAGGTACTAAGGCAGCATTGATGCACACGACATCTCACATGGTGTACATAATCGTCATCACTGTTATCAGTGGCAAGGGTGACTCTGCTTTCTTGATCTCAGCTCTTTGTAATCACATCACTGCTCACATTATATCACAACTGTGAGTTAGGACTTCCCCTCAGTCTCATGAACCAGGTTTTCAAATCTGATGAAGTTCGAAACAGGTCTTCACAGGTGATGTGAAATCCCATGGCAGGTTTAAGGCCTTGTATCTTCCTCTTCACCATCCCCTAACAAGTTTGTCTTCCTCTAACTCCTCACTTGGTGACTAAAAGATGCCCAGTTACAGAAGACAGACACTTAAAGGTCAAATTGGCTCCACATACCTTTCCTATTTATTATTTGTCAAATGCTAGAGTAGCACCCTCTGTATGTCTCAAATTTAATCTCCCTTCTGCTAGCTCTCTTATCATCTCCCTTCCATACTACAAATGATCTGTCTAGCCTAAGTCCCTTTCTTCTCCTTTTCCCCATCCTGCCTCCCTGTGGTCTCAAAAAAACTGTTCATTTTAAGTAAAATATCAAACTTTTTCCTCCTGACATTTGAAATTACTGAGTATTGCCCTCCATAAGAAACACTGCCTTAAATGTTTCATGTCCCACACACGGGCCTGCACACGTTGACCTACAACATGACAACATCCACCATTCAGAAATATCTATTAGGCTATTAATAATGATATCCAAATGTCTGTTACAAATTATATAGACTACTTATTTACTTTGCTATAGAATAGACCCCAGGACTGCATACCTCCTAAACAAGTGTTATATCACTTAGCTAAATCACCAGCTCTTAAATACCCATTCTTAATGAAAAATGATCCACTAAGGAGATTAATATTACCAAAGATATTCAAAAATCACACCCAAGAAGGCTAGAGCTAATTAATGTTAGCATCTAAAGAGCTGTTTTAACAGAAATTAATGTTGATCTGAATTTGTACCAAAGGAAAACCATCAGTGGAATGCCTCCTGGTACCTGGATCTCATCCAAAGTCCAAAGGAGAAGCTTTTATATCAAACGCCAGTGGTGAGGCCTGGAGGAGCCCTTCAAGGCAGATGTGCAATTTATGAGGCTCTTTGGTCTTGATGGATACAGCATTTTAGGTTACGTTCGAACCCCTGTGGTTCTTACTAAACATCCACATGGTTTTATTTGGGTTTTCAGAGTACATAAGGACTTTGTGAAAATTATTTATTTTTCTTCTACATACAATACTAAGAGCCCAGAATTGCAATCGCACCAGGACTTAAATGCTATAACTATGTTTTATTTCTCAAATCTATTTATTGAGTCATCTTCTCTCTAAATACATAGAAAACACTCTATTTTACTGTAGTGGACATGCTGTAGCACTTAGCAAATAGAAGCTGTGACTCTAATTGCTGAATCTTAGAAATATGAATTTGGTTAATATAAATCAGTGGTTCTCAGCCCTAGTAAATGTAAATATGGCCTAGAGAATATATGGTAAATAACAATGGCTATAATACATTCCGGGCCAGATATATCAGAATAATTAGATACTAGACTTAACTGTTGGCATTTTCGTAGTTCTTTGTTGATTCTGATATGCAGAGAGATATTAATAGACATCATTATTTTGTAAGATTTGAAAGTTTTTTAATATCATTTATTTATTTATTTGTAAGCAGAGAGAGACAGAGAGTATGGGTGTACCAGAGCCTCTAGCCACTGGAAACAAACTCCAGATGCATGCATACATTGTGCATCTGGCTTTACATGGAACTGGGGAATCATACTTGAGTCCTCAGGCTTTGTAGGCAAGCGTCTTAACCACTGAGCAATCTCTCCAGCCCTTGATATCTTTTCTTGAAAAGTGGCAAAGTAAGTCACATAGCAGCTGAAGCTTGAGTTCAAGACTTAAGAGTACTTTAGAGCTAGAAAGATAGCTAAGCAGTTAAAGGCCTGATAGCTCAGGCTCAACTCCCCAGTACCCAAGTAAGCCAGATGCTCAAAGTGGCACATACATTTAGAGTTTGTTTGCAGTAGCAAGAGGTTCTGGCATGTCCATTCCCCCTCCCTTTCACTACTTGCAAATAAATAAAATATTTTTTGAAAAGAGTCCTTTGCTGAGATATGGATATTTATGATGTAACTGAATGACTGTGCTCAGCATCTCCTTTGAAAGTTATCATCAAACAAATTTGAAGTATAGTTTTATTATACCATTATGGGGGAAAAAGCTTATCACAAAAAGATCATACTCCATGTTCCATGTTCAGTGTTAACTTTCCAGCTTCTAGACTTTGTTCAAGATTTTCCTCCACCATATTCTTACACATCATTTCCCACAGTTTTCTAAGGATGATTTTCATGTTTATTTTTGTGGTTCATGTAATTTTCAAGACGCTATCATCTTTCCCATTTGCCAGACCACCTGTTTCATTCTGCCACAGATAATCTTATTTCCTTCTCTGTGATCAACCACCTGCACCTCTTAAACAGCACAACCTTATGTTCTGTGCAGTTGGAAGATGCAACCAGGCTCTTCTGCTAGGATCACCTTCTGAAGCTAACATAAGCCTCACTGGCTTTCACTCCCATCATTCATTTACTCATATTGATTACTGTCAGCTTTCCCTCACTTCTGAACATACCTCTGGAGAGAGAAGCTTATAGAAACATTAAGACTTAAAGACACTTCCAGATATTACAGTGAGTCTATTTGCCAATGTTTTGTGGAATATCATTTACTTTTCTTTAATTTAACTTGGAAGCAAAAGGAAATGGAGCTGTTTGTGAATGGAATAGCACCATCTTCAAATGGAAGTGAAAAGCATAGCCTCTTTGTGAGGTCTACTTATTTCTGGGTGATTTCATGAATTTAGCATGTCCATGTGGTGCAGTGTACAGAGAAATTTAGACAAGTACCAATCTCAAATGGAAAAGTTGTTTTTCTTCTTGGTGCAAACATCTGATATTAATAAACCAAAAGCTAAATTTTGTGTGCTATAATCATGGAAAAATGTGAAAATAAGATATATCTGTTATGGGGGATTGTAGAGATGGCTCAACAGTTAAGACACTTGCCTATGAAGCCTAATGACTCAGATTCAATTCACCAGTACCCAAGTAAAGACAGATGCACAAAGTGGCACATGCATCTGGAGTTCATTTGCAGCAGCTAAAGGCCCTGGCTCTCTTTCTCTCTCACTTTCTCTCTGTCTCTATTCCCCCCTTTCTCTGATTGCATATAAAGAAATAATAAATAGAAATTTCTTTTAAAAATATTTATCTATTTGTAAGCAGAGAGAAATAGAGAGAAGAGACAAAGAGAATGAATGCACCAGGGCTTCCAGCAGCTGCAAATGAACTCGAGATGTATGCACCACTTTGAGCATCTGACATTACATGGGTACTGGATAATTGAAATGGGGTTGTTAGGCTTTGCAGGCAAGTGCCTTAACCACTAAGCCATCTCTCTGCAGCCCTAGAAGTTTCTGCTTTACATTCTGGGGGTTGGAGGTCTCTTCCCTGCTGAAGACTGTGAGAGAAGAATCTAGCTCCTTGCTTCTTCCAACATCTATGGATATCTTCGTTTATTACTTTGCAGCCCTACATCATGTTATCTTTCTTTCTGCTCCCACCTTCACATCACTCTATGCCTCTGATCCTCCTCTCTCTATCCTATAAGATTATATTATATATTATATCTACAAATTCTCTTTTGCCCCATAAAGAAACATAAGAACAGTCCCAAACAGTTTCTGGAATTAGGGCTTGGGCATCTTCAGGAAACCATTAACCAGTCTATTTCAGAAGGAAATAGGAATTGTGGATATCTAGTTTTTCTAGATTCCAATACTATTTTCTGTACCATCCATCCCTCTTTTAGGCATGCAAGTTCAGTCAGTGTAGCAACCATGCTTGATAATGGTAACGAATTACACAAAGAGTGACTTATGATTAGTTGGTTCGACAGCTGCTCAATATTAAGAGTAGTGGGTCAAAGAACCCTCCTGTTTGAAGGGTAGTGTGGATATCCCTGGGAGTGTCACAGCTGACAAATGAAGGAGTTTTCCCAATCTTAAAATTTATCTTAAAATTGCTGCTATATGACTTATTCAACTGGTTTCCTGAGGATTATTTGTTTTTAAGTATTTGTTATCTGTGAGGAAAGAGAGAGAGAAATGAAAAAGAGATGGGAGCACCAGAACAAATTGTATTTTGTGCACTTGGCTTTACATGGGTGCCAGGGAGGAAAACTCAAGTCACCAGACTTTGCAAGCAAGTACCTTTAACCTTTAAGCCATCTCTGCAGACCCCTGAGGATAATTTATTTATGTTTGGACATAAACTATTATTTTATCCATATTGCCTGTTTCACATTTTGGAAGTTATTCACTTAAAATTATTGACTAGAAAACATGCCTGGTCATTGAGAAATTATCCCTATATTGAGCAACATACTTCAGGTTGGTCAATATAAAATTCCACCTATCTTTCAGTAGAAACAAGTAATATATATCCACATAAACACTATAAGAACTACCCAGGAGCACACCAAGTTCCACTTTAAGTGTTTTTTTTTTGTTGTTGTTGTTGTTGTTGTTGTTGTTGTTGTTGTTATAATAGCAGCATAATGTCCATACTTCATGATATGTGGATTTCCCTTAATGATGAGAATTTGTGGGGAATAATTTTTCTTGTCTTTCCAGCATGAATGGCTTTATGAGAATTGATAAGGATGAAGCTCAGTCTAGGCTTCTTAGTGATAAGAGATGTTATTGGAATACTTTGATCCAAAGGTTTTTCAACTGTGATACACAAGAACTCTATAGGCATCATAGGCATTAGACCCCATGAACTAGGTTCTTAACCTACATGACAATGAGGTATTGCAATTCATATATGACCTGGATGCTGCTGTTTAGGCTGTACTTAATAGCCATCCATCAAAATCCAAGACCTTATCTTCATCAAGAAAACCATACCTAGACCAAGGAGGCACAAAGCCCCTATGAACAAGGTTTGTGAGGGTTGCAAAGACCTCAGAAGAAATCTGGACCATCGTGACATTATCTTTGTTCATGAGCAATAACTGTGTCCCAGTGTATATTGGCATCAGGGGAATCATTAGAAATGTCCTTTCCAGGGCCTAGTGGCATTGAATTTTAATTCTGCCGTCTTCAGATCCATCTTAACTACAAATCAATGAAGGCCAGATTTATCTTCTAGCCACTAAAACAAAACACTAGCCGTGTGACATCTTTTAGCTCACTAGTATACTACAGAGAAAGCCTTAAAAGCAGTACATGCCACCCTTCTCCTTTTTGAAAGGATTATGTTACCCAATTAGAATGTAATATGAGCATGGGGGTTTTGCCTTTTCTGTTACTAGACTCTTGATTTCTTATAATTAATTCTCAAGGAATGGAGAGTATGACCTACATGAAGAGGGATGACTGAAATTGGAAAGGGGATGTTTGCTGAGAAACATTTTCTGTTACAAAAATCCAAAACAGTTACACTAGACTTGCAGAATTCACTTTTCTTTCTTTATGAAAAAAAAAAAAAAAGCTATACAACTTGTCCCAATCATGATTATTTATTTATATGGATGATCTGTGTTGTACAAAGAACTGGAGCAGCCTAGAAAAATATATTTGAAAGAGAGTGGTAAATATTCTTCAAAGAAGAGGAAGGTTGCAACATAGGAGAAAGTTAGATAAGAAAACCAAAAGAACCAGATGACATCAGTGCATTCAGAATATATACTCTGTTTTCCTAACTAGTCGCTAATGGAAAGCCCATAATTATGATCTTAACCTTCCTAGCAATCAAAGCAAACTTACTAACAAGATCATTAACATGACTCCTTGCATTTATGAAACAGAGAAAATGTATTTATTCAGAAAAACAGCTTCTCCTGACACTGATCCCATGCTATTCATATGCCAAACCTAGAGTTGGCAAATGGATACATGGAAGTCAGTATCAGAAGCTCTTTTGCTTCTGCATAAATATTTTTCCCATCTTGTTGGCTAGAACCAGCTCAGGGCCTCTGTGAGCACAAGGCTCAGGAACTACACCCAGTCACATGCTAACTGAGTTGGAAAATCATTACAGTATCAAGGACATCAAACTAGGGCTCTTCCGTGTTGTAGCCAGATCCACATTGCTGGAACAAACAAACAACCATACACAGTTTATGGAGGAAGAGATCCAGAGGAAGTTCCATCACTGGTGGAAGAAGCTGTTGACTTCTGTACATCTCAGCACAGAGAAACAACTGCACCAGCAAACACCAATAAGCAGCAAGTAGGAACCACCAAAGCTCCAACTGCTCTCTCCACATCTTTGGGCTGGAATCAGGTCCATCTCCAGTGACACACTTAGGGCTAGACTCCAGTATCCACACCTGGTGACATGCCCCTTCTAGTAGGAATCTGCCTGACAGTGCTGAAGATACAAACTCAGTTTTAATGAAACCCCTGAGTCTATGGGACCATACATTCAAACTACCACACTCCTCTTCCTCCTACTTTTCCTTCTATAGACCTTATAGTCCAGGTTGACCTCAAACTTGAAATCCTTTTGCTTTAGCTTCCCCAGTGTTTGGATTTCAGGCCTGGCTGAGATTGTTACTTCTATCAAAAGTTGTTTAATAATAACTTATTATTTATTTATATAACAATAATTCTATTAGGAAGTAAGCATGGTTAGGGAAACATAATGGAGAACACAATTAGAGGGGATGAATATACTATCAACATGAACAGTAGCAATGCCCACCTTTATTGTACAGCAGTGTTTGTGACATATGGTTTTGTACCACTAAGAATGGTTTAAATAGAACTAGATTTAGTTCCTAGCAATGCATACCTGGTAACATATGCATATGATGTCTCAGAGAGCCCCACTTGGGCAATTCAGCAGATAAATCCAGCGTAAGAATTCAGAGAAGGCAGTCCTAGGGAAAAAGTCAGTTTTGCAAAGAAGTATTAGAACACTCTCCATGTCATGATTATACTTTCCTTATTTTTAAAACTGACATTTATCCTGACGTGACATTTTCTTAATCCCTTAATGACTTTTAGTTGAAATACCAACACAGAGAGAGAAAGTCATAATGTGAATACAATACTTTCATTTGTAAAGCATTCTGCTGTTAGAAGACAAGGTTCTGCATTCCAGCCAGCCTATAGGCCACTGTGACAACTATTTTCAAAGCACCATTTTGGGGCTACTGGCTTTGCCATTTTTATCTTGAAGGATTTCTTTCAGCTGGTTCTGTATGATCAGTGACTCTGCACTTGTTTCTTAATTCCTATGCTATCAGGAGAAGAACCAAGAGATACTTATTTAGCAACTAGCTGGGAAAGACACAGACATTTTTCTGGCACAGAAAATACAAAATGTACCTGGAAAACCCAAGGGTTCCTTTTGCAATAAAAGTAGGCCTCTGGCTGCTCACATACTGCACTACCATATCTCATTTTTAACACTGAATAACATGCATAGCAAATGAATATTTGCCTCCAGGAATTACAAAAACAATAATAAAAATAATGACTTAAATGATTGCTTTTTATAAAAGGTGTCTGTGATCTCAATGGGGGATCGAAAGCTTCCATCACAAAGTCAGAAAGAAAATTTTTCCCGAATGAAAGCTGTAAAGTTGGGTGCTTTTACATTTCATTTTCAATTCCATAGATACTATTTTAAACTTCAGTGTCCGGCTCTACAACTTAGCATAAAATTTATACAGTTCCCTTTCAAGGTGTAGTCTTGGCTACAGTTACACTATCTAATGACCAAAGTGAAAAATTGGATTCCTGACTGACCCTGGCAGCCTAGCTCTTTATGCCTGGATGATATAAGAGACCAGTTACCAAGACCTCACCATGCATGGTTCTAAATTTTATTGATGGCCCTGAAGCAAGTTTCCCTTTTGTGTGCCTGATCTCATTCCCACCACAGGAGTGACTTAGATGTCACTGGCTTGTGATTCATAGAGAAAGTTGCTCACCATTTGTCTTACCTTCAGGCATTGCAACATCACTAAATATCCTCTGGTTTCCACATTAGCAGAGACAGGTAAGTGTCTGATTGGTGTTCATACTGTGTTATGCGCTATCAATGAATACATTCATCATTCCTTGCTTTCCTTAAGGCAGAAAACATCCCACTTTACATATAGAGAAAATTACCAGGACCTCTGATAACTAGTGTTGCCTTTTCCTAGAATTTTTCAATGCATCTCTTCAACTGGGGTATCAAGTGTTTTTTTTTTCTTTTCTTTTTTTTTTTTTTTTTATTCTTTAACATCTGTGTACTTGTTTTCCACACAGTTGTGATTCTCCACCATTGCAGGCTTTCAGAAATTTCAAAAGATAGCTCTGTGGTAGAGGTTAAGAATCTCGGATTTGAAAACTTCCAGAGGGGTTCTTATTTATATACAGCATTGACCAGAGTTGTAGGGGAAACTGCTTTAAATTTGCACGTGTGAGTTTTCTGTATTCATTTCAATATGGGAACAAATAAATAGTACCCGACTAGTCTTCTTGGTGCCTTGTAACAAGGGAAATGATATTCCTATTTAGAAGATGTGGGAAAGCATTTAAAGTTTTAAAGCTTTTTTTTATACTGTGTTGACCTCCTTCCAGGAGTGCAAAAGTAGGACCACAGCTTAAGAAACTTCCTATGTAGAACTACTGTGCTTCCTAGCCATGCCTCTTCTCTCCCTCCCAAAGTAAAAGTCGTATACACACTCACAGAATTTCTGAAAATTTCAAAATACAAAGTAGGTAATGAATAATAAGAATTACAAAGCTCATTGTCTGTAATGTGTTGGATCTAGATCTAGCATCTATCTATCATCTATCTATTATCTATATATCTATCATCTATCTATATATCTATCTGTCATCTATAAACCCATGACATGGAGTGAAGAAGGGGAATAAAGGACCAAGAGGAAAATTGTGAGACAAATGTAAAGGTATAATCTTATATATGAGAATGTTATAGTGATACCCCATTATTTTGTACAGTAACTAAAACATTAATGGAAAACAAAGAAATATGCACTGAAACTTGTTTGACTAAAGGTTAGTAGAGACACAGATGTGAACTAATTCTAGTAACATGCACGAAATATTTTTTTTCTTTATAGATATTCTCTCACCTTATTTTTAAATTAAAAAACTCTCTATTAAAAATATACATAATCCGGGCTGGAGAGATGGCTTAGGGGTTAAGGCGCATGCCTCCTAAACCTAAGAACACTGGTTCCAATCTCCAGCAGTTCCGATCTCTAGGTCCCACGTTTAGCCAGATGCAGTGACGCAAGATCGCAATGCCGCACTTGACCACAAGGGGGCGTACACATCTGGATTTTGTTCTCAGCAGCTGAGACACTGCTGGCACACCCATCTCTGTCTTCCTCTCCCTCTCTCTCTCTGTCTATCTCTGTGTCTCTCTCCAAAAATAAAACTATATATATATATACATACATAATCCTACCCCTCCACTTTCCTTTTTTCTTCTCTCTCAGACCCCTCCACTGAATCACCACTTCTTTTCTACTCCATCTTCTTCTACTGTGATACCTTTTAATGCCTCCACCCTCCATCACAGCCTGCTGATGGGGCCAACAGTATGCAAACTTTTTGCCGGTAACAACAGCTGTTATGAGGTCATAAATACAATCACCACTTTGTGTCTGGAAAACAGTGTTGCAAAACTCTCCTCCCCATCCTTTGCCTCTTACATTCTTTACACTACCTCTTGTCTTATAGTCCCTAAGCCATTGGAGGGTTTGATAAAGATATTGCATTTACTGAACACTCAACTATCATTTCTTCTTTGAAAGAAGCCAAACTTCTCTAGCCAACAGTGAGAGCAGCACTAATATATATTAATATATTATATATTATATATATTAATATGGGGTTTTTTTAGTCGGTGTTTAATGAAGGATTAAGACTATCTGTGTGTAAACTAATCCTCTATTCTCCAACTCATTTTTTTATTACATGAGAAAGGGATAGTATGAAAGTTTTTAGTGATACTTATATTCAGTTACAGATCCTCATTTGTATATATCTACGTACTAGCATTGCTGTGTCCACATTTGATAAGTTCTACTTTGAGGGAACTCAGTAACACTAAGTGACATCTAGAAACCTAGGACGGAATATTCAGAAACCAGGCAATGGGAAAAAACAAAGTCCTGTGCCATCACAGACAACCTGCAATGTAAAATATGTTGAGCATAGACTATTTTGAAATTCGATCATGAGACCAGTGACCTCAGTGTAAGACCAACAGTGTCATGGGATAAAATGTCGATGGCCTTGCTACACACTAGCCACTCATTGGCAGGTTTCTGATGTACTGGTTCTGTGGATTTCTAAAGTATCTTCCAGGTCTATGCTCCCATTTTTTTTTTTTCAGCCACCTAACTAATGATCTGCTTCTTATAATTCTGCTTGTGTCCTCTTGTCTCTCTCACACAGATTTTGTTCATGGGCATGATGACTGAGTATTATCACTACTTCTTCACCACCCTGGTAAGTGCATCTGGTAAAATGTATTCCAAGAACTAGGAAGCATCTCCATATATTATTTCAAAGCAGCCCTCCAGCATATTGCCATGGAGATTTGCTTTACTTTCCCAGGAATCCTTTTCCTGCAGAACTGCTGAACTGCTGGTTTCTTTCTTTCCTTTTCAATGAGCAGCAATGTATGGGCACTGGGGAAGCGATAAGCCTCCGTTAAACAGAAGCTGTTCATAAAGAAGCAACATCCATAAATTTCTGTATCTATGAGAAAGTGTATTGCTGATGTGAGCTTTCTGCGTGAATGTGCAGGATACTGTGGGATTAAGTCAGAGTCGCCTGCAAGTACTTAGGTATTTAGAAAGTTTTCTACAAGTGGATTTTGGAGACACTGTGCACACTGACCATTCTAGTTAATTTGGGAAAAATAATGACTCTGAGCTTTAGAAATATAAAAGAAACTCTTGACAGTTTAAATTTTGAGAGAGTATCAGAAAAAGAAGGGATGATTTAGGATGTTTAATACATAAAAATTAGGTGGGTTGGAGAGATAGCTTAGCTCTAAGGCACTTGGCTGTGAAGCCTAAGGACCTAGGTTCAATTCCCCAGGACCCATGAAAGGCAGATACACAAGGTGGTGGCACATGCATTTAGAGATCATCTGCAGTGGCTAGAGGCCCTGGCATGCCTGTCTTCTCATCTCTCTCTCTCTTTCTTTCTCTCTTTCTTTCAAATAAATAAGTATATATATATTTTTTAAGTAAGTGATGGCTCTCAATCAATGTTAAAACCCAGCCACCCCCTCCACATCACACCATCTTCCTAGCATCCAGAAACATTCCATTTTCTTACGATAGAACCGGCCTCTTGTATTAATCTTTGAGTAGTGGGGATGGGGAGCAGGGCAGGACATAGACTATTTTGGCAGATAAAGTTGACAAGTAAGTTTTGAAGGCTGAGAATCAAAGAATTTAGAGCAAGTATCAAGGAGCTGTCTCACTCTTGTACTGTGTGCAGAGCTAAATTCCCTTCCCCAGTCCAGTGTCTCTGAGACCGTGAAAGAGCGCAGAGGACAGCATATGATGAGTGCTCAGGGGTCATTGTCAAAATCACCAGTACTGGGGCTGCAGAGATTGGTTAGTAGGTAAAGTGCTTTTCTCAGAAGCTTGGGGACCTAAATTTGGATCCCCAACATTCACATGAAATGATGGATGTCGTGGTATGCACTGTAATTTCAGCACTGGAGAGGCCGAGTCAGGGAATCTCTGGGGCTTACTGGCTACCTACCTGGTCCAGGCAATTTGGGGAATTCTTGGTCTAGCAATAGACCTTGTCTTAAAGAACAAGCTATAGGGTACTAGAGGAACATACTAGACATTGACCTCTGGACCCCATATGCGTACGCATGCACACGCACGCACATAGAGAGAGAGAGAGAGAGAGAAGAGAAAGAGAGAGAGAGAGAGAAATCACTCCTGCTACTGAGCTAGTGGAGGAAATTGGGGAGCAAAGTGGAAGTTCTTGAGCAAAAGCTTCTGTGGTATGTGCCTCTGCGTTTCTGTCCACCTCATCAGTATGTTTTTCAAAACAGGTAAAGATGACTTTGAGTGTCCTAGTCTGCTCACAGATATGGCTCTCCTCTCATCACCAGGAACACCTGAGTATTATTCCAGGCAAAATGGCCTCCACTGTTCATACCTGGATGAGTTGGTTTCAGAAACTATGAACCCTAGAACGCAGGCAGGCTGCTCTTCCGTGGGGGCTCCTGACTTCGAACAAGTTGCACAATTCCTAGTCATCCCCACCCTCACTCCCCTGCTCCCCTTAGCCTAATTCACAAGGGGATACTCCAAGTCAGGCCACAGACTTTGCACACCCTGCATCACATAGAGACCCCGTATTTTAGGACAATCCAACTTTGCACATGCTTAATACTTTCATAATGTGGGGTTTAGAAAACTGGAATTCTCACTGAAAGATATTATGGTCTGAGCAACCTTTCCTGTATTTACTGAGTGTGTTAAAGAGCTACTTTCCTAACCCTTATTCTTTATATTTGCTTTTATAAACGTTTCCTTATTTTATCCATACTCTGCCCTACAGTGCTTCCATAGCCTTACAAGGTTTGCGTATGAGTATTAACAAAAACTTATGGAATATATATACATATACATATATATTCAGAAGAATAAGTCTGTGTGCACCTTCCATGATGCAAATCAGGGAGGGTTTGGATGCTACTGTCTTTGTGTTAACTGCTATCACCACCACTGTTGGACCATCTTGTGCCACATGTCATTGTTAGGACAGCAATTTCTGTGTTTTTTTTTTCTGTTATATGTTATTTATTTTAATAGCTTTGTTTATGCTAAAATGTGATCTATTTTTATAATCCATTTTTAGTCTAATCTTTTTATGTAGAAAAAGTTGAAATGATCAGACTGATTTAAATGTGAATCACATGAAAAAATTCAGGCTTCTATAGTTTTTTTTTTTGGGGGGGGGGTTTCGAGGTAAGGTCTCACTCTAGTCCAGGCTGACCTGGAATTAACTATGTAGTCTCAGGGTGGCTTTGAACTCACGATGATCCTCTTACCTCTGCCTCCCGAGTCCTAGGATTAAAGGCGTGCACCACCATGCCCAGCTTATATAGTCTTTATTAGTCATGAAAGACACTGAGTGGGTAGACATGTTTCCTGAAACATTGTCCCAAAGGGAATGAGCTCTACGGTTAGATGGCTTCACACCCGCATGACCCTAGCTTCAAATATATCCTCTGAAGAGATCCGCATTCTGAGTCCCTGTCCAGTAAACATTGTGTATGCTATCAGTGAGTGGAATGAGTTATTATCAGCGAGCCAGAGGATGGCATTTTTCCTCCTGTCAAATGAATATGCAGCTGCCACAATTTGCTTCTGTGCCTAGAACCTAAGAAGCCTGGGCCTGAGCTAGGTGTACCAGGAAGGGGGATGCTGCCACTGGCCAGAGGACAGTTGGTGCTCTGGTCATGTACCACGGAAAAGCCCCAGTTTTGCCACTGATGAAACAAAAGCATTGAGTGAAATGGACAGAAATATCCATTTCAACTATATGAACTAAAACCCAGGAAGAGAATTTTTACCTCTCAGAAAACCATATCTTGTGTCCAAACTTAACTATACTGAAAAAAAGGACAAAATTGAAAACAGTTTACTGCCCCAGGATGTCTCAAGCAACATATGAGCACAAGTCAATGGGAAACACTTTTATTAAAGTGGTGTGAACATACTATCATATTTTCTCCTTCTGTAAGCATTGATTTTTCTCATTTCAAGAATGCTGAAAATGCCAATTTATTCCTACTTTTATTATGTTTAATACCCCACAGGACCTCTTTGCTTTAGATCTGGAACTCTATAGGTACAGCGGCGTAAATATGACTGGGTTTCGGCTACTTAATATTGACAACCCTCACGTGTCATCCATTATTGAGAAGTGGTCCATGGAGAGACTACAGGCCCCACCCAGACCTGAGACAGGTCTTCTGGATGGCATGATGACAGTAAGTGGTTTTAAAATAAAATTATCTGAGGTCATGTTTGAATTTCATAGGGACAAAGTTACGCATCTCTTATGCTTTCTGTACTATGAGAAAATATAACACACACCTAGACTTGCATGAGAGAGAAAGGAGGGAATGCTTTATGAATTTGGAAGGTTTTCTCTGACTACCATCAAAAACTTTAGCTTCTGAACTGTAGTTGTCTCAAGTTAAAAAGTTGATAAGAACAGTCACCAGCACTGGACAGAGAAAGAGCAAGCAGGAAGTAAAGTAAGGGTGAGTGAAGAGTGGTCACCCCAGGAGTGTGCCCTGGGGAGGAGTGTGAAGGAAAGGAGCAACCTGCCTATAATGATTATGCAGAACCAGTTTGGCGCCCTCCTCCCGCCACAGCACAGCGAGTGGAAGCAGATGTGGAAAGATGCCAGAAATACTCAAACCTGCCTTCACATTCTTCCTGTCCTAGCTCCATGTAGGCACCCCTTGGCAGACACTGAGAGTGCTTAACTCCAGCCATATGTCACTCCTGATGCAGATGCTAAGCCCATATCTGTATGAGTCAGAAGTACTCTGGTGAACAGAAAACTTGCAAACTGCCTCACTGGAGAGCTCCAAGCCAGCATCATTTGTCTCTTGTTGTCAAATGTACCTACTCTCACTTTATTTCTCTAATGAGGTTCCCTGGGTGATGAAGAAAATAGCAGGAAATAATAAAAAAAAAAATGCTTCCCTTGTAGGAGCAGTGTGTCTAAGAGGAAAGATATTGGGAATGCAAATAGGTAATAGCATTTTAAATTGGCATAGTATTTCATTCTCTTTTCCCATCATCCAGAGAAGCACTCTTGCTTTTAAGATGCAATTTACTGATAACTGAAAGGTATCATCTCACTGAAAAATGAACTTGGGATTTCTTCCCCCACCCCCTTTTTCCTATGAGGAACAAATGAAATGAAGAAATAAATGAATGAATTAAGTGGTTCTGGATGATTCCATGTTCAGAGTCCCTGACTGTTTTTACAAACCTGAAATAACTCTTAAAAAACATAGTGCTCTGAAAGATGATGGGAAAGCATTTTGGTACAAATGAGCCTTGGGGTGATTTAAAGCACTGCTTTGAATAAAAACAAGTAGAGAGTATCTAGGGAAATACTACACTGCTGAAAGGGAGAGGGAACACCACTGGCCTGACTTCCTTCCAGGTTTCTATTTCAGGATGGAACACCCAAACAACTCTTAACCTGTGTGCCTGGAATGTATAACTGAGGAGTTGCAGTGGGAAGCTCTTTTCAGAAATTGCAGATGCATGCCAAATATTAAATATCTTTCACAAGTATAGCTTAATTTACCAAGATAAAAAGTATCTGTGTGCTCAGTTATAGCTGCTGCCAGAATATTTTGTACATACCAAGATGAAGGTCATGGAGCCAGAATGATGAAGCTGCATGTTTTCCACAGAATCAGCCTGGTATACGGTGGTACTGTTCCCTGGGGCAGGTGCTAGCCACCCAAGATAATGGCAATAAATAGCCAATGTAAGGAAGAAAGGGTGTATTTTGGTTTGAGGGTATAATCTATCATGGTGGCCGAACCTTAAGGCAGCTGGTCATATTGAATCAACAGTCAGGGAGGAGAGAGAGATGAAAGCTCATGTAGTTTTCAGTTTTTTATTCAGTCCAGGACCCCAGTCCAGAGAACAGTGTTGGCCACAGTTAGGGTGTGTATTCCCACCTCCATTAACCTAATCTAGAAAATCCAAGCCAGGCATGGTGACACACGCCTTTAATCCCAGCAGAAAGGCAGAGGTAGAAGGATCACTGAGTTCGAGGCCAGCCTAAGACCTGAGACTACATAGTTGAATTCCAGGTCAGCCTGGACTAGAGTGAGACACCTTCCTCAAAAAACCAAAAAAAAAGAAAGAAAGAAAGAAAGAAAGAAAGAAAGAAAGAAAGAAAGAAAGAAAGGAAGGAAGGAAGGAAGGAAGGAAGGAAGGAAGGAAGGAAGGAAGGAAGGAAGGAAGGAAGGAAGGAAGGGAGGGAAAGAAATCAAAAAATCACTGGTAGATTTTCCCAGAGATTCATTTTCATGCTGAATCTAAATCTTATCAAATTGATAAAAATTATTTATCACACAGCCCTATGGGCAGGAATCATGGAAGAGCTGAGACCCAACAGAGAGAAGATGCCAGTGTTTCTCTCAAGTCACCCAGCAAAAGAAAGGGGTTTTAATATTGAGTTTTTATTGTCGTTGCTATTATTAATATTATGAATTGTTTAAAGATAAGTGAGGAAAAGATCAGAAAAGGGTAGTTCATCAAAATGTTATAAAAAGCAAATAGAATATGTCAGCTCATGTTCCTATGAGCCACAACAGGGATAGAACATAGTTCTATCAGCCATATGAATATAACTTTGAAATTGTTTATGGGAGACATATTATCAACCATTATGTAGTCAAAAGAGTCTGCATGGCCTGTCACTCTTTCCTTTCTGTTTCACCTGGATTTGGTTAATTTAGGAATATGGAGGCTGAGTCATGAAGAGGTGAAAGGGCATGAGTGAAGAGGTTCAATGGACCAATCAGAGTCAAGGTAGCACACTCCTTGTCCCCAAGGCCAGCCAGGTTCAGTGACAAAGTAATCTTTAATTTAAAAGTGCCTCAATCCAAATGTTTTCCTCTTACCCTAAAGAGATTGGCCCCGAGAATCAGTTCCATTCAGTCTGTGTCTTAGAACCTACATTTTCATTCATTCTTTCTCCTGCTATCTACATCCACTCTGTCCAGGCTACGTTTCAGCAGCAAGGCCTTCTATTAACCAAGATATAATAGATAGGTTCCTCTTTCTCATTCTCTCTGTCCTTGCCTGTTTGAATTTTCTGCATAGTCCTTGCAGGCTCTTATGTTATATTTTAATTTGTTGGCTTATTTCCTTCTTCTACAAGAATACAAACCCCATGAAGATAGGTAATTTGTCTTTCTGTGGTCAGCCTTATTTCCAGCATTAGAAAAGGCTTGGCACACAGTTAACCTCCATAAGTATGCATTTAATAAAACCACTAATACAGTAAACAAACATTAATTAAGCTTCTAATATGTTAAATGAAAAAATTCATATAGCCCTGAAATATCCCTGTGAAAGCCCAAAAAAGCTCCTATAAACAAGAAATATATATAATTAATGAAGTTAGCAGTTACTCTGAAGTAATAAGATTATTTCTAAAATAATCGCTATACACAAACCACTATTAATGTCATCCCCATAGTAACTACAGTAATTACCTTACTTTAACAGAATCGAAATCTTGAAAGTCATCTGCATTGTACCACTGTTCTCCAAGGTTTCCATGTAGTCTATTATTGTCATATTGTGCCACATACATTTATAGATTTTAAAAGATTGGATATGAACATACATTACATGAATTATATAGAGGAATGTGTTTTAATTTCCTACTCACTTATCAACTTCCTTTCAGTACTTTATTGAAGCTTTTGAGAATTTCCTACACTAAAACATCCTCAAACAATATTATTATATATGTCAAAACACATCTAAATCTGCAAGTAGAAAATTCAGCCATACCCAAGCTCAAAAAAAATCTTGAGTCTATACTTAAAAATAGATTTAATTAAAGAAAAAAATGGGTTTAGAAATAGAGTTAAAATTGAGGTCAGGAAATTATTATTGAGTCAATATAGTTAAAAAAAATTAAAACTAAAAATGAAAGACATGTCAACTGAAGTGTTGTTAATATATCAAATGTTTTAAATGATTTTGTAAAGTGTACTTCATTTTCATTTACTATTTTATGATTTTCTTAACATTTAGGCTGAATCATTATATTGGCTTTTGATAGCCCAGGGGGATAGATTCTTCTCTGATTCTGGACCAATGTTATATGGGAATGAGCTCTACACACAAGACAGGCACCAAGAACCCGAGTTTACCTTCCTCCCTCCCAGCTGCTCAGATACACTCAGAGTGTGAGGCCGCGTCCGTAGCTGTGTCCTGCACTCTGACAGGTACCTTCTGCCATCACAGTGCAGAGGAAGAACATCTTTGGACAGTCCCCTTAAGGCCCAATGCGACAACTGTGATGAAAGACAATGGGCAGCTGGAGTAGTAGAAAAGCTGCACCTTTCAGCTGAGGGAAACCCAAGTTTAGGTTCTGGCTCTCTGTCTCCAGACTAAGTGACATAAGTCTCTCTGAGCCCGCTTGTGAACTGCAAATCTGTATGATGACACTTTCCCATTCATCTCAGACCAAAGTATATGACACACATGCAAAAAGGACAAAGTTTCTGGGGCATGGGAATGAATTCACTCAATAATACTTGATTTTTCTTTTTGCCAATTTTTAGTCAATGAAAACCGAAAGGCATTCTGAAATGCCAATACATAATCCTTATTCTGACTCACTGTTCAAAACATTTTGAGGGCTGAGGAGATAGCTCAATAAAGTGGTTGTACTACACACAGGAGGACCTGTGTTCAATCTCACACAGCCACATAAAAATGCAGAGCATACTTAAATATGCTTATAATCCTAGCATGAGGAGGTAGACACAGGAGGATACTTTGGGCTTACAGGCCAGCTATTCTCACCTAATGGGTGAATCCCAAGCCAATGAGAGACTGCATCTCAGAAAAAGATCGACTATGTTCCTGAGAAACAGCACCCAAGGCCTCGGAATGCACTCATGCACGTGTTTCCTGTAGCAGACAGCTTCAGGGTCACTGAGATGAACTTCTAGACCAGGCACAGTTATGGAGGAAGGGATTGATTGAAGCTTACAGGTCCAGGGGAAGTTCCATAATGACAGAAGAAGCTGGCCTGCCTTCACAGGTCCAAGCAGAGAGAGAACAAAGCCACAAGCCAAAAACCATACAGCACAGCACACCTCAGGAACTCCAGCTAGGCACACATTGCATATCTTTAGATTGAAATCGCAAACCCAACCCGCCACCACACTTTAAGATCCATCCAGTGACACCACCTCCAGCCAGGTGGCTGCAAATGCAGACTACAAACTAATAAAACACTGAATATATTGGGGGCCATCTATTCAAACTACCACATACCCCAAGATCCCCACACATGTGTATCTGTACACATACAAGCTTGCATGTAAGAATTCACACATGAAAAATGTTGAGAGTAAGAAAAAGTGTTTTATCTACTTCCATGTTAATTAAAACATCAGACTTTTACCTAATAAACCTAATTTTACCTAATAAGCTGGGGCAAAACAAGAACTATTTCATTAATTTATGTTATTATTTCTTCATGAGACACATTCCTTGTATCACACTCTCTTCCCTGGCACTCATACCAGTGTGACCCTGTATGCCCAATAGCATCATTCCAGTGTGTTTATCCACTCAACTTATTTCTTCTTTCCTTTACTTCTCTTGGACTCTCTCCAAAGCTAGTAAGTATTCACTCCAACTCCAATTATGCCAACCTCTCTGCTGAGCCTCCCTGGGCCCAATGGGGCTGCTTTCCTATTTCTGAACTTCTAGACTGTATTTGCTGATCTCTTTGTCATCTTCTGAGCCTACATTCAAGTTCCATTCGCTCCCTTACCTCCTGAGCACTCAGGCACCCAGACGGATAAACAGTGCCTCCTCTGCTTTCCCCAGATGCATTTGCCCCCACAAGCCTGTACTCCTGTGAATTAATGTCCTTATCCTCCCAACTTACCAACATCTGCATCACTTTAAGAGACATCTCAGATAAAAGGAGAACTAGCCAGCCTGTACTAAGTGGATCACTCCTGTAAGCTTCTACTCATGGGTGAAATAATTTGGATTTTAATAGAAGCACCTATTACCACCAAGCTAAAGATGCAGTTTAGGGCATGGGATTCAGGGGGTGGGGCGGGTATCATTGGGGATATTGCTTTTCTGAAAAATTGCCTTCTCCAATCTTATATTAGTAAACATTTCCAATTTTAAAGAGTAAATGGGAAACCTTGTGTTCCAGGCCCATTTGCCCTCCAAGTACTAGGACTCTCTCCAGCATTCCAATCTTCTCAGGCTTTTTCCAATAGCAGTTATACACAGGCAGGCAGGAAACTGTGGAGGCACTGTAAGCCATATTGCACTTGTCCCTAAGGTGACTTGGTGTCTCATGGGTTTGTGCTGTGTGTTGCCTATCCTCATGTTTCATGATTTGCATGAAGGACACATAGAATTCAGAAAAGGTGCTATAATCACAGTGACAGCTTATTACAGAAAACGGAGTGAAAAGTAAACATCAGAAAAGGAAAAAGGCACAGAGGGCAGAGTCCGAAAGAAAATGAGCATGAGCTTCTGGGTAATACTTTTCCCAGTGAAGTTCCAGAGAAAGCACTTGATTGTCAGCAGTGATGTTTGACTACATGTGGGAAGTACTGCCAATCCTGGAAACACACCCAGGTATTGGAGGCTGGGGTGATTATTGGAGGTCAGCCACGTGGGAATAGAGTACCCATATACCTGATCTTGGCCTCCAAAACCTCCCAAACATCAAATGGATGTAGCATGACCCAGAGCCTCATACCAACAAACATGTTCACCATAATCACATCGTCAGTGTAAACCTCACATGGCCCAACACTCCAAGAACACAAAAGTATCCTTTTAAGAGAAGACCTCTCTCCCACAAGCTAATCAAGGGCCAGTCCTTCCTTTGGAATATGCAGGACATGAGCACCCTAAAGCTACTAACCTAACCCTTTACTGCATCATGTTGTAATAATCAAACAATGTGCAGCCAGAAGAAACTAACTTTCCACATGCCTATTTCATGATCCGTGTTGTGGTGACGAGATTTTGCTAGGAGCAGTGAGCCCTGTGAATTTATCCAGTTTTCAAATGGACACATAAAATGTGAACATAAATTTGGAAGTAGGAAATCTGAAACATAGGCCAATTCCCATCACATTACCTATCACCAACAGGGAGAAAATCTCCCTTCAGAGTGCAGCCCCACAGCTCAGAGCCACAGAGAAAAAGCAGCAGTCCCTCACTGGTGCTGTAAAATGGTTAGGATGAATATTTTCCCATCTAAGGAAACATTTTGAGTCAAAAGGTAGCATACTTTAGAATAAATGGTTTCCATCAATGGACTTGAAAAGCAATGATAGATGGATAGTTTTGAACCACTGTAATGCCCATCCCTATATGGAGGCAGCCTTGAGAAAGAAAGTCAAATTCCTTTCTAAGCTAATATAACTAATGTAGTTGTAATATGTAATAAATCTAACTAATATAGTAATAATATACTAATATACATCTTATGTGGAGGAATTGAGTATACTCAGAATTTGATATCTAAGGGAGGTCTGTGAACCAATTCCCCATGGATACCAAGAGAAAATCCCTCATGCAAACTTGTGAAAGATTATATTCTACTGACAAGAAGACCCAGGGTTTTTTGGCACGGTAGCTATGGGAGTCATCTCTGAAACCTGAATTGGAATTCTCACTCCTTCCCTTACTAGCTACACAATTGTAAGCAAATTGTTCCATCTCTCCAAGCCTGTAAAATGGGAACAATTCCTATTTCAAAGGTTTAATTTTAACAATCAAAGGAGATAATATACATAAGATACTTGTGGTACTGGCTTGGAATAAGTTATAAGTGACTTAGACATTATTGAATGATTACTGTGATGACGAATCATCACAAACAGGCTCTAACACCAACTTATGAGGTTTGAATCCTGGCTTTCTCAGCACTAATGTGGAGACACTGTATTTTTTTAATCATTTCCTTTTAGTAAAGAAAAGTGCTGCTGAAACATCTCTGTCACACCCTCCAAGGCTCAGGGCCCATTGCGGAAGAGGGGGAGGATAGAATGGAAGAGCCAAAGGAAGGGTACGACTACTTACAATGCAACTGTCCAGACAGAAATTGGCCTTGATATCCATGACCTTGAAGTGCCTAGCAATACCTTTGCAAGACCCTCATAATAAAAGAAAAAGATGATGACATCAAATTAAAAGAGAGACTAATAGAGAGAGGGAGGGGATATGATGGAGATTGGAGTTCTAAAGGGGAATGGGGGAGGGGAGGAAATATTATGCATTTTTTTGTAAGTATAGAAGTTGTCAATAAAAAAATTATTTAAAAAAGAAAGAAAGAAAAGTGCTGATAAAAATGCAATGTATGTAGCCGGGTGTGGTGGCGCACGCCTTTAATCCCAGCACTCGGGAGGCAGAGGTAGGAGGATCACCGTGAGTTCGAGGCCACCCTGAGAATACAGAGTGAACTCCAGGTTAGCCTGAACTAGAGTGAGACTCTACCTTGAAAAACCAAAAAATAACAAAAACAAAAACAAAAACAAAACAAAACAAATGCAATGTATGTAAAGGACATGGGCAGGATTTGGCATATAGTTAGTGCTCAGTATCTGTTGTTACTACTGGTTATATGTCACCAAGTCTCAACCTGCTAAAAGTTCACTATCTGCCAGCTAAACCAAATTAGTATAGCAAAATGGAAAAGAATGGGGGCACTAGAGTGAGATAAGCAGAGGCTTAAACTCCAGTCATGTAACTGCTTAGCAGAGTAGACATGTACCAGTTCATTTTCATGAGCCTCAGTTTCATCATCTACAAAATGGATTATATCTATCTTAAATTTATCAGAATCATTTTTAGGCTTTAGCAGTTGCCACCATCACCACCATTATTCTGACTTCTGCATGTCACAGATATGAGTAAAATGGCTTATGTTCAATCTTGAAATTATATAGTTCTAATAAAAGTGCATCTTATTTTAAGTTACAAAGTAATATTAATTCCTTTAATGAACAAATGTTCACTAAATGAACATTTAAATGACTTTTTTATACCAAGAATTGTGATAGGCACCAAAGGTTGAATTTGAACCATTTCTTCCTTCAAGAAACTCATATTTATGCTACAAAGCACCAGATAATAGAAACAAATGGCTGTAAATATGTGGAAGTTGCAGTGATAGATACTATACAGAATAATAAGGATTCAAAATAGACAAGTCCCTTGAGTCAGAGATGAATAGAATGCAAGATGCAGTATCACCTACCCCCTCTTTCTAATTCCATCAAGACATAATCAATGCATAGCAAACAGTGAATTAATCAACTAATTGCAGAAATCCACATCATAATTTCCTCCTTTGGCCTGGATTCTAGGATTAACTCTGCCAACTTTCCAGCCATATACATATGCCCCTCTGCAAATCAATATTCTTCCTGGAGGTCAGTTTTCATACCTCATAAGTAGCTTTATCTAGGACTTCTGCTTATTTTAAGAGTTACTGAGAATTTCAAATGAGTTCATATATTTGAAGTTGCAATGAAAGCCCTCCAGTAAAAAAATATGAGGATTTTATGAGATTTTTATCCCCCAAGACAACCACAGGGCATTATTTTTTACAAAATGCTATGAATATTATGTAAAAATAGGCAAGTTAGAAGAATTTCCTAAGGAAAAGAAAGAAGAGCTGACCAGCCCCAAAGAGGAGTGACTACTTTCAATTTCCATCCCATCAACGCTGGGATGAGTGAACACACTCAAATATGCATGCCTCAGAAGGTCCCCCATACTTGCCATTGAACTTGATTCTCTGTTTACAGCCTTCTCAAGTCTGGTAAATGAAAGTGACTGACATAAGTGTCCTTATGGCAAAATCACCTATTAGTTCTACTGGAAAGAATTTCTCTCCTACCTGTATAAACCACCACACAAAATAAGTGGAGATAAGTGCTAAGAGACAATATCTGATATTGAACTACTGAGCTCTAGTCGCCTCTAGCTCAATGAAGCTGATGTTAATACCAGGCTTAACATAGAGAACACTCCAAAACTCTGTTTCGTGAACAAGTCCTTTGTGGCTGATCAGCATTTCATTGTTTTTAAGAACTCAAATCAGGGATGGAGAGATGGTTTAGCAGCTAGGGTGCTTACCTGCAAAGCCTAAAGACCCAGGTTCAATTCCCCAGTACCCACATAAGCCTGATGAACAAGGTGGCATATACATCTGGAGTTCATTTGTAGTGGATAGAGGCCCTGGAGCACCCATTCTCTGTCTCTTTCAATCTTCCTCTTCTCTCTCTTTGAAATAAATAATAAATAAATAAATAAATAAATAAATAAATACATAAAATATTTTAAAAGAATAATGAATAAATTTAAAAAGAACTCAAAACAAAACAGATTACAGGGTTTCAATTTACTCTGGACTGTAAGTTATGATTTTAAGGAAACATAGCTATGGGAGAGTAAACCTGCTTAGTGAATGAATAAAAGGCCTTTAAAGCAGACAAGATAGGAAGGACAAGGACACGGGAGTACTGGTGACATAAGCACAAGGGGAGCAGAGGTGGGACTGACCAGGGTGCCTGCTTTCTTCTACAGACGGAGGCAGCTCTGATGTATGACGCTGTGTACATGGTAGCCATTGCCTCTCACCGCGCCTCGCAGCTGACCGTCAGCTCCTTACAGTGCCATCGACACAAGCCATGGCGCCTTGGACCCAGATTTATGAACCTGATCAAAGAGGCAAGTGTTGCTCCCTCATCCATCAGCTCACTGCTGCTTGACTTGTCCATTTGGTGTGGTCCATTCCATGTGGCTCTGGTTGCATGATGACTTTGTAACAGGAGAGAGGCCGATGTCAATCAGTCTCCCCAGAGCTCAATGTCAAAAGTTATCCTTGAACTACAGAGGATTTTCTAATATGATGCCTAGAAGCTCAGATAAGGCCCCCAATCCTAACACTAAGTGCACTTCATTTCAGCCATGACCCTACTTACACTTGGTCTCCCACATGAAAGAGCTCATGGGTCCTGGTTCCAAGATGCAGTGAAGTAGGTTAGTCCACCACTAAACAGTGCCTGAGTCTCCACCTTGGTTCCATCTTGGTCTGCATGGACTCCTTCAACTTGGGCTATGCAGAACTGTACAAAGGGCCTAATTATCTTAAACATAATGATTTTGCATTTTGACAATGGATGAAAAAAGTGCAGTTCCAAAAACAAGTGTAGTTCCATTCAAAAGCCTCCTCTGAAGGATCTCCGAAAGTCCATGACATTCGGGGGGGGGGGGGCAGTTCACCCCTGGCATGGTGGAAGCCTGGACTATGCTGTCCTTGACCACTTTCTGAAGCAGTTTGAATTCCTTTCTTAAGACAGCTTGAAGGTCCCAAGACCTACTATAGACATGTATCCTTGGGTTATTTTTGACAATAGGCACTTCTGTGTATTTATGTATTGGCAATATAAAATAAGAATCCTGGAGCAGCCAGGCCTGACTGAAAGTGAACCATATTCTGAGGCACACTCTAGAATTTTCTCTGTGGGAGGCAGAGGTTTGCCCTCATGTAACAAGTATCTTATCCTCTCTGCATACTGCCTGGAGAGTGAGACAAGTCTCCAAATGAGAAGAATGGATGGGAACACAGGAAAGAGAAGAATCTCTACCTTGTCCTATGGAAAGATACCTGCTTTGGGCTCTATTCCTGCTGTTCTCTTTAGCATAGACAGACATTCTCTCTTGTTATTCAGTATGCTTCCCCACTACAGGCTGACTCTAGTCTTTATCAGTAAGGACCAGACCAAGAGCACATAGAAAGAGGAAGACCTCAAGCTCCAGGGGGTAAGCTGCTTGGGTACTAGAGTGATTTAAAGAAACACTCACTCTCAGCTGCAAACTCTGTACTTTCATGAGAATAAGGAGGCGGACTTCCTTAAATTTTGAGCCTGTCTTCATCAGTGTCCTGACAGTGGATACCTGAGTCAAACCTCAGCTCCATTAGGGCTTATGAGTAATCCACCAGGCTAGGTTACTTAACCTGCATGTGTCTTAAATTTCTCATCTGTAAAATGGGAATAGCATGACTTACCTTATAACATTATTATATGGATAAAGAAAGAGTAAAACTTCCAGTTGTTGTCTTTAGGACTTGTAAAGAATAGTGCAAGGGTCTACCATGAATTTGAAATACTGATTCTTCCTTAGTACGGGAATGCATGCAAGTAACAGCTTCATTCAATTTACTTGGTGCCAGGAACTCAAAACTAGTAACAACAACGAAGAAATCACATCTAGGCATGAAATGAAATGCCTTCTCTGACAGCTACATAAATCTGACATACTGTGTCAAATAGAAAAACATCACATGGCCTCCTTCTCCCCACAGTGATCATTGTCATGTCCTGAATTGCCATTCTGATTACTTGATCTTTAACAAGAAAACAGCTGGTTCCTGTTTATCTCAGACCAGTGCAAGGAGAGGCAGAGTCTATCTAAAAGCTTGAGATTGCTCAGAGCACTCCGTGCACCTTTCTTGCTTGTATTTCAGTTGCACAACAAGGTGAAATTGCCAAGCCACATTTATTTTGGCATGTTTAACAAAATAATGAGTCCAAGATGAGGGATTGTACTGAAAACATTTTATAGTCATTTACTGCCTCATCTTGGGATCTGAATTTGGGGGTGGGAGGAAGGATGTGGGGGAGACTACAGAAATCTTTGTCACTGTTGTTTCCATACTCTCCTCTGTCTCCTGAGTCAACATGCCATATGCAACTCTTGGCAGGGTGCAGAAACTTGCAGAGAGGATGACATGGGGGAAGGGTAACTAGGACTAATGCCCCTGCTTGTTGGAAAACTAGCAGGGAGGGAATTCTGAGATGACATAAACAGACAAAAGGAAAATACAGGCATTCTTTTAGCTGAGAACTTGTGTCAGGAAAATAGAGTCTTTGAAAGGGAAATAGAAAGATGGACATATAAAAGGAGATAATAGAACCCGGAAGACTTGATACCTTCCCAATCCTGGCTACTTGCAACCCCTGGGCATGCATGGATAAATACCCAAGGGCAAGAGAGGAGGATGCTATGTGAATGATCTATAACGAGCCATGAAGCTTGGGAAATTAGGTCTTTTCCAGCGTACTAGCTCACTCCCGTTTTCATGAATGCCTTTCTCTTTCTTGATAAGCTGACCCAAGGACCTGGAAACTTCAGTGGGTAGCAAGTGCTGTCCAAACTCAGCCCCCTTCTCTTGGTATCAGTGACTCAGTGAAACTTTGCAAAGATTGGGTTTTGTTACAAAACATGAAATAAGACCCTCAATCCGAGGCCTCCCCCCTGGTCATGTCTTTGAGTCATTTTCACTTTCTAAAGGTGTTCCAAAACCAGAATGAGAAATAATGCCAGTCAGCACATTGAATTTATGGGGTGAAAACTGTCACAGGAGATAAACTTCCAGGGCAATCCATCCACCCCTGACACCTTCACTGTGTTCAGATTCAAGAAGCCTCTCACAGGTGTATCTCAGGTTGACTGCCAGTCAGTGACGAAAGCTGACAGTAAAGATCAGAGGAGTAAAGGACCATTTGGAACATGAAGCCCTGTGTATCAGAATTAGCTTTCTGGGAATTTGCTAAGCCAGAGCATATTAGATTCTAAGTTTCCACTCAGCAAGAATCATTGGAACTCCTTTGTGTAAAGTAATATTTTTGTGGTCATGAATATTGAACACAGTGTCTCACACATGCTAGACAAGTGCACTCTACCAATGAGCTACATTGCCAGACTCCAGTGTAATATTAACTTGCTATCACAAAAATAGATGTGGCCTGTACCATCTAGTAATATAAGCTTTATCTGAAGCAATCTGTGACACAGGATGAAAGCTGTACCCTTGAGCCGGAGAGAAGAGATATCTGGTATCTTGGTCCTGAACCTCTCTGTCATCTTTGTTATCTTCTTTCCTGACTACAGTCCTTATTGAGCCTGCTGTGGTTGCCTGAGCATGCCATCTTACCCTTCTGAATGTCAAGGCCTCTGGTTGAATTGCTATTCTCCTCGAGGTCATTGTTTACATCTCAATGCAAGCACCAGCTCCACTCTGCTCACCCTGACTTACGTCTGTGGACCCCTTACCTCTATCCATTAATTATTCCGCCATACTTGTAAACACATCCTTTCCATGCTGAGCTTTTTCAACTCCAATTCCCTCACTTTTGCATGATGCTAGACACAGAATAAGTACCCAAGTGAATTAAGTTACAAATGAAGGAACAGGACACTCACTTAACACCCTCCAGCAGCACATACTTAGGACATTAATGGCACATCCAGAAATGACTCAATAGAGTCACGATCAGATATGTTCTCCAGGGCCATGCATTCGGACAGGATATGCAGCAAGGCTCTTGGGAATATATCAACCTATTTATCTCACAGGTTCTGGGAACAGAGAGCCTGAGATTTGACTGCAATTCACTATCTGTGTGAACTCAGTCATTTAGTTTATTTGGCTCTTGCTTTCTTCTATAACATGAGAAGAAAAACATCCACTCCACATATTTGTGTGGATTCCATATATGTACATACAGCCTACTAAAAGATTTGCTCAATAAAGGCTAGCTACCTACTATCAAATAGAAGGTTCTGGTAAAAATGTGCAAGAGGCAAAAAGGAATCCTCAGCAGGAAGGAGGCAGTGCTCAAAAGTCACTAAGTGTAGTGGCTAGGATAGGGTAGGCACTGAATCTTCCCATTGGAAGCTTTGGTGTCATCATCATTATCGGACTGTAGGGTGATGTAGCAGCGGTTTGTAAAAACAGGGCAAGACCTAGCACCAGAAAATCAAAAGTGCCGGAGAGGTCATTCTAAATTAGGCCATCAACTACAGGGGTGCCAGGGAAGGAGGCAGCTTTTGCTAATAAACTACACATGATTATTCACAAAGTGTATTAGATAATTTCTCATTACTGTGACCAAATACCGGACAAGAAGCAACCAAAGGAAGGAGGCCAGGGTTTATTTCAGTTTACACTGTGAGATTCCAGTTCAGTTTGGTGGGGAAGGCATGGTGATAGGGACTTGAGGCAGCTGGTCACATTGTGTCCACAGTGAGGAAGCAGAGAGCAATGAATATGTGGCTCAGATCACTTTATCCTTTTTATTCAGTCTGGGACCTCAGCCCATGGAATGGTGCCGATATCCTTCATAGACATGCCTAGAGATTTGTTTCCATGGCGATTCTAATTCCTGTCTAAGAGACAACCAGAGATTAAGCTTCACAAGACGAATGGAAGGGCATTGGGTAATATCAAGCAGATAAGAGTTAGCATTTTCAAGCCACCATAACATACCATGAACTGGGTAGCAGACAAGGTGGCTGTGGAGAAATGAGTGGAACCGCTGGTGGGAGCAAGCACACCATGGCTTTTATGAAGATCTAACACCACAGGTGCTGAGCTGGGAAGAGCAACACCAAGCTAGCACCACACAAGCAATCAGATAATCAGATAGTTCAGGTTAAATGCATGTGTTTTTAAATTATTTTCTATATCCCAGGCCCTCTATTAAAACCAATTTAGGACATTAATGCATTGTATCCATAAAACTAATACAACTTTGCTTGTACTATCTGGGGTGTAACAAACACTCTGAGTTCTCTAACCCTCATGCATTCAGTTTGAGTTAAGAATTGAAGGGGCATAGGGTATTCTAGGACAACTGAAGCATAAGGAGTCATGTTGGGCCAGGTGGAGAGGCCTTGTCTATAAGTGGTGAGAAATACCAAGAGACTGAAGAAGCATGGTTTGAAAATGCCCAATGAACTGAGAAATTCAAATTTGATTGAAAGTGGATAAAAGGCCACTGTGTCTTTTAAAATTGACATATATTCATCGATCCATAGAATAACATGAGAGTTTTCATGTACTTTAAGTATACACTCCCTTCTGTTGGTCCCCTCCCTTTTCGCAGTAGTCCATCTTCTACTGTCAGGTCACATATGTCTACATATACACATACATATATACATATATGTGTGTTGTGCATCTATAAAGACACAAATTCATACTGTAAAAGCACACATTTTTTTCTGAGTCTGGTTTATTTCATTTAATATTATGATCTTCATCTCTATCCATTTTCCTGTGCATGGCATGATATCATTCTTCTTTGTGGCTGAATAAAATTCCACTGTGAGCCACTGCTCCTGAATAGAGACAAATGATGTTTCAGATAGTTTGTCTTAGATTGATTGAAACAAATACACTTGCTTCCCATGTCCATAATCCAACACTAAGGAGGCTGAGGCAGGAATATAGGGCATTTAGGCCAAAAAAAAAAAAAAAAAAAAAAAAAAAAAAAAAAAAAAACCTTGTCTTAAGTAAATAAACAAAGAGATAGAAAAATAAGTAAAGAAGGAAAATATTGAAGGGGAGGAAGGAAGGGAGAGAGAGAGGAAAAGATAAACTCAGGTTACTGAGGTAAAAGAGACGGGAGGAAAAGCGATTGGTTCGGGAAGAATATAGCTGTGTGTGTGTGTGTGTGTGTGTACAGCACTAACTTCTTCCTTAGGCTTAAGTTTCTTCAGTTCCCACCATGCTGAATATTCCTGCTTGCATGGTCCACTGCTATCTCCGTACAAGAAATGTTCCAACAGAATAGCTCATCTATTAAACCTACTATTGCTAGGACCAGTTCGTGGTCAATTAACACCAATGCAACCATCAAAAAATAGATAAAACTGGGCTGGAGAAATGGCTTAGCAGTTAAGGCGATTGCCTGCAAAGCCAAAGGATCCCTGTTCAGTTCTCCAGGACCCACATAAGCCAGATGCACAAGGGGCACATGAATCTGGAGTTCATTTGCAGTAGCTAGAGCCCTGGCGTGCCCATTCTCTCTCTGTCTGCGTCTCTTCTCTCTCTCTCTCTCTCTCTCTCTCTCTCTCTCTGCTTGCAAGTAAATAAATAAAAATTTTGAAAAAAATCTTATAAATAAATAAATAAATAAATAAATAAATAAATAAAACTACATGACAGCACACACACAAAAAAATTACTTTTCATCCTACTTATTTTCAGTTGCTCATTGAAAATCTGGACACATTCCATAATTTCTTTGTTTCCTTAAGTCAGTTACAGTACTAGAATCTCTTTTTGATGAAGCCCAGCCTAAACTCAGTCATCAGAATACCTTAGTGTCCACATGAATCACAAGTCCAACTTGATTTAACCTCAAATCCATTCCTCTTGAAACTCAAACCTTCGGGAAAAGTTTATCAAACTTGAGGTCAGCAAGAGGCTTTTGGTGTCTTTCTCACTTTCGGTGCGATTGTCCTCCTTACGTCCTTGCTGGATGTACCTGATCTTGGGCTAGGTCCAAATGACCTATAATAACTTCTGGGAACCAGAGAGTGTCCCTTCAGCCACTCTGGTAACCTGATGCCTATCATTACTATTGCCTGAGTTAAAGCTCACAGTGTCCCACTCAAGGCAGCCCTCTGAGGGTTATGGAGCATTTCTCCATCTCCTCCCACACTCATTTGGCCAACTAAGTCCTGTCAACCTTCTGTCCTGGACATTCTTTAGCACCCTTCCTTGCCCATCACCCTCATCGTTTCTCCTCTGGAAAATTACCTTTGCCTCTGTTTGGCTTTGCATTTAGTCTCAGCACTTTCACAACTATATATAAAGCAACATACTTTAATTCATAGAACGTATTCTACCACATAAGATACACGCCTACCTGCAGCCTCCCAGGTTCTCCACACTGGTCTAAATTCAGTGGAGACAGATAGGATTTTCTTCCTGAAGACAGTCTACCTAATAAGAACCACTTTGTTATACTCCTCCCAACCCAGAAAGCTAGCTTCCTACTTTTCATTCAGACTGACTCTTACTCAGAACTGCTTTTCTCTAGCCAGCCTCTGCTGACTTCTATGTGGGGAGGAGTCCTCCATTAGCTCACAGCTCCTGCACATCACTATGTTAGTACTTAACATGTTCATTCAGGAGTTGCATGGCCTTTCCCTGGAACAAGAACAAAGTCGTTTACTGAACTAACACTTAAATTTTTAACTATATAAACAGCTCCTAATTGATATGTCCTAAAATAAATTTACTGCATAGGAATAAAAAATTATTTCCAAATGGCAATGTATATGGGATGTCACTGAGAGTTGTATAAAATATGAGCCAATTTCTGCCACTGTTTTGCTATGAAAAATGTAATGCAATGGTTCAATTTCTGGTGGAATGAAGATTATAAATTTAAATGTATAAACCTAATATTTAAACTTAAGCTTTGGAACAGTTGAGTCAAGGATAAAATTTTTCACGGAGGCATCCATAGTTGACTTTTTATTTGGTAAGTCAGTGTTGTTTGTTATTTTATATGAGAACTCGGTAAAAATTATGCTACGAAGGCAAAGTATTGGGAGAAACATAAGTCCTGGTCTATTTTGATCTGACTTTGGTGACTCCACTGAGCAATACTTCTCATTATTGCTTTTGATTACCAGCACAAGCTGTCCCATGGATTAGTGACAAGACATTATATCTGGCCTGAAAATGCACTCAAATGTCTACTCTTTGGAGAAAAACAACAAAACTTCCAGTCACATTTCTCATTCCACACCTCTTGAAAACCACCTGTGTTCTGACGCCTCAATTTTCGGCATTGCCAACTCATCTGCACTGTGTTGAACATAACATTCCTCCCAGCTCACATATAGTTCACGTGGACTCAAAAGAGAGCTGCATTTTCAGGTCCTTCTCTTAATTCCTTAAGCCAATCTGGCCAGAGAAAATGAACTTTCTAGTTTATAGTTTTTACCAATTATATGTGCTGTCATATAGAGCTGTCTTATTTTGTTTGTGCTTCTATAACAAAATATCGGGTACCAGGTATTTTTTTGACAGTTGAAATGTATGTTTCACAATGGAGAAGGCTGAGAAGTCAAACACCAAAACATTGACATTTGACATCTCCCTAGTGAGAGTACATGCTCACGTGGTATAAGAGTAGAAGGGCAGGGGCTGGAGAGATAACCTAGTGGTTAAGGCACTTGCTTGTGAAGCCTAAGAACTTGTGTTCAACTCTCCAGATCCCATGTAAGCCAGATGCAGTGACAAAAGCACACAAGGTTGCACTTGTACACAAGGTGGTTCATGCGTCTGGAGTTCGTTTGCAGGGGCTGGAGGCTCTGGCACATCTCTCTCCCTGTATGTCTCTCTCAATCTTTCTTTCTTTCTCTCTCTCTCTCTCTCTCTCTCTCTCTCTCTCTCTCTCTCTCTCTCTTACACACACACACACACATACACACACACATTTAAACAAAAGACAGCTGTTGGGCTTGTACCCCCCCCAAAAAAAAGAGTGGAAGGGCAAAAGGGGTCAGGTTAGTCGATTCCAGACCTTTCATAAGGACATTCAACATCTCTATATCAGCTATTTTTTTTTCTTGTTATTGGTGCAAAATGCCTGACAAAAAAATCAGGTTAGAGGAAGAAGGGCTCATTCTGGCTTCAGTTTGAGGTCATAGTTGATCATGGCAAGGAATCAAGGAGTCAGGAGCTAGAAGAAGAGCTAGTGCATCCAGTCCACAGTGGGAAAGCAGAGGATAAGAAACGCTGGTGCTCAGCCAGTCTCTCGTGTTCATATACTCCAAGGATCCAGCAGGTAGAATGGTGCTGTCCACATCAATTAACATAATCAAGGTCACCCCTCATAGACATCCCAAGAAATTCATCTCCTAGGAGATTCTAGCTCCTGTCAAGTTAATTAGAAATATAAACCATCTGTGGTCCTAAAGGCCACGTGTCTTAATTCCGTTGCAATGGGGATTAAGTGTTAAAGTGAATTTTAAAAGGGACACTAGCAAGAAAACCACAGCAATAACTCAGGCATTCAGTTACTTGTCCATAAAACTTTCACTCAGGGTCCAAGTGAATAGTCACCCATCAGACATGCTGAGATGGTATCAGCACAGGATGGCTGATGTTGCCAAACTCATGTGAAGGGGATTATAAAGCACATGGGGCACTAAGGCTCATCTCAGAATGTCACCTACTGCAACTAGATCATATTGAACAACTCCACCAAGCAACCTTACTGCTTTCCAGTTCTTGTAGCTTGCTCATTTCCTCATCTACCCATGACACTTTTCTTTTACTTCCTAGAGAGCCCAGCTTTGGGTTCACTCTGTTCATATCCCATTCTATACACCTGCCCTCGGGTCCTCTTTCCTTCTGCAGTAACCTAAATCCCATGGCCCATCATCCAGATCATCCATTCTTTCATCAGTACCTTTACTCCTTCTTGACCACACCTGCCTAAGAACATCCCAATGTGAGATCACTTCCATCACAGTCTGCCTTCCTTTCCCCCATGCATAAGGGAAAACAGATAAGCATACGGTTTATCCCCAATGCAGTCTTCCCCCTTGGAAAATCCATGATGCCCAACAGGTTCTCAGGGCACCTCTACATCCTACTTTTCTATATCTACTATCTCTTCCATCCTCATTGGCAATTCTCCTACATTGTCATCACTTTCGCCAAGCCTCAGTTCAGCAGCCACTACCTTCACTCTTAGTTATTTTTCTAAATGAGAAAACTGAATTTCTCAGGAGTGAACACCTTCAATTTCTAAGAATGAGTCAACTCCTGGCCCTCATGCCCTTTGTGCAGACTAACAGGGTGAGGTCTGATGCCTTTTCCTCAGCTTCCTGGTCTGATACTTCTTTGGTCCTTCGTTAGCAAACATATCTATCCTGCAGATTCTTCTTCTGAGGACATAAGAAAAAACTTAACAGCTATCTTCAGGTATCACACTTTCCAGAAATATTTCTGAAACAATGCTTCCTACCATAATACATATTTATCCTTCCCTTGGTCCTCATAAAATATTGTGCAGGATGGGGAGATGGTTCAGCAGTTTAAGGCAATTCCTTACAAGTCCTGTCAATCTGGGTGGGTTTGATTCCCCAGTATCCACATAAAGCCAGATGCACAAAATGGTGCATACATCTGGCATTTGCTTGCAGTGGCAAGAGGCTCTGGCACATCTATAGTCTGTGTCCCTTCTCTTTCCCTCACAAATGAAGAAAAATATATTTTTAAGTATTATGCAAACCTTGTGTCAATTTACTATGAAATCATTGTTATGCTTCTATTGTCCCAACATACAGTGAATTTCTTGGAAATAAATCTTGTCTTGTTTATTTTACTGTCCCAGTGCCTAGCTCTCTTCCTGCATACAGTAGGTGTGAAGTAGCAATGAAATAAGTCAATATTTTTTAAATATGAAGCTAATGGATACAGGCTTAAATAGGGTAAGATATGAATAAATTATTCTGATGTAGGATCCATCTGTTCATGTTCCTTTATCAATACTAGATTGGTAATCTACAATAAAAAGCCTCTATACTGGAAAGGCAATTTTCTGGTTAATAGGATCCACATAATTTTAGTCATTCAAGAGGGAATGATATGATCTGCATTTTATTGATCCCATCATCTAGATAACTAGACAAATGCTGTATCTTCATCCACTTCACCCATCTGAATGTCTCAGATCTGGGATCCTGCTCATTTAGGCAATTTGTATATACAAGAGCCAATTCATTTTGTTTTGGAGAGCAAGCTACCACCAGTAACCAGAGCCAATGGAAACTAGTTTATGCAAAAGAAAATCCAGGTGCATATTCAAAGATAAATCCTCGGAAAATAAAAACCAATTTACCCAGATTGTGTGCCATAGATACAGTTAAAGTCAGCAGATTTAGAGTTGAAAATCAAATATTGGCAAGAAAAGCCATTATATTTTTAAATTATGCACTGATCCATGCAAGCTGTTATTGCAAGATAATGGGTTATAAACAACACACATAATAGTTAAAATAATTATATATTGAACAGATGAGAATATGATAAATGCATCATTCCAGCTCCTGAAATAGCTGACATCCTAGGAAGCTATGTGGTCTAAAGGTTATGTTTATCATCCCTTCTTTCCCCTCATGTTTATTTTCATCACCATTATTATGCATACTTCAGATTTGTTTTCAAATGGCTTTTCTGAGATCTGACATGAAATTGTGGGTGACTGGTCTTAGATTACACTGCTTAGAAGGAAGATAAATTGCAGATACTTATCATTGTGTCAGACTCTGGGGACCTGAGTAAGACACTAACTGTACAGTTAGTCCATCAGGGATGTGTGTATACAATGGATACAGAGTGAGCCTTCCTCAATTAAAAACAAATTAAATGACACCAAAATGAATGACACTGTTAAATCTTCTATTTGGGAGTCAGAGCCAAGTATAGACACATTTGTGAAATCCACAGGTCTTCTTTATTCTTTTTTCCCTGCTCCATATTCCCCAAGGGTACCTGGACCTCTTGATCTTTTAGTAATTCCTATTAAAATGTTAGCAGTATAGAAGCTTGTTAACTGAAGGGAGTGACTATTTTACTCTTTGAGTCAACCCTTGTCAGTGAATTCATTCATAGGCCAGTAGGGATTTTGGTATCTTGGAAGTTCTTCAAAAGTCCAAGACAAATCTCCTTAGAGTTTGGTTGAGGTGTAACAGTTGATGGGTAGAAGCAACAATCGCTATCCTCCATCCCTACTGCATGCAGTCTGGCCTTGAGCTCACATGACCACCTCTTTGAACTGCAGGAATGCAGGGCTCTTGTACACATCATCCCAGGAGAGGAAAGACGCCAGAGGAATGGGCTAGTGGCAGGCATTTTATTTTCCTTCATTTTAACCTTGTGGCTTGTTTTAAGGTTGAGGTCCAATAGGGAGCAGACCCAAATTCCCAGGTCCTGCTACTCTCCATCTCTTTTACCTCACGCTGCCTAGAAGGGTGTCACTTTTCAAAGTGCTACTATGTCCAATTCAACCATCCATGCATATATTGAAAACCTATGAAGGTCAGGTGATAAAATTCAAAGATAAGTAAAATACTTCTTGCCAGGGAGAAATAAGTAATTGAAGAAAATATGTCTGACATGAATAGCTAACTTAGGTAATGACACATAATTATTACACATAAACAGAAATTTGGTATCTCATTTGTTAATATAATAGTCAACATAGTTAATGTAAAACCTAAGGAAGCGTGAGTGAGTGCTGACATGTAGCCTCCTATGAAAACACAGAGGATTTATTTCAACTATGATTTCACTCTTAACATACTGGTGTTGGAGAAACAACTCAGCCAGTAAAATCACCTGGCTCACGAGCAGGAGAATCTGAGTTCAGATGCTCAGTGCCCATGTAGAACCTTAGGCACAGCACCACATGCCTATACTCCCAGCATTGGAAGGCAGAGGCAGGAGGATCACTAGGACCAGCTAGCAACCTCGTCTGACTGAATCACAGAGCTCAGGTGTAGTTTAAGATCCTGTCTCAAAAATGTAAGGTGAGGGCTGGAAGGCCAACATCAAGGTGCTGATGGTTGAGTAAGGGTTTACTTTCTGCATCCTCACATGGTATAAGAGTACAAGGGCTCCAGCCCTTTCATTGGGGCTCTATTCATCTTCCAGTGTCACATACCTTAATACTGTTACAAGGGGAATTACGTTTCAAGTAAGTAAACCAGAGAAATGGGGAAATAAATACTCAGATACCTGCCCTTGAAATACTCACTGATTGTGATGGAGACAATCATACATCAACCTCTAACCTCCACACACATGTGCATGTGCCCCATACACACACACACACACACACACACGCAAACACATACATCCATACACCATCCATCAATATATATGCAAGTAAAGATATTTCAACCACTTAACTCCTAGTTTTTTTTTTTCTCCCTTGAATTTGAGCCACATGCTGGAAATACATCCTCTTGTGACCATAATGCTACTAGGGTGTATTTCAATATATAATCTTTGTTTTTAAATCTATATTGTGAGGCTGGGGAATGGCTCAGTGCTCATTCTCAACCACTCTGGGCTCACAAAGGGAGACTCTGCTAAAGATGCTACTGAAAACACGCTGCTGACTCATTTACCACAACTGATTGTCTGCTGAGTTCCCAGACTAGAAACAATGTGCTCACCAAGGCATAACAATGATGTTGCAAAATGCTCATGTCAATCAATAAAATTATGACTGAAGTATAAGAATCAATTAGAAAAAAAAAAACTAGAGCAAGAATGTTCAAACAGTGTCCTACTAATGAAAATCCTGTTTGGAATTACAAATAAAAAGAGGTGAGGCTTTCCAACTGTGTTCAGGCCTTTTGGGTATCGACAACAACTACCCTGCAATTAGCTTAACACTGTCAAGGTTCAAAGCACGAAGGTGATGAAAATAAAACTTCAGTTCAGAATTTTTAGCACTATTTTATTGTGTTAGATTTACGTGTTGGCCACAGAAAGTCAATTGACTTCTATAATCCAGGAGCAGGTTAGTAGTATGTGTCGGTACAGATGTGTGGTAACTTCTTGTAAGCAACTTCATAATAATTTGTTATGTGATCCTAGGAAAATCACATCAATAGGTTGTCTCAGTCATCTCAAATTTTATGACTTTTTGATATTACAATAAATGTTCTAAATATCAAAAAAGATACCCCAAGCCCCAGGTACCTTCCTCTGTATCTCCTGCCTGATCACAGGAATTCCTGCAGGGAGGTGTGGAGTGACTGGAATAAGTCTGTGTGAATGCAATGAGCAGAGTAATCCAGTTGCTCTACGTTCCACAGTAATGAGAACTGCTCTCATTGCTCAGCTCACAGATTGTGGTACCAGCATACGAAGTTCTTCTCTACGAACAAGGCAGTTTCCTGTGCTTGCCTTGTAGGGAGGAAACAAAAGTGGCTGTGTCTCCAACCAGCAAGGGGCACATAAACCAGAAGCGGAGGACCACTCAGTGATTTCATGAGGGTCTAAGATGCAGGCTTGACAGTTTTCTTTAAGGACATTCAGCTAATCACACTGACTGTTCTTTGTTTACCCCAAGACTGTTAAATCAAACTTACCAGGAATAGAACATACCAAAGGCATGAAATTTAAAGGGAATATGAAGAGAAAGAAGGGGCAGGATCCAAGGTCCCCATCCTGACCGAAATCCGTGGTGACTGGTGGATGGGTCATGATATGAGCTAAGGAGTCTTCATGGTACCCAGTGGCAAGCAGACTTTACCATCTAAGAAGAAAACGGGCTTATCTTTCCATGAGCCAACACCTAGCTTTTCCACAGGAGCCAAGTACTCATCAGGAAAGGGAAAGCCGTGCCAAAGCAGAAGGCTGAGTAACAGAGAGCAGCTCTGTGAGTTACTGTGAGTTACAGGTCTTTGAAAGCAGGAAAAAAAAAAAAAAAAAACACTTACTATCCAAGAAGAATAAGTCATTCCACACAGTGTTTTCAGTGCTACACTGATTTTCCTAGGACTACAGTAAAAACGCAACAAACCAACAAATGAGATGGCTCATACTATCTTAGTGTATTGTCTCATGAAGTGACATCAAAGTGGTAGGAGGAATGGTTTTGCCTGAGGCTTATCAAGGGAAATCTGTTCTAGCGCTCTTCTGCAGTTTGTGTCAGGAATGCCCTCCAACAGCCCACAGGTTAAAGCTTGGCCCCATTACAGTTATTGGAAGGTAGTGGGACTGTTATGATTTGGACCTTAGTGGTCAATGGGACTGTGACTTGAAGAGGATGGTGAGGTTCCACCTCTTGTACTTCCTCCATGGTCGGGTTTCACTTACTACCCATGAGGGTTTGCTACCCCTATCATTCCTGCCATGAGGAACCACCTCCACCAGAGGCTAAAAGCAATGGCTCCACCTGATCATGTACTTAAGTCTCTAAAACTGTGAGACAAACCAACCTCTCCTCCTTACTAATTATCTCAGGCATTTTGTCATAGTAGCAGAAAGATGACTAACATATGGTCATTTCCTGGCAATAGGCATTCTTCTGCTAGCTAGGTGTTTCTCTCTCTCTCTCTCTCTCTCTCTCTCTCTCTCTCTCTCTCTCTGATAGTCAGAGGCATTATCCATTGTGCCACTGGCCAGTGCCACCCCCCTTAAAAATTTTAGAAAGATATTATTCATATTGGATTAAAGGCCATGCTAATGCCTTCATCTTAATCATCTCTATAAAAACTTTTGCTTTGCATATAGTCCCATGCTAGGATGCTAGGAAATAGGGCTTCAATATATGCAATTGAGGAGAACATAGCAAGAGCTTCATGTAGATTCGCTTGCTTGATCCTTTCAAATAACAGCTCTATGACTCTCACCTCCATCCATGAGGAAGCTGAGGACTACTGGAATTGAGTAATTGGCATCAGGTTACAACCAAGAACACACCCCAGCTGCAACTCTTATGGTACCAATGCTTTCAACCTCTGCTCAACTGCCTCTCCAGTCTCCAATGCCAAAATATTTGAATGGCTAAATTCTAATTCTACATTTGATTATATTTCATTATTTATTCATGTACTTTTACTTATTTAGAAATATTTTAACACTCTTGTGGAATTTAAACTATTCCAAAAATTCCCTCAGAGTCCTCACAGCAGCCTGTAATCCCAAGTCTCCCTCTTCCCACAGATGATGTAATCAAGGGCTTTCCTCCCACAGGTTTCTCCCTGGCCAGTGAACTCAGGCTTCTTTGATGCAAAATATGACTGTTAACTGCACATCCTGCCATTCTAAATCACACAGAATATTCAAAGAGTTGCAAAGGTTTTTTAAAATATATGTTTTCTTTATTAATTATGTACATACTCAATGTGTAAACAGCACATGTTGGCACTGTCCTTAGCCTCCTCCCTGTCCTTCCCTAAGAAGGGACTCTCCTCATTGGGGATGCCAGTTATCCCCATGGGGGTTGTGGATCATGCATTTTGGGGCTATCTATCAGTTATGGGGAAGAGGCAATGCCTCTGTGCAAATTGTCCCAACTTGTGGCACTGACAATCTTCCCCCTCTTTCACGAATTTCCCTGAGCCATGTTGGGTTTGTTTTAGGTCTACTTTTCATGACTTCTATAAAGTTTTTAATTCAACAACTTCACCTATCTGGCACAGTTTTTAGTTCCTATTAGGCATCACAGGATGGTAGGGTGTTAGAGTTCCATAGAACGTGACAGGCTTTTCAGTTTTTAGATCAGTAGTAGATCTTAAGAAAAAGGAGGTCTAATATTGTCTCTGGGCATCAGTAACCAGGTGTAAGAGAGCCTTCTTATGCCCATACAGTTTGTGTATCTTTCTTTGGATTCTATTCTAACACACTGGGTCACCTTCTTAACGTGGCACTCTCTTTGGAGTGAGTAGATTGAATCTGAACAAATGCCCATTCTATGAGAGACCTATGAGCCTCCCTCTCATCTCAGAGGACAAGACACACGGCTCTTTCTTTACGTACTTGTGAGAATGAAACTAAGTCAACTGTAAAAATGTTTAGCATATGTGACTTAGGAGTGAATTAAGAGAGTAAGTTTTTATACTATTTAGAAGGCTGTCTGAGAGGGACAAGATGATTTTGAATGGTGATGGAAGAAAAAAGAAAAGTGAGCCAGGTGTGGTGGTGCATGCCTTTAACCTCAGAATTTGGGAGGCAGAGGTAAGAGGATAATTGTGATTTTGAGACTTCATAGTGAATTCCAGGTCAGCCTGAGCTAAACGGAGTCCCTACCTTGGAAAAAAAAAAAAGCAAACTTCTGGAGCAATATCCTTGTGTAGATGGGAAGGTGGAAACTTGCTACACCCCTGCATAGGAAAGTGCCCGGATCAATCGTGCTCTCGGAGGAAAAACAGGAGAATACAAGCATAGATGCTGGCAAACAAGTCAAGGAATGGGAGGGCAGAAGCTTGCAGCTGACTTCCCAGTAAGATAAACAACCCAAGCAGAGCTTCTTATGGCAAGAAGTTGGTAGGAGAATGGGTGCCAGCCGTGTAACCTGTATTAATTAGACTGATGGACTGCCAAAATCAAACATTATAGACCAAGAAGCTTACCTTCTCACAGTACTAGAAATCCAGGATTAGGGTTCAGCAGGATTTGTTTCTTTTGATGTCTCTTTGGTTTGAAAAGTTTGCCTTCTTGCTGTGGCTTCACATGGCCTTGTAACTTTTTAAATGTATCAGTGGTATTTTCTCCTCTTTCTCTAAAGTTACATTGGATGAGGGGCCCCATTTCTAAGATCTCATTTTTCCTTCATTACCTCTTCTAAGATCTTGTTGCCAAATATCATGTCAGTACATTCTTATATTAAGGAGATCAGGACTTCAACAAAAGAACTTGGGGCAATATAATCCTATCACATTACTCATGTTCTGAAGTAGAACCATTTAGTTCAGGGAAACATATTTCATTTGTACTATTAGCCTAGATGACCCCCAAACACTCATTCATGTTAGAAATCTTCTACCTATTCCTTCTTTTTATTTATTTCATGGTAAACACAGCTCTGGATGATGTGGCTTGTAATTCATACCGAAAGCAAGCCTTCTAAGGGAGCTATTTTTTTCCTTCCTTCCAAATATCCTAACCATTTAAAAATAAATATTTTGGGCTGGAGAGAAGGTTTAGCAGTTATGGCACTTGCCAGCAAAGTCAAACGACCCAGCTTTGATTTTCCAGTAACTACATAAAGCCAATGCACAAGGTAGGACATGCATCTGGAGTTCATTTGCAGTGGATAGAGGCCCTGGCATGCCCATTCTCTCTATCTGCCTCTTTATCTCTCTCATTAATTAATTAATTAATTAATTAGCTAATTATATTATATATTATATTATGTTATAATTAGCTAAATAAATGTTCTTAACCAATAGCAAATTGAATGACACTAACATTTACCTATCAAAGTAATCTAGTCTTAAACAATGTAGTCATGACTTATGAGCTAAAAACAGGTAACAAACTTTGTGTTTAAAACTCTCCTGAGCAAGAAATTGGAAAACATTTTTCTGGATCAATATTTGTAATGAGTGCAGTCACTCCCAAGTGTTTTCAAGGACAATTCCAATAATTGCAAAGGGTTTGGCTTTAAAGAAATCATGAAGATTTGTAAATGTGATGAACTGTTGAACTAATTCTGAACCTTGACTAAATTTTCACAGTACTCAACAAGTTGGAAGTTTTTTTTTTTCTTCTTGCTACATTAGAAATGGAGCCAGAATAAAGTGTGTGTGTGTCTGGCTTCAAAAATTACACCCCTGAGACTTTAGTGGATAGCACATTGACTCTTGCATAAAGTCAAACCTGCCAACTAACTAACACACATGCTTTCTATAATTCTATTTTAATTATTTCTGGTTTGAACATTTAAAATTAATTATAGCTTGCAAAACCTCAAGTTCAGCAATTTTTATTTCTACTCTCCATAATGTTATTGGTGAAATAATTTACACCATTGTTGGAATGAGTAAGAGATTAAAAAGTGAAGAAACGAGTGAGAAAGATGAGTAAAATGAAAACACACAAAAATAAGATTTCTTTTTTGTTATTTTCTCCATTGCATGGAGAAAGGCAAAGTTAATCTTGTATCCTTCACTAACTAACAATGCTTTCTTGGCCTCACTCAGTTTCCTATCTTTAAAAAAGGAGCGAGAAAAATCACCTATTTTGAAGCCCTGTGTAGTAGTGCATGTCAGTAATTCTAGCATTCTGGGGGCAAAATGATTGTGAGTTTCAGTCCAGCCTAGGCAACATAGTAAATTTAAAGCCAGTCTGAGCAATAGTGAGAACAAAAGGGCTTTAAGCCATAATTGCATGAACCAGAATGACACATAACCCGGTCAGCAGCTGATGTGTTCATTCCCGTCTTCCTACTCCTTTATGATCTTATAGAAAGTGTTCTTGTTGTCATGAAGATATTGCAATTATTAATAAGTATGGAAAAACAAACTTGCCAGTCTTGAATAAAATTTATTAAACTTTGGATGGATCTACTATAAGATATAGGAGAGTTTACTTTTCCCAGCAGACAGTAGTCATAGGAAAAGGTTTTTTTTTCCCTTAAGGACACAGGTAGGGTTCAGATGGCAGCCTAAAGTACAATTGCACTAAGAGTAGTTATTGAGCCAGTGAGTTTTCAGGGTTATTTACGGAGCTTAAAGAGAAGCTATTTGTAGGAACATGGAGCCTCCAACCACTTTGATGGGGCTCCCTATGTCAAGATTACTCCTCGGATGCCCCTCCCTCAGCTGCACAGTGAGGGCTTACTTGCAGGGCATGGGGACCCCAGAGCAGCCACCTCACTGATCATTCTCACCCCATCCTGGGTGAGGACTTCCTCATGGCTTCTTCAAGGTGCTCCTTGTCCCTGTCCAGGAATATGGAGAACCCAGAGCATCACTTCAGTGAGGCTCACTATGCTGCGATTACCCCAACAGATTCTTCTCCCCCAGCTTCAGGGTGAGGGCTTATTACAGAGAACAGAGACCTCAAAGCAACAGGTTGTTGGGGCTCTCTATGTTGGCATTACCCTACAGGTGCTCACCCCTCAACCTCAGGGTGAGGGCTTACTTACAGAGCATGGAGACTCAAAAGAAGTAATTCAGTGGAGCTTACTGTCCCTGGATCTTTCACTTTCTACATATTCTAGCTGCCCCTGAGGTCATGAGACCTTGTGCATTATTGCAGGTGGCTGGCACAGGGGGTACCTGAGATCTCATATAGGGAACTGATGGTCCTCCCCACTCCCCAACCCCTCATGAGTTGTCCCAGCTATTTTTGATAAAAGCTGACAATATTTGTTTACTGCTTTCAATGTGGAGGAATTTTGCCATACAACTGTATAAGAGAAAGACTCCTGCACAGGTGACCTAGCATTGGTGAAGTCTCTTGAGAAATGAATATGGAGTATGGGAAGTTAGGTAGTGCTGAGAAAGAACCTAAGAGAAAGTGGTTGATGGTGTATATTGATTGTCCATTTGACAGGAACTACAATTATTATGAGGGATTATGTAGATTAAGTTAGCTTCTATAAGGGATGATCTCACTTAGGTTAGTTAAAGTGAAAAGACCCACGTTAACTGTAAGTGGCACCCATCCAAGGACCGGGGTCCTGACTGAATGAAAAGGAGAGAGCTGGCTGGGCAGCAGCATTCATGATTCTTTGCTTCCCGATTGTGAACAGCTCTTCGTCTTTCTCCTGCTACTAAGCTTACCCATGATGGACTGTACCCTCTGGAACTGTTAGCCCAAATAAACCTGTTCATCCCATGAATTGCTTCTGGTCTGGTAAATTGTCCCAGCAATGAGGAAGCAACTGATACAGCTAGCTTCCCTTTCATCCCAAAGGAGTCTTTAAGAACACGAGCTTGTGCCCAAACCTGCATGGTCTTCTAAGAAGCTAAGTCCTGACAATGTTATTCTCTGGCTATTGGCCAGCACCACAGGCAGCTGGGAGCACAATCCAAAAGGCACTGCAGAGTTACCAGGTGCCTGCAGACCAAAAGCAGCTAACGCTCCCTGTAGTTGAAGCTCAGGGCAGGGGAGAGGGTAGTTGGGTAAGGCAACAGTGGCTGCCATGTGGGAAGAGGAAGAGAGAAAGGCTGGTTTCAATCCCATGGATTTTGTTCTGAAGTGTGCACTTTAACTTTTGTTCCCTCTATTTCATTAAGACCAATATAACAATCATTTTATCAAAGCCAAGTTCAAGAACTGTCACTCACATGAAGAAAGGTGCACTACAGTACTTGTTAAGCAGGATGTGTTCATAGAATACTTCCCATTAAATTTAACTTACAGACATTTCATTGGCTCACAAATTTTAAGAATGAGCTAAACCCTGTGAGCATCTCCACTATTAAGAACCCATAACATATAGAGTGAATGTAACAATGGTACTGAGTGATGAATAATGCATTTTACTGACCTAGAAATGAGGAATCTTGCTAGGCATGGTGGTGGTGCGTGCCTTTAATTCCAGCACTCGGGAAACAGAAGTAGGAGGATCTCCAGCAGTTTGAGGCCAGCCTGAGATTACATAGTGAATTCAAGGTCAGCTTGGGATAGAACAAGACCTTACCTCAGAAAAAAAAATGAAAGAAATGAGGAATCTTGACTAAATATTACTATGTTACTGAGGAAAACAGTTACCATTGAATATTAGAACTATACTGGAATTATGTCCCCTGTAATTCTTCCAGTTTTCCTGATACTATGGCTGTTTCTGGGACACAAGACTTTCAATTTGAAAATCCTGGGGAAATTCAGTACCTGATGTAGTATTTATAGCAAAATACTTCAGTATGCCTATGCATTAAACAATCTGTGAATGTAGCTCCTTATGTTTTTATTATTTTTATTTATTTATTTGAGAGAGAGAGAGAATGGGTGCACCAGGGCTTCTAGCCTCTACAAATAAACTCCAGATGTGTGTGCCATCTTGTGCATCTGACTTACATAGGTCCTGGGGAATTGAACCTTGGTCCTTTGTCTTGGAGGCAAGCACCTTAACCATTAAGCCAACTCTTCAGTATGTAGCTCTTTAATTTTATATTAAAATATATCCTTCTACATTTTGAATTGAGAAAACAACAAAGAGAAATCATATGACCATCTTTATAACCCCACTTTCCCATGCTAAATCCTTGGGATATTGTTTTGATATAAATTTGCTAACCAATATGTGACAAACTTGCTGTCAGGTGCAGTACTCTGCAGTTGTTGGGAAGAAACAAGAAAATTCTGATTTCGTTTCCATGAATCATCTTCATTTTGTTTTGTTTTGTTTTATTTTTTTTACAGTAAGAATCCAAGCATATCTTCATTTTTATTCTGAAATGATTTTTAATTTATTGCTATTCCTTTCTGTTTCTGGGAGGCACTGGAAGGCTAAAATTTTGTTTTATCTCAATTTGAAAGTTGTGTGGCATTTTACTTCTCAAAATTTAGGAAGGTACTTTGTTGGCTTAGTGAATTTACAATTGGATTAAGTCAATATACCCTAAAGCTCAGAATCACATCATGCCAATAAAGAATACTTAAGATGTTAAAAGATTTGCTAACATCATAGGCAGGGTAGATATACATACATATGTTTGTGTGTGTGTATTCATACGTGTGTGTATATACACATACATACATATATATATGTTTTAATTTTAATACCATTTAAGTAACTGAAACTTAGACTAAGAAAGGAGGTAAAACATGCTGGTTTTATCTCATCCTAAGTGTCTTCCCCCAAATTCTGGCTCCAGCCTAATGCCTGGACTGCATAATGAAATTCCTTTCACAGATTATTTTTTTTTCCTGACCAAAGGCAAACTGCTGGCATTCCAACATCAGAGTAAATCACAAGTGAGATTTAAATTCAGAAAAGGCCAGGCCACCCCACGAGAATGAAAATAGGTGGTAATCTCTCTGGAAGCAAGTCTAGCAAAGGACTCGACCTCGAGGGTAGAGCACATCCTCAATTTGAAAGGAGTTAAAAGAAGGGCATGGTGGAAGCGAGCCATTTCTTTCAGCAAATTGCTTGATTGAGTTCCAATTATACTTCTAATCTTGCCTTGTAATGCTTTCACATGTGATGTACCAGGTCCCATTAAAACTGCTGCAAACCTTGCATGAAATCACCTAGTGATTTGTTGCAACAATAAATAAATAAATAAATAAATCCACTCAGAACAGAAATATCTGTCATGTCTCAGGTTATGTCCAATATTTCAAAGCTGCAGCTTGATGCTTGCTTGCACTTGCTGAATGACGAATGTTGTCACTTCGCCCCAAGCCCCCCAGGCTAGTACATGTGCAGATGGACACATGCCTTCTTTCCTGCTTTACACTGGCTTCATATAAGCTTGTGTTTAGATGGCACTCCAGAGGCCCCACAGCATCTCTAAAACTGAGATGGAGTCTAACCACTCGTACTTAATGGAAATCCCTGAAGAGAAAACTGGAGACACCTTTGGTCATGCTGTGAGGCTCAGATGGGAATCAAGGTTTTTAGTTCTCATCCTCACAGCATTCCTGCAAGGTAGCCCCTTATGTTTCCACTTGCCAAATGACAAGAGCGAAAATCTGTTGGTTGAATGGATTTGTCCAGCAGCTAAAGGTGAGAAGAGAATCCATGCCTCTTATGTCCTGCCACCCACCTCCACCAAAGAAATCAGCATCTTCCTGTCTAACCAAGGGAACACAGCAGTAGCACAGTAAGGACACAAGTACTGATTTTCCGAAGCATTAATGTCTGGCTCTCATGAATCTATTAGTGCAGGAGAGGCAGACAAGTAGAGAATCCACCCACACAGAGGCACACAGACTTTGGGTAGGGGTGATTTCAGCTATGAGAACTCTAAAAGAATACCTCATCTGCCTCTGAGGTTCAGGTAAGTCTTTTAAAGAAGGAAGATCAAAGATAAAATCTCAAGGGGAGAGATGAGCAAGGTGACACTCACTCACTACAAGCCTTCCAGGCTGGGTCATTGTGACAAATAAATTGATTGGCTAATGAGTGTATGTATGAACCAAAGTCTACAGTACAATGAAAAGGAAATGCAAGTGAGCAAGAAGCAATAAAGAACAAACAGACTTGGAATAAATATGCTCTAAGACAAACAAGCTGCTAAGGATGGTCAAACACTAGTCTGCACTGTACCAGCCCAGAAGGCTCCCTGGCATGCACTTTGGCCTGCATTAAGGATGCAGAAAAAATATCAGAATCCTATTCCACCCTCCAGCACTTTGTCAATATGTAGGAATTTTTTAGTATGAAGCAAAACATTGATAGTAGATATAAGATGATCTTTTGTTTCCTCTGATTAATGAATTTACCTTTAAGTGGAACAAAGCAGCTTTTTACCTATACAAGTAGTTTCTGACAACATTCTCATTGTAAAGCACATAGAAGGCCACTGGACTAAGTAACTGTGAGATGGAGGATGATTGGGTAGAAGTCTTGACAGATCCGAATGAGGACATTAGCTCGTGTGTTCTTTTAAAGAGCATCTTTAAACCATTTGATCGCACAGCATCTACTGTGCACTGCATACTATGCAGCAGTTCCAAACGCATTCAGATTCTAGATCAGCTGTGCAAAATTGGCTGCAGATAACAATCTTAGTCAAAACATTAAAGGCACCAATACAAATGCTGCAAATGGAGGACAAGACAGAGAAATTGGCTTTTTCCATCTGTGTTACTGGAGGATGGGGTGCAAGACAATGAAGAACCGATTCTGTTTGCTGCATTCATGGATCCCAGTGTCAGCGATACTCCTGATGCTCCTCAGATGCCATTTCCTTTCCCAGGAAGGTTTCCTTTTTAATCTATTTTTAATGCTGCACTAATAACACTATTAAAAATTAAATCAGAGGTGTAGCTCCATTAATACACTAAGCAGTTTGCTAATTAGATATCTAGAATATACATCTTTTAGAATATTTCTTGATTTTTAAGGTTTTATTGGGGCTGGAGCGTTGATTCCGTGTGTAAAGTGCTTGCTGCATAAGTATGGAGACTTGAAGTCAGATGCCCTACCAAGCACCCATGTACAAAGGCATGGAGGTCCATGTCTGTAATCCCAGCCCTGGGAATCACTAGCTAGCTGATATAGCCAAATCAGTGAGCTTGAGGTTTAGAGAGAGAATTTGTGTCAAAGAATAAGATGGAAAATGACTGAAGAAAACACCCACTGTCAACTTCTGACCTCCACACATACCCACACACTCATGCATGTGTACACACACACACACACCACACACATCACCCACACACCTACAAATACACATACATACATACATACATACATACATACATACATACACATATACATACATACGCACACACACACATGTTCATCATGCACAAGCAGAAAAATAAAAGGCTTTATTCAAGGGTGGCTGACAATAAATCTTGTTTCACACCAAAGGGAAGTGAATGAAACAAAGTTAGATCTAAATGAGAACAAGCTCAGCCTATTCTCATTAACACAAATTTGATTGAACTGTAATGGTATCAAAACAATTGACTTTTACTATCAGAACTCAATTATTCCACAGTAGGTAGAGGGATATATGTTGCTTCTGCTTAAAGCAACTCTGAAAGCAACATCTTGGAAGTATATGTGGCAACAAGCTATTAGTGAATATTGTTTTAAAACATCATTAAGTAAAATAGCCCTTGTCTAATTAAGCCTTGTACTTTTGCTGTGGTTTCAAGAAATGCCACAGGATTTATTTGACTATTTTTCTTCACTTGATTGAAAGTTCTTCAGAAGCTTACTGAATTTAAACCCCAAAACTCTTTTTTCTGGAGAAATACACACTGAAAAGTATTTGGATTGAGAAAATTTTGTTTAATGTGATTTTAGAGAAACAAACCCAAGGGCTTGCTCAGCAGTTGTGCCAAAGTATCATCATATTGCTATAGGCAACTTCTATTTCTTTCTCTGTGCTCCAATGGACACAGCTGCAAAATGGTTAGTTTTAAAACGTTCAGGGACTAGACCCTTGGAATTTAAACTATTAGAACATGTCAAAGGATGATAAAGAAGCCCTCGTGGGAAAAGAAAAAAAAAATAATTTTGTAACAAATTAAGGTATTTTGTTGTTGTTGTTGTTGTTGTTGTTGTTATTGATGGTTTGTTTGTTTGTTTGGTTGGTTGGTTGGTTTCTTTCTTTCTTTCTTTTTTTTGCTTGATGGACACGAGAGTGCCATGACCCTGGGCATGTCTGTGGGAGAGAATGCAGGAGAGCTAGTTCAGAGGAAGGTGGGGCTTTGTTACATGTTGGATGGGAGAGCTTTAGCCATTATATCTGTTTAATTCATTGTAGAACTGGACATCCCTCTTTAGATGGCCATTTGCCTGGTTTTAGCTTTGAATGATGCAAGGTTATCTTTCAAAGAGCTAGATCCAGGCTGAGGTGGAATCTTACAACTGCTGGGTTCTAAGCTCAATTAGCAGGTGCTCACTTGAGCATTTTCTGGGAATTTCAGCAAATCTGAAACCAGATAGAAGAACAGATTGGTGAACTCTCAGAGATTGCCCTGGTGAACAACTTCATGTTACAGTAAAAGACATGGAGACCCTATAGGGTAATAGGTGTTATCCCAAAGTACACAAATCTTGATACTTGGAGGAAATACAAAGTTATAGAGAGTTGAGGTCAAAGCAAAATGTTGTCATCTCATGACCCAAGAGGAATCACAAATGTCTCTGACATGGAAAGGTTTAACAAAGAAGGCCTTATGTTTCAAATTAATTTTATATCAAAGTATGTCATTCTTGCTTCTCAAGTTCTAATTTTACATGCATCTTTTGATAGAGTTTGTTGAGAGATTCAGTTTAGTCAACATATACTAAGTATAGTCTATACATGTAACACTGTTAGATGCAAAAAGATTGATTATGGGCTGGAGAGATAGCTTAGTGGTTAAGCACTTGCCTGAGAAGCCTAAGGACCCTGGGTCAAGGCTCAATTCCCCAGTACCCATGTAAGCCAGATGCAGAAGGTGGCACATGCATCTGGAGTTCATTTGCAGTGGCTGGATGCCCTGGTGTGCCCATTCTTTCTCTCTCTCTCTCTCTCTCTCTCTCTCTCTCTCTCTCTCTCTGCCTCTTTCTCTGTCAGTTGCTCTCAAATAAATAAATAAAAATAAAAAAATTTTTAAAAAAGATTGATTAGCACTACCTCAGTATTAAGGAATCCAAACTTACTTCAGAGGGAAATACACATAATTAACTGTACCATAAGACTGCTATGACATGGAGTGTAATAGCATATCAGTAAAACAAACGGAAAACCTAGAAAAAAGCTACACATTCTAAATGAAATAGTTAAGGACAGCTTCAGAGAACAGATAACATTCGAACTGATCATGATTGATGCTTTTGTTAATTCAACAAGTTTCTCATTAGTACTTACTAGGTACCTGACCCTCTCTTTGTTTGTTGAAATAGATCTGTTGCAAAATAAATAATCACCTCTCCTTGTGTAGTAGTTTGAATGTATGCCCTCCACAGACTCAGGTGTTTTATTAAAGCTTGGATCTCCAGCCACCTGGCTAAAGGGGGTGTCACTGGGGGTTGATCCTGGAGACCAGCAATAAGGTGTCAGCTGGAGACGGATTTGAATTGCAACCAAAAAGTGTGCAGAAAAGTCTAAGCTCTGGTGGAGTCTCTACTGCTTTCAGATTGTTGCTTTTGGCTTTTATGGGAGGTTTGATTGTTCCTCTCCGTTTGGATGTATGGAAGCACCTTCATGTGCCATTTGATGGAACTTCCCCTGGATCTATAAGCTTGAATTAAATCCCTTCCTCCCCTAAACTGTGCCTGGTTTGCATGTGCATCCCAGCAACATGGAGCTGACTCCCTTACCTGGTATAAGACTTACATTCTGTCAACAAGCAAGGGAATTTCAGGTAGAAAGAAGAACAGGAACAAATTCACAAGTTGTGAATGTTCACAGAATCTGAGGATGGATACACAAGGCTGGGACACTGGTTCTTGGGCAGTGGTCATTAGACTAAGCATGGCAGTAGGCAAACATAGAAATGATAGCAGGGTGCAGACAAAAATAGTATGCTAGAGAAGTGGGATTTAGTTATTCTACAGGTAATTGAAAATATTTCATCAGTGAAGTAATCTTATGAAGAATCTCTTATTGCTACAGTGATTATCATCTTGCAGAGACATTGGGAAATATCTATAAATTGGTGTGAGTGTCTCCAGGACCATCAGAATGTAAGGATACCTGGGCTGTGGACACAGCTGTGACATTCCTGGTCCTCCTTCAGATCCATACCAACATGTAAACCTTGGACTTCTCCAGGCAGGCCACAGAAACTAGATGGTCACCAGGCTAGTGCTTCCCTGAGAGAATGCTGTGGGGGTGAGTAGATTTGGAGGTCATGCTAGAAGATGGTATCTCAATCCTCAGAGTAGGACTTGTGAGGATGAGGACGTGGTAATGTGAAGAGTCGGCATCACACTGGGGTCTGTGAGCCATGCCGATTCTCAGGCCAGCAAGACCTGAGAAGGCTCTGTACTACTCCCTTGCCTACAGTGTGATACAAACTCTTTTCCCAGAGTGTTCTATATTACTTCTAAAACTCTCCTGGATCACAGATGGAGGGATCCAGTGAGCACATACTCAATAGTGGGATCACAATATTTTCCTGGTCCAATGCAATGTTGAGACACCTAAGAGAATACAAATACAGCTGACCTTTAATGGATAGGTCAATCTCCATCTTCTAAAATGGCACTGACCACACCAGACACAGCTAACTCTCCCAATTCCATAAAGCTAGTACCAGAGTTACTATTTACTTCTGAACTGAATTAGGTAAATAAATAAATAATAAATAAATATGGTAGGAGAAAGACTGAGAGAGGTGATAAGAGGCTTAAGTATCAGAGTATGAAAAGCACTAAATATGGCGTCTGTGAAACTGACAAACACTCAGCCATATTTCAGGGATTCTTAGAGTTTAGTGAGAGGACTTTTTTCCTCAAACATAGCAAAAGTGTGTGTTAAACACACACACACATCACTGGCTTCTACCTCCAATGAGTGTCACCGCAGTATGCTCATTTAAAAGACAGGAATCACCACATGAGCAAAACTGATGATGTGGGAGGACAGCTTGATTTTCACCAACAATCAGTGTAAACAAGGCTTGGAGCTATACGGAGCAAACTTCATCACAAGCTGGCATACAAGTAAACGACATATCTGTAAGGAGGGCAAACTAAAGCTTGAATGGGTTGAGAAAAGCAAAGTGGGCTTTATTGAGCCTCTACTCTAACCGTACTTTGCTAAATGTTTGAGGCAATGTTTTGGGGCAATAGATATTTTTATCTTTACTTTATCTAGAAAGACACTACTAATCTTTGCAAACAGAGGTTGAAAAGTTAAGTAACTTGCCCATAACTGCACAGCTAATTGCAGATAGGGCCAAGATTTGAACTCACATCATAGACTGCAATGTCAGATTCTCTTGATATACTTTTGCTCATATTTAAGGTATGATTAGCTATTCTTATATTGAAATTATCTGTTTATAATAATAGGATATGACCAAAATTTGTATGTGAACAATATGGCTGCCTATAGTGGTTTTAATTTTTTTTTCAGGGTGTTGAGGAGATAGCTGAGTCTGTTAAGTGCTTGTTTTGTAATCATGAGGACCTGAGGTCTATCCCCAGAACCCATGTTAAAAAACAAACAAGCAAATGTAATAGTGCATGCTTGTAATACCAGTGCTAGGAAAGTGGAGAGAATTGGATGCCTGGGGCTCACTCACAAGCCAGTTTAACCTAATAAAGTGACTGTCTCAACAAACAAAAGATGGGGGCTGGAGAGATGGCTTAGCGGTTAAGGCACTTGCCTGAAAAGCCAAAGGACCCAGGTTCTATTCCCCAGGACCCATGTGAGCCAGATGCACATGGTGGCACATGCATCTGGAAATCATTTGCAATGACTAGAGGCCCTAGCATGCTCTCTCGTTCGCGCGCTCTCTCTCCTTCCCTCCATCTGTCATTCTCAACTAAATAAATAAATAAAAATAAAATATTTAAAAACTAAAAAAATATGGATAGTGCCTGAGGAGGACAATATCCAAGACAGTCCTCTGACCTACATGCATATGTACATGCACACGTATACTCAGTTTTTAAAATTCTTTTTAAAATTCAGTGTGATTGGGATGTATTAGTTTTTCTATTTTATCAAGTCCTTCTGTTTTATCTGAACACTTCATATTTTCCACATTGCTTTTAAAAGCTATTCTTTCATACTGCCATGCAATATAAAAGTCAAGGCAATACTGACATCTCAGAATAACAGAGAGGAAGATATTTTTAAAGTGGTTCAAAATGAAAGGAAGACAGCCTGGAGTATATGCAAGATGAATCTCCAATAGCAGCCGACTTGTGTCACTAGAGATAAAGGACTTTAAAACATGCTCTGCAGCCTTACACTTAAATTTTTAGTCAGCGGAAATGACCAACACTTATGGTAAACATTCTCTAAGCAGAAACACACAAGCCGTTGAAAAACAGACTCCCAGAAAGTATGAGCATTGTGGGGAACCATCCACCCATTTTATCCAGTAGTTCACACACAGAAGGGGCTGTGAAAAGTTAGCAAGAAAAGTAGAAGTGGTACAACCAAGCTGGCATAGAAGTTCAAGAGTTCTGACATTTTTTCAAAAACTTCCCCTATAGACTAACCCTTGTTGGCAATTACTGTGTGAATTCAGGTGCCCCAAACCAGGACCTTAGTGAATGGGACTGTACAAAAGAGAGTCCTTGGCTGCAAACAACCGTGTCTAGCCTTGTGTCACTGACTTTCAGGACAGGCTGCCTTGAGCTAGATAAAGCAGAAGCCTGAAAGATGGGGGTCCTAGATATCAGAGAAGGATCATTTTGTCTTTTCTTATATTTTATTTATTTTCAAGCAGAGAGGTAAAGATAGGAGAGAGAGAGAGAGAGAGAGAGAGAGAGAGAGAGGAGGCTGGAGACTGGGTGCACAAGGGCCTCTAGCCACTGCAAAGGAACTCCAGATGCATGTGTCACTTTTTGGTTCTGGCTTCACATGGGTACTGGGGAATTGAGCCCAGCTTGTTAGGCTTTGAAGTCAAGACCATAACTGCTGAGACATGTCTCCAGCCCCTCATTTTGTCTTTCTCATTGAACCTAGGCTACCTAAGATGAGTTCACTGGAAACCAAGGCATGCCTTTGAGCTACTGAAATGTCAGTGTCTGCCTGATGGTTCAGTTTTGCTTTTTTTTTAACACTGTCTCTTGTCATTTGAACTTGAGAATGCTTGCCACTCATGACACACAAAAACCTCACAATTTAGGTATAAACTGAGGAAAAGCAGACCTTGCCTGTTTGGGTTTTCCTTGTGACTTTATGCTGGGGATGCACTGTGGTGAAAGAAAGAGCACATGACAATCTCTTCTCTTGCATCAACTGGGATTATCTAACTTTGCTCCTCAGCTGTTATAAGGATCAAGTGGGACTGATTGTGCATCATTAGCTATCAATAAGACTCTCATGCAAATACAGAGCAAGGATGCAGCCCACATCCACTTGTAACTCTTCTGTGATGGAACAATCGGAGCACTGGAGCTGGGTCAGGGAGCTAGAGCAGCAGTGGCGATCGGCTCTCACCGTGAGAGACGGGCTGAAATGTCTGAGGAGTTAGAGCCAAAGCTGGTTATTGTTCAATGGGGCGATGAAAGTGGAACCTTTAACATCATCTTTTGTACAAAAGTGAATTATTTGTATCTCTGTTGGAAATAAATACATCTGCAAGTTAGCATGCTATTTTATAAATCTTGACCCTAAACAATAGAAAATGGTAAAGCAGATAAAAGTATAAACTTCTAGAGAATTAACTCATTCGCCTACAGGGCCATTAGACAGTGGCTTTGAAAGAGCATGGAGTCATCCTTTTGTTTTATTTTCAAGTTTTAGGTAACTGTCTCAGCAGTTGCTTGTTGCATCACAAATAATCTCTGAAGATCATTCATATTGTGTTTGGGCTTGATTAATCTACTTGGGGGCAGAAAAGGATTAACCCTGTAAGCCTCTGGGAATGCCAATAGCAAATTCCACTTCCTTTGGAAGCAACTGCTAAGTTCAGAAAACTAACTCCTGTGACAAATTTTTAAAAGTAATTTTTTATTTTATTTTCCAAAGCTTCCCTTTTCCAGAAATGTTTTTTTTTGTTGTTGTTGTTGTTGTTATTCTTTTATTGTATTGAGTTCCTATCACTGCTTAAAGAAATTACTCCCTGGAAGATTGCTCAGTGGTTAAAGGTGCTTGGTTGCAAAAGCTGCTGGCCCAGGTTCAGTTTCTCAGCACTCATGCGAAGCCAGATGCAAAAAATGGTGCAGGTAGCTGGCTTTGTTTGCAGTGGCAAGAGACCCTGGCACCCGTGTGTGTGTGTGTGTGTGTGTGTGTGTGTGTGTGTGTGTGTGTGTGCTGGCTCCAATTCTCTCTCTCTCTCATAAAAATAAATAGAAAAAATAAATTTAAAAAAATACAAAAAAGATTAGAGGTTTCTTAGACATTGGTTCTACACTATTTCTGCATCTGAATATGTGTGAGACACAGACAGAATGGGTGCCTCAGGGCCACCAGCCACTGCAAACAAACTCCAGATATTGTCTGTGTGTGTATCAAAATTAAGTTAGCTTTGCTAAAATGTCAATATCCTTCTTGATTCATTGTGCAAGGACATTATACGCCAAGGCAAAAGTTCCAATTCCTCAACTGTTGTATACTATATGTACACACACTCTTCTATTACCTATACTTTCCAAAATTCAGAATGCAAATTATGCCACCTGAAAAAGAGTGTAGCTCAGGGCTGGAGAGATAGCTTAATGGGTAAAGCACTTGCCTAAAAAGCCAAAGGACTCAGATTCAATTCCCCAGGTCCCATGTAAGCCAGATGCACAAGATGACACATGCATCTAGAGTTTGTTTGCAGTGGCTGGTGGCCCTGAGGTACCCATTCTGTCTGTCTGTCTGTCTCTCTCTTTCTCTATCTCTTTCTTTCTCTCTCTCAAATAAAAAAAGAAGAATGTAGCTGATTATCTTATATACATTAGCATGCATAGTACAACTCTATAGACATACATATAAGCTTTTTAATACATTCTTCAATGTAGCAAAAAGAAACATTTTTGTTAAAGTGATACAAGTTGGCACCTATAACATACAAAAGACAGATATAGAAATATACAGTGCCTGTCTATAGACACAAGCACATATGCTAACCAACTTGTAGCATGGTCTCTTACTGAAAGACTCTCCAGAGTCCTAAAGATTATCTACAAAGAAGCCTGATTTAATGGTAGCTCAAGATCTTAAGCTTAATAAAAACCTGGAAATTCTCTTCAAACTCATCAATCACAGTTCAAAGTTACTACTGATATACAAGGCTTGTCAGCATTATAGCTCATTGGAATAATGAAGGTGACTGGACACCTTCATCTTTATCACTGTGGTACAATGCCAGCTTATCCAATCAGCAAATCCAGCATAGGAAATTTTAGAAAAGTCCAACCAATTATCATGTCCTTCAGGAAATAAAAAAATGAACTTGTAAAAACAGATGTGGATGTGCATTTGAACCATAATTCACACCAAAGAAATTGAGGGCAAAGTATATAATGTTTTATTAGCTAATTTTCAGAAATCATTTAAATATAGTAAAAATACGCTTTGGTCCCAAGGCCTGTGGTTTTGTGTAAGAATGCTTCTGAGATTCTTTGCAGTACATTTCATGTATTAAATTACATTTTTCTATATCATAAGAACTCTTAGACTGTACACCTAAGCAATCAAATATGAAAATAATAGAAACAGCAATTCTTTGACTTGTAAGTTTTTATCATCTAATTCATTCATACTCCCAGGGTGAGAGAATATATTTCATACTCAACACACAGTGACTAAAACTGGTCTCTTTAATTTCTACACATAAACACCAAGAGTTCTAACTCAAGTTTTAACAATTCAACACCTCAGAATGGAACCTGGGACAGGAACTCAGGGAACATGATTCAAAGAGTAGTTCCTTCTCTAGCCAACCTGAGACGTAAACTTTCTCAGATAAATGAAAATGGCTAACAAATCAAATGGTTAATCTTCTATCACTGTACAAGTCATTAATTTCCCCTCGTTTTCCTGATAGATTGCCTCATGATGAGAATAGAGTGAGATTCCTTAAGGCCACTGCCCACTATGGAAAACTGCTCCTTCACTGTGCACAGATCTGATTCATATATACAGGGAGTCCTTTTGCCTATGTTTATAAGCCTGGCCCAGCAGTCAAATGCCCCATAGTGTATTTACCTGGCTGTGGACCAAACTAAGAGCTTCTGAGACACAATGTTCTCTGAATCAGGCATTGAAGGGAATCCATTACATGAAAACAGACACGGGTTCTCCACCCAGTTGTAGAGGAGAAATTATTCAAAATCATGAGTTCAGCAGGACAGGTTTGAATAAACAGATCTGACCAAATATCAGAATCAAAATGCATCATCCACAGAGAAGGAAAGGGAAATGGAGAGAAGGGAAGAAAAACAGTACAGAGAGGGAATCAGAACCAGTAAATTCTATTACTGCCTGGCCTTGTTCCAGGTCTGTAGGGGTGAGGATTGGTAAGTTTAAATGACCCACAAAGCTGGCATTAGTGGGTGAATGTATTTGAGTCCTTTGGCAGGACAGTCTCTAACACAGTCAGGAACAATTTTAAAAGTTATATATGTGGCTCATTTACAAACATGAAGAAAGCAAGCATATTTACCCAAGGGTAAATACCCAAAGGGTGTAGGTGATAAAGTTCATTCCAAGGAGATCTTGTGGATAGTTCCAGAAGCCCCTGGGAATACAAAAGCTGCTCGTTACTATCAGACAAGGAAATTAAAACCCTGTGATTATCTATTTTATTTAGAAATCATTTACCTTTCTTCTAGATAGGATGCCTACAAATTATAACATGATTTCACAGAATCTAAACCCTGTACAGCAGTAAATTAAAAAACAAAGGTGGGCTTCCATAGAGCATCAAATTATTATTAAAGTGAATCTTTGGACATTACCGCATGCCACTTTTTACTTTATTTTCATATTATGCTAAGACTTATTTATAAATATATTTAATATATTTAAATATATTTACTTATAAATAATAATTTAGGGCGGGAAAGATGGTTTAGTGGTTAAGATGTTTGACTGCAAAGCCTAAGGACCTAGGTTCAATTCCTCAGAACCCACATAAGGCAGATACAGAGGGTGGCACATGTATTTGGAGTTCTTTTACAGTGTCTAGAGGCCCTGACACACCCATTTTTTTCTGTCTATGCTTCTATCTTAAATAAATAAAAATTTTTAAAAGAATACATAATGATCATTTAAAATGATTTATTTCCCTCTCCTTGATTTAATAGCAAAAGCTAGGCTTTGAGTTTGCCATTAGCCTTATATTCATGATGCTTGTGGAAGACAGTATACTTTCTAACATATTAACGAAAAATGCAAGAAACTATTGTGCCTGAAACTTTATGCCTGGTGGCAGAGATGACTCAGTGGTTAAGGGCACTTAATGCACAAGCATGAGGGCCTGAGGGATTCTGAATTCATCCCAGCTTGGATTTCGGAATGCCACTTAAACAGCTGGGTGGGACCATGTGGGCCTGTAACCCCAACCCCTCCCCCCAAAAAAGGAGCACAGACCAGGAAACAGGTCAGGCTCAGCTCCAGTGTCAATAAGATTCACAGGCTCAAATAAGAGCTATAAAAGTGGCATGCCTGACATTCTTCTCTGGCCACCACAGGTGAATGTACTTGGCTACTCCTGTCACAGGGAGGGTGCATGTAAGGGTTGCCACAAGGGCACATACATGTGGATACACCATACATAACACACACACACGCCCACACACACACCACCATATACTCACTAGCAAAAACAACAATAAAGTTCAAGTCTCCTAGAAGAGAACAGTCTATTCAAATAAGGCACTTCTGTCTTTGTATAGGAAACAATATAGAGAAAATTTTAGAAAAAGTGGATTTGTGTGTATTTATATATTTAAATTCCACTGTAGAATATACAAATAAAAGTAAGCATTTAACTAACTAGTGTTAAAAGTAGAGTTTTGTGCTAGCCATATATTCCCACAACACTTATACATGTATGGACAGAGAAAAAGAGAGGGGAGGGGGAGAAAATATACAAATAGGGCATAATGAGTAATGAAATATCTTTTTATTCTTCTCTCACCTTTTTATTCCTAACTTGGGTACATTGGGTATGTATCAGAAAGAAGTCATACCATCTAATTTAGTTGCTACTAAACAATTATCAAGAGTAATAGTAATTGGGCCAAGCATGGTGGTACATGCCTTTAATCCCAGCACTCAGGAAGCCAAGACAGAAGGTCCACTGTGAGTTCTAGGCCAGCCTGAGATTAGCCTGGGCTAGAGTGTGATACTACCTCGAACCCCTTCCCCCAAGAAAAGAGTAGTAATCAAGAGATCTGTCAAGGTAGATATTAAAGCTATTTGCTAAAATAGGGACAACTGAATAAGTATAATTTTCAGTTAAGAATACTATTACTGGGCTGGAGAGATAGCTTAGCAGTTGAGGCACTTGCTTGTGAAGCCTAAGGACCCATGTTCAACTCCCCAGATCCCACTTAAGCCAGATGCACAAGATGATGCATGCACAAGGTCATGCATGCATACAAGGTGGTGCATGCATCTGGAGGTCTACTGCAGTGGCTGGGGGCCCTGGCATACCAATTCTCTCTCTCTCTCTCTTCCCCTTCCTCCCTCTCATAAAAAAGAATACTATAGCTGAGCGTGGTGGCACATGCCTTTAATCCCAGCACTCGGGAGGCAGAGGTAGAGGATTGCCGTGAGTTCGAGGCCAGCCTGAGACTACATAGTGAATTCCAGATCAGCCTGGACTAGAGTGAGACCCTACCTCAAAAAACCAAAAAAAAAAAAATATATATATATATATTATAATTGTCCCTTTAGCAAATACTTCTACATAAGGTTAGAAAAGTATAATTATGACTAATATAATATATGTATAATGTATAATTGTATGGATATTATGTACGACATACCAAAATTAGTCATAACATGTTCACCCTAATCAATAGTTCAGTTCATGTTTAATAAATGTGCACTAGCAATTAGCTGGCAAAAAAAAAAAACATATATATGTATGTATGTATATTTATCTAAGGATGGAAGGCAGGAAGACATATAATTGTAGCAGGGTTGATTTTGAAGGTCAAATGACACAGTTCAGTAGAGAACCGGGCAGGGAGTCTTTGCTGATATTTGAGGCAGGGAAGGCAGCATTGTCAGAGCATGAAAAGGGAACGGTTTTTGCCACTTGGATGCACAGGGAGCAAAGCAAGAAGTGGGAATTACTCTGCTGTTCAGTGATTGGAACACTAAGTTCAAGAATAAAACCAATGAAACAGAATCCAAACAAAGGGACACAATAGACACACTTTGCAGAAATGAAATTGGATTCTGGAACTGGGCTTCAAGACCACACTATGAGCTACACGTTATACAAGGAGGTAAATGCTACAAGTCCTTTATGTTGTCAGAGCTCGGTAAATTGTGGACAATGTCCTAAATTGATTCACAACGTGACCACTGTAACAGAAAAACTGCCCGTTGGAAAAGGTTTTCCAAATACTTTGTAAAACTTAATGAAGGTAACTACCTCCTTCCAAACAGATTTGGCGGGGGACCCTGAACTGCACAGTGTTTACAATATGAATTGGAGAGATGGAAAATGGATTTAATCCAAGCCCCTGGCACAGTAGAGATCTCCAGTAAGCCAAAGTGTTAGACAAATTGCTCTTTGCACTCAAGTTCACAGTAGCCCTAATACAGAAGTCCATTGTGTAGCTCTTGTTCCCATGAAGGCAGCTTTGGGCTTAGGAAATAAGAAGGTGGTGACCCCATTACAAAAAGTAAGATTGGGATGAATGGAGGTTGATATCCAGAAGCATACACAAGGAAGCTCTCGCTCAGTGTCACTGTTTGTTTTCATCCTGTTACAGACACTTGTTCACCGGTCCTCAGCTAGTATAACAACAGCTGTTTCTAGTGACCAGGAAATATGTCATCTCACTTTTTATGCTATTATTTGTTGTTATGGACTCCACCTGGATAAGTTGTGAAAATTAAGTTGTAGAATCTGAAAAAAATCAAGTCTCACATGCTCTCACTTGAGCAACTCCCACACAGTTTACCACCTAGATTGTTCCAATAAGAAAGTTGGCATCTGCTTTAGACTGTTCCACAATGCTGGGAGGAACTTCCAAACAGACACAGTTTATGAGAGGAAAGGATTTATTTCAGGCTTGCAAAGCCAGGGGAAGGTCTGAGCTCACACTGACCTTCACACCTTTGGGCTGGCATTCAGATCTTCCCCTAAACACTTCTTTGTGTTTGACCCCAGGATCCACCCCTAGTGACACCTTCTCCAGCCAGGCAGCTAGAAAGCCAAGTTACAAGCATTAAGTAAAACACCTGAGTGTATTGGGGGCGGGTACGGCCATACATTCAAACTACCACAGCATCTTTTCTTGTCTAACCTCCATTCCTATGGCCTTAATTGGATTTAACTTCTAGTAATATCAAGTGATAACATGTACTTCTGTTATGCTATACATTCCATATAGAATGTTAAAAGGAAATGTATTTGTTCATTAAGTTGGATCCTAATGGTTAGGTTGGTTTCTTAACAATGCTTTCTATGAAACCCTGGTCATCCTGCATAGAACTACTTCTATTAACGTTTACTACTGCACACATTACCTGGACAAGAGGTGAAAATCTGTGCTATTCATCATCTCATATGTAGGTATCTGAGTTAATTCCATAAATTTTATTTAATGAGAATTACCTGCTAACTAATGCCCTGAATATAGTACTATTAGTTCTGCTAAAGTGGTTTGTTCAGAACCTAAACCAGACCATGATACCACTGTGATTAAAACCTTCCAGTCATCAGGGCTAGGGTGATATATGGATTAGTGGGTAAGAATATTTGCTATGCAAGCATGTGGGCCTGAGTTTGATCCCTAGAAGCCACATTAAAAAAAAAAAAACTGGGAATGGCTGTACACACCTGAAATCCCAGTGTCGAGGGTCTGGTGGCTCAGACTGAGAGATTGCTGGGGCTTGCTGGTCAGTCACTATAACTGAAACACAGCAAGCATCAGTGAGAGACCCTGTCTCAAATAAATAAGGGGGACAAACAATAGACAAAGACCTTTCTCTGACACATACAAACACACACACACATACACACACACACACACACACACACACACACACACACACACACACACATCGCATAGTACACACACTCATTCTCAAATGTCTACACTGCCCAAGCAAACTGGCATGGTTCATATGATCACATTCCTATAGCCCCCACCCATGAGGCTCATTTGTCAGCATTCTTTACTCTGCCTGACAGACCATGAGGACTTATAACTGATTCTTCATTCCATGCTCTTATTCATGCTGTGAATTTTTGCTTGACCAGCTGCTCATCTTTTGAGAGCTCAGGCATTCTTGTCCCCAGGAATTCTTTTTTAACTCCTTCTTTCCATACAATTGAGATACACGTAGTATTGCCTCATACTGTCTTCAGTGCTGTGAAAGCCTTTATCATCACACTTAAGGGATCTTGTTTTGATTCCTACAAAGCTATCAAGAGCTGATGATATGCTTCCAACAAAGTCCTGTACTTAGCAAAGATGTTCAACACATAGATATTTTCCAAATGAATTAATACAGGGAGAAATGAATCTTTCCAGTGTGATTCAGATACCTACAGAAGCACACCAGGGGCTGGAAGGATGGCTCAGCAGTTGAGTCACTTGCCTACAAAGCCTAATGAACCAGGTTCTGTTCCCCAGTACCCACATAAAGCCAGATGCATATACGCTTCTGGAGTTTGTGTACAGTGGCTAAAGGCCCTGGTGCACCTAGTCTCACTCTCTCTCTCTGTGTCTCCCTCTGTCTGATGGTCGCTCTTTGCTTGTAAATAAATAAATAAATGATTTCTAAAAATTAAAGTACTAACTAGAGAGCTAAGCATCCTGTGGCCCTATCAAGTAGACATAAAATTAATCATCACAATCTTCAATATAAGTCAAGAATTGGACAATTTTCATGTGTCACAGGTTCACTATGCCCTGTATATCCTTCAACAGGTCAGAGGAATATGAAACTTGTATTTTGCAGCAATGACTACAATGATGATTTATATAAGACACAGTAGAGACCAGTAAAGAACAGATTCATGAATCCTGATATATAAGTAACAAAATCCAAATTTTAAGAGTAATGAAAGTGAAGAGAAATTTGAAAACTGTTAATAATTTAAATGATTTAAATGGACTAACTGTGTTAGGTGCCATTTAATCCTTGAAGAAGCACTAAAAGCTGAGATAATCCAGGTTCAAGTTGAATAATCTGCCTCAACTCACACTGCCTAGATTCAAACTCCATTCTGTGGAAATTTCTTCTTTTGCATTAATTGCTTCTCAATCAAATGGACAACTGCTTGAAATAGGGGCACACGATGTAAATGACTACAACTCATTCTTTCTATCTTTATATCTTGCACATGTCAGATGAATTTGGTGAAGTTGTGAGGGAGAAAATCATGTTAAGTATACACAAAGTTCTAAATTATTTAAGCAAAACACAAGTAAACAAAGTTTCCAAAAGTCACCAAAAGGTTGAAATTAAAGATCTCTAAGAGCTGGAGAGATGGTTTAGTGTTTAAGGTGCTTGCCTGAGAAGCCTAAGGATCCAGGTATGATTCCTCAATACCCACATAGGCCAGATGCACAAGGTGGCAGTTTGTTTACAGTGGCTGGATGCCCTGGTGTGTCCATTCTCTCTCTCTCTGCCTTTCTTTCTCTGTGTGTGTGTGTCTGGCTCTCACTCTATCCCTCCTTCTTCCTGTCTCTCAAATAAATAAATAAATAAATAATATATTTTTTAAATATCCCCCAGAGTCACTTTTTTTTTGTGGGGGGGTTTAAATGAGATCAGCAAGGATGCAGATAACTGATTTTACTTTCTCAACTGTTGATGTACTTGGTTTGTGGAATATGGCTCTTTCAGATGTCCACATCCTAATCCTTGGAATATATAAGTGTTACTTTATATAAAAAGCTTGCCATCTGTGGTTAAATCAAGGATTCAGAGATGAGTGGTGACCCCAGCAGATCAGACTAGAGTGATATGACTTAAGACAGAGAGTTCTGAGATCCACCAGAAGCATAAAGAGACAGACAGGAATGTCCTCTACAGTCACAACCTCCAGAGACAGCATCGTACCCCTGACACTGTTTCACACAAAATTGTAGAAGAATAAATTCCTATTGTTTTAAAGGCAACGAATTTATTCAGGCATAGTGGTACCCACCTGGAATCCCAATTCCTGGAAGGTAGAGGTAGGAGGATAAGGATTCAAGGCCATCCTTGGCTTATAGTGAGGCCAGCCTGGGCTACATGAGACCCTGTCTCAAAAAAGAATAATTGAAAGGAAAAAACAAAAGAAGAACACTATCAATTATGTGGAAATGTGCCATGGAAATCTGAAGTACCCAAATAGTGTTAGGAATTATAAGTCAAAAATATCCCCAAAGCTCAATGACATCAGTGATGCATGATTTATCGTTATCTTATTCTCATAGAAAGGAGGAGGAGGAAGCCAGGCATGCTGGCACATGCCTTTAATCCCAGCACTTGGGAAGCAGAGGTAGGAGGATCACAGAGAGTTTGAGGCCAGCCTGAAACTACAGAGTGAATATAGGCTGCCACTATATTGCAGGTTTGACTGGTGTTAAAATGTTAGGACTGAAAAGAAAAATAAATGAATGCTAATAAAATAGTGTTTGGCTTTCAAGTCACAGAACCAAAGCAATGACTTAGAATTCATGATGACCTGAGTAATTGGATAATGGGATGAATCTGAGTTACAACACTGTTGACAGAATTAAGATGATAAGCATTAGGCAATAACACCCCACTCTTACTGTCTTCAGGCTCGGTGGGATGGCTTGACTGGCCGTATCACCTTCAATAAGACGGATGGCTTGAGAAAGGATTTTGACCTGGACATTATCAGTCTCAAAGAGGAAGGAACTGAAAAGGTAACTTCCCTGATGACAACGAAATCAACTAACTAAGGAGTATGGCCCAAGCATCTCAACTAAATTGTATAGACAGTGGAGGAATGATAACTGTATTTTCTTAGCATGTGCATCTGCATCCACTGTTTTAGCTCACTCTCTCTGATCCTGGTACAAGGATGTTGCTGTGCTGTACTGTTAATACGTTATTAACTGTAGTCATAGCTAATGTTTACCAAGGCTGATGCATAAGGCAAGAATGCATATGTTATTTCCAATGTAAATAATACACTTCTAGGTCTCATTAGGCCCATTTCTCAAAGATATTATGTAATTACTTGGACATGGAAATTTGGAAGCTGTTGGTGGTTTGTCTATGAAAAGGCATCCAAGAGTTTCTTAGAAGTAGTTTTTCCTGAACTGTATTTTGAGATTGGTGACAGAGGGATGAGATGAAGTAGGATAGAAGAGGCTTACTAGAGCAAATTAACATTGCAACCTTAATTTGGGGAATTATGCTAATTTTAATATCAGATTCTCACATTAGGGTTATTTTAGTTGGAACTTTCTATCTCAAAAATTTAAAGTTTTAATTTAGTTACCATATAGAATAACACCATTCAATCAACTAATAGTGACTAAAGAATCTGACTTATCAATGCATTTTATGATTCTAATGTTAGTATGCAAATCCACAAATTAGAATTAATATGTGTAGCCTTCAGAACCTAAAAAAACAAAACCTTGAAAACAACCTTCAGAATATCAAAACTCTATAACCCAACCATTTCCTTATGGTAGTAAGCAAGATGGGTACTCAATATTAAAAAAATTCATTTGAGAACTACTAGCTGTATATTAATTTCAATTAATTGGATAGATTTTTTTGAATAAAGTAAGATTTTCACATTTTTTTAGTGCATTCATTTACTAGGTCACAGTTTTTTGGCAGATACTAAGTTCCCATCCATTTAACACCCCCAGTACCATAAATTGAAACAAAGTTTACTTAGTCTGAATATCATGGAAGGTCACCACTGGTGTTGACCCACTTGAGGTAAAGTATTAGCGTGCAGCTTTGATAGTACATGTTATGCAGGCAAGTTTCCCGCTCTGCGGCTTGTTCTTCACCATCCTGTTCTGTCGAGATCACAGAGAACAGCACTTGCCCACCTGCCCTTCACAATGGCCGGTGGTACTGGCACTGAAGGAAGCAGAAAGCTTATACTATTTTCAAAGAAAATATCTGTCCTTCTAATCCTACCCACCCCACCCCCTTTTCCAAAGCTCGTTTCAATGTACAGTGCTGAAGGGGAAAACTGTTAGGGAAGCATCTTCGTGGCTCAGATGAGTGACGGAATCCATGGCGGTATTGTTATGTCGTCACAGCTATCCGTGCCCTGCGATAGTATGCATATTCCATCAAAGGCAAAATTGAATTCGATGAAAGTGTGTTCTGTTTGTTTCTTATCTCTTCCATGTGTGCAATAACTGTTTTTCCTTCAGGTGACTGAGGCTCAATTCCTGAGAAGGCTGATTGGGCCTTAAGGCAATGGCGGAAGCCAACACATGTCTCTCAGGAGCCAAGGGCGGTCATGCCCAAGCTTTCCATGCCAGCTTTTCAGGGTGCACAGGGGGAGTCATTAAATAAAAGCGATCTCTCCCTTGCACTAAACTTCCTCCAGGATGGAAACATATTATCAAAGAATATATCATCAAGCATGCTTTTCTGTCGAGTTTAGGAATGTGTGTGTGTGTGTGTGTGTGTGTGCTTGTGTGTGTTATACACCAATTGATTTTCGTTATGAATACCTTCAGTAGTTCTTTTAAGGAATGATGAAGAATCCTTTAAATTTGGAGTATAACTGTAAATATCCAAAAGTGCTCTTAATCACTTTTGATTGTGCGAAAGGACCGAGTAACTTCTGTTCATACCCAAGCTGTGTTTCATCTCTTTATGATGCCTATTGTTAGGTTGTCTATTGAGTTAAAATGCAAAATTCCAGGCAACAGATGAAGAATGTTACACATACCACAGACCATGTGGGTTCCATGCTCCATATTAATTAAGTGCTGTTTTTATTTTTCCCTCTGAAAACCAAGGCTGCTGGTGAAGTGCCTAAGCATTTATATAAAGTGTGGAAGAAGGTTTGTACTCTGATAACAATTGCAGGACACCTGGGGGTTGGGCAGGGGTGTTTCCATGGAAAAGCGTGCTTCCTGCTGCTCTTGCCGGGCCAGTAGCTTTCCCCTTGCAGATTAGACTCGAGAGTCTGTGTAAAGGGAGAATGGGGGTGATCAATTATGTTTTCTGTCAACATTATTCATGAATTGAAAAGACTCTTGGGTAGATTAAATAATGATGAGTTATGTTCCCCCCCAAGATTATTTTTGTTTCTTCTGTAGATAATCAATCACTGTTATGAATGAAAGCAGGGAACTACAACAGAAGCAGACACTGGTCCATCCATACTCCTCCAATCATTCAATATTGCCTCTAAGAGGAATGAAGACAATGGACTTGATCCATCCAGTCAGAGAGACCAAGGCCTCAGAAAGCGAGCACATCCCCTACAATGTCAATGCCACAAAATATGAGTCCTTTTCAGAAACTCCCCTTTCTTGTGAGCTATCTTTGTTTTGTGAGGGCTTTTCATCAGAAAGTGCTGTCTTGTAATTTGTCTTAGAACTAGTTCTCAGAAGACAAAACATTAGAAATTTTGAAAGGGAAATGAGGTTAATCTTAGAAATCATGACACCCACTAACTCATATACCTTTTAGTATAATATCATATTGCCAGTGACTGTGCAAAGATTCACATAAGCATTAAAAACATTAGGATCAAGAAAATATCCCTTTGACAGGCAAATGTCGAATTGCTTTTTATTCTTTCTCCTCCCTCCATCCATCTCTCTCTTACTCTCTGTCTGTATCTCTTTATTTCTCTCACTCTCTCTCATACTTGCAGAGATTCTCTTTTTTAAAAATACTTGCTACAGGGGTGGGGAGATTGCTCAGTGGATGAAGTATTTGTCTTGCAAGGATGAGGAAATCTGAGTTGGAGCTCTAGTACCCACATAGAATGCTGGGTCATAATGTCTGTAATCCTAGTCCTGGGATGGTGGGAGGGAGCAGGATCCCTGGAGTTTGTTGGCCAGCCAGTTGAGCCCCATTGGAGAGCTCAAGGCCAATGAAACACCCAGTCTGATGTCAAAAGTGGACAGCATTTTTCTGAGGATTATCCCTTTGGTTGGCCTGTGCTCTCCACATGCACACACACATACACGAACCCACACACATACAAACATGTACACACATGCCAAAAAAATTAAAAATAAATAAATAAACCTACTTTCTAAAATTTCTGTTGACTGATAGATGGACCTTAAGTTACCTGAGGTTATTCAACATGAACAGCTTGTCAATTTTCGTCTTCATTTTTCAAGTTATCAGCTGAGTCACAGAAAATGTAAGCATCTTATCCCAATATCCATAAGCCTCTCCTTCATGGTAGTACTCAGTAGATGAATTCACTTGTTTTTTTCTTTTTCTTTCTTTCTTTCTTTCTTTCTTTCTTTCTTTCTTTTTTTTTTTTTTTTCCTTTTAAGTGTTTTTAAAACATGGTTTTAAGAACCTTGCCTTAATCTGCCATGCACCAGGTTGCTAAAGGCTCAGAGAAGGTGAACTGGTTTCCTCAGTGGTGGGAAGTGGGTGGTTCTAACTGACACTCAGTAAGCAGCTTATTGCATTAATCTAGTGAGGGGTTTCAGGCACTTTATGTAATACTGAATTAATTCAAACTACATATCCTAGGGGATGGAGTCCAGCCTCTGAAATTAGACTCAGAGGAGGTGGATGCTCCTCTGAGTGTCACTCAACTGCAATGCAAATACCCACATCCCAGTGATATAAACTGCTGGCCTTGCTAGTCCATTGCCTGTCTGCCTCTTCCTTCCTGGTCACCCATCATTGCTCTCATCATAAGCTGTATATGCGGTGGTGTCTGGTTTGAGTTTATGATTGCTTCTGTCAGGTACTTTCTCACTGTTGGAACACAATACCCAACCAGCAGACACTGAAGGAAGGAAAAGGGTTTATTGTGACTTACAGTTTCAAGGGCAAGTGTCCATTATAGCAAGGAAGGATGGTAGGAGCAGAAGGCTGGCTCATATCATCATATCACCAGGAAGGAAGTAGGGAGAGTGTGAGAAGCATATGGGGCTGGCCTATGCACGTCTCAAGTCGTATTTCCAGTGACACACTTTCTCCAGCAATACTCTACTTTCTAAAGGTTCTACTACCTTCCTGGGGCTTAAGTATTCAAACACATGAATCCATGATAACCACTTTACAGTCCAACCATCACATTGTTCATCTGTGATTCACCAGTAGCCAACACCACAATGTAGAGACTCATTGAGACCCAACAGAAACATGGTGCTTCCCCCAAGTAAATGCCATCTTGAAGAAGAAGGGTTTACCCCATCATAGTAACATTCCAAAATAACACCTCCTCACCAGGACCTTTCAAAAAAAAAAAAAGTAATGCCAAGCAGTTGATCGGAAATTTGTTCTAAAAAAGGTTAGGGGAGGTCTTTATAAGAACCTCCCATAAAAATATACATTAAAGAGGATAAAGGTTCAGAAAACACTGCCACCTTTATTTTGTTTCCCCCACATATGTGGTTGATCTCTCATACATTTTAGACATTGTTTTCAGGTGAGACCCTCTATCTATTTGAGAAATAGATATTGACTCACTTGAAAATCATTTTGTTGCCTCACTTTTTAAAAGTTGGCTAAGTATTCTCTGGACAGTCATTTCCTTTCTTTTTTTTTTTTTTAATTTTTTATTGACAACTTCTATTCTTACAGAAAATAAACATTTTCAAATACTTCCCTCAGTTGTCCCAGATAACAAATGGCATTTAGACCCACCTCTGTGCCAGCTTTGACAGTGAAAGAAGGCATGCCAGACAATTTGAACGTCCCTCCTCACAAATAATTGTTCCACCCCCACTAATTCTTTCCAGCAATTCTTCCACTACACTGTTTTAAAATTGAAGTTCTGCTTCCTGGATGCACTTCTCCAAGGTCAAAGAGCAAGACACAATGTCCAGGTCAGGCATCTGGCTAAATGCATTGACTCTCCCAGCACTCTTATCTCCAGATTCAGCATCCAGGGCTCCAGAGAGACATTCACTTGCCTGGAATCTGTATGTATATTTCAATTAAGGAGTAAAGCTAGAAGAATAGCCTGGCTTTTCCTACATCTCATATTCTACTCATTTATATTTAAAGGATTTGTCAACAGACAGCAGGAAGCTGTCTCATCTTATATAGGAAGAGATATACTTTGGGGGGCTTTGTCAGAGGATTAAAGGCAACAAACAGCAAGGTCTCTTACCCCTGCCAGATAATATTTGTCTAAAACTTAACATTTTATTTTTTGCAAGGAATGGTGTTGCCACACCATTCAATACTCCCATTATCAAATGTGAAAACTATTTTTAAAAAGTTTCTGGGATGGAGGGATGGCTTAGCAGTTAAGGAATTTGCCTGCAAAGCCAAAGGACTCAGATTTGATTCCCCAGGACCCACATTAGCCAGCTGCGCAAGGGGTCACACGTCTGGAGTTCATTTGCAATAGCTAGAGGCCCTGGCATGCCTATTCTCTCTCTCTCTCTCTCTCTCTCTCTCTCTCTCTCTCTCTCCCCCCTCTCTTTCTGTCAAATAAATAAAAATAAAAATATTTTTAAAATAGTTTCTTTGAGCATTCACTTTTTCTGTAGTTACCTTTGCATTGCTGGGATAATACACCAGACCCAAAACAGCTGATGGGAGGAAAGAGTTTGTTTTGGATTATAATCTCAAAGGAAGCTTCATGACGGCAGGGGAAAACATGGTGGCAGAGCAGAGGCTGGACATCATTTCTGACTCAGCAGGTAGAAAATAGCAGCAAGAATTTGAGACCAACTCTGGAAAGGGGGAGCTGGCTATAACACTCCACAGCCTGCCCTCAACAACAAATCTCCTCCAGCAAGACTCCAGCTCATGATTGTCATGAGCTGTGGATCAAGCATTCAAAACACATGCGTTTATGGGGGGGACATTGAATCAAACCATTATACAGTTGAAATGAATAAAAATAAGAGTTAAAGAAAACATACTTAGACTAGAGAGAGAACTTACCAGTTAAAGTATTTGTCTATGAAGCCAAAGGACCTAGGTTCAATTCCCCATGACCTATGCAAGCCAGATGCACAAGGTGGCACATGCATCTGGAGTTCTTTTGTAGCTACTAAAGGTCCTGACATGTCCATTCTCTCTCTCTCTCTCTCTTTCTTTCTCTCTCTCTCCCTCTTTCTTTCTCTCTCTCTCTCTCTCTGTCTCTCAAATAAATAAAACAACCTCTATGACTAAAAAGTGGCTAGAAACCCAGTTACATTCTCCACCCTCCAATACTTAATTAAAAATTAAGCTCTGCTATTCTTAGTCCCTATATCAAGGTTTAATTGGAATTATATCTAATGATCAGTTTACACAGTCTTCTTTTACTATATTGTCTAAAAATGTAGATTTAGATAAAAACCAATTTGGATAAAGACCAATGTATCTACCTGGAGTAATGCATCTTAGAAATGAAGGACTTTGCCTCAAAAAAAAAAAAAAAAAGGAGAAGGAGTGAAGACTGAGAAGAGAGGATAAATTCAGCCCTCTTTCCCAAGCTTATGGCCACTTGATAACGCTTCCATCAACAGAAGTATGCACTGACTAGAAGACTCCAGCCTGAGTCCCTGGAGGGTTACAAAGAGTGCTGATCTACAACCAAATCCTGCCTCTACTATCCTCTTTTTCTAGACAGTAACACAGTTATTTTAAATGCAAAAGCTACTCTTAACCCTCATTTAATCTCTTTATTTGCAAATCAACTAACCCTAATAAGTACACATAAAAAAGTGAAGGTGAAATACTTTACACTAATCTGTGAATCTGTTACAACCCTTGGAACTTCCTCAAAGCCTTCATGTCTCTAACAAAGATATCTATCAAGAGAAATGAATTTCTAGCTGCTGAATTTACACAGTGAATCAAAGGCAAGATAGATGGGACCTAAACATGCTCAGATGTGATATTTTGTTTAATCTCCATTTTGCTGGTGAGGAAATCGAGGCACAGGAAGGTTGATTAACTGGTCATGTGGCTGGTAAATTTAAGATCTAGATTAAAAAGTCTATCTACAAAGCTGACACTCTGTTTAGCTAGTCAAATGTCTTCCCATTAAAGGAAATATATTCCTCTATGGAGGGAACATATTTAAGGATCAAGCACAAATCTACCCCATCCATCTCAGAGTAAGCACATGTATTTGTATTCTAAAACTGCTATTTTTCATAGTTCATTTACATTATCAGTTTATAAATTAAGAGAAAAAACCCTAACAAATACATCTTTTCACAAGAGTGCAAACTTGAAGAAATTAGAGTGAAATTCATATAAATAACTTTTAATATTAATTTTGCATAGCTTTCAACATATGCAAATTTTCCACATATATTGTCTCATATGATCATCTAACTGCCCATATAAAGTATTTTATGGTTAGAGAACCAAAGCTTAGAAAGGTTAGCATGTTGTTAAAGGTCAAACAGCAAGTGTCTTGCTGTTTCTGATGGATTTCCCAACACATTTAAATTCCCTCACTTGAGGCTGGACAAATAGTTCAATTTCATAAGCTTCTTCCTGGTTCCTGAAGATGCTAATCAAACCAATGTAACCACTGAGTGTCCCTTATTCAAAATGATTGATGTCAGAAAAGTTTTAACTCAATACTATTTTTAAATTTTGAAACATTTCCCTATATATAGTGAGATCTCTTGGGATGAGACTCAAGTGTACACAGGAAATTTGCTTATGCTTTCTATTTCCTTTTATTTATTTAATTATTTATTTTTATTATTTTCTTATTGACAACTTCCTTAATTGTAGACAATATCCCATGGTAATTCCCTCTCCTTCCTCCTCCCACTTTTCCCTTTGAAACTCCACTCTCCATCATATCTCTCCCTCTCCTTTTTAAGAACTAAAATTTTTATTATCTCTTATTATTTTTTTGAGCTAGCATACAAAATAATGGGTTTCATGATGAAATTTTCATCATATCTTAGTTCCCTTCTCCACCCTACTGGTCTCTCTTCTCTCCCCAAATAGTGCTTCCTCTGTTCTTATGTCATATATGTGGACATATATTTCATATACACCTTATAGACTTAGCCTGAAGGTAATTTAATACCATGTTTTTGGTATACATGTGTTTTGATTTTGACACATCATATAAGGTCAAGTAATCCTAGAAAGCTTCAATCTGAGTATTAGAGGTGTTCAAACATATATATATATATATTTGTTTGTTTGTTTTGTTTTGTTTTGTTTTGTTTTTGTTTTTCAAGGTAGGGTCTCACTCTGGTCCAGGCTGACCTGGAATGCATTATGTAGTCTCAGAGTGGCCTTGAACTCTCAGCGATCCTCCTACCTCTGCCTCCTGAGTGCTGGGATTAAAGGCATGCGCCACCACGCCCGGCTTCAAGCATATATTTTTATGTAGTTGAACAGTTCAGTAGTGCTGAGGCCATGGAAGAAAATTGGAGGCCTTTTTTTTTTCTTTTACTTTTAAAACCTTTTTATTGACAACTTTCGTACATGTACATGTTGTATTTGATCATAATCTTCTCCCATTACCTTTTTTAACTCTTCCTATTCCCCCTTCCACAGAACTCTTTCTTAATCCCTTCTTCTTTTCAACTAGTCCCTCTCCTACTTTGCTGTCTTTTTTGTCCTCCTCCATCATCCAAGATGACTTGGTGATGGGCCTGATATCCACAGCCTCTGTGAGGTCATGAATGAAATAGCCATTTCATGTCTGGAAGACAGCATTCCAAAGCATTCCAGCCCATCCTTTGGCTCTTACATTCTTTCTTTAAAAATATATATATATAAATATATATTTACAAGCAAAGAATGACAGAGGGAAAAGAGAGAGAGGAAGAGAGAGAATGGGTACACCAAGGCCTCTAGCCACTACAAACAAACTCCAGATGTATGAGCCACTTTGTGCCTCTGGTTTCACATGGGTACTAGGGAATCAAACCAGGGTCATTAGGCTTTATGGGCAAGCGCCTTCACCACTGAACCATCTTTCCAGCCCTCTTACATTCATTCTGCCCCTTCTTCTGCAATGTTCCCTGAGACTTGGCAGGTGTGATAGAGATGTCACAGTTAGTGCTGGGCACTCAACTGTCACTTCTTCTCAGCATTTTGGTGAGTTTTGAGTCTCCCCAGTAGTCGCTGCCCATATGCAAAAAGAAGCTTTCAAAAGAGAGAGCACCACAAATCTATGGGCATAAAACATAAATATTTAGGGGACAATTGGATGGGCACGACATATCTGCATAGCCAAAAAGCAGCAGTAGTTTCCCTCATAGGGCCTATCACTTTCAAGCTGGAAGCCTCCACCCTGCTTAACTAGCTGCCAAAGTCTGGAAAAGTGAGGTGTAGACTGCTGGGGAGGAACGTTATTGACAGCCTTAACCAGCAGTGGACCCTGCAAGCTACACGACCAGCCAGGCAAGTGCTCAGCATGATTGAATGGGTCAAGGGTTCCACTGAATGACCTTCACTGTGACTGGCGGAGCCCTCACTGGAGGAGGTCATGGGTCCAGGGGCCACAGAAGATAGGCAAGCCAGTAACGATGATATAAGATACTAGAGATGTGCAGAGTCCTAGCAGAGCACACAAAAGGCCTCCCGTTTGGCACAGGTTCCTCGGTGAAGAGAGGGCCAGAACGATGTCTATCGCTTTTATTTATGCACATGTTGTCCCATCTCTCTTTCTATCACTCACCTTTCTCCTTCCATCCCATTAACCATAAATTGTACAGGAACTGGTGATAACACTATGTGGCAGCACAATATGATATGAGCAAACCATAATAAGAGCAGGAGTATGTGTATGCTACCATAATACTGTATCCTCCCATATCTAAAACTGTGCTGGCACAGGAGCAGGTGCTAAAAAAATTATGTTCAGAGGAAAACATGATACGCATTTAAGAACTCATTTTTTTAAAATTTAAAGAAGAGCAATATGCTTAGTAATGTTTTAAAAAATACTTCCTTCAAATAGCCCAAATTTCTCTGATTCTATCTATGCCACTCTATCATTCTTCCATTATTTTATTTTCCCATACTCACTGTCTTACACTGTGATGTGCTGGTGCCCTAGGGCTGCAAGTTTTGTGCCCATCCCTGAGGTAGAGGAAGCTCTGTTTAGAATAAGTGCCTTCAGGACATCCAGCAGCCTCTGATGTTCTGTGTTCTGTACAGATTGGAATTTGGAACTCTAACAGCGGGCTGAACATGACGGATGGTAGCAGAGACAGGTCCAATAATATCACTGACTCACTGGCCAACCGAACACTCATTGTCACTACTATTCTGGTAAGCTGTTTGTGAAGTTTAACCTCTTTTCTGCACGCCAACATGAGGTCTGGAATGATCCCTCAAGTGTCTTTTTAAATGCTGGCAGTTCTGTCTGTAAATGTCTGGTTTGTTTGTGTTTTGTTTTTGTTTTTGAACATGGGAAACTACAGTGTATGTTTGTACACACTTATAAGACTAAATTATAAGCTTTTAATTTTTTTTAAACTTTTATTCATTCATTTTATTTGAGAGAAAGAGGGAGAGAGAGAGAAAATGGGCACGCCAGGGCCTCCAGCTACTGCAAACAAACTCCAGATGCATGCGCCCCCTTGTGCATCTGCCTTACGTGGGTCCTGGGGAATCGAACAGGGATCCTCTGGCTTTGTATGCAAACACCTTAACTACTAAGCCATCTCTCCAGCCCTAAATTACAAGCTTTTAAAATGGCACTAAGAATTCTTGACTCAATGAATTCCCAGTTCTTCCACAATCCCACAAGTATGCATCCTGCCCCGTAGGTTACACAGCACCCAGAATGCAGCTTCACTGGGCTATGGTACCATTTCCCACTTCTCTCAGTCTCCACCCAAGGTCTTCCTAGCTCCCTGATGTACCAGGACCCTCCCTGCAATCTCACTTCCTCCCCTCTTGACTCTCTCGCTGTTCACAACTCTGTAAATCATCCCCTGTATTAACTGTTTTTAAGTCATGTACACTATCTGAACCCTAATCCTAGGCCCATACAGCCATGGTGCACAGGCCCACTGTGTTTCCTCCCCTTTACTTTCCCAGGGGACTCAGGCAGAATGAATCCACTCTGAACTCTTCCCTTGCAGGCATACCTGGCCTTATTTCCTTCAGTCCATAACATTGTAGCTATTGATCTTTGAAATAGGCAGTGTGTGAGAATTACTCATCAAAAGTAAAAAACTGATTTGTTTCTTCTTGCCATTACTTTCTCTGTGATCACCTTAGGGAAACAGTTTCTGTTATAGGCTTCCATTTAGTCAAATGAGAATTTATATGTTTATAATTGCATGGTAGAAAAGAGATGGCCATGAGTCATAAGACAAAGGACTCATCATGTAAGCCTATCAGAGGCTTTATCAGATTTGAAGTTTAGGGTGATTTCTATTAAGACTATAGGACATACACCTACATCCATGCAGATGGACACACACACACACATACACACACACACAAACACAAACTGCATATGCATGCAAAAAAAAAACAGGCTATAAGATAAAAAAAGAAGAGAAACAACCAGCTAATATATAAAAATTAAGTAGTAAAACAAATGAAATTTGAATAATAAAATGAAAGTATTTTGTGTATTTATTATATTTATTAAGTTAGTACAGATAGGAAGTTTGAAAAATGAAAGGATATATTCCACTATAAGTAGAAAAGACTCTTAGGTCAAGGTCTATAGGGCAATAAGGTCCTGCAAGGGAAGACTGAATGTGAGAGTATGTGGATGCAGACACCTGGGCTTTTCCACAATCTCAGAACCAAAATTTGAACACAACCCTCTCTTCTCCACCCTCCACTCACAGTACCCCCTGTAGATGTATAAAAAAGATCTCATATAAAGAGAGAGGAAGTAAAGAGAAAAAATAATGTAAAAAACTCTGCATCTAGAGAGGATGGAACATTGGTTTGACAAGTTTAGCAGAAGAAAGAAGGCAAGCCACTGACTTTAGTACTCTGTACTCTTAAGAATTATATTCAAAGCTGGATTTTCAAGATACTGATGAGGCAGTTCTTTTCATGATAACAGAGCTTTCCTGTCTGGTTTGTTTCATTTAGGAAGAGCCTTATGTGATGTATAGGAAGTCAGATAAGCCCCTATATGGAAATGACAGATTTGAAGGATATTGCCTGGATCTGCTGAAGGAATTGTCAAATATCCTGGGTTTCCTTTATGACGTCAAACTGGTCCCCGATGGCAAATACGGAGCCCAGAATGACAAAGGAGAGTGGAACGGGATGGTGAAAGAACTCATTGACCACGTAAGCACAAATGCCTCTGGTATGTCTGAAAGTGTTTGACAGGAGGAAAAGAAGAAGAAAGGGTTGAATGTGTGGCAGAAGAAATGTTTCTGATTTCTCTTTTGTAATCAGAAAAATGATTTTTTTTTTTTTTTTTTTTTGGTTTTTCAAGGTAGGGTCTCACTCTGGCCCAGGCTGACCTGGAATTAACTATGTAGTCTCAGGGTGGCCTTGAACTCATGGCGATCCTCCTCCCTCTGCCTCCCGAGTGCTGGGATTAAAGGCGTGCACCACCACGCCCGGCAGAAAAATGATTTTTTAAAGGAGGGTAAAACACCTACACATGATGTTTGCTCATTCTGAAGGGCAAGTGAGGATAAAAGTTGAAGATAAAAAATTTATAGGTCCATCCTTTGTATCAAAGATAAGCTTCAATGAATAAAACTTTATCTTATCAACTGATATTATTACCAAGCTGTCTGACCCTTCCTTTCACATGGCCTTTAGGGAGATGTGCACTCGTTCCACCGTTACTTTCCTCTCTCTCCCTTCTTCCTTCTATCTCCCTCCCCTCTGCATCAGCTTCCCTTCCTATCCCTTCCTCTCTCCTTTCTCCTCTCTCTCTCTCATTCTTTCTCTCCATATTTCATAAGTGCTCTTTTCTCATTGCTGATAACTACTATAACATCCTGTGCAGATCATTTTTCCATATTAAAGTCAATCACCATCTTGGAAGCTCCTTGCATGAAGGGAATTCACAGTTGATAAAACGAATCATAGGTACTCCAAAAAAGAAAAAGTCTAGACATTTGCAGAAAAGAGAGACAACTAAGCTGACAATCTTGGATTTGCTTTTGCAGAGGGCTGACCTGGCAGTGGCTCCTCTGACCATCACTTATGTGCGGGAGAAAGTCATAGACTTCTCCAAGCCCTTCATGACCCTGGGCATCAGCATTCTCTACCGGAAGCCCAATGGAACCAATCCAGGCGTCTTCTCCTTCCTCAACCCCTTGTCTCCAGACATTTGGATGTATGTTCTGTTGGCCTGCTTAGGGGTCAGTTGTGTACTCTTTGTAATTGCAAGGTAAGATTGAGAACCCTGACATCACAATAACAGGCCTGTCAGTATCACATTTCAAAAATTCAAAGAGTTAAAGTACACTTTTATTTTCATTTATCCTTGCATTTTTTCAAGGTTTCTATAGAAAGTCATGCTGAACATGAATACCTCCTAATTATTCATACACTTTAAAGAGTCTTTTAAAAAGAAGATAATGTTTTATATTAGCTTAATTTGATCAGCAATTCAAGCCACAAATAAAGTGATTTTTATGCATTTTCTGTAAATTATGGTATGATAAAATCAGCAGCTCAACTAACATACCTAAAATGTTTCAGTAAGAATATGAGGACTAGTGAGATGGCTTAGTACCCACATAAAGCCAGATGCACAAAGTGACACATGCATCTGGAGTTTGTTTGCAGCAGCTGGCACACACATTATTTCTCTCACTCCTTGCAAATAAATAAATAAAAATAAAATATATATAAAATAGCCAGGCATGGTGATGCACACCCTTAATCCCAGCACTCAGGAGGCAAAGGTAGGAGAATTGCTGTGAGGTCAGACCAGCCTGACTGTAGAGTGAGTTTAACGTCATGCTGAGCTAGTGTAAGACCTTACCTTGATTAAAAAAAGAGAGAGAGAGAGAGAGAGTAGAATAAAATGATGTAAAGATATTTGACATCTGGAATACTTGAATAAGCAAAACAGAGAAAAGTTAGTTAGAAATCATTATAGAAAATGACAAACAGTTGAATAAAAGATAATAAATCCCCAAGGAAAAAAATACTTTCAAAATTCTATGAAATTTATTGTTAAAATCCTTATAGAGATTTAAAAAATTACAGAAGTATCACTGAAAGTAGAGTGTGGAGGTATGATTTTTTTTCTGTATTTTGGAACAAATCTAAGACCTTATGTATGTGTGTTCAGTAAATGCTCATTTACCAAGCTACAAAGGCCATAATGAATTCTTTATTTTACCATAGACATGTTTCAGTCTAGGTTTACTTTGCAGGCTTAACTCTTTATTTAACCATTCTGCTCTATACAACTCTTCCAGAGATCTTTAGCCCTCTCAGTAGGTCCTCTAAATGCCTTTGATTCTAAGTTTGAAATAGCTACTTTGTCTTTATGTTGCCTTAAATATTGGATATCCCTAGATTACCATGTGAAACACTTGCTTTATATCTCATGTCCTTTCAATCTTTTTCAACTTTCAACAAAATGCAAAGAAATTTTCCCTAATCACTGTCTGTTTTCTCTCCAGGAATTTATAAGAGAAATATGTCTTCATGCTAGCTCCTTGTCATTATCTACTGCTCGATTGTGATTGATGCCAGGTTACTCTTTCCCTGGAGTAATTACAAAGAAAGCTTGGGAAAATAATCCAAGCTGTAGAAGATCCACAAGGCAGACACAGGCAGACTGGATAAGCAGGTCCTCTCACGTGTGGCTATGTGTGCACTCAATATGAAGTGAAAGTCTGGAAGTCTATAATTTATAAAATATACCATGGCCAAACTAAAAATGTTATGCTTTTCTAAATAGTGATCAAAGTTCTCTTTTAATATACCTTTCTTTAAAAAATAAAATGCTGGCTATATATGGCAATATTTTCTCTGACACGTTAATTTTCTAAGGCAATAATTCTCAAATGGAAGAGATTTTGACCCTCCCCCCTAGACATTCTGCAATGTCTGGAAATATTTTGGAAGGTGTCCTACCTGGGTGTGAGAGGTGTGCATCATATAAAGTGGGTAGATACTGGGAAAGATTCTACGGTATGTTGGAGACACACACACGTTATTAACTTCCGAGCATCATTAATTGCAGGGCTGAGAAACCATGCTCAGGGTAATCTGAGAATATGTTGCCAGGCTGGGGCAATGGCTCAGCAGGTAAAAGCACTTGCTGCTCAAGTATTATGACCCAAGAGTTCAGATCCCCAAAACTCCTAGTAAAGCCAGACATGGTAGCACACATCTGTACCACCAGATGGGAGAGAGGGACATGAGAAACCCCTGAAATTCAAAGGTTAACTAGGTTGACAGTGGCAAACAACAAGAGACCTTGCCTCAAACAAGGTGAAAGACAAGGATCAACAGCTGAGATTGTCTTCAGACTTCCACATGCATACTGTGAAATACACACATGCATGTGCAATCACACACACACACACACACACACACACCATACATATACACACAAAGATTTTATTTTAATATTTTATTTATATTTATATTTATTTTTTTGGAGAGAGACAGAGAGAGAGACAGAGAGAGAGGGAGAGGAAGACAGAGATGGGTGGGCCAGCAGTGTCTCAGCTGCTGAGAACTAAATCCAGATGTGTGCGCCCCTTGTGGTCAAGTGTGGCATTGCGCCCTTGCATCACTTTGCATCTGGCTAAACATGGGATCTGGAGATTGGAACCGGCGTTCTTAGGCTTAGGAGGCAGGCGCCTTAACCCCTAAGCCATCTCTCCAGCCCCAAAGATTTTATTTTAAAAGGAATATGTTGCATTAGAAATCAAGTATTTAGAAAACAAGTTATGTACTTTTCAGGATATGTCTTTCATCATAACTCCTATGTAAAGTAAGCAGTGCCCTACAAAACTGTATATGAAATGGCCATCTACTGTGAGGTGCCCTCTGGCAATAAACAAACCATCTTGTATTGAATTGCATTATTCCCCTGCCAGGGAATCGATCCCTAATTGAGTAATCCAGAGTGCAATATGAAAGTGAGTTTCCATGTGCCCAGTACATGGTTTCATCTATGCTGTGATGCTAATCAGTACAAGAGGCCAGACAACATTGGTGAGAATGTATATTGTTTGTTATAGGAAAGGTGACTCATGGTGGTAGAGCAGACACATGTCCACATCATCTAGAGGTCCTCACAAGCACACAGGTTAATAACACCTTTTTACTTCTATCCCAAATGTGACTTTAAATCAACTTATTTTTGTCATCAGACGAGGTCAGAAATAGTGGAACATTTCTATTATTATCCTTATTTTCTCTGTTTATTTTGGAGTCTGAATTTTCATAAGCTATTATAGACCCAGACCTCTGTACTTCTGACTCCATCCTCCCATGAGTGCCACCCACTAGTTGCTGCGAGTGTCATTTATAAAGCAGCTCTTCCTCATTCACCCGATGCTCCTTGTCTCCCATTTTGTCTGTCTTTCTCTTGCTCTGGCTCCTGGGGAACTGTGTCACATGCAAAGTTCCAAACAGCCTAGGGAGGAAATATAAAAGTGTAAAATGGTGGAGAATAATTCCATGCAGGCCTCTCGCAGGCACGCTGTCATGGAGCAGGTACTCTCAACTCTCCTCTACATCTGAGTCAGTGCCTGATCCTCGTTCATAGAACCACTAAGTGTGGTACTAAAAACAAACTCCAGGTGGAATATGTGCCCGTTTACCTTCACATCATCAGAATCTGAGAGCATGAACTAGGCCCTTCTGCAGTAATAAGTGGAGACATAAAATGGCTTTTGTTTACCATCTCAGTGGTTTGCATTCAATGTTAGTAACATGGAAATGGAAAGCAGTTTATCTCATAATCAGCCTTCACTTTAGAGAAGCTTTGGAATTTATGTTGTGAAATAAAGACTTTTATGCTCTTGTGAAGGGGAGAAATGAGGTCCTGTATGGCATTTAAGCTAGCGCCCTCACAGATACATGCTTAGACATCATTTGCTGAACTGATTTTTTTTTTTTTTTTTTTTTTTTTTTTTGGTTTTCTGAGGTAGAGTCTCACACTAGCTCAGGCTGACCTGGGATTCACTTTGTAGTCTCAGGGTGGCCTCAAACTCATGGCAATCCTCCTACCTCTACCTCCCGAGTGCTGGGATTAAGGGCATGCGCCACCATGCCTGGCTTTGAATTGAATTTTTAAAGTGGAATAACTAAGGGAAAAAAATTTAAAACTGCAAGTTACTATGACGTTTGACAAGCTTGAATGTCCCTGTTTTTGTTTTGCAGTTGACTGTTTGTTTGTTTTTTTGAGAAATATCTAACCTCAAAGAATTAGTTTCTGATGAACACACAATTCAAGTAGACCAAAAAATCCAGACACAGTGTTGCTTACATTTTGTGATTCATAAAGCCACATGTTAGTTTTTCTAAAATTGTTTGTTTTTCTAAAAATGTACTTTCTAAGGTTGATATTTGGCAAACAGTTTAAAAAAAAAAAACAGGAAAAATAGGAAGCCCTTAAAAGTAGATTCAAAGTTTATAACACGAAGCCAATGATTATATTACAAGTTCAAACATAACCTGCTCCTTTGAAGGATGAACTTATGTTACTCTTTTAAACTCAGCCCAACATCTGTCAATCTTCATCCATAAAAGAGAGAGCCCCTTATTTAGAATGCTTTGGGCATAGGAAGATGGCCCAGCAGATAAAAGTATTTGCTATGTAAGCGTGGGTACCTGAGAAAGCCTGATTCACCAGCACCTGTATAAACAGCTGGGAGCGATTTCACATGCCTTTATTACCTCTCCTGTCAAGAGATAGAGGCCAGACTGGATGACTGCCTGATTGTCAGCTGATGGCCAGCTGTTCTGACAGAAAACAATAGCTCTCTGTTCAATGAGAGTCTCCATCTCAATAAAACAAGCAGAGGAGCAATAGAAGACGCTAGATGTTCTCCTCTGGCTTCAGTAGATGTCACACATGCATAAATCACACACATATACCACACCACATACTCACACACCAAAAAATATTGATTAATTAGAGAACCACAATGTGAAGGTCATTTCATCTTCCATTCAAGTATATGCATTGTAAATATAAACATAAATCCAAATAAGACATTCATATCTCAACATAAAGTTCCTATTCTTGGTTTTATATTTTGTCTTGTTTTGCTTTTGGATACAGTCTGACTATGTAGCTCAGGCTGGCCTTGAACTCATTATAGAGCCCATCCCACCTTCAAACTCAAGACAGTTCTACTGCCTCGGCCTCCTTTATGCTGGAATCATAGGCATACGCTACCATGCCAGACATAAAACTACTATTCTCTATGCCAATTTTGACATGAATTCTAAACACATCTGTCCCTTTCTCTGTCATGAGATAGAAGGTCAGTTCTGATGGATTGAAGGTCATTTGGAGATAGCAGTTTCAGATTACCGCTCGTGTAGGCCACGTATTAATCTTAAACTCAAACCTCCTGGCATTGACATGTTGACACAGTGGCAACCCTTAAACAGACATTAGAAATCTCAAGTTGAAATGTTTATATCTGGGCAGTAGGTAGGTCTTTTGCATTATAAAAAGCCAGGATCTTGCAGCCCTGCATCATGCCATTCTTTAGGAATCCTCAATTTGCATACCTCCCAACTCACTCAGAATCCCAGAGAGAAAGAACTGGCATTACGCAAACCAGGTCCCTTCTTCCCCACAGAAAATTCAACTAATTGCTAACTTATAAGTTACGTGCAAACTATGCAACCCTAGAAAATTTAAAAGCAGTATTCCCAGAAGGTGTGCTCATAGATCAGGACATATCTGGTGGATAAATACTAGAGTGTTAGAGGCTGGTGGTTGGCAGGTTTGATGGTGTATTTGAGAAACCCACTCTTTTGAGTATTAAGCCTCGTAATTTATGGTAATTAATATTTTAAAATTATGGTATAAGTGGCAATGGTATTGTTTAAGTAACAGCATCTTTATTCTGCACACTGTTTCAATTACTAGGTTCATTAATATTGCTATCCATCCCTTTAGCTCAGCAAACTACTATAGTTATGAGAGTATATAAATTCAAAACTTAATTATACTGTTGAAACAGTAATTAAAATGGATGGGCATGGCATTGTCAATTAAAGTTATATTCATAAGCTTCCCAGAAACCTGCATCATACCCCCGATGCTGTGCAGAATCCCTGGGAATGAGGTGGATATCATTATGATGGGATAAATGATCAGGCTGTTCTCCAGATCCCCCTAAGATGAAGACTCTGCATGCTTGCAGAAGGGAGGTAATAGAAGGGTTTTCATTAGAAGGAGCTATCTACCTGTCCTTTGTACATAAGTCACAGTATGCCCTGCATTTAGCTGTAGACAATATATCCGCCTTCAGCCCAGTTCTCTCTGATGCATCAGCAACCTGCCATTGTTTACTGTTGGAACCTTATGGCTAAGCATGCGTCCCATATGTTTTCCTTGGTGCTTTGGTATTTTAACATTCATCCAACTCTCCTACTTGCCTGAAAGGGACCTAGCGGCAAATGGCAAAGCTTCCAGGGCTAACAATGATTGCATTGTAAATCATTTCAGGATCACTCTGATAAAAAAAAATCTCTTTTTGGCAAGATCATGCCCCAAAGTACTCTTGGAACAGGGGACCCCTCTGGGTCCCACAAGTAAGGTAGAAGTTTAAAAACTATAGAATGAACTCAGTTTCCAATATTTATCGTAAACATCACCTATAGAGATATCAAGGATTTCACTTTATTTTAAAACTAAGTAATCTGAGGCCAAAGAGGTAGAATAAAATTGTTCAGGCAAACTTCCTTAGCTACAAGTTGTCTTTTCAGAAGCTTATAGTCTATCACCATGCAAAGAGAATGACAGTAATACTATAGATAAGTCACTTTCTACCTAACCAGGGTTGGTAATTAAATGACTGCAGGGCATAGTTCTGAAAACAATTCAATTAAAAATAAATCAAGAGGAAATTATGAGCTTAAAATTCTCTGTTAAGTCATGCTGTGGAGTTAATACCAATGTCCTCCTGCACTGGGTTGTGTTACTTCAAAATTGAAATTTTGTCTCTTCACAAAAAAAAATTTTTAAAAACCCTGTGATTTGTGTTTACATATCCCATCCTGGAAATGTCTAATACATCCCACATCCAGCCCTTCTTTTTGCTCATGATTTTTTTCATCCTTGCATGCCCTGTGAAGCCTTATTATAATCAACCACCAAATGCTATCACTCCTGTTAAGCAACTGAACAAAGAAACCCACAGAATCCCCTGGAAGGCAAGTCACCCCCCTTCTTTGTGCTCTCCCAGGACCCAGCTGGAAACCATCTCAACGCTGTAGTCATTCCACAGTGTAGGATGCATGCTGTTGTGCTGCTTCTGGCTGAGGTACAAACTCGGGGGTGAGGAAACCTTGCTTTACAGCCTCTCTCCTTCGTTGTTCAGTGGAATGGAAAAGACATCTTAGTAGGACTGGGTAGGCATAAACCAATGGGTTTAATCCAAAAATTAGAAGTCTGATCAACATGAACTCAAAGGGTTTTTTTGTTTTGTTTTGTTTTTGCATTTTATCTGTCAAAGTCGTTTGTGCACCTGACCTTTCATCTTCGGTTTGCTGTTTCTATCAATAATTGTTGAGTTTTCTTCGTTGCTCAGGTTTTGCTGATGCTTCATGTGTTTCTCTGATATTTACAGACTGTTTCTGTTAACTACCACAGGTTTACACCTTACGAGTGGTATAACCCCCACCCGTGCAACCCTGACTCAGATGTGGTGGAAAACAATTTTACTTTACTAAACAGTTTCTGGTTTGGAGTTGGAGCTCTCATGCAGCAAGGTACACCGGTTGCCCACTTCTGTCACTCGCATCCCACAGTCTGCTGACAGGCTTCCGTGCTGGTAAACTCCACCATGAAGCTAGAGGATAGAATGATGAAACATTCCAGGAACCTAACACTATAGCAACTCACTTTCTAACTACTTCTTAAGATTTTATATATATATAATAACAGACCTTTCAAGGATTGAATAGACATTTTCCAATGGATAGTAATGAATTAAGTACCTGTAATTAGTTACTTTTCTCATAGCTATTAACATAATTTCTGTCAAGAAACAACTTTAGGGATGAAAGGTTTATTTTTGGCTGACTGTTTTATGGTCCATTATGGAAGAGGCTGGTCACATCCCATCTGCAATCAGGAGGCTGGGGGCCATGTATGCCCATACTCAGCTCACTTTCTCCTTTTCCACTTTTCAGTCAGTCCAAGTCCCCAGTCCATTTAGAGTAGGTCTTCTGTCCTCAGTTTAACCTTTCTGGAAACTGTCACACACACATTTCTACATAATCCTAAATCAAATAAAGTTGGCAATGAAAGTTAACCATCATGGAATGTTGGAATATTTTTTACATTCTTCGTAGATAGACATGTAAGCCTTTTCTGTCTTTGCCATACTTCAGAAATCAGAAGTTTGAAAGAAATGGAATTTAAATCCAATGAAGATTAAGTTCACTTAGGTCCGTCCCTTTTGCTAACAATACATAGAACTTCCACCTGATTACCACTCTGACAAACCCTACTGAGATTCATATAACTTGTTACAATCTCCCTCCATTTATAACCATAGCAACAATAAACTGTAGGCACTAGGCACTAGGGAAGTAAAATTGAATACAAAGAAATGTAATATAGTTTATGTTTTTTCTATAATTTCAGGGATTTTGGCTTTTGCTAGGGGGAAGAAATCCATCTTTTTGTGGATTTTCTTCAGCTTTGATTCAAGGCATATGGTCTTCTAGAAAATACTTCTAGGATTAAATGCATTAATTAAGGAAAAACACAAGTCACAGATTCTGTTGTGTTCGGAATGTCTGTTTATTTGACAATAAGCTGCAAAATAAATTGGTAAAAGAAAATCCAACCAGGACATATATTAGACATGTTTGTTATTTGAAAGTGAGTGTAAGGTTTTCCTTACACTAGGAGAAAAAATGTTCTTCCAATTTTCATGTTTGTATTCTGTGTCTTCAGATATGAATGATATAGACATTCAGACAGAAACATAGACAGAGAAAATATGCTTCAGGGGTCTTTGGTGTGGAGATAGCAAACCAAATAATTGAAGACTGTGGGCAAAAGCTTATCTTTGTACAATTAAGTATACTTTATGCAGACACTGTTAAATAAGTATAGACACCATCAAATTAAATAGAAATCAGTGGCAGGAATTTAGAGCATAGAAAAGAGCTATAAATCCTACAAGAAACCCCACTAGAAGTAGTATCTGGCTTTCCCAGTGCATTTAATTTTTAGGGTATTTATCTTGTAAGCAATTACTTTCATAATGAAGAAGACCTCCTTCCTTCCAGTATACCTTGCCTTCTCCAATATTAGACTGGAAATGATGCCCGCAGTTCCATAGAGCATACAGCAAGCCCTTACAGGCATATGCATCTGTGATATGAATGTACCCAACCCCAGAACATCTCCCACATATTCTCCCCACCTGGAGTTTACCAGCATCCACAGCAAACTGTGGGATGTGGTGTCTGCTACTTACCACTACCTTGGGTACATGACAGTCAGCCCCAACCAGACTCTGCTTGTCTTTGATGAAGTTTGCAAACATTTGTCAGGCCCAAGAAACATTTCCACGTACAGAGTCAGGGTACTCTTGACAGGTAGTGCATCTGTCCTGGGCACGTGGTATTGAACCAGGTAGCTATACTCTGTTGTGTTCTCTCTTGTTCTCAGAAAGCTTGTCGTTGAACTCAATTGGAAAGCATTCTGTTTCATTTCTTTCTGGATGTGATGATCAGACATTCTCTTTTCTACAGAGCAAGAGCAAAGTCTGGCTCAGGACTGGCTGTCATGTCTGGGGTAAAAAAGGCACTAAAGCGGCTTCAGCAAGTCCTCTCTCATCCCGAGTACCTCCCAGTGGCCGGTGGTCCTGTGCTGTGCTAGGTTGCTTTTGTGACGTCATCCTCTAGAGTACTGAATGTACCCAAATCGTCTCTTCTTGAGGGAGGCCATTTCTAAATCCATCCTAATGTTGGCATTAAGAAGTTAAAAATAAGCAAAATTATGTGAAAGTTTTAAAACCCAAAGGAACATTGAGCAATTTCACTATTACCACCTACTGAGAGTTTAAAATGTAACTCCAATAGGTTTCTATGTTTTCCTAAATGTCCAAGAGCATTTCATCGAAAAATACAAGTATTTATTTTAAAGTGGAAAAAAGTGTGGATCTATAACATCGCATGTCAACAATTGGTCATTCTCCTGTCTGTCCAGTTTTACTGTCAGATAATTTGTAGTTATCCTTATATGTAAATAAGTTTAAAGTTTATTTTTCAGCAGCCTAACCAAATAATGTAGCCAATGAAAATATATCTATTTTAATGTGCTAGTTATTCCCCTGGCTATTTTATTAAAAAGTGGTATTTTAATGATAACTAACCAGAGATCTAAAATAATATGATAATATTGCCACAAGACCGCTAGATGAATTAAGTACAAAGATATGAAACAACCTTCGGCTTTAAAGTCTCATACCCCTAGGCATATAAGTCTCATGAAACCACAAAACGAGAGCAACCAAAACAAATTATTCCACTAAGTCCTTGGAGGCAACTTAATGGAAACTGTTATAAGTGTGTAATATTACAGATGCAAATGTAAACAACCAAATGGAGGAAATATGAAATGCAGTTAAACCATTCACCTCATTAAGGGTATAAAGCACAGAGGTACTAACAGTATTAGTAGAATACTTCTGTTTATATGAAGCCCAGAACTCTGCCAACCGTCATCTACTTATAACCAGCCTTGGGTTTGCTTTGATTTCATGAGCCATGTGTGTATCTGTTTATACATGAGCTCCAACTGATTTGTTTATAGACTAGTAAACTCCAACTTTCCTTTCCATCTTATGCCATTGCTAAGTACAAATTTCAAAACACCCAATTTAATAGAGAGAAAGGATCCTTTAAGTCCTATGTCTGACCCTCTGAACTTCACACATTGGGATTTTCAGATGAGTGTGCCCCCCACACACACACTTACTTTTTAACTGGTAACACAAACTCTGTCATGCCTTCAAGTTGATGAAAGAAATGCTAAGCACAGAAGCAAGAGCAAATTTCAGGCAAAATGAGCTAGTCAAAATCCATTCAGGAGTACAATTGGTGGGAACTCAATCACACTTCAGGTCCCTTCTAATTCTGCTGGTAGAAAAATAGACATCCACTGCTCTAAGGTGAGATAGATTGTTCACAAGGTGATTGTCTTTTGTGTGAGCAAACATGGCTGAAGAACCTTTATTTGCTAGAGGAAGGTTTTCTTGGGAAACATATTAATTGCCTTCATGTTATATCTTCTAAAAGTAATGTACTACCTGAATGAAATCCAAAATGTATATCCATATCAAAAAGAGTAACTCTGCACCTAAGAAATGGCCAGCTTTTTGAAGTGTAATTAATAAACAGTTCTCTATTTAAGGTCAAAAATATGCTTTTCTGTGACTATATTCCATTTCAGCCAAAAGATTCTAAATTAGAAAAAAAAAAGTCCTTAAAATTAACATCATAAAACTAAATAAAATGACACCTTCAAGTATGTCTGTACTTCATTACATTTCACTTGTAAAATTCCAATCTTTTATTCAGTCTTATATTATAAACTGCATATTATGTAATCTTTTAAGTGTCTCATACTATTTAAATAAGAACAAATTATCATTTTAATGCTTTTCATTATTATACAAAAACCTAGAACATTTTATTTCACACTATACAATGAATGCATTTTAGGCAATAATAAGATCAGCATTCTGAAAATTATCTCTTCAGTTTTAAGCAACAAAATAAAATTTAGGCAAAATAAATCTCAGGGCAAAAAAACATTTTAAGGCAGGTAGCTGATTTTTTTTTTTTTTTTTACATGTTGAACAAAAGCAATAATGAATGAAAACAAGGTCATTTAGATTTTGCTCCATCTCCAAAAAAGTGCACTTAATTCCTCTTCATGCAACACAGTCTATCCTTGTGGGGTTTCTCCCCTCAAATAGTGATCAATTACCAAATTCTTCTTTCCTTCTACCCCTGTTTAACACCCTGACTCTGATGATACCATCACAGGATCAGAGCTGATGCCCAAAGCTCTATCGACCAGAATAGTTGGAGGAATATGGTGGTTTTTCACCCTAATCATCATTTCATCCTACACTGCCAATCTTGCTGCCTTCTTGACAGTAGAGAGGATGGAATCCCCCATAGATTCTGCGGATGATCTGGCAAAGCAAACCAAAATAGAATATGGGGCAGTCAAAGATGGCTCAACAATGACCTTCTTCAAGGTAAGAACCTTGTACCATGTTCTTGGTAGTTACTGAATTCTGGGAGGAGGGCAGAGAAAATAAGAGTCTCTTCAATTAAAACAATATAAGTTTGGCCAGGTATGGTGGCACACTCCTTTAATCCCAGCAGTTGGGAGGCCGAGGTAGGAGGATTGAGGCTAGCCTGGGCTAAAGAGTGAGTTCCAGGTAAGCCTAGGCTAGAGTGAGACCAAACTCATGAGGGCCTGCCCCTCCCTAAGGCACAATTGGCATTTGATAGTTCCTAGGGGAAGGGAAGACATTTCCTTCAGTGGTGTTTCTACTGGTAAGTTGTGAGGCTGGAGAGTTGGCCCAGCGGTTAATGTACTTGCCTGTAAAGCCTAGTGACCAGAGTTCAACTCCCTAGTACCTCTGTAAAGCCAGATGCAGTGGTGTATGCATCTGGGATTTGTTTGCAGCTGCTGGAGGCCCTGGTGTGTCCATATTCTCTTTCTCCTCTCTCTCTTTCTCTCTCTCTGTCTCTCTCTTTATCTCTCTCTCTCCTTGCATCCATAAATAAATAATAAAAAAATTTTAAACAAAAAATAAGTTGCCCATCCTCCAGAGAATGACTTATGCTCATACAGGCAACCCTAATTAAACTAATGGGTTACCAAAAGAAAGAAAAAGAAACAGAAGACAACAAAGTAAGGGGGTGTGGACTTTTAAAAAAAGGAGGGGTTCAATAAGTGTTAGGAGGAGACAGGAAAGGATAATGTGTTGTAAACGTGACAAATTGGCAAAAATAGACTGATTACTAGACACAATCTATTCCAACAAAAAGATATTGGGCAATTTTTGTTAATTAAATAAAATTCTTTATGACATAATCCCATTATGAGGAAACTGTATGCCTTTAGTATAAAGCAATATGAAAGTTTCTCTATCACCATTTTTTTAAACAAAATATCATGTAGTCCAAGCCGGCTTCAAATTTCCTGTGTAGTGGATGCTGACCTTGAAATCCTGATCCTCCTGCCTGTATTGTAGAACTCTTAGGATTACAGATGTGTGCCACCACATTCTGCTTTATGCTGAATTTAATACACTCAGATCTATAAATTAATATCCCCAACAGTCTCTTTGGCTTTATATTAGGAAAATTGCTGCTTCCTGCAGACAATCTAATCACCTTTTAACTAACCACCCTTCCAAAAAGTGAAGTTGTTTGATCTAAAATTTTGACAGCCAGAATATTTAAATGCCATAAAGCTTTCTTTTTAATAATAAGATAAAACCATATGACCAAAAATGTGTTGATGTTGGAATTTAGTTGGAGAATCAAATCTAAAACCATTCCAGGGAACTCTAATATTGCATTGTGCCAATAAAGGTCTGTTCTCCTTGAGGCCTGAGGCTTTCCAGGAACTGTGAGTGCCTGAGTGGCACCAAGGGAGAGTGATGCTAAAGTGGCTTTTGTTTCAAGATCAAGTGTGTGTCGTTGCCCAGGTCGTTTTAATGACTTACCCTGAATAATGAAAGTGATTTCTGCCTTGCTTATGGTATAAACCTTAGTACTTTATTATCAAATCTCACATAGCACAATTCCCATTAAATGGATTTTACCAGACTCAGTAGGTTAGAGATCATAAAATTTACCTCTTCACTTTATGTGTGAAAGTATGAACTCCAAGAGCTAAAGTTGTCACGTTCTTGACCTTTCTAGTGAAGAGGCTAAAGACTTCTTGTACAGAGCACTGACAGAGATAAATGCATTTGTGAGTCATAGGAAAACAGGTATATCCAAAATGAACTAACAATCAGACTATCAAAAATGAAGTTGTCGGCTGGATTGATGGCTTAGTGGTTAAGTACTTGCCTGTGAAGCCTAAGGACCCTAGTTCGAGGCTCGATCCCTAGGACCCATGTAAGCCAGATGCACAAGTGGCACATGCATCTAGAGTTTGTTTGCAGTGGCTGGAGGCCCTGGCGCGCCCATTTTCTATCTGCCTCTTTCTCTCTCTGTCACTCTTAAATTAAAAAAAAAAAAAAACATAAACAAAAACAAAAAAAATGAAGTTGTCATTGGATTTGTGAAGTATACTTATTTAGAAACAAAAGGAAGGGAATGTACAAAAAGTGGACAGTTCACTGTATAACACTATTGGTTCATTAATTAGGTGCTAAACGTTAGCAATAACATAATAGCCACAGCAAGAACACATTTAGTAACTAGAATTTTATTAAAAAACCAACTAATGCAAAAAGTAACAAATACTTTTATTATATATTAAGAAAACCATTTTTAAGCACTGCTTTCAAGACTATGTCACTAATTTAGTGAATATATAAATCACAGAGATCATTTCTCCCCTGGACCATGATTGATTTTTTTTTTTCATCTTAGAATGTATGTCTAGTATGTGTGGTGTGTTGTGTTTGTGATATGTGCGTGTACAGTGTATGTCCATGTGTGTGTACATGCCCCATGCACACATTGTGCCAAAGCCAGAGCAGAATATTATCTGCCCTCCTCTTTCACTCATCCACATAGTTTCCTTGAGATGGAATCTCTCACCGACCACAGTGCTGTTGTTTTCAGTCAGGTGGACTGATTGACCAGCAAGCCCCAGTGGTTGGGCCTGGGGTTACTGGCATGCATGGGCAGGCTCAGCTTTTTGATAATGTGAGTGCTAAGGAAGGATCAAACTCAAGCCCTCTTGGGCTTTCCCAGACCCCCCCCCCAGCTTCACAGAAAATGTTAACATCTTCTGAGCCATCTTGCCAGCACCTAGACTATGATATTCTAAGAGTAAATGATTGCATAAATAAATATACAGTGTCCCAAGTTTCTGAAAGTGTTTTCCTATTTCCAGTGCAGTGAATGGGCACAAGTCACCTTAAACTAGTGATTCATTATGACTCCTACAGAAACCAGAGTCAGCGAAAAGCCAGGCAGTGATGAGATGAGAAAAAAAAAAAAAGCCAAAATACAATACAGTACATCTGAAAACCTCTCCCGGGCTGGAGAGATGGTCTAGTGGTTAAGGTGCTTGCCTGAGAAGCCTAAGGATTCAGGTTCCATCCCCAATAACCATGTAAGCTAGATGCACAAAGGGCATGAGTCTGGAGTTAGTTTGTGGTAGCTAGAGGCTCTGGAATGCCCATTCTCTCTCTCTCCCCCCTCCCTCTTTCTTAAATAAATAAATAAATAAATAAATAAATAAATAAATAAATAAATAAATAAATAAAATATATTTTAAAACTATCCAAAATGATTTACTTTGCTCACTGATTTGGTCTTGAAGTACAAGAGAAAGGAGCTAGGAGATCCTGTGTCCATGCACACTGTTTCAATGTACAATGTGGATGATAGAGGAGGGCTGCCCTTTATAGACAATGCACCTGACTTTGCCACAGTCCAAAGTGTCCTTTCTATTCACTTTGAGTTGTTCCCGCTGACCTGCCTCTTTGAATGCACAAAAGGCTCACTTCCATTTTTCCTAGCAGGCTCTTGGGTTCACCACATTAAGACAGGCCTGGAGAAAATTGGACACAAAGGCAAGTGGCCTCTCAGGTCATCAGGCGAATGTTGAGGTCACCCTCTGGAAGAACTGATGTGGTACAATACAAACTGCCTCAAGAAAAGTATCTGCAGGCTATCTGCAGACTCAGAAGCCTGACCCACACTCATCCTCTACCTGCTCTGCATTCACTCTCTCATTGTGCAGCCCCCCCCCAAATGACATTCAAAGCTGTACTGCCATTGTCCCCATTACATAATGAGAAAAAATGAACCACAGAGAGGATGAATGGCTTGTCCCAAAGTTACAAAGCTAGCAATGGAAAGCCACCGATTGGTCAACCTTCAGATAGTTCTAGAAAATTTGTCCCTTGAGGGTAGGGAACTGGTCTGTATCTACTATCCTGTCACCAGAACTAAAAACAGTGCCTGGTTACAAGGCAAGCGTCAGAAAGCATGTTTTTAACAAATGAAAAAATACACAGATGAGAAATCTGAAAGAGATAGGAGGGAGGGTAGGAGGGAGAATGAGAGAAAGAAAGAGCGAACAAGAGACAGAGAAACAGGAAAAGGAGGAAGTAAATGGAAATATGGGGAGACATCCAGGAAGAGACACTGTTACCCAGTTCTTCCCTTTCCAAGTTAACTTTGCCGCCCAGCAGCTCTATTTATCAAGAAAGAACTTATTTGCCATAAGAGAACAAGCACTAAATCGGATTTCATTTTCCCCTTGAGGGAGGCAAGCTGTCACAAGGGTTCAGGAAGATGAGCACTTGGGCTCTTAAGCTGGTTTAATCCACAAAGAAAAGATGTGTTGTGGCCCTTAGTTCTCAGGGTACATTCACCTTCAGAGCTAAGTCACTCAATGACAGCAGTCTCAGGCACAAGGACTCCGTCCTGACTGGGCCACCCACTAATGTTGCCCTTCGCAGTATCTCCCTGGCCTCCTTCCCTCCCTCTCTCTCTTAATTAAGAACAAATCTCTTTGGTGTCAGAACGAATAAGCAAAACTTAATATGTCTGGTGTAGCCTGGTGCAATCTAGCTAGTTGTTGGATGAGAAGCCATTTATTTAATTTAATTTATTTATTTATTCATTCATTTATTGATTTGAGAAAGAGGCAGATACAGAGAGAAAATGGGCATACTAGGGAATCTAATGTGAGTCCTTTGGCTTTGCAGGTAAAACCTTTAATCACTAAGCCACCTTTCCAGTCCTAAGAAGCCATTTGTCAGATGGGTCCCATCATAATTCAATCATGAAGACACTTCTATAAAAAAAAAAAAAAAAGGGTCTGGAAAGATGGGTTGGCAGTTAAACACTTGCCTGTGAAGCCTAAGGACCCTGGTTTGAGGCTCGATTCCCCATTACCCACGTAAGGCAGATGCACAAGGTGGCACATTCATCTGGAGTTGATTTGCAGTGGCTGGTGGCCCTGGCGTGCCCATTCTCTCTCTCTCTCTCTCTCTCTCTCTCTCTCTGCCTCTTTCTCTCTCTGTCTGTCTGTTGCTAATAAATAAATAAAAATAAACAAAACATAGCAGCATGTCTCATAGTTCCTAGACAGCTTTAAAAAATATGATTTACAATGGATAATAATGAGCGTATAGTGCCCAGAGCAAAACATGCCTCTAGCATTCCAGTTGTACCAACTTCTCCCTTAGATTTTAAATCATTTACAACTAAAAAGTAGGTAGTTGCAGGGGCCACTGGTATTACCAAAATTCATGACCAGACAAAATACACTACTACCTCACTTTTCTGTTGAGGCCACAGCAATGGAAGTTTTCCCTGGACTGTTTCCTTGAAAGGTGTAACCAGACGTTGCTCAAATTTCAATGTCAAAATCCATTGACTTTTGCTCTGACACTTTGCTAGTCTTACCAATAGTAGGTTCCCTTTGAATCTAGAATATGGATATTCAATTCCAAACGTGAATAAACCCACAAAATTTAGACCTTTAGCCAGGAGTGGTGATGCATGCCTTTAATCCCAGTACTTGGGAGGCAGAGGTAAGAGGACTGCTGAGAGTTCGAGGCCAGCCTGAAACTATGTAGTGAATTCCAGGTCAGCCTGGGCTAGATAGAGCAAGACCCTACTTTGAAAAAAAAAAAAAGATAGATTTTTTTTTTTTCTAAATAGCCCCAAATGAGTTTTCTTTATCCACCATCTGAATTCAGATGACACACAGAGAAAAAGCTGACATTTATTTAAGAAGAAGAAAAAACAAAAACAATTGGGTCATGGTGATGCGTGTCTGAGAAGAGGAAGGCTGTTACACTTTCACTGAATCACTTGCATGTGGAATAAACAAGTTGATCGTCAAAGAATAGTTATCCAGAAAAACTTAGATGGAAATGCAAGTTTCCCAAAGATTCACTGTACGTCTGAAATTCTAGTTGACACGGGCCATAAAGAGCAGGACAATTCAACTGCATGTTCTGAGGTCAAGGTCACATAGCTAATGATACTTTTTAAAAACTACATTTTCACAAGTTCATGGGCACTAGAAATCTTAAAGTTTAAGCACCATGGATAATATAATAGCCTTTCTAGTCAGAGTAGCACAAGAACAATTAGCAGGCCAAGGTTAGAGAAAGTTCAAGTATTTCCTCAATCATGCAGTACTGTTGCAGATGTATGAAATTCTCTGGAGATCAGCGGTCATTTTTTTTTCTCCTTATCAATCAGTTAGTAGTCTCTTTTTCTCCTTATCAATCAGTTAGCAGAATATTTATAATTCAGAATTTCAGCAGACTTTAACAGAAACTCTTTCATGAGTACTTAGATTAAATGAATTAACCATCAATATTAAAACTGTCATTGGCCGCCTTCTGCTTTTCTGAAGGGTGGATGGTTTCTTTTTTTTTTTTTTTGAGAAGAAATATTAATTTTATTTCATAAATAACAATGTATACAAGCATCAAGGAATCACACTACTGGATTATGAATTTATACAATTATAATAAAGAAACAAACCACAATTTATCTCTTTCTAATTATATGTTTTAGCCTACTTAAACTTAATACTAACAAAATCACAGTAGGCTTTGTTATTATTGTTTTAATCAAGGTTTATCTATATTTGTCTTCATATTCATATTGTCTTTGCTCCTCATTTCTTATTGAACTTTAGATCTATTATGTAGGATGCTTTATATCTTTGTAAAGTACACAGTATTTTGAATCTTTTAAGTGGATTCTTTTAATTTACAAATCTGAACAGTGAAGGCATTCCTTGCCCTCCTAACTCCCTGGAACCAAAATCACAAGACTTAGAAGCAAAGAGCAGACAGAGCTTATGGTCAAGTTCTGAGGGCACAGCCTGACCACAGCTTTCCTACCTGACTTATTTCTCCATTTTATCCTCAAGAGGAATGACTGACAGCCCCTCCTTCCACCGGTGGGGCCCAGACCTCCCTGCTTCTCTGTCAATCATGGAAACTAGGAAAGACACAAACAAAACCTGTTTATTCTCCTAGTTGTTATTCCATTAATTACCTTATGCGATAGTAAAGATCCAAGGTTGGTCTCACAGTGACAGTGTAGTAAGTGGCATTGGTTTTTGTTACTGTTGTTTATTTATCCCAAAATGCTGTTTGTGCAAAATTCTAATTACCAGCTGAGGCCTAAAACAAGTATTTGTGAGCTATCCTATGAGGAGGGCACTAGTTTTAGTTCATGTTTCAGAGCTAAGGAGTAGCCCTGGTCTCCTCAGGAGACTTGATGACTACCAAGGCTAGGACATATATTAAGACCTCTGGGGAAAAGTTTCAGATTGCAAGGTCTGGAGGCAGATGTCCTGCATTCAATCTTAACTCTCTGGCTAATTAGCTGCATAGACCTTGCCACATTACCTAAGCTCTCTAGACCTTAATTTTTCTGCCTATAAATCGAGGCTAACATCTAACTCATAAGATTACTTTTTTTTTTTTTCTTTTTTTTTTTTTTTTTTTCAAGGTAGGGTCTCACACTAGCCCAGGCTAACCTGGAATTCACTATGTAATCTCAGGGTGGCCTCAAACTCATGGCGATCCTCCTACCTTTGCCTCCCAAATGATGGGATTAAAGGCATGCACCATTCATAAAATTACTCTAAGGATTAAATGACTTAATAGAGGTAATGTGTCTATAACACTCCTTACCAATTTGTGCATTTTTATAAGTTAGATATTTAGTGCTGGGGAGATGACTCAGTTTATGAAGTGCTGGCTGCACAGGCTGAAAAGCTGAGTACTGTAGTTCAGACAACCAGAGCCCGTGTAAAACTTAAAAGGGGGTGAGGGGGGGCTGGAGAGATGGCTTAGCAGTTAAGGCGCTTATCTGCAAAGCCTAAGGACCCATTTTCAATCTCTTTCTAGATCCCACATAAGCCTGACACACAAAGGTGAGACAAGCATAAAGTCGCACATGTCCACTAGGTGGCGCAAGTCTCTGGAGTTTGATTGCAGTAGCTGAGGCCCTGGTGCACCAATTCTCTCCTCTGTGTGTGTGTCTCAAATTTTAAAAAAATTAATTAATTATTTTGAATTTTAAAAAATCCAGATACTGTTGCAGGCTTCTGTAACCCCAGTGTGCCTCTGGCAAGATAGGAAGTGGAGACATGAAAGTCCCCCAGAAGTTTATGGGCCAGCTAGTCAGGTGAGGGCAGTGATGAACAATGAGACCCTGCCTCAAACAAGGTGGGCGGTGAGAACCGACATCCATGGTTGTCTCTGACCTCCACATCCACACATAGCACACACCCGCACACAAGCAAGCTAAAGTTAAAAGATAACTGTCACCAACAATATCACCATTATCATCAATTTTGACCCTCATTGGGAGTATTATTTTTTCAATCATCTCAATTTAAAATTAGTCTTCTTTGTTCCTTATTCAGCCTTTTTACTGTCAGTAATCTCTAGAATGTATGCCTCATGCTAATAGACAGAAAAGTCAAAAAGCAATGCCAAAATCCAAGATCAGAAAGGTATTCTGAGACCTTGCCAGACAGAAAACCCAGCCCTTGGAAGCCTTCTCCCTAGCACATAGAATGTATTTGCAGAAGGACCATTTTTCAGACGGCGGTTAATTAACAGATGGAGCAGCTGCCCTTAGAAGCCAGCAGAGGGATAGAGCAAGGCAGTTCACTTTAATTCAGCTCGATTTATATTTTTTATAAAATCTTCAATATGGCAGCCCTGAAGTTGGTACTGTAGGCGAAGAGAGAAGGGAAAGGGATACACAGTCTTCTGCAAAGCTTAGAGATGTGGTAGCAACAGGGAGGCAAGATACATGCAAACCTGTTATATACAGCACAGCATGCACTGAGCAGACAGAAAGTGGTAAATATCAGAAGAATTTCTTGTGAGCCAAACTGGCTAAGAAACACTCATGTAAGAAATACTTCTCAGTAGAGTCTTGCCTATAACAAATCACTATCCTCCCAGACTCAAGCCAGAGGATTACAGAGATTAGATCGGGATTCAGTCAAAAATGATTTGGATAAAATAGGTTTTAGAAAAATCACAACAGACTTGTCATTTCTGGCTTTCATGGTCTAGGAACTTCTGACCAGCTATGGGAATAAGGGACTCTAACCTTTATAATCTCTTTCCAGTGAGCAGCTAGGTGCCACCAGCAACCCAAAAGATATTTGTCACTGAGCCCTGCATCAGTGGAAATGAAACAAGGAGCTATTATATGGAGCTAGATTTCAGACAGAAAACCCCATAGGAAAGCACAGGGTAGAGGAAGTGCTCAAACTTCTCAAGCAGGAAAGTGTTCTTCACACAAGAGCTTAGTTCTGTGTTTGAAAAGCCAACTAATTTTACCATTGGTGCCAAAAGATAAAAATGCATTTGCTTGGGAGCGAATATCTGTAAGTTCAATTTACCTTAACCTTTTTCAAAGCCTGGTATATTGGCTGTAATGCACCAATTTTTAACTCTAGACAGGAGAAAAAAGCCTGAAATATATTTCAGCAAAGCAAAGGTGTTTAAATCTCACTGAGAGACTTTCCTAACAGGATCTAGTACATTTTTAAAACATCAGAAGATCTTCAAATGTCATAACATCCTATTAAATAAAGATCAGAATTTAATCAATCATGATGCCCATATAACATCATAGCAGAAAGACAGAGGCCTCTTGATTTACCACAGATGATTTCTTAATAGTCTTTCTTCAAAGTAACCATTGTAAATTAACTCATGCTTTTAAACAGCATGAGAGTTACTTCTTAATGAAATTATTTATCTAAAAATGAAAGAGCTATCTTCCAGACAACTTTCCACCTTGAATGTGTCTGTTTTGCAAGTTTGAATTGTTGGTTTCTATATCTTTGGCTGATTTTTAAGGCTTTTCTTAAATCAGGATGCCTCAAAAGTAAACTGGAGAGTCTTAAAATGTAATTACTTTGATATTTAATTTGTTTGGAGTGTATATACTTACCACATTTATAAGAAACCCTTTGACAACCTATCAAAATATCAATAACTTCTTACACGTGCATGTGTGTGCATATGTATAGTTTTATAAAAAGAAGTAAAGCATGTAAACATATCTGTATAGAAAATCTTCAGCCACATGCCTGAAGTAGGATTACACAGTTACTGATCCTACCAAATAAAGGGGTCATATGACTTCACTGTAAATATCTTATTACCTAGTTGGGTAAATAATCGATAGGCAGTTCTTATCACAAAGAAAAGGAAAGAGCAGAGAGATTAAAATTGGGGTTCCATCAATCTTCAAAGCATCCCACACCCCAGAACTTGCACACGCCTTACACCCAACTCTGCAAATGAAGAGTATAGAACTATATGGAAGGCAGGATGCCATGAGGAGAAAGGGTACAACAAACAGAATCCATATTTTCTACCAGAGTCCAACTGCTGTGATCCTACAACACTGTCTCGATTTTTGTCTAAACAAATACAAGCTGTTAAAAGTCATGCACATACTTTCCATATGGGATGTACTGGGTAACAGAGATGCAATATCCCTCCTACAACAGAGATGCTGCAATCACTTACTTTCATGGTTTCTCTAGAAATTCTGTTAATTCCATGAAAACATCCAACAGGCCATGAGTCATGATCTGTTCATATTCAATTATTAAAACAAGTAATTAATTCCCTATTAATTAGGGACAGAGACTCTGGGTCAAGAGTGTTGTGGTATTCTATTCTGGCCTCTGGAAAACAAATAATAAAGGCCACTCTGTCCCGTGATCACTGTGAAGATTAACTCAGTTAATATAGGCAAAATACTAACAGTGCTTGGTACATAGTAAATACTGTGTTGCTCTCACTAGTTTTAATGAGCAGTTTATAACTGCTCAGAGAAGCATAGTAAATCACTTCCCAGTGTGTTTACATGCATTGGAAGGGGAAAAGTAAGAAAAAAATGATGGCTATCAACATTGATACAGTTACACTCCCTCATAACATACTTCTGAGGAGAACTTCTTATTCTTTGCCAACAATGTTGGCTCAGCATCAGGACAGCCACATAATCAGTTTAAAACAGCCTCTAGGGATTAAAATGGAATCCTGAAACTTCAGTTTTAGCAACTTTAGCTAAGAAGCTCAGAGGACATTACAAGTATTCTAATTAACTTTTGACATATTCAGTGAAATTAGAGGCACTCACTGCTTGCAATTTTTAAGTATGCTGTGTATTATTTAGAGTGATTTAGGAGGATCACTGAGATAGTAGAAGAGTTAGAGGTACAGAAATATTCAGTCATTCAGTCAGCCTGCCCTTTTTAATACTTAGAATAATTTTCTGAGGAGCATAATCCTCTTTTAGTAAATATGATTTGTGGTTTAAAAATGAATAAAGCAATCTGTTAAAAAGGATATATCTAATTTACTCTGAAAATGCTTCTTTTGGAACCAACAAAAAACGTAAGCATTACTGAGCATGCACAACGTGACGACAGGTAGAGCACAGGTATGAGCACAAAAGAGTTCTTCTAACTAACCGTGATGCATGTGTGTCACTCACTACCTGCATATACATGCAGAGGAGCTGATCTAAAGAGAAGAACCAGGCTGGAGGGATGGCTTAGCAGTCCAGGCATTTGCCTGCAAAGCCAAAGGATCCTGGTTCAACTCTCCAGGACCCTCGAAAGCCAGATGCACAAGGGGGCTCATGTATCTGGAGTGCGTTTGCAGTGGCTGGAGACCCTGGTACACCCATTCTGTCTCTCTCTGCCCCCCTCTCTGCCTGTCTCTCAAATAAATAAATAAATAAATAAATAAATAAATAAATAAATAAAATACAAAAAAAAAGTTAAAGAGAACTGGGCATGGTGACTCACCCCTTTAATCCCAGCACTTGGGAGGCAGAGGTAGGAGGATCGCTGTGAGTTTGAGGCCTCGCTGAGATTATATAGTGAATTCCAGGTCAGTTTGAGAACCTACCTCGAGAAGAAAAAAGAAAAAAAGAAAGTTAAAGAGAAGAACAAAGGGTTTTCATGATCCCTACGTGAAACTTGTATGCATGAAGGTCTCTTGATATATTTCCAATGATGAGAAACTTACTGTCTTACTGTACCTCAAAGTGTCTGTCTATCTCTAGACAGTTTTTTCAATTTTCTCTGTGTATTTATTTATCCTCCACATATTGACAAGTGATACATGCATATAATGTAATTTGTAACTAAGCCTCCTCCTACTTTTGTATCTGTTTTTCAGAACCCACTGAATTTCAGGTTAAGGTTGTATGGATGAGCATGTGGGTGGGGTTATTTATTGGACCATGGGCAACTTGCCAGTAGCTACACGACTTCCCCTCTCTGAACAACCCTACCCTACTGATAGTTCCTCACATAGGGATGGAGCCTCATGATTCTTTCCCCCATCCATGATGGAATGTTAACAGGTCTCTAAAATCGCTGAGTTCAAGGCCAACCTGGGACTACAGAGTGAATTGCAAGCCAGCCTGGGCTAGAGTGAGACCCTACCTCAAAAACAAACAAACAAAAAAGGTTACATTTTAGCAAGTGTTTTGTTCTTCCTATGAACACCAAGCTTTCTTAAATCTCAACTGGCCTATAATTCCACTATTAAGTATAAGGAATTCTACAATGGCAAACTTTGTAAAGGAAGGAAGAGAACTTTACAAGAAAACAGAAAGGTGTGTCTCCATCTCCTGAATCTTTGTCACTATTAGGTAAGGGGGAAATGTCTTAAAATTGCTCTTCTCCCTTAAGTATGCCCATGTTCCCTACCAAGTAAGAGTTTTCTTACAGAGAAAAATGTGCATGCTCCACATTTCAAAGTTGTCCATATTAACTCAGCTTCCCCTAGAGTACCTTAAAGAGCCCAGGCCAGAGCAACCTTGGAGATACCGCCAGATTCTCTGTACCACAGAGAAGTTCATAGGTGGGGTAGAGTATAGTTTGTTCCCAAGCTGTGCTGAGATAATGGAGGAAAAAAACTGAATAAGACTTCAGTAATCTGGTCTGGAGAGATGGCTTAGCAGTCAAGGTACTTCCCTCCAAAGCCAAAGGACCCAGGTTCAATTCCCCAGGACCCATATAAACCAGACACACAAGATGATGCATGCATCTGAAGTTTGTTTGCAGTGGCTGGAGGCCCTGGTGTGACTCTTCATTCTCTCTCTCTGTCTCTCTTTCTCTCTCTGTCTCTCTGTGCCTTTCTGTCTCTCCTTCAAAAAAATAAGTAAAAATAAATAGGGCTGGTGAGATCATTTAGCCATTAAAGTACTTGCCTGCAAAGGCTAGGAACCCATATTTGACTCTCTAGGTCCCACGTAAGCCAGACTCACAATGTGACACAAGTGCGCAAGGTTGCACTTGCGCACAAGGTACAGCACACATCTGGAGTTCAATTATACTGGCTGGAGATCCTCTTGTGACAATTCTCTCTCTCTCTCTCTCTCTCTCTCTCTATTTCTTACTCGCTCTCACCCTCTCACATAAAAATAAAGGCCAGTCTGTTGGGCTGGCTAAATAAATAAATAAAAACATTTACCCATTCTCTCTCTCTCTCTCTCTCTCTCTCTCTGTCTCTCTCTCTGCCTCTTTCTCTGTCAAATAAAAATTAAAAAAATATTTTTTAAGGGCTGAAGGGATGGCTTAGCAATTAAGGCGTTTGCCTACAAAGCCAAAGGACCCAGGTTTGATTCCCCAGGACCCATGTTAGCCAGATACACAAGGGGGCACACGTTTGTGGTGGCTAGAGGCCCTGGCATGCCTATTCTCTCTCTCTCTCTCTCTCCCTCTCTCTGCCTCTTTTTCTGTCTAATTAATTAATTAATTAATTAAAAAAAACTTTTAGAATGAAGAGTTCAATACTCTCACAGCTACCCAATACTGTAGGTTTCTACCACTTTGGGTGTTACTGTGTACTCAAATACTGAGTTATACATGGAAGGAGCCTCAGGGTAGGTGTGTGCTATCAGACCCCACCTAGCATAGTAGGTGTGTGCCATCACACCCTATAATCTAGCTCTACGGTGAATTGAATGTGATGAATTCCTTCCCCGCAGAAAACAGGAGAACCACATGGGACAGAGACTCAGTTACAGCTGTATAGGGTTACCATTCAATTGCATGCCCCCCTTCATTCCCTTCATTTCTCTGGATGTATTGAAAGATTCCTCCCTTCATTCATTTACTATGGACAAAGCTATCATCTGTTTTTGGGTTACAGATTTTCATAGACCAAAAATTTGCTTTTCTAACTATGACGTTCATTTTAATAAAAGTTAAAATAATGGAAAAAAATGTTTCATGGCACTTTGACATGAGATCTAATTCCTATTTTGTACTAACATGAGATCAGCTAATAAACTGCTTCAGGGAAGGATGTCAGCCCATGAATATAAGTTCTGCCTTCACTTGTAGATTAAATAAAGTTAAAGTTGCTCTCAAGATAGACATCTACCTCTCCCCCAGGTCAGCATGGAACAGTAAACAGAGCATTTAACTAGATATTGGGTGTCCTATGGTCCTCATATTAAGTCTCCAAACTTTATTAGAATATCTTTATCTATAAAAGTGGCACTTTGAACAAGCCCACCTCTAAAGCCTATGTCAACTTTAGAATTTCATACTTCAAAGAAAAGCATTTTCCCTTCAGGGACTTTACTGATAAAGGAGCAGTTTTGTTCCAGTTGCACATTGACTGTGAAAAGACAGACTGACCTCCTTGCTCTTGGAAGAGCAGCAATTTAATGAGAGTTTAGCATGATCAGATATTTCAAGGCTGAAGTCACACCACAAACCAGACATGGGCTCTGACTCCCAATACATCACCTGTGTTGTGGAGATATGAGCTCCGATTTGCAGTTGTCTCGGGGGCATTATCCTGGCAGAATGAGTTCTCTAACGTACTGATATCTATAAGGTGTGTATATTAGATCATGATTTGTCTCATAAGATCTTTCTCAGGGGCTCCTCAAGTGCCTACCAATCCACAGGGAAGCTATCTGAACTCCCTGACTCATAAAGCCCACATTATTATCACAGGTATAAACAGCCATTGGTAATTAGTGAGCTCCCAAGAACACGAACATGGATGAGCGCATTAGAGCTAATCCCACAGGTTCTCATTCATTGCTTACAGCCCCGCATCATGCTTTAAGCTTTTCTGAACCTAAGATGATGTGCACATGGCCTCACCAAGGAGTCTGTAATGTGTGGAGCACTAATATGCATGTGTGAGAACTGGTGTTAGCTTGAAACCATTAGTTATTCTTATGATGGCTGTCATCTTTGAAATAAATGGAGGGGAGTGTTGATGTAAATGAAGACAAATTCAAGGGGATAAAAACTTGGAATACTATGGAAATTATAGGGTAAAAATGCAAAATGCCTAATCACAGATCACTATTCAAAGAATGGAAATTCATATCCAAGCAATATGAAAATGTAAGCAGCATGTTTTAACAATGAAGAGAAGATAATGAGGTAATGACATCTATGTATAGATGCATATATAATATACCATATATATAGTCTGTTATTGAATCTATCAAAAAGCTGAATAAAAGAAATGACAAAATCATCAAATACTTTGAAATAAGATATGCAGTCCTCATAATCTAAAATATGATTGCAATGAAAAACTATACACATAAAAAGTAGGAAGAATTTTTCTGATCTGAATATTAACTTGAAAAGAGCATTTACATTCCCGATTTGGTAGAAAATAGACCCAGGATTGGCAGTTCTTTTGCAAGTAAAGGAGCGAATGCAAGTGATTTATCCCAGGCTTTTTCAGGTATTAGAACTCACATGTCTGAAAACAATAAAATAATGTCTGTTGGAGTTTAGTGGTCAAAGGGAAGTAGAGTGAGGAAAAGCCCAGAGTCCTGAGTGAGCTAGCTGTCACTTGTCCCAGTGGACCATGATGTGTTGTTGTGAAATGGCCATAGCTTATGTTATTATTGACACCAATGTTCTTTCATCCCTCATGGAAAGCAAGGAAATAGACTTCAGAGCCATGCCTTCCATCAGTCCACTTCTCCATTTTTCTCCAATGTGCTTTTCTGTAATAAAGTGAGCTCTCCTTGGCTACCAAATTAACATCCCAGAATCATCAGTTTGGTTTACCCACCGTCACTGAAGGAAGTTTGCCTACGTTATGTGAGCCACTAGGATGGTGAATAGCTTTGGTACATATATTTTCATCACTCTTCTGCTGGTGGGTACGCTTTTTCTCTCTACAGAAATCAAAGATATCCACCTATGAGAAGATGTGGGCTTTCATGAGTAGTAGACAGCAGAGTGCCCTGGTTAAAAACAGCGATGAGGGCATCCAAAGAGTACTGACCACCGACTATGCCCTGCTGATGGAGTCCACCAGTATTGAGTACGTCACGCAGAGGAACTGCAACCTCACTCAAATTGGGGGTCTCATTGACTCCAAAGGTTATGGAGTGGGAACTCCAATCGGTAAGATGGGAACAGCTAAGCCATGCTAACTTGGGCAATGTTGATTACAAGTATTATACATTTTGAGATGTCTAACCAACTAAAAAATAAGCAAAAGGCCCATAAAAATAGAGCCATGGTTTGAAGAGAAGATCACAGAAATTTAATCTAATGAACTTTCAACTGCTGTTTTTTTCATACCTTAGTACAATATAGTGATTTAAGAACATATAGATTTATTATTTTACAATGAGTATTTAAGGGTATGTTTTCGTAATAGATATACTTAATATTATTTTCTTTAATGCCTGTATGTGCCTATATAGTTTTTATGCCTTCAATTATATTAGAATATGAGAAAATTAATTCAACACATAGAAAGTTATTGCTCCATTCTAATAAATGATAAAACAGTGTCAAAAGAAAAGAAAAAAATACTAAATTTTAAAGTTTTGTCAGACCATAAAGTAGATTCAGTTAATATAACTATGAAAATCTCCAGATTTGCAGTGCTGAAGCACTGCTGTCCCTGGGGAGCTTACATGATAGAAATACAAGTCCTACAAGATCTTCTGACATGAGAGTCACAGACATGAACGGAATAGCTTCCTGTATTCAGAAGACCGTTACAGATCCCTACTGTTTCTCTTCATATAGAAAACTATATTTATGATCTTTTAGGAAGATAACTTGCTTTTCTCAAGTGAGGGTAACATAACTGGGTCATAGATAGATAGTCCTTTCAAAGGAGAGAAAACAACCATCATTAGATGTCTGGTCTAACATAGTAAGAAATAACTGTAGTGACAGTCAATCCAGATAATTAAAGACCCAAAATAAATTTGATTTATTTGTTCATATTTTGTTGTTTTGTTATTGGTGGTGGTGTTTGAGAGGAATTAGTCAGTTTTGCCCTTCATGTCAGGCAGGGATCACAAATTTAAACTCTTACCATGCCCAAGTAAAGCTGGTTTCCTTCAGGTGTGTGTGACTTGCCACACTGCTATGACAAACTACCTGCAGGAAGCAACATAAGGGAGGAAATGTTTGTTGTGGCTCATGGGTTGAGAAGAAAGTCCACCTTGGCAAAGAAGTTATGGTGCCAGGCACATAAGGCAACCGGTCACATTTCTGTAGGAAGCAGCCAAGCATGCTGGTGCTCAGCTGCCTTTCTTCTCTTCATGTAGTCCAGGACCCTAGCCCATAGTACGACACAACCCACAGCTGGGGAAGATACTCCCGTTTCAATTCACCTAATCTAGAAACTCCCTGACAGACTTACTAGGAGATTGTTTGCATGGTGATCCTAAATCCCATCAACATGATCCCATTAACTATCACAAGGTGGTTAAGACCACTGGACATATCGAAAGGGGAGGCCTTTTCTATCAGTAAGTATAGACCTGATGGGATTTGAGAATGAATGTAGTCTAACATTCCAGTTTTCCAACAACAACCCCCCCAAAAAATTCAAAGTTTATGTGGAATCAAATTCTTTAATTTGAAAACTAACTAAATTTATTTTTAAAGACTGTTTTATGTCCTACTCTAATTTTATATTAATTTAATGGATCAAATAAAGTTCAACTGTCTCCAATAGTTACCATGAATGTACAACCAGTTGGAGTCCCTGCTGTCAACCTGGTGTTAGGAACACATGCTATGGGGATATAACTTCATAATCACAGTTGTGTCTAAATAAACGTTCAGCAGGATACATGGGTAAAAAAAAAAGTATGTACTTTCTTGTCCTTCTACTTACAATAACTTCTCCTGATAAAAATATCAATTTTCCTGTTATTTTTCCCCTGAAAACATTTCCTCTCCTACAATTTAGTCAACATGTTCTGTGGCGGCCTTATAAGGACAATTAAACAGTAACTAACAAGACATGGTGCCACGTTTTAATATTAAAAACGACGCCTTATCTCCCTAACATCGCTTGACTACCTCATGGGAGCAGTTAGACAGGTGTTCTCTTTTTATGTGCTATCACTACCGAATTTAGGTAATAAGGCCATAAGTCAGATAAAAACACCAGGAGTAGATACCTTTGCTCAAACTTTGCAGAATCAAGACCCCAGTATTGTTTGTGAAACCCTGACTGCCTTCTTAGAGTGACAACTACAGTTTCTTACTAAATCCATCTTTAAACATGCTTCTCTTAGACTTAGACATTGTCACTTCATCTTCTACTCTAGAATCCCGCCCCTCCCATTCAATGTCTCTCTTTAACACCAAATTTTCTGTCTTATAGAAATGATAGAAATTAATAATATTTATCATTCTTTCTGAGAGCACTTACATGCTAACATGGGCATTTTGATTGGCATTCCTTTCACAAAACAGAATATGTAAAATTAAAAAAATGTGGGGCAGAGTTGTTCCTTTCTGTGATTCTGATAAATTAACACATCACTTTGAATCATATTGATAATTACTTTCTTCCCTCATGTGAATGAGGCTGACTTTTGGATGAGCAAAACTATATTTATTGTGATTATGGAGAGAGAGAGATCTAAACTTGCTTAGTATCTCTTCGTCTAACCTTACCTGTTACTCCTAGATGAAAAGAAATATACTGCAGGAATTTTTCATAGTGGTTATAAACCTGTCGTGCTTTTAAACCAAAAACAATGAGGGAGTAATTAGAACAGATGGCAGACCTCCGAGAGAATACATCCACTGGGAATACAGCTGTCGGATAAATTTGATATGTTTCTTCCATGATGAATTGCCTCTTTAGAAAGATCAGTTGCTATTCAGGAAGCTGTATGGATATGTAGTTTTTTCAAGTGACTTGCTGTAAGTCATTTCTAATGTCCCTCAGCCCAATTGAGCAATAGAAAATATGGAAGCAAAGATATATGTGGATATGAAAATTTCTCAGGACACCTCCAGTCTCGCCATGACAGAGGTCCTGGAGGCTCCAAAACCTTCCCTAGAGTAGGAAGTTAGCAAAGTTGGCTCAGTCACAACACAAAATTGAAAATGTTGCTTTTTAGATACTCTCAAGACAGAAATTCTGGAAGTGTGCCTCCTATGGGATTTAAAATAAAACTTCAAGAGAATGAGGGCAGCTAAGATTTAAGCAGGTTGTCTGGAGGCTGGAAGTTACCTTCCTTAGAGACCAACCTTAAGCAGGGATCAGATCTCCATTGGTCTGAAATGTGTTGGGTCTTGCGCAGCATGAGGTGGGAGGAATCAGTCTGTCAACATTTATTGAGTGCCCACTGTGTATACTGCTATGTTCACTGCACATCAATGGCCATCATTCTCACGCTTGTCAAAGCATTTCTGTGTGCCTTAAAGCGAAGCACTCCTAGTTCACTTAGTGGCCCACGTACTATAAGGCCATTAATGGTGCTAACTTTGGCTCTAGCTATTGTTCTGAGAAAGTCTAAGCAAACAGTTGAGATCTTGTCATTTGGATTTCAAGACTGGTTTGCCCATCACCCCCCCCCGAAAATGCATACTCTTAATTGACAAGCCATAATCTCCCTCTAAAACATTTTATTCTTCTTTTATTTTTAATTTTTTTTTTTTTTTTTTTTTTTTTTTTTTCCGAGGTAGGGTCTCACTCTAGCCCAGACTGACCTGGAATTCACTCTGCAGTCTCAGGGTGGCCTCAAACTCATGGGGCTCCTCCTACCTCTGTCTCCCGAGTACTGGGATTAAAGGTGTGTGCCACCATGCCCAGCTTATTTTTAATTATTTTTATATTACTTCATTTATTTATGTGCAAGGACAGAGAGAGAGAAAGAGAGATAATGGATGCACCAGGACCTCCAGCTACTGCAAACAAACTTCAGATGCATGTGCCACTTTGTGCATCTTGCTTTACATGGGTCCTGGGGAATCAAACTCAGATCTTCAGGCTTTGGAGGCAGATGCCTTAACTACTAAGCCATCGCTCTAGCCCCCTGCTCTTCTTTTAAACTGAATTTTGAGTGTTCACAATTACTTTTAAAAGTCTGCAGAGAAAATAAATGACAAATGCCACAAAAATTAGAAGCTCACATTTTCAAGCATAAGCCATGCCAGGAACATAAGTGAAGCACAGGATGGGAGGGGGGCTGGGAGCATGTTCATGAAAATAAGACTGAGATGTAAGGAGGCATGGATTTGATTCTTGGCTTTGCCAGCAAATACTAGTTTCAATATTACTTTCACATTTGAAATTTCTTCAGAGCTAGGACAAATAATCTGGTTTATATAATTCCTAAGATTTTCTCTTGTCTTTAAAATGGATGTCTGATTTTTTTAGTTTGTTTAAACAAGGAATGACTTTCAAATTTGTAAGCAAATAGAATCAGAGGAGAACTCTGATTGGACACTAAATCCAATTAGAATAAATGCTACCGAAAATTTAGGTGAAAGTATATTTCTATCTCTTCCTGTGCAATGATGAAGAATCCATGTCTCCATACAGGCAACGGTACTTTCTAGCCCTTACATGACTAAAAGTTCAATATGATCACCAGAAGATAAAGCATAAATATTCCCAGCAAAGTTCTTACATCTGAACTTTGTAGGACCTCTGAATTATCCAAAACCAAGTTTATCTTAATTAGTGTGTTAGTCAGTATGGGTGACCAGCTGCAAATAACATCTGCAGATGCTCAGTGACTTACACAATAAATGTTTCTTCCTTGACTTTGTTGCAGTCAGGTGTGGATAGAAAGAGGCCCTCTGCTTCATGTCGGAACCCTAAGACTTGGATTTCCTCTATTTTGTTGGTGACTTGAAAGCATCTCCTTCTTGTTGTGCGTTTCGAGAAAGAGAAAAAGCACCATGTTTGTAAGATTTATGACACAAGACTAGAAATGACATCCATCACTTCAGCTCCCCTTGGCTAGAAATCAGCCTTGTGGCCACATTGAACTTTTCTTAAAACATAGTTTATTTTTTTAATTTGTTTACAAAGAGAGAAGGAGAGAGAGAGAGAGAGTATGAGCACACCAGGGCCGCTTGCCACTGCAAACAAACTCTAACACATGCTATTTTGTGAGTCTGGCTTTATGTGCCACTGCCTTTAAACACTGATCTATCTTCCCAGCCCCACATTAAACTTTTAGGGAGACTGAGTAAGGACTAGCTAGTCTTCTATGAAGAAGAGAAAATGGGCAAACTCAGTTGCAATAGGAGATGACCAAGAACCCAGAAAAAGAAGAATCTAAACAACCAAGTCCCTTGATACTTGAAAAAAAAAAAAAAAAAAACTCATGAGAAGTTAGAAAAATGACACAGAATTCCTCACTTTTCCTGATTTAGAAGGACCTAACAGTTTGGGTCATGGTGAATCATAACATGTCAGCTACCCCCTTGCTAACTATTTAGAGCTTTCAAATTATAAGACTGATTGTGGATCCATTTCAATGTCGTATTTACCACTAATATAGTAAAACCTCTGGATATTTTCACCCCTTTTGGTGACCAGTATCTAAATGACACCTCTTCCAGGATCTCCTTATCGGGATAAGATTACGATTGCTATTCTCCAACTACAAGAAGAGGGAAAGCTACATATGATGAAAGAGAAATGGTGGCGGGGAAATGGTTGCCCTGAAGAAGACAGTAAAGAGGCCAGTGCTCTGGGAGTAGAAAATATTGGGGGCATCTTCATTGTATTGGCTGCCGGACTGGTCCTTTCTGTCTTTGTAGCCATTGGAGAATTTATATACAAATCACGGAAGAATAATGATGTTGAACAGGTGAGTCATTTCTTTCAAAGATTGGGTATCTTTCACTTTGAATTTTTGGTCTTAAGTTTGAGAATTTTAAGGATGCTTTCATCCTTTTTTGGTAATAATCTATTGAATTAGATGCCCAAAAGAGCCCTTTCTGAGTTAAAGCAAAGAGCTATTGACTCACTGCCAGTTGCTGCTGGCACAGAAGCTCCATCATTTATTAATGAGAAGAAGGAAGAGTCTTGGACACTAAATCCAATTAGCACTATTTGCAGTGACAGTGCAGAAATTCCAAACTCAGTTAATTTCATGACTAGTTATTTGCTCTTAAAATAGAAACTACAGAAAGAACAAGGGTGAACTTCATTCAAAATTGGAGAAGATTTTTGAAAGAAGTACTACCTGCCCTTAAATGTGCATTCTGAGCACATGTACTAATGTAAAACAATTTCTATACAGATAAAAAGGTAGAATTTTAAAATTGAACATTTATTTCCACCTAGATATGATTTGTGAAAGGATAATTCATCCAATTTTGCCAGGAATGCAATAAACAACACAAAATGACAATAAAATATATTTGAGACATTATTTTTCAAAATTGCAGTTAGTATTAAAGTAATCGACCATTTTCTCCTATTTTATTTTCCTATTTTATTTTTAAAGAAGCTCACACTTGTATTGTAGACTCTGCTGAAAAACAAAAGATAATGCTTTTCTAGAATAAACAGAACACAGAGCTCCTGGATATTGAAGCACATTAGCCCAGCCATTAAATTTAAAGCTATTGTTAAAATCACAAAGCTATGAACTGTCAAAAGAGCCCACTGAATGCTCAGCTATCACTATCTTAAAACAGTTAATTTCTTTAACAACAGGCCTGAAGTTCTTGTTTTACATTGATCCTAAAAGTCATGTGGCTGGTCTTAATTGATAATTAATAATAATTAATAATCTAGGCCCCCTTCCTTTAAATAATATCTGTCTGTTAGGCACCCAGAACTGGGGATAATTTATTATAACTTAGCTTTATTATGAAACCCAGAATTCCAAAGAAGGTGTGAAGATGTCAAGCACCCCTTTTCTGGACCTTGTAGAAAAGTGTCTTTAGTAGGCTGGACTGAATTGCTTTGTTTTAATTTGCAATTTGCTCTTGAGGTGTCATAATTTATGCCACTAATTTGGAAAATAAAAGCTTGTGTATATTATGCTTCAATGTGCTTCTCATAATTGCTAGCTGCATTTGATTTAAATTTTCATTTAACCATTCATTCTTGCTTTTTATTTATTCATTTTCTATATTTTTTTCCCATTTCTTTTGCATGCAAGGCTTTTTGTTTCTTTTATGGACTTCAGTGTAAACAAACCCATCCAACCAACTCCACTTCTGGGACTACTTTATCTACGGATTTAGAATGTGGCAAATTATTACGAGAGGAGAAAGGGACTCGGACACAGTGCTCAGTGCATACAGTGTGATCAGTTTTGTTTCTTAAAAAAAAAAAAAAAAGTGTGCTCAGCATAAACTGTTTCTCCTAATTGGTGTTGTTGTTTATACCTATATCTATTAAGAATACATAGCCACACCTCCCCCCTTTCCCTTTATATTAGCAGAAGCAATGTACATAAAAATTGAATTCCATGCACTGAAAACAGATGTGCACTTGAGATTGAACCAGGGTCACAATGGGGGAATACAGACTCCTGGATATGTGTATATATACAGGAAACTATCCTGTCCAGAATTGTCATCTTCTATCTTCATATCTTAAGTGACTCCTTCCTTATGAAAAAGGAGATTGAGTAAAGCAAGGTACAAAAACAAAATGTTAATTCCATGGGCCTCTTTTCATCTCTGTGAACTTTTTTTTACTCTTTTTTCCTTTCCCTTGTTCCATCTGTTCTTCAGATCCATTCATTCCAAACTGTCCAGAGTCATGTATTTTCAATAAACATACACAATAACTCCATGACAATGTTAATTGTTAATTCATATTGGTCCAGGTATTCAACATGTACACTTTATACAAAGATGCAAAGGTGCCTCGGAGTTTTAAGATTCAGAATCTACCTTTGAAAGACTCGTGTTGAACTTGAGCCTCTGGCATCCATGCACAAGGGCACCACCTGAGCTGAGCCATGCTTGGGGATGCCTGACTCAGTCAAGGATTCCTGGGTAGAAATGCTGCACCTGTAAGCTCCCACACAGCACGTAGCAACTGCCTGTAGGTGTGGAGACTCTAGGGAACTATTTTTTTCAAACCATATATTATTTCTTTATAGAGCCAAGCAAAGTCCTAAACTATCAACTAATTCATGGTATCTTCTATCTATTGTTTACTCACATTCACTCTTGCATATTTCATTTCTTTCCCACTCATTTAAGATAGAGTTTTTGTTGTTTGGGGTTCTTGTTTTTTTGTTTTGTTTTGTTTTTTTTTTTTTTTTTTTGGCGCCATCTTTCTGAACATTGCCACATTCATGCCCGTTTCTCTGGATCCATCACCATTATTAATTCATTCTAAATGTGCTGGAGAGAAGGGCAAGGAGGAGAAAATAAATACAGGAGAGAATTTCCATATGCATTAGCTACAGATCTCTAGATTTATTTCCCACCTGCATCCAAAGTGTTGTAAATCATTCCCACACTAACTCAAGTGGGTGACATAGAAAACCAACGGCATGCTTAATGTGTTGTGACAGGGAATGTCTGCTGCTCCCTGGGCTCCGTTCCCCTTTCCAGAGAGCCAGGAGAATTGAAGCTGCTTTCATCTTCCCTCAGCAGGAGCTCCGTTGCTCTTTGTTCTCCTTAATGGGCTCACTACTAGATGCCAGGAGTGATGCCCAGAAACAGGGTCCTCAGAAGCAGAAGCGAGCTGTACCACCTTCTCCTTGCCTGGCTTTAAATGGTTTCAATTTTGTGAATCATTTTTTCTAGTCAATACCACGTTTCTTCAGCAAAGCCTGCTCAGAAGTATTGAGTCCCAAACTGATTGTTTTCACACTCTTCCTCTTGAAGTAAATGAACTCAAGAAACTATCCAAAAATTACACTGTCATTTATTTGCCATGATTAAAGTAGAAACACACTGCTGGTTGTGACAGGTTAGAATTCAGATTTTGATAATCAACAAAATCATATACTGGGATAAATATTACATTATTCGTAGTTCTCCAATAAGCCGGAACCACAAAGTGTTTTAAATTTATTTCCCCCAAATTATTTAATATACCAGAATTGCTACCAAAAGGTGATGGATGGAGGACAGAAATTGAGGGTTAGTAATAACTGACAAAACTCGCCTTTCTGCAGGGCCCGTCCTGTAAAAGTTTAACTCAGAGATATGGATAAGGAAATAATTCCTTTCAAAAAACAATATTTTATACTGCACCTTTAGACTACCCACCACCTAATTCTGAGATCTATGTGATACTTTATGTTTTGGGAATGTTTTCACATCACATTGCATTTGATCCTTTCAGCAATGTTAATTCAGCTTTGCAAACAGAGAAACAGATATAAGAGTCTGTGACTGAGCATTATGGATTAAAAGAGAATTTGATAAATTAGCCAAACTTGAGTTCAAGTATAGTCACAGGTAGAATCACTGTAGGTAACCTATTGCATAGTCCTCATCTTGGTTTTCTAATATGTGACACTAGGATACCATCTTGAAAACACAAGGCTGTTTTTTTTTTGTTGTTGTTGTTGTTGTTTGTTGTGTCTTGTTTTGTTTTGTTTGGTTTGGTTTGGTTTGGTTTGGTTTGGTTTGGTTTGGTTTGGTTTGGTTTGGTTTTTCAAGGTAGGGTTTCACTCTAGCCCAGGCTGGCTGACCTGGAATTCACAATGTAGTCTCAGGGTGGCCTTGAACTCTTGGTGATCCTCCTACCTCTGGTTTTGTTTTTGTTTTGTTTTGTTTTGTTTTGGTTTTTTGGTTTGGTTTGGTTTGGTTTGGTTTGGTTTGGTTTGGTTTAGTTTGGTTTGGTTTGGTTTTTCTAGGTAGGGTCTCACTCTGGCCCAGACTGACCTGGAATTAACTATGTAGTCTCAGGGTGGCCTCGAACTCATGGCAATCCTCATACCTCTGCCTCCCGAGTGCTGGGATTAAAGATGTGTGCCACCATGCCTGGATCACAAGGCTGTTTTGAATGACTATTTTTCTAAATAGGTACCATTTGCAAGTATTTTCCAAATAACATTTTCATGGTTAAATAACCCAGTGAGTGTTACAACCAACATTCCTTTATTTCATGATATTTTAGTGTGTTTACTGTATTATCACAGACTGAGAATTTCAAACAAGGTAAAAACCAAGCTGTCATGTCACATAAGCAATGATTATGGGCAAAGCATCTTATGCTGTGTGTGGTATGTAGGCCAATCCACAGATAATTATTCATCACTCCGTGTATACTTTCAGCTTCTCTGAGCTTCAATTTTCTTATTTATAAAATAGAGGTATTAATGATTTTTACATTTACCATGAGAATTAAATACAATCAGATACCACAGAAAATGAAACCACTTATAAAAGTCTTGCTAAAAAATATTGGTTAAAAAATGTTGGATTTCTTTACAGAAATTAAGTATTTCTCTCTGGTCACATTAGCAGCAAGAGAAAATTTTCAGGCATCTTAAAATGGACCCAGATTTAAAAGGCAACTTTATTAATGAAGAAATTTAAATTCTGTCTCTAAGACTGTTTCAATACACAAGCATAAAAAAGTCAATGACAAGGTCACCACATCCAAAAGAAAGACCCAAATTGGTAATACATTAGGGTCTGGAGTAGAAATTCTAGACCTTATCTCTAGAAATTCTCATTTAATTAGTCTGAAGTTGGGATCAGGCCATAGTAGCTTTTTGAGATGCCCAGTTGGTTCTAATGGCAGAGAGGGTTGAGAACCAAAATTCTAAGTACACATTTGTATAAGTAACTGAAACTCATCATTGCTGTTTATTGATTTACTGATTGTAATGGTAGATGCTAAGTGATATGTATAAAACACATATTTAGCATATTAGCATGGAGAATCTAAGAAGACATTGCCTGTCCACAACAGAGATTTCATGATACTCAGTGGTAACCCTCACATCTGCTTGTAAAAATAGAGTTAGCCCTACTCAGAATTATCACAGAGATAGTTTGTTGCTCTTTCTGGGCACTTGTAGATTCCTTACACTTCTTCCCTCTTTGCTTCTTTTTTCCTGGTTCACAGACAGCTAGCTCTTGTTTCAACCATGGAAGAAGATCATTAATACCACAGTGACACCTGCAGGGTTCAGTGCATTTCAGGTGAAAGATAGGTTGGCAGGGCGGGAGGAGGGGGAATGCTTTTGAAGTGCTTTCTACATTAGCTTGTGGACTTTTATGGTGAAAGTGGGGATTATTTGTAGTTTACAAGCTCTACATCCATACATTCCTCTTCGGTAGATCCAGTGTGGGAACCTGTATTTCTAGTGAAGTCTGCAGGCAAATGCTGAGGATTGGTAGTATGTACTAGTCTCATCCAACTTAGCTTGGAGCAGCAACGTTCCCCAAAATTAATTCATATGCACGAGTCTTGAACTCACTTTAATGCTAGGGATTTTTTGGTAGTTTTTCCTTCATGATCCCCCCACCCCCACCAACATGTTCAAGCATAGTTGCTTTACTGAAAAGCAATTGGTGAACATGAGTTTGGCTTTACTGAAAAGCAATTGAGTTGTAAAAATAATTTTTGAAAAATGTAAAAGTTGTAAAAAAAAAAGAGGGGATCATACTTTGAAAAATATTTTTTTAAGGTCAGGAAGAAAGAGAAAGAGGGACTGGAAGATGAAACAAATGCACCAATAGCAACAAATCACATTTTACTGTTTGATTTAGTTCTGCCTAATTCTGCCTGCAACTTAATCCAGCTAGGAAAAAAAAAAAAATGTTTTACTTTGTTGGTTTAGGCTGTATTTATAAATTGAATTTTTAAGTTTTTTTTTTTTCCAGCAAAATTGTAACTACCTAAGATCAGTGAAAGGGGAAAGAGAAGCATCCTTCTGTGCTATTCTCTGTGCATCTTACTGTTGTATTAATTAAATAGATAATGAGAAAGTTTTGCCATCTCATTATACTTCTCTGTAGCAGACAGCTTCAGGGATGAGATGAACTTCCAGACCAGGCACAGTTATGGAGGAAGGGAAAAATAGTTCCATAATTTTTTAAGGTCAGAGAGAGCAAAGCCAACCAGCCACCACAGCACACAGAGAGAAAGGTCACACAGGGAACTGGAAGCATATCTTTACAATGGAATCTCAAACCATCAATGCAGTGACCTTGCCTCTAGCAAGGTGATTAGCAAACTATAAAATAATAAAAATCACATTTTACTGTTTGATTTATATATTTAGCCAATAGATTTATAATATCTGCCAATTTCAAGGTTCTCACAGTCTTGATCATCTTAAGCTAGTCCTGTAAAATCAAACAAGTTAAATACTTTCAACATGTAAAGGCACAGAGTAAACATTTTTAACTGGTAAAAGGCATAGCAAGGAGAAACTAAAACAATGCAAACTCAACCACCATCAACAGTCATCAACTTCTGCAGTTCAAGTTCAATATAACCAGAGACTAACAGTCTCCAGGTTTTTACTTTGCCAGGAAAAAACTTTCATGGTTTGGTAGCCCTTTTGCTAGTCCTTTATCCAAACATCTTTGACGGTCCATCTTCCAAAGACTTTCCAGCCCATTCCTGAGGGTAAACCTCATGCTGCATCTTTTTGCAACTCATGACCAAATGCATTTTCATATTTCCAAAACTAATACCAGGTGTGCAGGACACAGCCATATTCTTAATCCAGGGACAAAATAAACCATAGCCTTGAAAAGCAGGTTCCTTCTCCAGTCAACTCTTTCCAAAGAATTTGCATTTTTAACAGTCTTTCCTCAGGCATCTCTCCATTGTTTTAATGTAAATCAAGTCAACCTTCCTTCCACCTTCCTTAAGATTGCTAATGTTAATTAACCAGTCTCAACTTTTAGCTTGCTTCAGGTTTTCCAACTCAAAATCTTAAATCTCAGTCCGATATCTTTAGCCAAGCACATCAGTCCATTACAAATTTAACCTTGATCAAACTTTCTGGGTCTGGATAGCAGAACGTAGCCATCCCTTATGCCAGTAGCCCAGTTCCAACAAAGTCCTCTGCAGTCTTTCTTCTTGCAGTCTTTCCTTCCCTTAGAAACCTCATAAGCCAAGCCTCGAAATTCAGTACTATCTGCACTTAGCATTCTCAAACTCTCATCAGAATAGTCCATAAAACTTGGCTTACTCCAGAAGGCACCTTCAGTTGCAAGCACCAAGTCCATGCCCATTCCTCCAAAACAAAGTTTCCAAAAGATGAACATCCACACGATGTTCAGGTTCGCTGAGATGAACTTCCAGACCAGGCACAGTTATGGAGGAAATTTTATGACCAGAGATTCCATAATGGCAGGAGAAGCAATCACAGGGCCAAGCAGAGAGAGCAAAAGCCAACCAGCCACCACAGCACACAGAGCAAAACACTACCGCCAAAAGGTCACACAGCACACTTCAGGAACTCCTCAGTCTGCATATCTTTACAATGGAACTCAAACCATCCCCATAAGGCCCCAGTGACCTTGCTCTAGCAAGTTTGCAGATGCAAACTATAAAATAATAAAACACTGAATATATTGGGGACATATATTCAAAAAAAAAAAATACCAGATTTACATATTAAAATCAGTCTGCTTTCAGAACTCTCCCCATGGAGGCTGGTAGTTTGGGATATGAAAATCAACAAAACATTGTTACAAAGATGCACTCTTGGGATAGAAAATCAACACCACATTGCACAGATGCAGGGTTCAACACCCCGTAAAATTTGAACTCAGTGGTAGCCAGCCCCAGTACAGCTAATGGCCCAAACTACCCAACAAAGAGTATTACTTAACAAAATGAGTACAGGCAAATAAACACAAATATTATAATGAATTAGGACCTATATGACAGAATGGAATTGCTGTATTCCCTCAACAATAAGAAAGAACATTAATTTAATAAGAATTATCTTTAGAACTTTCTTTTCCACTGAGTGACATGTTCCGTTTAAAATATGAAATATTTAAAGTTTTCAGCTTCTAAACCAAAGGCACTCCTAGTTCTTTAGTCTTTACCAATCATAAGAACTAAGAAACCACTGTCCTTGATGTTCTTCCAAAGCTTGGCACATTTCCATTTGTGTTGTGTCTCCAGCTCCATATCTTCTATGGTTTGATCACCTTATTTAATAAGCCTAAGGTTATTTTTGTAATTGTGTGAAAAAGATTCCTTTGCCTAGAAACTCAAACATTTAATATCAAAGAAGTGAAGAAATATTTAATATTGATTTAGAAATATCTTTTTCAAGGAATAAACTGATGCTGTCGTATCTTAAAAACCCAAATCTAAAAAGCTTGTGTGACCCAATAGACACATGTCTTGGGAATTTAAAGCCAGGAGTTCCATACGCCACACTGTTACTCGATGCTGATGTGCCTTTGGGTGAGATAATTTCTTTTCTTCAAACTCAGTTTTCTCATCTGCAGAAAGATTTTATTTGAAGTTACCATTTTACCACGTTGATTTTTAAATCTAGTATAAAATGGAAAAGAAATAAAATAACAAAAATGGGCTAGAATGATGGCTCAATGGTTAAGGAACTTGCTTGTGAAGCCTAAGGCCCTAGTTTTGATTCCCCAGGACCCACATAAGCCGGATGGAAAAAGGTGGCACATGCGTCTGGAGTTCATTTGCAATGGCTAGAGGCCCTATTGCTCCCATTCTCTTTCTTCTGCCTATTCCCCCCCTCAAACTAAGTACATAAATAAAATAAATATTTTAAAAGTAATAATAACAAAAGCAATGTGAAAATAAAGAGCTTTTTGTTTTTATGTTTTAAGATGGCCATGTGTCTCTCTTGAACACATTAAATATTGACGTCATCAGCAGAATTCCTTTGTCCTGTCATACTTTGAGGTAGAAAAATACCTTAACCAGCCAACAGAAGATGAAGGGATGAAGAAGTGTCCTTGTCAGTCTCTAGCAAAACATCACATATAGTGTTTGTTGTATAAGTAGAATCATTGTCAACTATGAGGTATCTATAGACTAGGTTAAAACACACACACACACACAAAATGAGGCCTGTATGTAGGAAGCTTTGGGACTGAGCACATACAACTAAGGAAAAAGGAAATAAATACTACTGGGGTGCACAGTAATATCCAACCCTAAAAGGAGAGCTCAAGTGTTTCTGTTAAAGGAATGCAAGGTCAAGGGAGGCATGTACGTGTACTTCATTGTCTTGCGTTCCCTATCTACCATTCATCAAGCATCAGAGTTCTCTAATGAACTGTGCCCAAGCCAGAGATGAGTCCAACTTTCAGCTGCTGAGCTCCAAGTTAACTTTGCAAACTTGTAACACAGACAAAAGCCTTGACAGCATCACGCCTTTAATTCCAGCCTTCGGGAAACTGAGGTAGAAGGATCACTGTGAGTTTGAGTGCCAGCCTGAAACTAATTCCAGGTTAGCCTGAGTTAGAGCAAGACCCTATCTTAGAAAAGAAAAAAAAAGGAGTAAAAACACACACACACACACATGAGAGCCACGACTTTCCATTTTTCCGTTGCAAGATCCAGATGTCTCATTGCGTAAATCAGTGGTTATAATTCAGTTTTTCTGTTATTTGCAAGTACCCAAACTAAAAGCCAAAGAACACAGATGATGCTTTCCTACGCCATGTTTCTACTTTTGCCCACTTTTTGCCACTGAGAAAGAGAGAGTTGTGAATAAGTTGCAGAACTTTCGACACCACTTGAATATCCAAAAGGAACACCAGTGACCATTGCTGAACCCAGTCCAAACTTGGGGACGTGCACAAAAAAAAGCCTCAGAAAAGGTCAAAGGGATGGTGAATGGGAAAATGTCTTCATTGGCTTCACAGGGTGTACTCAGGGAGGTGCTAAAACACAGAGAACTCTTTAGTCCATCTGTCTCCAGAACAGTTAGCAGAAGAATGATAACTAGTCGACAAGCTTACAGACAGCTTCATACAGTCTTCAGCAAGGCCAGACGATGCCCCAGAGAACAGAGAACAGTTCAATGCCCTTCCCCACTCAAAATCTTGTCATGGACTACAATATTGGGTGAACTAAAAAACAAGGTTGGCTGGAAAAGATACAAAATGCACAGTCCTGACATGGAGACCATGGTGGGACCAGGGGCGTCTCTGGTGACAAAGCCTAGATCCATGACTCAGCAGATGTCACACCAGCAAAAGCCAAAGAGACAGAGAATAGCCATGGAACAGCAGGTCCCAGACCCTCCAGAAACTCATTTCAATTCCACATGGCCTTTGGAAAAAGGAGATGGATGGAAGATATAGGGGGAAAAAAAGACTGCATTAGCTGATCTATTAACCAAAAGAAAACGTGTATAACCAAACGTGAGTGCCTGTGAGTTGATAAGACTCACAAGTGAATGGAAAGTCTCTAAGATAAGTTCTCTATAAGAAAATATGGGTATGACATTAAAAAAATAGATCATTTTAGTTTTTAGCTTGAGAAAACGCATCACTATGGCGGACCTAAGCTGATGCCTAAAGGATTCCAGATGCACTGCAGCGCACATAGGCACTGGGGAGAGGTAAAACTCTGTCTCCGAATCAGTACCAGGACTATTCTCTGTTGTAGAAGAAGCACACAGAGGACCTCTTGGAGATTTGCTTTTATGGCTCTATCTTGACGTGTAAGGTGCTAGAGAGACCAGCATTCTTTTTATGAGATGAAAGAGTAGTCACTACCTTATCACCTCAGACCTTCGGGGCTGGAAGCCAGAGGGACAGGGGACCAGCTATACTGGTCTCTGAAGGTAACTCCAGAGAGAAGAAAGTTGATGTGGGGGAGTCCACACAGATGTGAAAATCCACAGCATTGCCACTTTAGCTGGGAAGGCTGCTGATCTCTGGATATCTGAGGTCCACATGAAGCTCATCCTCACTGCAGAACACCTCTTTGTTCTCTCGTTCTAAGGCTTCAGTAGATGCTTGGTATGCTTCCCTCCCATCAACTGCTTCTGTGTCCTTTCTGGAGCAAGGAAAAGTTCCAGTTGCTTTCAAGTGTCATAGCAGACGAAGTGCACAGATTTAAGATGACCTGATGACAATCCTGGGGACATTTTTCCATTGCTCTCACTGACTATTTTAAGAACCTAAGACAGAAAGGGTGGCAAAATTTCCCTGGGTTATTGGGTCCTCCACCTGTCAAGCTGTTTATCATCTCCTACCGTGGGAGTTTGACTCTGGCAGACTTAGAGTAGAAAGTGAGGAAGCCCTTCTTCGATATTCCTAGCATCCAAGCACAGCTTCTCTATGGCTAAAATTTTATCCCTGAGTGCAAACACAAAACATGCATCATGTTCCTTCCTATATGCAGTGTCCTGAAGGGTTTAAAATAACTAGCTAATGTGAAACTTTTAAATTCCAAACACTGGCTTTTTCTTTCTTTCAAACTTCTAGCTGTTATAATTAGCAGGTTCAAAGACTACAGTACCATCTACAGATCAACAAAAATCTACTTAAGAACTCAAAATTCCAAATTTCATTTCTCTCTCTCTCTCTCTCTGCTTCTCTCTGTTTCCAGTGCCCAGTCAATGCTTATAAAAAGCTCTTGTTACAACTGCAAACACTGGGCAGCAAAAAGCCCATGACCTGATCTCATTCTGCTACATTGCCTCAATATTAACTACTTCTCAAAGATGCTCACTCATGACATTATCCCTAATGTTAAAGCAGACCGAGTTTACCCATGCCTGCATACCAGAAATATGGGTTTCATAACCCTGGGCAAGCACTCTATGTGTAAATTTTCTTTTATTTTTTAAAAATAATTCAAAGTCCATGGCGATTATGCATGCTATTTTGGCATGCCACCATGTATTTAGTATGCTTTCAGGGTAAGTCTCCCTTCTAATAACAACCTTTTTTTTTTTAATAGATCATTTTATTTATTTATTTATTTATTTGGGTTTTTTGGTTTTTTTTTGAAATCTCAATATTCTTTATTGTTTTTTAAAAGGTGACTACATATAAAAATATTTCAATATAAAATTCCACAAAAATAAGCAGATTGTATGCTTTGACTTTCATAGAAAATTAACATTTGTTCATTTTTTTACTTATCATCTAATGTTATGATGAAACAGGAAGATCTTTGGTTTCTCGCATCATTAGATAACTGTATGTCCACTATAGGTATATTTTTATAGCTTGGGAGCCTACACAGTAAAATAAAGATTTGACTAATTACTTCCTAAAGAGAGGAAGATTCAATGTAGGATCTGAGAAGGCAAAAGATGCTGATACCAGACCCTGGGAAGGGTAGCAAAGACTGAACAAGGGAGAATAAAAGACACAGAGGTAGAAACATAATGCTAGAAATCAGAAGGAGGAGTCTGGCTAAGTCTTGGTGTCATAGGCACCAGAAAAGATGACCAGGATTTTCAACGGTACCCCGGAGGAGCTGATTCAAAGCAGCAGTAAAGAAACAGTGAAATGGGCTGCACAAGGAGGGGCTGTGGCATCAGAGGTATGAAATTGTTTGCCACTGTCTACACTCCATCTATCTCAAGTCTTTCAGTATGGACCCAGGAGGTGACAGTTCCCTCAGAGTCCTAAGGCACAAGTCAATTATAAACACTGTTCTGGGTGATAATATTGTGATCAACTTCCAATCTATCTGATTAACTTTTAAAAATGTTAAGGACAGGTACATGAAAGATAGCCCATGGATTCTGAATGAATTTTAAGCATTAAAAGCTGCGGCAAGCCAGGCATGGTGGCAAATACCCTTAATCCCAGCACTGGGGAGGCAGAGGTAGGAGAATCACCATGGATGGAGGCCATTCTGAGACTACATAGTGAGCTCAGAGAGTCAGCATGGACTAGAGAGAGACACTACCTCAAAAAAAAAAAAAAAAAAAAAAAAAAAAAAAAATCGCAAGGGTAAATGATGTCCAAATCCTCCTGAAAAGTACCTCACAGAAAGATGGTACATACATTACTACTCCAAGAATCTCCCCTACCAGTCTTCACACACTGTGCAGGAGATAACTTGGCTCTCGGATCATCAACCATCTGGTGACAAAGTTTCCAGGTAGCACACAGATGATTAGCATTCTCCTGCCCCAGTTCCTTGAAAAGTTGACTGGCTCTAAGTTCAAACCATACTGATCATTCTCGGTTTGCTGACCAGAAGACCTTAGGTTCACAAAGAACAATGGTTAATGTGTGACTACTTAGCATTACTTGTTTTAAAAGAAGTCTCCATTGAGACCTGAGCTCCGTGAAGTGGATTTGTCCACATCAAGAAAACACTACTGCATCAAATAATTCTATTATTTCTCAGAAATCTATTGCTTTCATTAGTGCATATTTCAAGAAAAACAGGCTTTACACTTTTTCAAATCATAATTTGCTTTTTAAGTTATAGAAGCTAACATATAAAATGAAAGATTTATATTTATAAAATGTCATTATTACTAGCATAATTTTCTGTTTAATGTGAAAATGTCTTAAACAGTGTCACAAGAGCACTTCAAGTGTGTTTAAATTAAAAGCCAAAAAAATCAAAGGAGAAAATTAGACAAATGTAAGTTTTGTATATTATTTACCTGAACTAGAGATTCAAACAATAATTTTTGTAAAAACAAATGCAATTATACACATCAAAGTAACACTCCTCAACACTCACCTGAGCATATGAATGGATGAAAAGTCTGAATGCATGATTGCCAACTTTCCAAAAGGAAGTCAAGTTGACATTCACAACTTGACACCGAGCTGACATGCAGTGTGGAGCCAGTTCTAAACAAACCCCTCCCTGAATACTGCAAACAAATCAAATTCTAACAGAGCTTCCCTATCACTTTGACAAACACAATCTCTTTTTCCTTGAAGCAGTGTATTTTAGGAACAAAACAAAACAAACTTTATTGGTAGTATTCAGCCTTTCCAGGACAACACTTACAATAGCAGAAGAAAAGGATGAGGGGAGATGATATAGTTTATATTCAGGCACACAAAATCAAATGTGTAGGGTTAATCTAAAGTCAGCAAACAACAGAAACAGAAACACACCGAAGTGGAAGGTAAAGGAAATGAGAAGACAAGAGAAGAGAAAGAAAGAATAGAACATAAGCTCCAAGAAGCAGGGGAGGATCTCACTCGGCAAAACACAGCCCCAAGAGAATCAGTCTCCTTCTAAAACCAGGAAAGGGGCAGTGCTAGATGAAGTGTTTCACACACACACACACACACACACACACACACACACACACACACTTCACTTTATCTTTGAATAACGTCAGCACAGTAAGTTGGTTATTGTAAGTTCACTAGCAGATGGAGTTTTCTCTCAGACTGATCACAAAAATGTGTCACACATGTGCTCTCATGGGCAAGGATGTTACTAGTTTAGATGACAATGGGATGAAGCCAGCCTTCCCTCTCTCCCTCTTGTGTCTGAGCTCTGACTCTTCATGGAGCACCACACAGGTGTCAAAACACTAATTACCATATCAGCACTGAGACATTTTATAAACTAGAAAACACAAGTCATGATAGGCATTGAAATTTTCTCTTTTACATATGTAAGGGTCTCTCAACAGAATCGCATGTAAATAATCCAGAGAAATGCATGGAAAGGCATACGCTGGCTAAAACTAATGAATTTTATTTTATTTATTTTTTAATTTTTATTTTATTTTATTTTTATTATTATTATTATTTTTTTTTTTTTTTTTTTTGGTTTTTCAAGGTAGGGTTTCACTCTGACCAGGCTGAACTGGATTTAACTATGTAATCTCAGGGTGGCCCCGAACTCATGGCGATCCTCCTACCTCTGCCTCCCGAGTGCTGGGATTAAAGACGTGAGCCACCACACCTGGCTTGAATTTTATTTTTCTTGTATCTCCCTCACCAAAAAAAAAAAAAAAAAAAAAAAAAAAAGAATAATAAATCAATAAAAGTCAGCAACTGCACAGTTAAAATATTTTTTATATTTTATTTATTTATTTATTTATTTGAGAGGGAGAAAGAGACAGAGAGAGAGAGAGAAAAAGAGAGAGAGAATGGGCCTGCCAGGGCCACCAGCCACTGCAAAGGAACTCCAGATGCATGCACCCTCTTGTGCATCTGGCTTGCGTGGGTCCTGGGGAATCAAACCAGGATCCTTTGGCTTTGCAGGCAAATACCTTAACCGCTAAGCCATCTCTCCAGCCCCTGTTTAAATATTTTTGATTTGCCAATACAGTTTTATTTTAAAGAAAGCTTACATGTTCCATGCAGCCAGGCATTGTACTGCACACATTTGCTCACTAAATTCTCATAATAGCTCTATGAAAAAGCTTCTCCTATTGTCCCATTTTATAGATAAGGAAACAGAGTGAGTAGATAGCTTGTCCAGCGTAACCCAGCTATGAAACAGCATCATTGCTGAAGGCTAAGCTCGAGCATTCACATGCTAGAGGTCAATTCCAAACTATAACTTTTAACATGTATAGACATATTTAAAATGTGTATACCATCCACCGGAAACATATAAGAGGGCATAGGCCCAAGATACGTGGCATTTCTGGTAAGCAAAGCACTGAGGATACATTAAGGACAATTCTGTTTCTCACCGAGCCACTTTTAGAGAAAGACAGCTAGCTGAATATTTGATACTTTCTGAGAAAATTAGACCAGAATTTAAACCAGCGTGTTTAAGAACACTGTTCCTCTGGCTCTATGACTATGAGGAACTTGATAAGACCCCAGAGGCAGAAATAGAAGCTCTAGAAAGCTACTGCAGCGTGGATACTGAGATGACAAAAGACAAATGAACTAATGAATAGGAGCCCCTCCCACACCCATCGCCTTGTGAGATGTCCCCTGGGCTGAGAAATGACCTTCACAGTCTCATTTCCTGTGGGTGTGAGGGCCTAGCGTTTACTTGCGCTCAGGCTGGCAGGGACCTTAAAGGTCATCTTTCCTTGTGACTACAGCAAAGACTTGGAAGCAGAAAGGTCAGCACCAGTATCTTGCCATTTTCTTTTTGACAGTCAGAGGCAAAGTAAGAATCCAAAAGAAATCAGTTGGTGACCATAGAAGCCAAACCACCTATGAAACTATTCTTATTCCTTCTAATGATAGACACACGAAATAAACACCAGGGATTAATCAAAAATACAGATTGTTATATTTCAAAGCAGTTTAAAGTTGAGGAGGGAAGATGATTTATGAAGGAAACTTAATTGAAACACATTGTCAGAATAAGAAAAAAAAATCTATGGCTCTCTTTCTAACCGGAAATAGAGAAAAGAGCATTTCCTCATTGTGTTTTATGGGTAAGATCCATTTGCAGGTTTTATTTTTGTTGTTTTAGTACAAAATGAAAATAAATATTTAAATTTAAATGAGTGTGAGTTGAATAAACAGCCATTAAAATTTCTTAGCATATTTTATGAGAAAAACATTTCCAAAAGTTCTTTATCATGAATTGATATGTAGACCATTTAAAGGCAAAAGCAAAAGGGCCCAGATATTACACGTGACCAAGTTCAAGGCCAACTTTTCTTCTTAAGGAGGTATTTAGTATCATCAATAGTGTTTGCCCATCTATGTAATGAGTCTAAGAAATTATTTGTAGGATCATTATAACGCTTATGTTTGCAAATTCCTCCCTTTACTTCTTACATCTTTCCCTCCATTTTAATGATATTCCTGAAGCTAGACATATCTTTGTGCCAAAAAAAATTAATTAATTAAACCTTGGCTTGGAATGGATTTGTGAGCAAAATTATTAAAAACCTGAATACAACCTTATCTGTTACTATGATAAAATATTCACTTGATCTTGGTGGCAGCACAGGAGCACTTGTGGAATAGTGTAAATAATCATTATCTTTCATTTGTGGTGCATTTGCTATAGCAGCTTTGAAGTACACATCACAGGAAACACTTCTAAGGGTTTTCTTTAAGTGGTGTGACACTCTGAGAGTCACTGAGGCCACACTTTACCCACTGAAAGAAAAATTCACATGCATTACCTGTATTTTGCTTGTTTTCACAGCACCATAGCAAAACAAGAATGAAACTCTGATCCCATAAACACATGTTTAAAACAGACAAAATTCTCAAGAATAGAACTAGATTTCCAAAGGTATATACCTAAAATCTAAATTTATAGATCTTGACTTTTAAATCAAGTAGGAAATACATGAAAATGACTGCTGATCCAACCCACATCAAAGCATTTTTAAACCAAAATATCAAAACTACAAGTTGTACATTGAGATGTAGGGGCCCAACCTGTACAGTTCTATAAACACAGGACACAAATTTCTTCCTGTAAAGCACTTAACACTGAGAAAGTGCCTATCTTTCCTCAACCATATCCATGTTGTGAACTAAAGCCAAAGGAGAAGGAATGCTTTCTGTAATCTTCAGAAGGCTCTAACGCTTCAGAGGACTTTCTTTTTAGTGAAGTACTTAGAACGCCACAGCAGACTTCAAGCACAATGCAATATGGAGAACTATGGTCACGATGTCACACCTTAGGTTTCTGGCTCTCATTCAGTTTACATGTCTGAAACTTTGTTCACATTGTAACCATCCTCATCTCCCTCTCCATCAGCCACTCCTCACAACCACTCTGCTTCCTTTTTCTGTGATTTTTTAAAACTGTTTAAATACCTCATATGAGTGGAATGATGTACTCTTTGTCCTTCTGGGTGGCCTTATCTCCCTAAATAACATGAGTGAACTCATTAAAAAAAAATCCTACACAAATCCATGTAGGCAGAAATTTATCCAAAGAACTTATCTTGGCTAGAAGAAATGAGCGGAAATTTCATTTCACTTGGCCATTTATATATTGTGCAGTAATTATATAGCATTTATATATTGTGGAGTAATTGTAATGGAGATGTGTATCTACATAGAATATCTGCGTATGTATCACATGCTATAATCACAACTCCATCTTCTTTTACGTGATGCATCATTTTTGCTGTGCAGTTCAACACCACGTCGTTTCCATGTCAATCACAGCTGCGCCATCACTGCTGCCAGAATCTCTGTTTCTTTTCTTTTCTTTTTTTTTTTTTTTTTGGAGAAAATATACAATTTAAAATTGTTTTTTTTTTCTTTTTTTTATCAGAAAGGAAAGTCATCAAGACTTAGATTTTATTTTAGGAACAAAGTAAGGTTTCATGGGAGCAAAAAACAAAGCGTTGGTGTAGAGAAGGTTTGTTCATTTTCTATAGCATTACTGAAGTGTCCGTATGCCTTGATAAACCTATCAATGTTTGGATCATCTCAATGGGGGAAATGCCTTAATTTAACTCTATTTTGGTGTCTCGGCAAAGGTAAGTTGTCTATTTTGAGAGCCTTGAGTTTTTTTTTTTTTTTTTGAGTAATTTTATACTTCTATGTTTGTGAATGAAAGCATATTTTGCCAAGTTAATTAACTGCCTCAGTTTTCTTAAGTAGAAAAATCGGATGGCCAGTGGGTGGAGGTGGAGGTGATGGGATCTGGCCAGTAGTGACACAGTTACCTTACGATCAATATCTTTTGTCCATTAAAGCTGTAGACAAGAGACAGATCAATGCATGCCGGCCCCGGGCTTATACCACTGATACACTGTTATTTCATACATTCCAGTGTCTCTCTTTCAATGCTATCATGGAAGAGCTGGGAATCTCCCTCAAGAACCAGAAAAAATTAAAGAAAAAATCAAGAACTAAGAGCAAATCTTCTTTCACAAGTATACTTACTTGTCATCAGAGAAGAACTCAGAGAAAAGAGACTGTGGCATGATCCAAGAATATACCTGTAAGAACTTTCCAGGAAAGAAAATGGGATACTTGTGATACATCTCTGGAGGATTTCTGACAACTGTGAGATGTGTTTCCATATATCCATATCCATAACTCCAGTTATGGATAGAGATATAAGAAATGCAAAATTCATAAGTCTCACATAAGACAGGTATTAATTGGGAAGTAACACTAATTCTTTTCAAATGATTTTGTATGCACACTTATTTTGCATTTCCTCTTTTGTCCCAATAAATTGCTCTGTGTGCTTTATAAATAATAATAAAACAAGGTTTTTTTTTTTTCAGAACAAGTTGGAGCCTTGGTTTGTTCACCATGACATGCTCTCTTGCCCCATGTTGAGGGTAGGGTAACATGCTCTGTTGATTTGGCTACTTTAGAAAACCTGTAAGACACGTATTTTAGGCTGAGTTTAAAAGAAATTGCTTCCAGTTCCTACAAAGCACCTGGTTCCTCCTTTTAGTGTGTGTATTATAAAATACTAAAAATGGAAAGTAGTCAAAAACTGAAATTATCAACTTCATTCTAAGGCATCATGTTGGATTCTGAGGATACCCCAGTGAGAAAAATAGACATGGTCCTTCTCCTCAGGTTATTTCTGTCAAACAAGCAGGAAAAGTCTACTGCGCCAAATAGACTAGAACTTCCCCGGTAGCCATCAGAAACTGGGAGAGCATGCAGAGACGTCTCTCCTATAAGAGCGCACAGCTACCCTTAGATCTGGGAGATGACACAGGCACCAAGTGATGAGGGAGCATCAGATGAGGATAAGTGGCCCAGGTTAAGAAAGCAGCATGCTCAAAGGCATGGAAACCAGAAGCAGGATTGTAATGCTAGGGGGACAGGGATGTTTGGCATAGCTAAAATGCAAGGAGACAAAGAGAGCTTGACAGGTAGCAGTGATCCTGGCTGAGAGTAGAAAGAGGAGAGAAAGAGACCACATCACAAATCTCTTTCCATGACCCAGAAGAGGAACACCATGCCTAGGACACCGGCAGTGGTAGGAAAAAGCACAGAATGTGTGGAGCACAACCCAGACAGCTAGAGATTCAGCAAGTGGCTATGAAGGAAGAATGGTATTAGGGGTTAGAGGATGTTCCTGAGAATCAAGGTCCTACTCATTGTGTTTGAAAACAATGAAAGATAAAGGCATAAACTCAACATGTCATTTAATTATATTCCAATGGCCTCTTCATGATGATTTTTGTAAGCCCAGGAATTTTTTAATCTAGTTCCTTTAGAATTTAAATTCAAAATATCTCAGGAGGAAAACAAAAGAAAAAGGCCAAGACTAAGGCGAAGCAGACACGGTGGTGCAGCCTTGTACACACAGGCCGTGGGAAGGCGGGGCATCAGGAAAGAACAGGAGAGCAAAGCCAGCCTCAGTTCCAAAGCAAATTTGAGACGAGCCTGAGCTATATCAGAAGGGAAAATATGGCTTACTCATTTCACTAAAATGTATTCCCCAAGCATTCTGTTTTGGATTTTTCTAGTAATTTTCTCTTTTTTCCTCAATTAAAAAAAAATTACTCTTTTTTTCACATCCTGTTACAGTAATTTGTGAGGAAAGAGGTATGTCAACTAATATCTAAAAATATATTAAATGTCATTCTGGCTTGAAGATACTCTAAGGCCCAATAACCTCTTTCCACTCCAACCCATAACTGAATTTTCATATAATGTTTTCTATGAGAAAGTTTGTTGACATTATATTGAAGTAGCTAAAACTAGAGAAGAATTTTTATATAAACTAATGAATGTAATACATAATCACAGTTGGTGCATAGGCAAATGCCCATGTCTCTGTGTATAGTATGCTAATGAGGAGAAGAAAAAATTACAGGGAATCTGAAACATGGTCCAATAAAGTCCATGAGAACAGCCATTGATCTTTGACATTTTCATCCCATTCACTAAGGAACCGTGACTCATACAGAGTTATGGACAAATCAATGGCAAAGTTAATTAAAAACCAGAGCTAACATTTCTTCCTTCAGCAACTTCATGAAAGTAAAGGAAAGAGATTGTTCAGGTGAGATGTTCAAGAAGGTCAGTGTGGATTGAATGATGAGGGTCACAGGTAAGACTTATTTTCCTTTCAGGTTTCAGAACTAGGCCCTATTTGTAAAAGAAAAAGGAAGCAAGACAATTTTCTTTGCCTCCATGGGTTAAATATACCATATGGCTAGGAGATGAAAAGAAGAAGCAAATAAGAAACAGGTTAAAGAAAAGCAGATAAAGATAAATCTGACTTTATCAGCATTTTTCCCTATCTCAGCACCTACATTTTTTTTTTAATTGAGAATATGTTTTGGGCTGAAGAGATGGTTTAGAGGTTAAGGCACTTGCCTACAATGCCTAAGGACTCATGTTCAACTCTCTAGGTCCCACATAAACCAGACACACAAAGTGACATACGTGTGCAAGGTGCACAAGGTGCTGCACTTGTCTGGAGTCTGGTTACAGTGGCTGTAAGCCCTGGAGTGCCAATTCTCTCTCTCTCTCTCTATTATAAAAATAAAAGGCAAGTCTGTTGGGTTTGACAAAGAAAGAAAGAAAGAAAGAAAAAGAAAGAAAGAAAGAAAGAAAGAAAGAAAGAAAGAAAGAAAGAAAGAGGATATGCTTTGTATGGACACATTTGTTTTGGTACCATCATATCCCTCCTCCCTGCCCCCAATCCAATGAGGACCCACCTCAGTGAGGTTGCTGGTATTCCCCATGGCGTTGTGGGTTATGAGTTGTGAGAGCAGCAGTCAGGCATGGGGGATGGAGAATGCCTCTGGGTATGCCCTCCCAACCTGTGACTCTTACAATCTTTCTAATCACTCTTCCATAAAATTCCCTGAGCCAGGTGCTTTGGTATGTGTTGAGTATTAACAGCATCTGAGCACCTATAATTTTAATTTAACTCTTCACCTTACCTCAACAGATAAAAGGAGATCTTTATGAAGAAGCTCCTGTAGGGTCTGGAGAGATGGCTCAGTGGGTAAGGGCACTGGCTGCAAAAGAACGAGGGCCTGGTTCACCTTGAGTTTGATTCCCTAGCACCCATGTGCATAGCTGGATATAGTCACATATGGCTATAACCCCCCCCCCCCAGAGAGCAGAAACAAGCTGGTCTCTGACCAAAACCAACAGACGTAGGTTTAAATGAGACTCTGTCTCAAGAAAAAAATGCAGGTGAGCAAAAATGAACACACATGATACTCTCTTCTAGCCTCCACACACATGGACACAGGGCTCATGCCTTTCCACACATGCATGAACATACACCACACACACACACACACACACACACACACACACACACACACACAACTCCTGTGACTACTTTAAATAGGAAAAATGAGTGTCAGTGTCTGCTCAGGGACAACTGGGAGTTATCCATTAGTTGACTCTCCTATCCTAGAGCAATGAGAGGAAGAGGTCCACGATTACCAAAAGAAAAAAGCATCAAAACTACAAAGAGGGGCTGGAGAGATGACTTAGAAACTAGGACCCAGGTTCAATTCCCCAGTGCCCATGTAAAGCCAGATGGATAAAGAGGCACATGCACCTGGAGTTCCTCTGCAGTGGCTAGAGGCCCTGGCATACCCATTTTTCTCTGTCTCTCTGTCTCTCTCTAATAAATAAATAAATAAATAAATAAATAAATAAATAAACAAACAGACTATAAAGAGCCAGAAAATGCAAACCCTTCCACGCAGGCACTGAAGCGCATGGAGAAGGCTTCCTCTGGCATGATTAAAGGGTCCTTAATATGGAGATTTGGGACTTCAAAAGTACACTCAATTCGAACATGAGAAAGTTTTTCCCATTGTAGTTTTAAAAAAATGCCAGTATGAAGGAAAGAAGCAGGACAAAATAGTAATCATAAATTCACCAGACGAGAGGCATACATCCTACACTTATGAACAGTAAGTCAGAGTCCCATAGCCTTGACAGGAAATAACCAACCTTAAACCATCCTGACAGGTAAACATCTGAGCATTCAGAAATATGTAAGTCAGCTTTACAGGTGAGTGCCCTCATGTCATGTCACCAGAGAGACTCACTTTTAAGATTTGCCTACACAATCTCAAACTGGAGAAATGGCTTAATTTCCAGAGTCTACTCAATACAGACTTCCACAATTACTTGCAAGCAAGTAATTATTTGGTGTGTTAGTTTGTCCACAATCATACTCTTTATTCTTTTCTCTGCTTGTTCCCCATCCCTCTTTCACTGGTAGGGTAACCAGACATTCTAATTTGAACTCAGCTAGAAATGATGAAGTGGCATAGGTTAGGGACCTCTCCCATCATTCACTATCCCCAAATCAACAATGAACTAGGGGAGGTTCTTCTCACAGCTCTGTTCTTGGAAACCACAGGATTCTAATGACAAAGTACAAACCTCTATTGTTGATCAAATAGGAGGCCCATCCAAGGAGCCAGAGCCATGCAGGTGATCCATAGCCTCCATCCAGACAATCCTGGACGAGGTGGAATTTTCAAAAGCAACACCAGAAACGGGCGCGGTGGCACACACCTTTAATCCCAGCCCTTGGGAGACAGAGTTGGGAGTATTGCTGAGACCATTCTGAGGCCATTCTGAGACTGCACAGTGAATTCCAGGTCAGCCTAGGCTAGAGCGAGACTCTACCTCAGAAATAAAAGCTCAGAGTAGACTTGATATTTTGTCTAGACACTATGATGAAATCTCTCCCTTTTCTCTCTCTCTCTCTCTCACACACACACACACACACACACACACACACACATCTCTATGTCCCCTTGCCTTAGCATCATCTGGGCTCTGCTCAGTAATTATTAAGGTCATATCAGCATAAAATGTTATTTATAATTGTAATTAGCATTCACATAGTGTATATTTCATAACACTTCTCATATAATAGCTATAGCTACCCTAAGGTAAATAATGTTCTTTATGGTATAAACAGGTTCAGAGAGGTAAGACTTTGCCCATTGTCACTCAACTATAATGTGGCAGTCCCTTCCCCAACCCCAACAAGCATACACATCATCCAACCACATCCTGCTCTCACTTAACTCTTTTTTTGTTTTATTTTTATTTCTTTATTTATTTGAGAGAGAGATAGAGAGCTAGAGGCAGATAGAGAGAGAGAATGGGCATGTCAGGGCCTTCAGCCACTGCAAACAAACTCAAGATGCATGCACCACCTTGTGCATCTGGTTTACATGAATACTGGGGGATCAAACCTGGGTCCTTTGGCTTTGCAGGCAAGCACCTTAACCACTAAGCCATCTCTCTAACCCATGATCTCACCTAAGTCTTATAGGCACCAAACCTATGCTGTGTCCCAGTATGCACAATCTCAGCCTCCCCTCACAGAGCTGGTACTTGGCATTATCCTTCTCCATTACAGCAAAGGAAACTGCAGCAGAAAAGGTTAAGTAGATTTCAAGCCTAGGTTGCCCAGTGGTTCCTTCGTTTACTTTTTATATATTTGTTTGCAAGTAGAGAGAGGTAGAGGGAAAGACAGAGGGGGAGAATGGACATACCAAGGTCTCAAGTCACTGCCAATGAACTCCAGATGCATGCACCACTTTGTGCATCCAGTTTTACTTGGGTACTGGAGAATTGATCCTGGGTTGTCAGGCTTTGCTGGCAAGAGCCTTAACCACTGAGCAATCTCTCCAGCCCCACTGGTTCTTTTTTTAAGGGAGGAAAGGTCTCTTGGCTCAAGGTTGGGGGCACAGTCCATCGTGGTTGGCAGTAGCTTCAACTGTCACATTAACTGAACAGTCAGGAAGTAGGGAACAATGAATGCTTGTGCTCAGCTCACCTTTTCCTTTAACAGTTCAGGACACCCAGCCAGTGGAATTACACTACCCACATTTAGCATACATCTTTCCTCCTCAGCCTCCTGGAGAAATGTTCCCACAGATTTCCCGTTGATTCTTTCCAAGCACAAGTCTAGATTCAGATTATAGTTCCTGGTCTCTCAACAAGGGCACTCCACTTTCTTAAGCTTTTAAGTCAACTTTACTCTGTACTTTTTTGGATAGAAATATAATTAGTGATGTTTCCTGGAAGCAATATTTAAATATACAAATGTACAGCTAAGACATTTAAATAGTTTTTAAAATGGTCATTTCTAACCCCTAATTTTTAATAAAATGCACTCTGTATCAAGTAGCCTTCAAACTACGTCCATTACTGATTTGAAATTACTCTTGGAATGCAGCATCCCCACTGCAAGCCATTCAGGTCACATTTAAAATGCATGAATGGTATAACGATGGTTCCTGGGAGCATCGCAAGCCACGTGAAACCGTTTCACAGGACGTTAGCTTGTGAGCTCCCTGCTGCGTATAAACTCCTATAGGCAGGTGGCTATGAATACTTCCTTCAAATTTGAGACACTTGAACATAAGCTTTCAGCTGCTCTCATGTAGTGGGTAATAAACAAACATTAGATAATGAATGAAAAACTTCTTGAGCATGTGTTACACAGAGTCCATGTTTTTGAGAATATCAGCATTAGATCAAATTTCATAGGTGAAGATTTATTGAGACATTTCATTTTTCATAGACCCTCATTGTAGACATTTTAAAGTTTTCCTTAGATTTGGGTCTCCATCTGCCCATGATAAGCACATGTAGGTAAATTCCTCAGCATGAGACTGCGTAATTACAACAATTTCAGGGAAATAAAACACACACACAAGGTAAAGATTTTCAAGTAACCAGCATCAGAGAGAATATTAAATGTGCTCATAATGTCTTCTGTATTTGTAGATCTATCACAACTTCCAGAATGCCCCAGAAAACACTGTTTCTCCTTATCTTCATGATGCATTCTGTACCTAGAGCAACAAATTAAAATGAGACCATTTTAATAAAGCCATACCAAGATGGAAAAGTAATTTTGTGGCATTATGCATAATAAACCAAATTACAGTGATGAAAGAAACATTTTCATTAAAGCTTTAAAAAAAATGACACTCAAAATTCCAATGTTGAGTTGGAATCAAGTCTGCATTGTCTCTGGGGAACTAAAATAACGAATGACAGCTAGAATGCTCAGCTCATCATAACAAATGTATAATTAGTTTTGACCTTTTCACGGCATCCCAACAAATATAGCGATTCATAAGCATGCATGGTGCAAATGAAATTAATTGCAAGGGTATCTTTCACTGAAATGTTTAATGATCTCATCACATACATTTCCTGGATGATTTCTCTCTGACTTTCTCCTAAAAATAACTCTATGAGAGGCTGTGAGCCAGGTTAATTTCATCAAACCAGAGATAACCAATATCTGCAAGTACATCTGGTCCATACTCGGTTTTCTCCTTTACATGGAAGCTTTCTCAGTCTCTCTCTTTACCTTCATCTCATCACATAGGGACTTGATGTGAAGACCCTACGTCACCACATGTGATGAAACACACCTCTAATCAGGAGGCAGATGCAGGAGGATCACAAGTTGGATTCATGTGTAGGCTACATAGCAAAACTCTGTCTCAATAAACAGTAGCAGGGCTGGAGAGATGGCTTAGCAGTTAAGGCACTTGCCTGAAAAGCCAAAGGACCCAGGTTTGATTCCTCAGGACTCACATAAGCCAGATACACAAGGTGACACGTGTGTCTGGAGTTCGCTTGCAGTGGCTAGAGGCCCTGGTGTGCTCATTCTCTCTCTCTCTCAAATACATAAATTAAAATTTTAAAAAGGAACAAATAGATCCAAAGTCAAATTTCACTCATTATATAAAGCTTTTCTTGATTTCTTCCTGCCTCTCTTTGTCATCTGGTAAATTAACAGTTTAACACAGAAGTTGTTTAGCTCATGTTGGAAACTTGTGTAAGCATTTTGTTTCACTTTTAAACACCCACCCCCACACTTCTTCCAGTATTTGATACCCATGGTGCAGGATTTCATTCATTAAATGTTCAAATAAATCCAACCGAGGCTATTAAATCATCCTTCCAAATGGAAAGCTTCATACATCTTTTCTATTCTCAAACTATCCTGAACACAAACTAGATCTTTTTCCTTTCATATTTCTTTCTTTATACTTTCTGTATCTTATTTTTATCATCTAAATAGATAACAAACATTTTCAAGGTCCCAGAAACTCACCAAGCACATCACGTTTTTGAAGCACAAGACCTTGTCTATGAAGATACCTCCCTGGCAAAAGAATTCATATTTGTCTTGGAATTTGGAAAAAATATTGGTAAAAATAAAGAAACAAAGTCTAGGACTCTAATATTATATTCCATGTCAGCACAGACAACTATAAACTCCCAATATGCATTTGCTCAAAAAACAAGGGTAAAAATTAAAAGAAAGAAGAAAATGTGGGAGGAGGGGGCAAGAAAGGAGAGGAGAAAGGAACAAGAAAGAGAAAATGATGTAGGCTGGGCTCCTGGAACCAGCTAGGGAGCAATGACCTCACATCTGTAACAGTGATGGCACTAGGGTGGAAGAAGATTCACTCCTCCACATAGAAGGGGATTTTCTTTACCTGAAGTATGTAGTTGTAACCCATTACAAATAAGAGTGACAAAATGCTAACAAGAATTATCAATGAATAAGAATGCTGGTTATTTTAAAGGTCTGGAAGAGTTCCAGCTTGTCGGGGTTGGTTTAACGCTTCTGTATCTGTGGTTCCTACCTTGAGTGCAGAAAAATGGGCTACAAGATCTACCCACACCCAGCCAGTCTGTTGCTCTATTTTGCATCAAAAAACATTTGAAATTTTATCAAATATGAATGTTCCCCTTGCAACTTAATTAGCAGTAAAGCTCAAAACTGAGAAGGAGGAAGCATGAAGTATCCATTTTTCTCTAAAAATGCCACAAAGCACACAGTCAGGTATGCCTGTCAGGTCTCTCCCCACTGCAACCAACCCTTGTGCCCTTCCCAGCTCCTCGATGCATGAAAGCAGAAGTTAACCAAAGAACAAAGACACAGTAAAGATTATGTACCTGCCCGCCTTTAATCCCAACACTGGGAGGCAGAGGTAGGAGGATCGCTGTGAGTTCTAGACTGCCCTGAGACTACATAGTGAATTCCAGGTAAGCCTGAGCTAGAATGAAACCCTACCTCGAAAAAAAAGAAAAGAAAAGAAAAGATTATGCACTATGGGGAAGAAAAAGTCGTATTCTCCACCACCATCTTGAATCACATGTTGGGGCTCCAAGCAAATCCATCTGAGAGAGTGAGAGGCCTTCCAGTAGGATTGACTGTCATACTGATTGTCTGTTGAAGACATCTGCAGAGTAGCTGGAATGATCTCATGCCCACCTGAATAGATGGTGTGAGAGACGACATGAGATGGAGTAGAACGTGTCACCTTTTCACATGGGATTTCACCAGACAGTGCTGTTATATCAACAGTCTAATTAGAAGAAGAAAATACTCAACATGTATCGTGTGTGTGTGTGTGTGCTGGGAATCAAACTCAGGCCCTTGTGCATGCTAAGGAAGTGCTCTACTAATGAGCTACATCCCTGACCCAATTATTATTCAGGCACACATGTTATTTTGTACATCTGGCTTCACATGTGTACTGAAAAATCGAACCCAGTCCATAAGGGTTTGCAAGCAAGCGCTTTTAACTAATGAGCCATGTCTCCAACACATTCAGATGTCTCAAAGAATGACTACATATAATCACGGATCTAAAAAAGCCAAAGTAGGGCTCGAGAGATGGCTTAGTGGTTAAGGTACTTGCCTGCAAAGCCAAAGGACCTAGATTCGATTCCCCAGGAACCACGTAAGGCACAAGGTGGCCCATGCATCTCGAGTTGGTTTGCAGTGGCTGCAGGCACTGGTGTGCCCATTCTTTCTCTCTCTCTCTCTCTCTCCCTCTGCCTCATTCTCTTTCTCTCTCAAATAAATAAATAAATATTTAATGAAATAAAATAAATAAAAAGCCTTCATAGCATTTTCTATGTCATATTGGCTCCAGAGAAAAAACAGGCCCTAAGACGACATGTTTGTACTCGTGAACTGTGCCCTGAAATCTGCCTTCACAATCACATTGCTTTTGTGTTTAGAAATATTATTTTTGTGGCTACCAATCATAAAAAGTTGATATTTTTTCTATATCAAAGATAAACATATCCTTTCTTTTATAGTTGAACACTGAAGCTTTTTTAGTGGCAGCTGTGGGCATTTTTTTTTTTTTTTACCATGATAGCATTAAAATTTTGCTCCTATGAGTAAAATTTGGTGTCTAGTTGACAGTGACCATTTACATGAGGTCCAGGAGTATCTGTGGAGCTCACTTTGGTGGGTTCCTGCTATCTTTAGAGGAACTGGACAGTCGATGCCTTGGAAGCTGGCTAAGGCACCATAGATGGGATTTTGCCTCTGTTCCTCTCACTGACCTCTTTCATTCAGGTTGGCTAGATCTCTCCAGACCTTGTTTCAAATTCTGTTCTCTCCTACACTCATTTTCAGCTTCAGCAAGCCATAAAAGTTCAGCAGAGCCCCTGTGTCTCACAGTCACATGGGATAGGAAATGGAGTTGCATGAAAGCCTTTTTCTTGAGCAGTGGGTAACATCCAGGATAGCAATAAAGTGGGCTTCTAAACCCGGAGACAAAAGGGAAAAGGAGCAGTTTCCAGGATCTTCAGACTCCGCTTTAAGAAAGCTATCCACTAGGAGCTGTAGCCTTGAGTAGGAAAAGTATTCTTGCTGAACATGAGGCCTGATGCAATGGTCCACTGGGAACGTGGGTTGCACCCTTTCCAACACTCTGCTCTCTGTTCATGCCTCATATCGGCTCTGAACTTCCAGAACCTGTATTTGGAGCTGTGGCTCCATAGTCATCAGTTGAAACGTCACGCCCCAGAACAAAATGAAACAATAGGTGTAAAAGTGCAAAGAAAATATATTACATAATGTCTACCATAACGTTTTTCTTTTACATTGGAATTTATGTGGATAAATATGCAATCAGTGTTATTCAGGACTAGCATATCATGAAAGTAAAATTCAATATGCCTTCTGAAATCTACTTACTCATGTGAACTCCCTGATGTTATAACTTGCTTTTGTGAGAGGGAAAAAAAAGTGAAATAAAATCAATATAGGAATCCCAGAATTGAAGGGGGAAAAAAAGAACAATTTTCAAGACTCAGGTCTTGGAGTCAAATAAATCCAGGGGCAGAGTCTCAGTGAGGGACCACACAGGTTACATTGTCTCCCTCTCGGGATGTTAGTTTCCTAATATTACCAGTGAGACTATGAATACTACATGATATAATCTTGCCTGACATGAAGACATCCATTTGATTATTGTTTTTGTTGATATACATATATATATATATATATATATATATATATATATATATATATATATATATATATATTTTAAATATTAAAATGGAGAGAACAAAATCCTACTAGGGAGTTCCTATCTGGTTTCAATACAAAAGTCCTAAAAAAAATTCAATATCCATAAAGTTCTCATGTGTATCTCACAGTGTCACTAAAGGATTAGGGGACTAAACTACCTACCCCCACCAGAACTATAAGGTGTGCTTCAAAGGCTCTCCTAGAGACCTTATTCATTGACACTTTTAAATTTCAGTCCTCCATTAAAAGATACACCGAGCCATACAAGCTGTTACCTAGCTGTTTAATGGAGAAAGTTCTTATCTTAGTTTATCCTATCACCCACCCACCAAGACCCTAACATTGCGTCACTATGCAAGACATAAGCTGGTCCTCTTAGCAAGTTTCTCAGCCAGAATCCTGGAGAGAAACAGAAATAACACCCAAGGAATTACAGTGGGTTTATTGAAAGGAGTGTTTACAGAGGTGAGGGCAAGACCAGGGAGAAGTCATGATGGCTTCTCTCATCATGCATTAGCCAGAGGGACAGCTGGAAAGAAAGATGTAGCCAGAACCCACAGAGAGCTTGTCATAGGAAGGAAACTACCCAGTGGGAGTTGTGGCTGCAGAGAGAAGAAGAATACATCCTCTGCTGACAGCTTTGTGAACAGGGAAGGGGAGGTACAATGGAATATAATGCAATTATATCTCCTATTAGATAGTACCAAATAGAAGCCACAAGGGCAAGGAACCCATGAGAGTGACATATGCACATCAGGTTTCTAGAAGACAAAGGAAGGCGGAAAGGAACAATGACTGCATCTATAGGGACTATGGACCACCAGAAACGGCTCTATGAAATCAAACTGATATTAGAAGTCCTATGCAAAATAATAGAAAAGAAATTCATATAAATACATCGCATTCAAGTTTATCAAAGTATAATTCTTGAGAGAACATGGAAAACTAAAAGCTGTCTGACCTCTTTTAATAGAGCTGATTTTATCCCCGGGAAAAAGAGCAGACCAGGCTTCAGAATGTTCTGCCTCTCTCACAGATACTTCATAATGTTCTAGGCTTGGATTCAATGCCCAGCGCAGAGCGTGGGCTCACTCCAGGCCTCACCAGCTGGTCCGTGTCTCTTTTTATCTGTTCCAAAGAATTTGAGGGACATATGAGTTGAAGTTGAGCCAAACCCTTTCTAGACACTAGATATCATAACTGGCAGGATTGTTCACTACTTGTTTCATGTATTATACACAGAAGTGCTATCCACCGCTTCCATGAGACTTCAGCGAAAAATCCCTTCCTGCGAGGGTGGAAGAAATGGCTCCTTTGTCCCATTTCCAGTCCTCCTTGCATCTAGGTGTAATTCTTTTGTAAAAGCATCTCTTGGCGGTAACTTCTTGAGTTAAAAATGTTATTAGTTGTCTTTCTATAACAATAGTTTCAGTCAAATGCTCTCTTCCTTCTTTAAATTGTCCAAAGTTGCCAATACTGAAGAATGGGGGGAGGGGGATGGGAATGAAGTACTTAACTTAAAATGTTTCAAAATAGATCATCAATAGCAGATTATGTAAGTGTCTGGAAAGAAAAACCTGACTTTGTATGGAGGATTAAACAAGAGGCTGAAGGCTTCATTTCACGAACCTGATTGTCAGTGTTCCTCACTGAAGTGACAATAATACTGTGCCGTCTGTGAGAGACATACGACCCCGTGAATAAGATGGACTTCCCAACAATGTGAGGAGTTTTAACAGTTAAAATGAATCAATACATTCCCTAAACCACCTTAGTGGAGAGGGAAGGCACAGCATCATCCCAAACAAAAGAAAAGCACTGACTAAATTCTGTTTCCATATATTATTCTAAAAGCCTCTTATATGAGAAAATTAGAAGGAAATTGCCCTAACCTAATTAAGATTAAATGCTAAAATCTAAAGGAACTGAATGTTATGCATAATGAAAACAGGTAGGTATATTTCTTGATAGCAGAACAAGGAGATTCACTAACAGAGCCACTGTCTAATTTAATACTAGATAGCAGAAATTATTAGAAAACAACAACAGGAAGAGTGTGTGAATAGGGGTTATGGAGAGATATTAAATAGTATAATCTAAAGATATTTTGAACATCTACATAGCAAAGCCAACTCTTGACATCCTGTTAAAACTGAAAGTTTGGGCTGTAGAGATGGTTTAACAGTTAAGGCGCTGGCCTGTGAAGCCTCAGGACCTCAGGAGCCAATTCTTCAGATCCCATGTAAGCCAGATGCACAAAGTGACGCATGTGCACAAGGTGGCACATGCATCTGGAGTTCGATTACAGTGGCTGGAAGTCCTGGAGTGCCAATTCTCTCTCTCATAAAAAAAAAAGCTAGTCTGTTAGTCTTGCCTCAAAATAAAAATGAGGGGCTGGAGAGATGGCTCAGCAGTTAAGGTACTTGCCTGCAAAGCCTAAGAAGCCAGGTTCAATCTTTCTCCAGATCCCATGTAAGGAAGACTCACAAAGGTGATGCAAGCACAAGGTCTCACACAGCAGTAGTTGAGGCCCTGGAGCACCAATTCTCTCTCTCTCTCTCTCTCTCTCGCGCTCTTGCTCTCGCTCTCACTCTCATTCTTGCTCCATCTAAAAAAAAACCTGAAAGTTCATTATGGCTGCCAAATGCACAGTGAACTAGACTGCAGAAATCAATAGCACTGCTCGTACCAACAATAACTACTTGGAATGCACAATTCAAACAGGATCTGGGTCATAATAACTCAAATAAGAAACTATCTTAAAACCAAGTTCATCAAAAATTCACATGAACAAAACACTCACACTGGGCTGGAGCGATAGCTCAGAGGTTAAGATGCATGCCTGTGAAGCCAAAGGACCCAGGTTCAATTCCCCAGGTCCCACATAAGCCAGAGGCAAATGGTGGTGCATGCGTCTGGAGTTCATTTGCAGTGGCTAGAGGCCCCGGCACACCCATTCTCACTCTTTCTCTCTCTGTGTCTCTAATAAATAAACAAATAAAAATAAAGTCTTAAAACACACACACCATGGAACTGTCCATAAAATATGTAGAACATAAGTTAACTTCATGGAGAGGCTCCTGTGTGGAATGACAATACTGGAAGGAAATAATGGTCTTCAAGGTAATCTATTCTGGATTTTTTTTTTTTTTTGAAGAGCTGGACCAATATATTTTAATGTTTACTGATCAAAAGAAAAGCACACATGTAACTTAGCTGTTCTTTAGGAAGAATAGGGAAGAAGAAGCTTAATGCATGTATTGACATTACTCACAGCCACTGTAATAGAAAACATTAGAACAATACTGACACAGAAACAGACACATTAAACTAAGAACAGAGTAGAGCTCAGGACAGATGAACACACATGTGGTAAGTTAATACAGGACGAGGTTAGAACCAAGAGAAAGGGTAAAAGAGAGATCATTCAGGACATGGTGTAGTCACAAACACAAGAGGAAACGTTAATTTTGGAGATAATGCATGCTTATTAGCTGCATCGAGTCATTCCACAACGTTACAGTTTGAGTGCAGTTTGCTCTTGTCAACATTCATGCTGAGGCTTGCTCTCAAGAGAGAAGTTTGCTCCTGTAACAGTGAAGTTATAAAGTGAGTATGGTGGCACCTCTTGTTTCCTTGCTCACACAGGTCCGCTTAACATGAACCCTGTTGCCTTCTGGATCCACCATAAGTGGACACAGCATGAGGTATTCCCAGAACCCAGGAAGATGCTATAGCCACGCTGTGGAACTAGCAGGGCCATGATCCAAAACAAACCTCTTTATAAGTTACCCAATAACAGACTTTTTTATAGTAATAGAAAACCAGAATAAGGCAATAGGTATTTCAAAACATCATCTTATCCCTAATAAACAAAAACTTTTGACTGTCAGATCTTCAAAAATTAAACAAACTTTTTTGTTGTCATCAAAATGTTTCATTATGTGGAGAAAATAAAAAGGAATCCCTATCCAACAATACCACCAGGGTAGACTCTAAACATGAAAGATGTGACATGAGCATGGTTTTGAAAGACTCCTTAATAAACATTTATAAAAGAGTATCACTAGAGCTGGGCATGGTGGTGCACACCTTTAATCCCAGCACTTGGGAGGCTGAGATAGGAGGATCGCCATGAGTTCGAGGCTACCCTGAGACTAGATAGTTAATTACAGGTCAGCCTGGGCTGGAGTGAGACCCTACCTCAAAAAACCAAAAAAAGAGTATAACAAGATAAATTCAACCTTAATGAAATTCTTCAAATCAAGGAAAAGACAAAAAAAATGAGCAAAAAATACAACTAAGAAACTTACATTAGTAAATTTAAGGGATAACAAAAATGCTATTTTTAACATCCACTGAAAATGTAAGTTAAAAGATGATTTGCCACACACACAGTGTCTGTGTGTGTACATTTTAATCTACCAAGAATAAAACTTGAGGCATAAAGCATCAACAGAGATGTAGGGATGTAGGAATGTAATGGTTTGATAGGCTGGTAATGCAAAGCCACAGTATATCCTATTACTCAGTATTAGTCAGGGTTCTCTAAAAGAACAGAAACAATAGGATGAATGTATAGAACAAAGGGGATTTATCAGACTGGCTTACATGATACTGTGAGGGTAACCCCTCTATGGCTATCTGCAATGCACATTGTAGAGTGTCCGTGGCTGTTCAGTACACGAGGCTGGATGCCACAGCAGTCCCAACATAGTGCTGCAGGTCTGAAGACATTCTTGGGGAGCTTCTGGTCTCCAGTCTGTGTTGGGAGGCAGTAAAATCTAGGTCCTGATGTCCACAAGGATGGTAGCTACAAGGTAGATCCATTTCACCAGTGAGGAGCAAAGCCAGGCAGGCAAAAAAACAGCACCGCTTGTCCCTCAGATCTGTTGGTATCTGGTCTGCTGCTGCTGGTAGGGCTGCTCCCTCCAGACGATGGTCTTCATCCTCAGTGAATCCTTCTTGGAAATGCCTTCACAAACCCACCCAAGAAGCATGTCTCTTACTTGAGTCCTGATCCAAAAGAGTTGATAATCGAAATTAACCATCACACTCTCCTTGTTCAAAATAAGTCCACACAGTGCAGGATCAAGAAATTCTATCCTTGATTTACAAACTAAAGATATTATCACACAAGTCCCACTGAAGCTTTTTTATTTTTTTTTTATTTTTTTTGAGTGGAAGGAATAAAAATCTACCTGGCTGTCAATCCCTGAGACAGGAAATAGTCCTGCAAGAAAGTACTGGATTACCATCAAGACTTTTCCCTTTTCTTCTAAAATTCATACTCAGCACACATTTCTCATCACCTTTTTGACATAAATGATTATAAGTGTATGACAGAATTCTAGAAAAAAAATGAATACATGGTATGAAGATAGTAGACCTGTTGCAGCCCTGACTTCTAATAACCTTCTTGGTGCAACCCACAATGCTTCTTCACTCTGCCAGCTATTGTAAACAGAGATGAACCCCAGACGTGCTTCATTGTTCATATGCTGAGAGTTGTGGACCTCAAGATGGAAGGAGTCTGGGTCTCTGAATCACCACGTGAGGAGAACTACATGTCCTGAACTATAAATCCAGTTTCAACTTAATTAACATGATGCTCTCCTAGCCACCAAACTTTGAAAAGCTCATAAACTCTATGTATGAAATGTATTGGATACGTGTGGTATTAGGCAGCAATTAAAAGTGAATATATTTATATATTATAGGGGGCTGGACAGATGGCTTAGTGATTAAGGTATTTGCCTGCAAAGCCAAAGGATCCCGGTTTACTTTCCAGGTCCCACGTAAGCCAGATGCAAAAGGAGGCACGTGCATCTGGAGTTTGTTTGTAGTGGCTGGAGGCCCTGGCGTGCCCATTCTCTCTGTCTCTTGCTCTCTCTCTCCCTCCCTCCCTCTTTCTCTCTCTCAGATAAATAAATAAATAAAATATTTTTTTTAAAGTGAGGTACAATGCTATTTGTACAGTAGGCTAACTAAAATGCAAACATTAAGCTTGAGGTGTAGGCTAGTCTCTTATCTTTTGAGAATGGAAGCCAGAGCACAAGATAGCAGCACTTATCCCTTTGATGAGCTCCTGAAAATATCATGAAAAAAAAAAAAAAACTAAACAAACTATTTGTTTCTCAATTACCTGCATGGAAGACAATACACATCAGGGGCATGGGGGTGAAGGGAGGATGCACCATAAAAAGCCATACATTCAACATGTTGACCTGTAGTGTGAGAAAGGACAATGAAAGGGGTATGGACTAAAAGAGAACAACTTGTGATTAGATGGATAAAAAATGCGTTTGGTGAGTGGCATGTACTGATCAATACTACTGAGTAACCTTAGGTAGACTGTGGTCAATTTCAGACTTGGCTTCTGAAAGGACAGAAGGGAAGAAAGAGAGAGATAATCAGTGTTGACAGAAACAAGCTTCCTGTTTCCTCACTTTGACTTCCATATCTTATTAGAATGTAAACCACAAAAACAAAAATTATACATTTCCCATTGCCCTGGGATTGATCCTTCTCACATGCTCTTCAGCCCCACAGAGTATATTCTGTAAGATCCCAGCAGGAAAGTCACTTTAGGCTCAAGGGGGGACCAAGAATGAAAGTGTAGAAAGATGTCTTTTGCACCTTAAATCATTTACAAAGGAAATGCTAAGTAGCCCAAAACTGCCCCCAAATGGGATACAGTATCCAACCCCAAGTTGCTGAAAGGTATTTGGCAGTTCTTTGCCAAGGAACCTAAGTCTGTGTCTGAGCCAAGGGCAGCCCTGAACAGATAGATCGAGGTTGGTGTGTCCATATCACAGAGGAAAACAAGGCAAATCTCAGTAGCCACGTGTAAACGTGTATGCACCTAATCTCCAGCAGCATTAAATTACCTGAAAGTGCTCAATTAAGGAGAATTACCACCCCGTTTAAAGGTGCAATCACAGCCATTATGTATCATCGGACTGAAATAAGTTTCCTGGGAGATGTCCCCATTAAGTGGATTTCCCAATTAAACCTGCCCCAGTTGAGTGAAGCGTACCATTCTGATGAGTTTCTTAATTTATATGGGAGGCTTTATATTTTATAAGAAGGGAAGAAAAGAGTGGAGGCAATTTGTCAGCCTATGAAATGTCTCCCTGTGCATTTATCCCTCCAATAACAAACCTTCCCTCATCTCTGATGAACAGAAGCACACAACTTACCAAAGTAGTTGAAGCTTCTTACAGATAATAGGAATTGTTCCTTGTGGAGTCAAAGCTGCTCTTTAGGAACTGTTCAATACATACTTATTGCCAATAATCCCTTTGAGAGATCAACAGCAGACAGAGAAGCATATCAGACAAGAATGGCCACAGTGTTCAGAATGAGACACAAAGAGTCTTTGGTATCTTTTGAAAAGAACTTCATGGACAATTTTCATATGTATATATAATGTATATTGATAATAAGCCCCTCCTATCACCTTCTCTTGGTCCCTTTTTGCTAACCCCTTCTTCTTAACTAGTTCCTTTTCTGCTTTAATATTTTGTTCTTCTGTGTGGGTGTGACACATCAGTTTAATTAGCATTGCCTGCGTGATCATGGGGGTGTTATTTGTCAGAACACATGGAACCGACAAGTAGCTACACCACTGAAGAAGAGGTCTCCCACTCTCCCCACTCCTCAGGAGCGAAGCCTCAAGCTTTCCTCCCTCATCCATGATGGAATGTTGATGGTACACTATTGTGCAGGTCTTGTGCAGGTAAAGCCAGTCACAATGATGTCATGCGGGTAACAGCCATGCCATATCTGGAAGACAATGTTCTACAACACTCCTCCCCTGCTCTGGCTTTCACCTTGTTTATGCTCCCTCTTGCACAGTGTTCTCGGAGGTTTTGAGGGGGTGATATGGACACTTCCTTTAGTTCTGAGCACTCTACCAGCCACTTATCCTCAGCACCCTGATGAGTATTGCTGTCGCCTCAGTAGTCACCACCACCTTCAAAAGTAAGCTTCTCTAACCAAAAGCTAGAGGAACACGAACCTATGGGCATAAGTATACATAGAGAGAGTGCAATGGCAATTTGATGGCCACACCACATTGAACCAAACAATAGAAACTTTCCTCCTAGGGTCTATGATCTTCCCAGTTTGAGTAGGTTTTCAGTACCAGGCATGGATTCCCTCCCCTGGAGCAGGCTCCAAACCAATCCAGTGAGCAATTACTTACTCCTGTTGTAGCCTTGCCATTGTTGTACCAATGAGTACATCTTGCCAGGCTGCTCAGTTGTGTGGCTAACAGGATCCTCAGCTGGATAAAATTGGTGATGATTTTTCTCCCAAAGTAACATGTACAGTACTTTCTATCCAGTAACCATGACAGCTAGACAGCAAGGAGGAAGCTCCCAGTTCAGTTTCTGTTTGATATCTCAGTGCCCCTGTAACCAAAGCCAGCAGTATCTTCAGCAATAGAGTCTTTTGTTGCCTTTGAAGAAGTATCCTGGGCTGGAGAGATGGCTTGGTGGTTAAGGTGTTTGTCTGTGAAGCCTAAGGACTCAGGTTCGATTCCCCAGAACCCATGTAAGCCAGATGCACATGGTGACACATGTGTCTGGGGTTTGTTTTCAATGACTGGAAGTCATGGCATGGCCATTTTCTGCTCCCCATATATAAATTAAATTAAAATTTTAAAAAGAAGTATTTGAAATGAATTTGTAATAGACTCAGATGAATAAGCCAATGCATGAAGAGTGAGTGTCATACCTGACCATCAGGGCAGGAGAGCTAAAGTTTATCAGTATGAAACTCACTGCCAGAACAGAGCCATAAAATGCAGCAAATGTTGAACTTAAATCCACACCAAAAACATAACATTTGAAAGTACATTTGTCTTCAGTGTTGAGCGCTTGGACCCTGCATTGTGTCAAATGGAATTACACACCTCATGAATGCACTGTAGAGGTGGTTCTGTGTAGAACATTCTAGGGGAGTTTAACCATGATCCTGTCAAGAGACAGAGACCAGCAAGACTGCAAGAAGACCATCATCCCTTCAAGTCTCACTTTGCTCATCTACAACATGGACTATTGTCCCTCCATTGATTGTCCTTCAATCAGTTCTCTGGGGGCATGATGAGAACACATAACTTCAGAAGTCATAGCAAAAGATGACGTCCTATGGAAAGCAGCAACTTCAGAGGACGGAACAGTTTGGGAATAAAGTTCTCACTGTCTCATTTACTTATTATGGGACCTGAACAAGTGTCTTCAGTTCTCTGAGGTTCAGGTTGCTCATGTAAAAACTAGTCCTTAGGGTTGGAATGATAGTGAAGAAACACGGAGTGAAGCACCTTTCCAGGCCCTCCAAAGTCTGCTTGCTCATCTGTGAGAGAGTAAATTTAACAAGTCCATAGATTTTGTGAGGATTTAGCCCAGTAACATAAATAGAACCATTTTTGATTATAGGATATTCCATAGAGTGGAAGCAGAAACGAACTCCACTCTTTCTTACCACTTAAATGGAAAGGGCTATTCACTTCCTGTTTCCTGTCCCTGGATAATAGCATGGGCAGTGCTGTCTGGATAATTTCTAGGTATTGGAACAGCTCCCTTTTCACACCCCAGTACAATCAAAAGCACCATTCTTTTCTTCAATTACAACTTTCCCTTTCCCAGCCTGGGCTTCAAATTCTGCAAAGCAATGATCCTTCCCTTCACTCTGTTGTTCTGTGTCTTCATCTACTATGCTGTCCCCAGACAGCCCAGCTGTGATGCAGAAGAAAAAGCTAAAGAGATAAAGGTATTTCTTGAAAGGTCCTGCTTTCATCAGGTTCAATGTTCCTGGTAAGCAGCTGTTTACTGCCTTACTTTGTTGTTTCTAGCAAGAAAATTTCATAACTCCTTTAGCACTTTTACTATAGAATCTCATGTGTTCTTGTCTACTCCAATTTAAAAAAAAAAACTACTAATGACACCTCCTTTTTTTAAATTAATTAATTTATCATTTATTTATTAGAGACAGAGAGAGGGAGAGAGAGTATATGGGCGTTGCAGGGCCTGTAGCCACTGCAAACGAATTCCAGATGCATGCACTACCATATGCATCTGTCTTACGTGGGACCTGGAGAATCGAACCTGGGTCCCTAGGCTTTACAGGCATGCACCTTAACTGCTAAGCCATCTCTCCAGCCCAACACCTCCTCTTTATGTTCTTCCATGCTTGTACCTAAGAAGTTAACCTCACCTGTGAGAAAAATGCTCTTACCTAGCTACCATCTGATGCAACAGTAGTAGATGCTAGAATGTGTTACCCACATTTCCCTTTCCAGGCCCAGGCACTTATTTCCCTAACTAATGGGAATCCTGCTGCCTCAGTTCTCAGGAGTTCTGTAAAAATTGCTTTAAGTGATGAGAGTTTGCTTGCATGCAATGACCAAACTGAGTATAAAAGACCAGCCACTTCATCCCAAATGAAGACAATTGCATAGGGCCATTGTCAGAGCACCCAGGAAGGTGCACCCAGTGCTCTGCTCAGCTAGTTTCTTACCCTGTTCAACACTTCTTCCCTCTCTTCTCTTTGATAATAATTGATCCCAAGAATGGTCCCTGATAACTTATAATCAGCTTCCCAGGAAACCTGATGTGCAACAACATCAATGAAACAACAGGAAAATTTGGCATATTTTCCCCATTCCCTTGTAGCCCCAACAAGTCTCCACAAAGATTCACCAGATAGAGACTATACCTCCAAATATGATCTGTATTCCCAAAACTCCAGCAGTCACAGAAAAATTTCCCCTCCCCAAGAACTAACCACGGTCTGTTCAGGTAACATCTTGAAGCAGACTCACAGCTTCTATAGATCAAAGCATGAAGATTGGTATTGGAATTATGGGAGTATATAAATGCCACCTCTACTACCAGATATCCCAGCTCTCTACAAATAGCTTTTCTTAGACTGCATCATCATTTAGGTAGAGGGTGTGTTATGCTCCAGTGGTATTCAATCTTAGGGAATGGACGTGAGGAGTGAGGGACAGAACAAAGGAAGAAAGGAGTTTCAGGTTGATGAGACATTGGTCAAGGGACATGAAATTCCATTCAAAAAGGAGGAATAAGTCCAGATTTCTCTTAACATGCTCACTCTGTTCAACAGCAATGGATTATATTTGGAAGAACAGTAAATGAATAGATTTTAATTGTTCCAACCACAAAATATAATCTGTATGTGAGGTAATCCCCATGTTAATTAGGTCAGTGAAGCCATCTACAATTTATACAAATTTTAAAGCATCATGCTATATGACAGACAGATGATGATGATAGATAGATCAGATAGATAGATGATACATAGATAGACAATAAATGATAGATACACAGATAGCTGATAGAAGATAGATAGATAGATAGATAGATAGATAGATAGATAGATAGATAGATAGATAGATAATAGATAATAGATAATTTTTATCAAGTAAAAACTATCTATGTATGTGCAGGGGAGATGATTTCCTAGTATCCATGTTAGCTGATACACAAATTGGTGCATATATCTGGAGTTCATTTGTACTAGCAAGAGGCCCTGATACACCCATTCTTTCTCTTTATCTCCCTCCCCTTCTATATCTCTCAGATAAATAAACAAATTTATCTATTTATAACTCATTTCATCTCATGCTCATCTTCTAAACCTCAACTAAGAGAAACACCTTGGTGTGTATTCTGCCCTTGGTGTATAGTCACCACTTCTCACTAAGTACCCCTAAGATACTCTCAGAATCGTTATCTAATGTGGTATTGGGCTCATTCTCAAGATAAAGAAGGATCCTATAATCTTAGCCAAATTTGGATGTAGGTGAGGTTTCTCAGGCATGTCTACCTGTCCCAGGAACAGCATACTGACTGTTGTTTCTCTTGATATGAACATCTGTGGATGCTAAGATTCCTCATCTCATATTCTCTCCAATGTTGAAACCTGTTCAGGATAGATGTCCCAACAGGCACATTCAAAAGAGGAGAAATGTCAGGAGTACAACAAACGATGATCTGTAGCAGCCTGAAATCCAGCTGAGCACCCATTGCCAGTTCTTTGGCTAGAATTCAGTCTCATTGTATTGATCTTACTGGTATTTATGTTCTTTATGTTGGCCCCTCTCTGCTCCACATAAGAAATTGTTGGCCCCTTGTATTGAGCAATTGCCCTACTCTGCTTGGGAATGTAACAGCTCTTTGCTTTTTGCACTGTGTCAAAGGGCCAAGGATATATCTGATCAGTCAACCACTTGCCTAGCCTGAGCAAGGCCCAAGGTTAAGTCCTCTCCACTGCAAAACTGAAAAAGAGCACAGAGAAGCCTTTTCAAATATTTAGCACTGTCTCTCTCCCTTACATTTGAAGCTGTTGTTAAATCTATTATTAAAACACTCCAAGGCTGGAGACATTGCTCAGTGGTTAAGACACTTGCCTATTAAACCTAACAGGTTGAGTTCCATTCCCTAGTACATAAGGCCAGATTCACAAAATAGCACGTGGTATCTGGAATGGCTAGAGGCCCTGCTGTGTCTGGAACCAGCACTAGAAAAGACTCAAACAGCTAGGCAGGGACAACTGCAGGTTTTCTGAGAAAGAAGGCTAGATCTCTAAATCTCTCTTTCTCTTTTTCCCCTCTTATTTAATGATGCCCAAAACACATTTACTTTTACTCAGGAAAGATGATACACACACATATCATATGGGTCAACAAAAGATAAATGTTTAAATCAGCAATGGAAAATGTATACACAAGAGTCCAAAAAATACCACACCATCTTCCCTTTGCCTTCTCTCAGTGAAGACATACAGAGAGTGTTGAATTCTTCCAATAGTGATGTTTGGAAAGATGCACAAAGAATTGCTAACACAGGAAGCATACCCAAATCTTGTTACCCAGAATTATCATGGAGTGGTTGACTGACCATGTGGCTAGTTTCAGCTCTTCAGCCCCTCCAGAGGATAAGTTGTACAACCATAGACCAAGGTCCCCTACCATACATCATATTGATCACATCAATTGTCCAGTATAGACCAAAATTTTGTGAAAAGAAAGATACACTTAAAAAGCAAGATATTTCAAGAGCTTGGAAATTACCTAGACCCCCAAACCAAATACAAGCCTTTTTGTTTTTCTTAGAAGATATAGAGTTTTAACTTTAAAGGGTAGAGACAATGTGTGTTGTCTAAGAATAGCCATACTCCAATATGGTAACCAAATACTCATTGAACTAGTCTCACAATGGAACCTTCTGCAGTCGCAATAGGATATCTGACTAAGGTTTGAAATCACGTGACAGAACTCTGTTCCTACCAACCATGAATTCTGCTCATACTTAAGAGGATGGCAAACAGATTTCATCTTATGGGGAAAGGAATATAAAAATATTTATAGGTATATTTTACAACCATCACAGATGGTGACCAGCATCCAGCCACCAAGTCACAGGAAAAGTTCTTCCTATCTCTCATGACTACTAAGACTTTTAACTTTTAACTTTTTTTTTTTTTGCCTCAGCCTAAGGATAAAACACTTTCTAGTCAAAAAAAAAAAAAAAAATGGATACAGAGAACTTTTCTTCCAAGGCAAAAATACAAAATCTGGTCTCAAACACAGAAACTTTTCCTGTCCAGAAAAGTTTTATTTTTTATTGAGTGACTTCCATTGTCTCCTGCTGTGTGTGAAGCACCTAGAGAGCTAGCACTCTACAGGAGCCTGAACCGATGTGGTCGCTGTCACCAGAACTGCCTCGAGAAATATCATCTGCTCTTGAAGCCTACCTTCTAGACACTACTTTTGTTTTCCCTTTTTCCCAGTTTTTTCTCCTGTTTCAAACCCTCAATATCAATTTTTGATGAACATCTTTCTTAAATCCTCTTAAAGGAAAAAATAGCTATGTAGCAAATCTGATGGATGGCTGTGCAATGTATTATATATTCCTTGATTCTATTTAGAGGAGAGGGGACAGGACTCATAAGACTTTAAATCACAGCCTCACAGTCTAATAGGTTGGTGATATTGTTGTTTCCCTCATGAGAAATTGAATTTTAACATACTTTGTCTATAATTTTACTTTTAGACTACCACCTGAATTTCAGACTACTTTCAGATGTTAAATCATTTTGCAGGGAATGATCCCAACCCTTCAAAAGACAGAAAACTCTTGTCTTCAAAGAGAAAGCATGTAATTACTACATAGTGTGTCTCCTGTATGATGGTCAGGATGAGTTCTCACCTCCTTCTCTATAAAGGAGTTCTGCAAGTGGTCTGCGACTTGGAGAATCACAGATCCTCACTCACATCTGCCTCCTGAGAGGAGAGCAGTAACAGAACTATGGAAACCCTTGTCTAAATGCTGACCCGACCAACACCCAAGGCCAGAACACAGGGAAGAGGATGCCTTCTTGCAGTTACCTTCGTGTTACTGGGACCCGCCCCCCCCAAAAAAAAAACAGCCAAAAGGAATGTATGGAAAGAGAGGGTTTATTTCAGCTTGGTTTCAAGGGGAAGTTTCATCATGGCTGGAAAAGCATAGCAGTGCAGGAAACTGGCTCACATATTGTCATGGAATCTGTGAAAAGACATCAAGAGAAAACTAGTTCTATATACCCAGTGGGCCAAACTGAGAAACCTCAAGTTCTAACTCCATTGACTAAGCTCTCCTTGCAAAGTTCCACCTTCTGAATGCTCTACCAGCTGGGGATTAAGTATGAGGCTTCATCACAAACACATAAATTTATGGAGTCATTTCACATTCAAACTGCCACTCTCCTTATCCATCACCGTGGATCCTTGATGGTGTCACTTTATCAAGGCATTTCTAAACTCAGACACCTAACAGAGCAAATCCCAGCCACTCTGACCTGAATTCCTCGTAAATAGCAGGTCAGCATCTTGGAGAAGCCCAGGAACAGCTGTCATCCTTTATAAACTCCTCCTAGACAGATAAATCATATATTTTTTTAGATCTTGGTGAAAACTTTGCTTCAATTGAACATGTGTATACCATGGAAGGTGAGACAATAGAGTCCAGAGAGATTTTTAAAAATATTTTTATTTATCTATTTCCAAACAGACACAAAAAGAGACAGGGGAGGGTGCTAGGTACTGTAAATGAGCTCCAAATGCAAGTGCCACTTTACTGATTATTTTACTAGACTTCCAAACAAAACAGTACTATGAACACTACCGATGGTTAAAATACAAAGTGATGCTGAAGTTTAATTTAAATTTCACCTTCCTAGCTATTTGTGTTCATGTTACACTTCCCTTGAAAAACAAAGTAACTTGGATAGTTGCGGACATGTGGTTAGGCTTTTTAATTTCCAGGCCCTCACGCACTACTGCTCCACATAGCAAGGTGATTGCCTTTAGCACAGAAGCCAAGTTTTTAAATTGTTCATTGATATTTTGGACTTAACATCAATATAGTTCTGCCTGTACACAGCCTACTGCCACAAACATCCAAACCAGATTTTGATAACACCTGAATGTTTCAGTACTATAGCAACTGCTCTTACAGCCTATTAACTTCTACTCTGTGATGACATGGCCCCCAACTAAACAGAATGAAAGGGAGTGCTTAAAGAAATTCTAAGTCCTTTTACCCTCCTGGAAAATATTCGCTAGATAATAAGGAAGTCATTGCAAATACTCTGAGATACTGTCCTCTACAGAGGTCCCAGGTGTTTTATGAAGGTAAGTTTTGCAATTGTGTTTTGTCATCAGAAGAAAGACAGTGGTACATTAATTTACCCACGTGTGTTAGCCTGAGTGTGCCCACCTATGCTTGGTCATTGATTGCACTTCCCTCATGCTCTGGTTTTTCTGCAGGCCTAGGTGTGCTGTTTTGCTTTGTGTTTCAGATCAGCACAGTATAGAGCCCAGTATGAGGAATGATAGAAGGAAGACACATTTCTCAAAAGTACTATCTTCACATGAAGACATTTCCACTGTTCTTTTTATTATGAATTGAACCAAAAGTGTGCAAGTATGAAAACACAACACATGAGGTACTACCTCTATTTTATTGCTCTTAATTTCAGCATGCTGTTTTAGAGAAAACTTCATGTGTGTTCTTCTGACCATGGTGAGAGTGTATCAGAGTGGTAATAATGAATCAATCATTGTTTCTTCTACCTGGTGAGTAATTTACCTTCTGGTGGTACAAATGAGAGAAACAGAAATGCCCACAAATCATTGAGATGTGGGAACATTAAGGGAGGATCAGGGAGGGTTCTAAGAACAGGGAAGAAGGTAAACACTAACCAGTATCTAGAGGCAGAAGGATAAAAAATATGAAAGGGAGCTATTTTAACATTTAATCTCAGGAGTTTATATTAGTGTCCTTAAAAGATTTTAGGATAGGAGATTAGACCAGATCATGGGGTCTTTAAAAACTTGGCCCTCCAGTAAAGGTAATGTGCCAGTTTATCTCATGTCACTTAGTCCTCCAGGTATTATCCAATAGGCTACAAAATGAGAGCATTAATCAGGTCAGGGACCAGAAAACATAGCCCAGTAACTGCTCAACATACTAAGAATGATTGACACAGCTACACCTATTTCTTTTTTATTTTTGCATGTGCTTATAGTGTGTGTACACATATGTATTTTGCACAGGTGTACAAGGAAGTTGACATCAGATGTCTTCTTCAATCACTTTCCACTCCGTTTACTGAGCCAGGGTCTATTAGCTAAATCCAGAGCTCACCACTCAGATAGTTAGCCCAGCAAGGCAGCTTTCCCCAAGGATCCTCTCTATCTATTTCTTTCCTGAGTTCTGGAATTAACAGGCAGGCCACCACTCCCATCATGCCTCAAAAATGTTTTTATGGCATTTACATGGGTATTGGGAGTCCAACTCTGGTTCTCACAGTTCTGGGCAAGCATTGTATCCACTGAGCCATCTCTCCAACTTTGATTTCTTCACAAATCATTTATAACTGCCTGTGAGATACAACAGCAGCCCTGATTCATTGCAATGGAAACTGTGAGACCTGAAAAAGCTGAATACCGTCTTACTCTTTATAGATTGTACTTAACCCCAAATGGCATATCCCTGACAGTAAAGAATTGAAATCCAGGCTGGAGAGATGACTTAGTGGTTAAGACACTTGCCTGTGAAGGTTAAAGAGACAGGTTTGATCCCCCACTACCCATGTAAGCAAGATGCACAAGGTGGCACACGCATCTGGACTTCATTTGCAATGGCTAGAGGCCATGACATACCCGATGGATCTCCTCTTTTTTTTTTTTTTCTCTCTCTCTCTCTCATAAATAACTAAAATATTTTTTAAAGAAGAAGAAAGGAAATCTTCACCATCTAGGTTGAGAGCCAACAACAAATGAATCAGGTTTTCCTAGACATCAATGACTTTACTTTGTGTACAATCAGATAAAATTGGTTAAAAATTGCATGACTGTGAAATCATAGTTTCTATCATTCAGATAGCAAAATGTGGCTCATTTCCATCTTCTGAACAAAAGAAAATGGGATTTAATCAGTAAGAATTTAGGATGCATTGAAAGAATAATGAGAGGGAAGAGAAGGTCAGTATTCACTTTTTCTATTACTATAGCTTTCTACCTCAAAAACAGGGGCATGAAATAAGGTCTCATCCCATGGAAAACTGTGCATGCAAGACACCTCAAAATGAATAGGGGGCAGTTTATTCTTGAGCCAGATAAGCTCTTGACTATGGTTTGGGAATACAGACTCAGGTTGCCTCAAATAACAGGTTATAATATAGAAACAGTTCTGTGAAGTGTTTATAAGTACAGAACAAAAGAAAATCACAAATATATTTATTTTTCAAATACATCGGTGAGTACATGAGGCAGGCAGGTTATAGCAAAGGAGCAAAACCTCTCTCTAGGTTTCAGATGATATTGGGTGACATGCTTAGCTCTGGCGTTGGTGGAAGCTAATGGTCTATGGTTGATACATTCTGAAAGTCTTACTTGATAGTTACAAGGATGTTAGGTAAGATACAGAGTTGGGCAATGAGTGATTTATGAAAAGACTCAACGTAGCTCAAGGTAAAGTGGCCCTGGGTCCCAACCTCCCAACTCTTCACAATCACAATCAGGAGATCAGCCCCACAGAATCTTTAATATTTGTTCTAAGGACTTCATTTCACCAGAGTCAAAAAGTTATGGCTCTCCACACTCAGCATGAGACTGTCTTCCAAGCAGGGTTCTAGATGAAGGACAAGGATGAGAATGACCTCCTCCTCCCTCAACCACCGTACTAGGGAAGCCCATAAAGGAAACAGAAACTGACTCTCCTTGATGTTGCTCTCTCCTCGCCTCAGTCCTGCACTTGTGAACACCAGCAAGAGAAAGCTACAGAAGCCAGTCTGCATCAGGGTAATTTGCACATCAAAACTTTACTGTCCAGCTGATGGGTGACTCACCAATGGCCCTTAAAGACATCCAAGCTTCAGTTACCAGTGCTGGAACCACCTAGGTCAAAAGGGGAATTGATAGATGCAATTGGGGGACATATGAGGGATTTATTTAGATTATCTGAGTGGGCTCTACATCTAATCACAAGTATCTTGGTAAAAGAAGAATAGAGGAATGATGAAAACAGAAGACAATGTGACAGCTAATGCAGGATGCATTGAACCTCAGTGTTTAAAATATTTTTATTTATTTGAGAGCGAAAGAGAATATGGCCAGGTCAGGGCTTCTTATTGCTATAAATGAATTCCAGATGTATGTTCCACACTGGGCATCTGGCTTTTCATGGGGAATCCAACCCAAGCTGGCAGACTCTGTAAGCAAGTGCTTTTAGCCAATGAGCAATCTCCCTAGCCCATGAACCCTGGTTTTTAAACTGAAAGAAAAGGTCCCAAGCCAACGTTTGCAAAGAATGCTGTTCTAGAAGCTAGAAAAGCAAGACAAGGGACTCTCTCCTGGAAGCTCCAGAGTTAGCATGACTGTCAATGCCACGATTTCAGCCCAGGAAAACTGACTGAGATTTATGACCTTCAGAACTGTAAAAGAAAAAAAATGTGGGGTGGGGCGGCCTCTGGAAAGATGGCTCCATGGTTAAAGGCACTGGCTTGCACACACACACACACACACACACACACACACACACACACAAAATGTAGCTAACAATAGGACCGGCCCAGTTGGATTTGAGAGAGATTAACTTTTTTCACTTAAAAAGTAGCAAAATGAGCCAGACATGGTGGTGCACCCTTTAATCCCAACACTCAGGAGGCAGAAGTGGAAGGATCACTGTGAGTTCAAGGTCACCCTGAGATTATAGTGAGTTCCAGGTCAGTCTGAGCAAGAGTGAGATACTACCTGGGGGGGGGAGGTTAACAAAATGAGGGAAAGCAAATGATACTCTCCTCAGGTATAAAAAACAAATAGAGACTTATCAAAAGAAGAAATACAGATGGCATATAAATATCTTAAAAAGTGTTCTATAAGCCAGGCATGGTGGGGCACGCCTTTAATCCCAGCACTCAGGAGGCAGAGGTAGGAGGATCACCAAGAGTTCAAGGCCACCCTGAGACTACATAGTTAATTCCAGGTCAGCCTGGACCAGAGTCTGACCCTACCTCACAAAACCAAAAAAAAAAAAAAAAAAAAAGTGTTCTATATCCTTAGCCATCAGGGAAATGCAAACTATTTTGAGACTTCATCTCACTCCTGTCAGAATGGCTGTCATCAAGAAAACAAATGACAATAAATGTTGGTGAGGATGCGGAAAAAGAGGACCCTTCTACACTGTTGGTGGGACTGTAGTCTGCTGCAGCCATTGTGGAAATCAGTGTGGAGGTTCTTGAGACAGCTAAAGATAAATTTACCATGTGATCCAGCTATAGCACTCCAAGTCATATATCCTAATGACTCTTCTCACTACCTTAGAGATACTTGCACAACCATGTTTATTGCTGCTCTATTCACAATACCTAGGAAATGGAACCAGCCTAAATGTCCCTCTGTAGATGAATGGATAATAAAGATGTGGTACATTTACACAATGGAGTTCTATTCAGCAGTAAAGAAAAATGAAATTATGAAATTTGCAGGGAAATGGATGGATCAGTAAAGGATTATACTAAGTGAGGTAATCCAGGCCCAGAAAGCCAAATGTTGCATGTTCTTTCTCATATGTTGATCCCAGCTCCCTGTAGACCAGCCAACTGAATGCATGCAGCCCTATAGGAGACAGAAGTCATCAACAGTGAAAACAGCAGACACTGGAAGCCTCAAGTTTGGCCAGACAGGCCAAATGACCTGTCTGGGTGCAATAGTGGCATGTCTGCTCTGGGGGAAACCAACTGCTCTCTAATTGGACTGGAGGCCCACTTTGTGGGAAGGAATAAATGCCTGGTACTGAAAACCTAATCAAAAGCCTATGGCACAGATGCAGTGATGCAAGGGCACAATGCCACACTTGCCCATAAGGGGGTGCATGCATCTGGATTTCATTCACAGCAGCTGAGAGACTGCTGGCGTGCCCATTCTCTATCTGTCTCCCTCTCCCTCTCTCTCTGTCTGTCTCTCTCTGTGTCTTTCTCCAAAAATTAAAAAAAAAAATTTTAAGCCTATGGCAGGGGAAGTCATGAGACTTAGTGGTATAAAGCCTGCTCTTATCTGTCTAAATGCATATATTATTCTCACCAAACTGCCCTGAAAACACTACATTTAATGTTCATATTCATATATTAATGCCACTCTCACTTTTAGTTAAAGAAGCTTCTCTTTTCAGATGGCAATGACCACTGGGATGACCAAAAAGGCAACATAGTGCTGAGAAGTGACAGAGGAGTGCTCAGCACTGAGACATCTCTGTCACAACCTCCAAGGCTCCGGGCCTATTGCGGAAGAGGTGGCAGAAAGAATGTAAGAGCCAAAGGAAGGGTACGACTCCTTACAATGCAACTGTCCAGACAGAAATTAGCCTCGATATCCATGACCTTGCAGTGCCTAACAATACCTTCACAAGGCCCTCATAATAGAAGAAAAAGATGATGACATCAAAATAAAAGAGAGACTAACAGAGAGATGGAGGGGATATGATGGAGAGTGGAGTTGTAAAAGGAAAAGTGGGGGAGGGGAGGGAATTATCATGGTTTATTGTAAGTATAGAAGTTGTCAATAATTTTTTTAATTTAACTAAGCATGGATCATATTCACTTCCTTTTGCCTCAGGCCTCAACATAGCTCTGCAAGGGGCTTTTAATGGCCTTCTCTTTGCTTAAAATTTTGGTAGTGTTGTCATAATGTTTTGGTATTAATTTTGATTGATAAAATATTACATTAAAATTGTATTACCTTGAAGATAGTTTGGAACATCCTTTCTCTATAATGCCTGAGGCAGATGCTTGACTCTCCTCACCATGGCCCACATTTTCTCTACTTGCCACATATCACAAAATTTCCTTTTTCTTACTGTTCTCTTCTCCCAAGAACTCCACTGGACTATCAAAGAAGTCCAGTCTTACACTTACATAGCATAGGCAATAAAAAGGAGATGCTAAGAGTGTGTTTTATCATTATCTCCATTTTTTGTATAATGACAATGAGACCTAAAGAGGTTCACAAGAGCAGGATCAACCAGTACACCTGAGTTTTATTGTGCCTGCAGCCTCTTCCTAAATGCTGCTTTCTCCCAATCCTATAAAAATGCTTGTTTGGGAGTGTTGTGAACATTGCTTAGCAGTTAAGGGCCCTTGTTTGCAAAGTCTAGGTTCAATTCCCAAGCACAGATAGATCCAAAACAGGCTAGATGCAAAGTGGCACATGCATCTGTCATCCCACGGTACCTACAACAATGGCAGGTGGAGCCAGGAGTATCCAAAGCCCACAAGCAAGCTGGTCGGATACTTTATAATCTGGTAGTTCACCCACAATGGCAAAAGACCTCTCACAAAGAAGGCAGAACACAGATACCTCAAAGTCGTCCTCTGAGCACCACAAACCACTGTGGCACACAAGCCCACACACAAATAACAAAGAAATCAATAAGTAAATAAATATTTTTTTTTCCAAAAATGGATGCTTCTTTTGGTCTTTTTGCCTAAGGATGTAACTCTTTTAATTCCTGCTGGACAATGTTGAGAAGTTCTTCTGCATGTCAGTCTTAAATTCTGCTAAGGAAAAAAAGGCTGGCTTTCTTCCCAGTGATTCTTCTCATTTATTTAGAGCAATCACTGCAAGAATCTACAAAACCTGACCTTCTTCTGTAACATTCCCCTTAGCATATCCCCATCTTTCACCTGTTCCAGGGGTTTCCAATCAGTGTTTCCTTGAACTACTGCTTCATTTTCTCCCATGTCCAGCTAGAAAGTCTTTTAGACTTAACATAAGCATGAACACTTTGGCTCCTTTTTCATGAAAAATAACAACAAATTCCCAACATTCTTTGTCAGTTGCACGTTGTGTACATACTTGGCCTCAAGGCCAGAAGCCCTGCTCATGTGGAATACAACCCACTTCAAGAAAATCTCTGTTGGGAACCACAACACCTTCTCCACCTCCACGTGGCACTCACCACTCCTGCCCCATGGCCATAGTCGCACTTCCGAGGTCTCCTTCCAAGGTTCAAGTAACAGTTCAACATTCTTGGTGTTGGGATCTTTCTGCTACCAAATGAACAGCTTTTGATGGAGTCAGAATGTTGATCTCTAAGAATGATCAGACTTGAGGCCCAAGGAAGCTGATGAATCATGTAACATTCCTACTTCTCTAGAGACCCAGATAAGAGACCTTCCACATACTGTCCTTCCCTTGTATCATATGTAATATTAAGTAGAACCTTTGTATGGACACATTTCATGTTGGTGCTACCATTTCCTTCCTCCTTGCCCCCATTCCAATGAGGGCACTCCCCAGTGGTATTGCTGGTATTCACCATGAGGTTTGGGCTATGAGTTGTGAGATGGGTGAGAGGAACAATGCCCCTGGATATTCCCTCCCACCCTTCTATTCTGCACAATTTTCTGAGCCGTTGTGGGAGTGTTTAAAGTCAACTTTAGTGTTGAGATCTCAGCAGCTTCTGGATTTCTGCTTTGGTATGTGTTGAGTATCCTCCGTGCCTGTCTCCATCCCCCTGGCACACGTTGTCAGACTCGCCATGGAAGCAGCACTCTTGCTTAGCTCACCAATTCCTCTGTGGTTCGGTGACTCCAGCTCTCTTTGTTTTCTGTGCTGGCTGGGAACTAGGGAGTTCTGTTGGGCTCTCTGTGACCCACCTGCCTCTCAGAACACATTTCACCATCCCTGCATGAAGAAATGTTCCTTTCTGTCTGGCCTCATGAACGCAAATGGAATTTTGTAGATTGCCCAGGACTCTGTTCCAAAAACATGTTCCAAGCACTACTACCAGCACGTACCTGCTAGCTTCTCCCTTTTCCTCAAATGAAGAAAGGAACGCTAGTGTGCTGTTGTGTCAGCAGCCACAGTGGAGGGTTTGATCCTGTTCTCAAGTCCCACACATCCTAATACTACCTGATATACATGGCTACAATTCTCCCACCCCTCCTGTGGGAAGTCCACTTTGGGTTGTGTCTTCCTGGCTTATCCCTTAATAATGAACGCTGCCTTCCCACTCCTTCAATCTGGGCTTCCATTGTGACTTTCCTGGGCCAGTGGAATGCATCAGAAATGATGCTCTTCCCATTTCCATGCAGACCTCTGGAGACAGTGGGGCAAGGCAAGGTCGAGGAACCACTGGTTAAGGTGTGAACGATGCTAATCCTGAAAGGATGATGGAGACCCAGACACAAGCTTCTCTCTCACCCCTACTATGCAGGGGTCATGCAATCTCATGTCAGTTGACTGCAGATCCAGAAGTGAGCCAAGCCACAGTGAACGGAGGCTGCTTAAGATTGGCAGAATTAAGGCAGCAGTGAAAGGTGTTTGTGTTAGACATGAAATGTCGGAGCAGTTTGTCATGCAGTAGAGGCTAGTTGAAAATGTTTTCCATAAAATTTTCTTTGCTTCAAATTCTCTAAATTTCCCTAAGGTATTTGACTTTTGGAACACTTACCTACTCTCTCTCCCTTTAGGCAATAAGCTCAGGGCCAAAAATCTGATTTAATAATAGGCAGTGGAAAATAAAAATAAGAAGAGAAAAGGATAAACAAACAAAACTGGTATTATGTCCCCAAACCTTTTTCCAAATACACTTTACCTGCCTGGGATTTAGGCCATAGTAAGTATAAGCCTGTCATTTTCAATATCATCACAGTTTACTTCTCTACATGAAACCACCTATGATTTTCTAAAATTCCTACTCTTGCATATATTTTTTTCATGTCACCTGGCTGTGGCAGCTCTAGACATCAGTGGATTTTGACCCTCAAGGAAACTTGGAAAGTTTCTCCTCCTCATATATTTCCAAGGATACTACAACTGGCTGATCTAATCCAACAGACCCTTTTAGGGTGATATTGCTGGTATATGTTCAAGGTGACCAATAATATCCTCTTCCAAACACACACACACACACACACACACACACACACTCACATGTACCTATACTTACTCACATATACACATATACTTGTATATACACATATGTCACAACACATATGCACTTCATATACCACATGTGTAACCACAATGTTCATGTCAGAACTGATATCTGATCACTCTGCTGAGGAGTCATGTCATGTTTTGGTATTACCACATGTGCCAAATCTTCCCAGGATGTTTCTGTAGGTTCAGATTTTTTTTTTACCCTTGTCCTTTTTCTCTCCTTCTTCTCTTCCTCCTCCTTCCTCTTCTTCTCCTTCATCCTCTACCACCAACTTCTCCTCTGCAAGTGCTTCCTCCTCCTCTTCTTCTTTCCTTTCTTCCTCCTCCTTCTTCTACTTCTTCCAAAAGAAGTGGCAGCAGGACAGGCTCAGAAAAGCAGCCTCAGGAAGTCCCAGGCATTACCTCCTTTACATGAAATAGTTCAACTTCAGCTTCACCGTTCAGCCATTCATAAAGTACACTTTCTTCATTTTCAGTTCTACAGCTTAATTATTGAGCCCCTCCCACAAATCTGTAGATTGTTGGATCCTCCACATAACCATGTGGAAGGCAGTAGCAAAATAAGTCAATTGGAGGACGACAACTATAATAAGTCTCCTTTACAATGTAGACCATATAAAAATACTCTACTGAGCTGGATACATGGCTTAGCAGTTAAGGCACTTGCTTGCAAAGCCCAAGGACCCATGTTCTACTCTCCAAATCCCATGTAAGCCTGACACACAAGTTGACCCAAATGTGCAAGGTTGCACATGCACACAAGGTGGAGCACACATCAGGAGTTCAATTACAGCAGCTGGAGGCCCTGACATACCAGTTTTCTCTCCTCTCTCTCTCTCTCTCTCACTTGCTATCTTGCATAAAATAAATATTCACTACAGTAAACAGCAGAATGTGTACAAATGTGAACTTCAAGATTTTTTTCCAAGATTCATAGGTAACTACTAGTTCTCCAGTGAGAGAAATAAGTAGTCCATCCTAAGGTGTTCCCTAATGCATGGCATTCCACTCCATAAGTTGCAAGTGTTTACTAAAACTCTTACCCAAAAAGGGCAATTATCTGTCTAAAGGGGCAGGAATGAAGGAAAGGGTGGTACTAACCTGTGTTGCTTCCATAGTAAGTATGTCCATAACTCATAAACATAAATTAAAATAAAGTAAAGTAAAAGAAAGATTGATTAACAGGGTAGGGAATATGATGGAGAGTGGAGTTGCAAAGGGGAAAACAGGGGGAGGGAATTACCATGTTTTATTGTCTATGGAAGTTGTCAATAAATATTTTTTAATTAAAAAAAGAATTAGGGCTGGAGAGATGGCTTAGTGGTTAAGGCACCTGCCTCCTAAGCCTAAGAACGCTGGTTCCAATCTCCAGCAGTTCCAATCTCCAGGTCCCACGTTTAGCCAGATGCAGTGATGCAAGAGCGCAATGCAGCACTTAACCACAAGGGGGCACAAGCATCTGGATTTCTTTCACAGCAACTGAGAGGCTGCTGGCGCGCCCATCTCTGTCTGTCTTCCTCTCCCTGTCTCTGTGTTTCTCTCTCTCTGTCTGTCTCTTTGTCTCTCTCCAAAAATAAAAATAAAAAAGAATTAGAGAAGAAAAAAACTAGAGAAGGTACTGTTCTCCTTTGGGCACCCCACTATGGTGTTAACATTTTCTTTTTTCTAATGTGTGTGTGTGTGTGCATGTGTATGTTCACATGTGTGCAGGTGCATTTGTGTGGGGGGTATAAGTTCATGTGTGTGTACACGTGTGCAGGTCAGAGGACAACATCAGGTGTCATTCATTTTTTTAATGATAGGGACTCTCATTGGTCTGAATTTGTGAAGCAGGATAGTGTAACTGCCCTGTGAGTCCCAGGGAACCCCATGTCTGTGCCCCATCTGCCCTGGGATTACAAGTGCATACCACCATGCCTGACTCTTTTATGTGTGTTCTGGGAATCGAACTCAGGTACTAATGCTTGCAAGTCAAGCACTTTAACCATTGAGCTATCTCCCTAGCCCCAGTATTTACACCTTCTTATTTTTATATATGAAAGGCAGCTGTTCTGCCTGGATGGTAGAAGGGTTATTCCTCTCTGAGCTGCAGCTTAATGATATTATTATCTTATTTTATACTCCTGTGTCACAAGTAGAATATTGCCCATACATAGTTGCTCCTGAAGAAGAAAACCCTACCAACTAGAGAGAAAATCCACTCTCTAAAGGTGGAGAAAGTGAGAAGTGACTGCTGAACACCCCCCCCGCCACAGGTGTGGTATAGGACATACCAAGAACACAAAAGTGATGCCATCATAGTCTTTTATCCACTGAACCAGATCGCCTTTTCCTTTTTAGAAAGAAAGTATGGTCAATCTCGAAAGCATTTCCCATCTTCTGTTCTCTTCAGAAAATAATTCCCCATACTTTTTCCTGCCCTAACCCACAGCTAGTGATGGTGAGCCCTGCTCCTTGCTATGATAAATTACTACTTAAAAAAAAGTTATTTTCAATCTTAGACAGTTTTCACAAAGAAAGACCACATTTCCATGTTAGATGTCTCATCTCCCAGAAAACCATGCCTCTTTAGTAGAAAAGAGACCCAGCTGGGGTCCTGAAGAACAGATTCTTTGGTGGGGCTGGCTGTTGAACTACAAAGCAAAAAAATGAAAGGCCTATATAAATAGCCATTATAAATGACTAAAGGCAAGATACATCAACAGCTTGGGAAATGCCCAAGTCTCTCTTTTTCAGCATTTTTGGAAAGGCTACTAAGAACATTATGTCTAATTTTACTTTCACCATTAGCTAATAAAAATGGATGCATCATATGACATAACCAGTATTTTCTGCTTTGAGAACATTAAGTCAAGAGAATTTCTGTTTTTATCCATTATGTAAAGAGTTGTTTATCTGTGATATTTGACTATGGCACTACATGTTGCTAACTAGTATAGCAGCTCCCCTAAAAATGTATCTGAAAATATGACTCTAGGTTAAACAAGTAATAACAGTGATCAGAGGAAGATGAGCTGGTGATAGACAAGACAGGAAAAGACGCTATCAGCTGAGTCCTTCGAATGACTGTGGTGCTAATGAGGCAGACCATATGCAAGTGACAGGTGTAACGGAAAATATCTCTGCACCAACGGGATCTTTTCAGAGAAGCAAGCTATAGGGAAATGGGGAAAATAAGAATAATTTAAAACTAAGGAGCCTTATTTATATATGAACAATGAAGAACCAAAGAATTTATATTCACATGGGATACACTGATGGTTAAGTAAAACATGAAAACAATAGATTGTGTAGAAAGTATAGAGTTCCATGTAAATAAATGTTATTCCAAATACACAGAATTAAGCCAGGTGTGGTGGCACTCACCTTTAATCCCAGCACTTGGGAGGCAGTAGTAGGAGGATCACCATGAGTTCGATGCCTGAGACTATAGAGTGAATTCCAGGTCAGCCTGAGCTAGAGTGAGACCCAACCACAGAAAACCAAAAAAAAAAAAAAAAAAACCAAAACCAAATACACGGACTATCTCAAGCCACCTTCTCTTAGTCTCTCTGTATCATGCATACTTGGTACCAGGCTTGTACCAGATGACGTCAAGTGTAAACTCTTCAGGGCTTTATCCCTTCCTGCCTTCTCATGGTCAGGAGCTCTCTGCACTTTCTCCTCTTTCCTTCTCCTAATCTACTAAAGTGTTGCTAAACCTTAAAAAAAAAATAGCATAAACTTGTATTTCGTGGCTGCTAGAAGGAAAATTAACTTCAGTGTGAAAGGCGACTGATTTCCTAATTTTCTGGTGTGTGTGTGTGTGTGTGTGTGTGTGTGTGTGTGTGTGTGTGTGCAGGATGTGAGGGGCACACATGTGGAGGTCAGCAGACAACCTTAGGTTGTGTCTCTTCTCCCACTTCCATGTGTGATGGGTTCATTCTCGCCACTGCTTCTTGAAAGCCAGATTCTCTTGGCTCTGCATCCCATTGCCGTGCACATGGAATTACAGACACGCACAGCACTTTTCATCTGTCCCATAGATACTGAGGAAGACGGAACTCAGGTCAGCAAACTCGCAAGCAAGCACCTTTGACCCCTAAGCCATCTTCCCAGCCCAAATTTAAATGTGGCCGTAAGCCACCTTCCTGTGTATTTTGTTTTGCCTAAAGGTTTTCTGTATATAGTGAACTATAATCTATTGTGATGTGTAAATACAGTGTACCCTTCTCAACTTCAGGCAATTTCAAACATCCTCCAACTGTTCAAAAGATGTTCAAATAAGACAAACACAGACGATAACCAATTGAGCTGTCTCGACCTGCCTTCCTCTTCCTGTATGTTACTTCCTGTTGTCTAACCATAAAGGTAACTTGCTCATGTTAACAAGTGGCACTTTCAAAATCATTTTGGACCCCAAATATGGCCAGATTCCAAACTGGATTTTGTAATTTTGTCTTTTAGCAAAGGCTGCTCTCGATCCATCTTCAAATCTTCTTGCAAGGGAACTTTCTGTCATTTCTCTCCTATTTATGATCTCTCTTCATATGTCACCATCCATAGTAGACCAATGGCATTCTGACCATTGTGACAAAACAACCTTCATTTCTCTCTGTATGGGAGATAGAATTGACAGCTTTACAGATAACCGTTTTTGACACAGTTATACCACGTGAGTCACATGCAACATGACCAGAACTTTAGTTATTATTGTATCTTCTCTCTTTTTCTCCCTATTTCTTAAAGTCATCTCTGGTCAGCAGTATATCTGGAGCCAGAATATGGTCATTGAGCAGCTGACTAGCTATGAGCAGGCAATGAAATACTCAGGTCTAGTGGACCTTTCTCAGGATCTCTTGGCATGATTATTTTATTCCTTTTACTGACTTAACCATGTTATACCTGGATAGTTGAATTTATCCTTTTTTATTATTATTACAAAGCTATTTTTAAGACACTATATTGTGGCTGGAATTGTGTTTGGGGCTGGGACACAGAGCTGAGAAATATAGCCCTGCCCCTGTGGAGCTCAGCACCAGATCATGGAGACATGATGTCTATGTTACTGACTGTGTTGGCTGCTGTTGGAGATGTGGATTCCTGGTACTACCTCAGCGCCTGCAGAAAACAGTAGACACAGATACAGAGACAGAACCAAGGCTGAAGCTCTAACCAAACCTCCCTGGCCATCCTGACTCTGCTGTTCCTTTTTGCCCCCACTATCTCCTTTGGAGGATGTCAAGGCTCCCTTCATCAGGAATAGAACTGGGGAATGCACTAGCCCAGAGATGCTGCTTTTTGATGTCCCCTGCGTAGCCTGCACAGTTTTATTTCATGAAACTTTAAAAAACAATTGGAGGGCTGGAGAGACGGCTTAGCAGTGATGGCGCCTGCCTGCAAAGCCGAAGAATGCCCTTCGGAATCTCCAGGTCTCATGTTTAGCCAGACACAGAAGTGATGCAAGCGGGCAATGTCCTACACGTGCACAAGGGGGTACACATGTCTGGAGTTTGTTCAGAGCTACTGAGATGCTGCTGGTGTGCCCATTCTCTCTGTCTCTGCCTATCTCTCTCTCTGGCTCTCTCAAAAAAAAATTGGCTATGTGGCTAAGATGTTTGTCTGCAAAGCCAAAGAACCCAGGTTCAATACCCAAGGACCCATGCAAGCCAGATGCACAAGGTGGCACATGTGTCTGGAGTTGATTTGCAGAGGCCAAAGGCCCTGGAGCCTCCATTCCTGGATTGAGTTGTTTCTTAAAAAAAAAAAAAAAAAAAAAAACCTTTTAAAAATATATTTCCAAGCAGAAAGAGACAGACAGAAAGAGAGGCAAAGAGAGAATGGGTGTGGCAGGGCCTCTAGCTGCTGCAAACAAATTCCGGGTACATGTGCCCCTTTTGTGTATCATGTTTTACATGGGCACTGGGGAATTGCATTTAAGTTGTTATCTTTTGCAGGCAAGCATTTTAACCACTGAGCAATTTCTCCAGCCCTGAGTTGTTTCTTAATAAAATGAATTATTTCCTTATAAGCACAAGAGGAGGGCAAGACATTAGACACCATAGGGAGAAGGCCATGTGAAGATGGAGGTGAGGACTGAAGTGATGTTGTCAGAAACACCAGAAGCCTTCAGATACTGGAGGAGATAAGGAAGGATTCTTCCCCAAAATCCTTGGAGTAACCGTGCCCTGTAAGTGCTTTGACTTTCAACCTCTGGCCTCTAGAAACATGAGAAAACATATTTCTGTTGGTTTAAGCCATCAATTTTGTGGTAGACTTTGGCAGGTCTAAGAAACTAATACAGCCACATCCTATCTCAGAATCCCCAACCTCTTGTTCTCCTTACTCCACCAGCAAATACAAATAGAAACAGGGGGCTGAAGAGATGGCTTTGTGCTTAAGTGCTTGCTTGTGAGGCCTAAGGACCCCAGTTCTAGGCTCGACTCCCCAGTACACACGTAAGCCAGATGCACAAGGTGGCACATGCATCTGGAGTTTGTTTGCAGTAACTGGAGGCCCTGGTTTGCCCATTCTCTCTTTCTCTCTCTCTGTCTGCCTCTTTCTCTCTCTGTCTGTTGCTCTCAAATAAACAAATGAAAATAAACAAGTATCCTTTTAAAAAATAGAGACTGGGAGTGAGGGAGAAGGCACTGCCCCACTCTTCTATACACATGCAGTTGAATCCTAACTACAATCCAGGAAGCAGTTGGTATCTATTTTGTTTACATGACTTAAATACTATTTTGTAGGGCTCTCTGCCTACTGACTTTATAGACACTAATTACTAATACAATATGGTTTTACTTAAATTTTAATGATTTTTTATTCTGCCTCACATTTATTCTGTAGCCCAATTCACTCTACCTGCCCATCGGCAAAAGATCCATCCATAGTTGAGAATTGCAGGATTCACAGTTCTTCCAGATTATGTGAAAATGCCCAAGGTTAGGATTATCAGGTCTTTCCAGACTGCCTCACTCAGCATTCCAAGTGATGCCAAGCCTCTGTTCCCAGGCTTCTCTCTGAAGCAAAATATGTTTGAATTCCTCCCAACCTGAAAAATTCAGACAACCTTCTCTCCTTTAGCCAGTTCTTCCTCCAGCTATCACTCTTTCCCCCATACTTAAAAGACAATCTTCTTAAAACAGAAGGCTTCTTTTGTAGCTGTGCTTCAGAAGCATAAACTTCTGTGCATTTTCGCAAACCGAAAGTTCTAGCTTCACAAGTTAACAGGCTCCTCTCTCTGAGCCTTGCTTCTTCCCCACCCATCAGAAGTCGCCGAGGTACAGTGCAAGAATCCAGTGAAAAGAAATGGCGGGAGGTGCAAGAGAACAGAAAGAACTGCAGAGGACCAAGAAGGACTAGGCGTGAGTCTCCATGAATTCCAGGAAAAGGGTAGGGAGAGAAAAATCTGAATTCAAAGATAGCATATGGCAAAGCAGCCCCACCTGTGGCTTCTACGTCTCTCTCATCACAACACAACCACTCAGAGCCGTGACTAGAGTGCCAGAGATGCAGAGGTGCCTTACTCTTACTTTCCCATGCCCAGAGAACAGAGCACATAGCCTTCAAAGCAAGGGAGATGTAACCGTGAATCCATGCTCAGGGTATATGTGGGAGATAACCCAGGGTGACTCACTCAAGCACTCTAAAGCAAGAGGGAAGTCACTGCCTGGTGCTTCCTGAGTGCTGATGAGTGGGTTTGAGAACATTTTAATCTTCAGTGTCCACATACAGTTATCACATTGGTATAACTCCGAGCTCTTTCTTTCCAAAAGCAGTTAATGTCTTATGTGGACAATAACAGACGATGACCTGGGAAGAGGAGCACTCGTTGAGTTTCCTAGGAAAACAACAAGCCACAGAGAACATATGGTTTATATTATATTGACTAGCAAGAGTGGCTTCTAGCAGTAAAAGATGACACATTATCTTATACTAATCACAGTTTAAAATATAAGACAGGGCTGTTTAAAAGATGTATGATTCCATATAGATTCCCAGTATTTCTGTATAGGCATAGAGAGTGGACTGGAACTGCTGATACAAGGTGAGCCAGCTGGAAGTTTCTGAATATCTTCCTGAAGATATTAAACCTTGCTTATGTGATTCATGGGATGCTATTGGGATTGAAATCAAAATAGATCCAAAAAAGAAAATCATAATAAAGATCTCAGAAACAGAAAATAAGATGATCACTTTTATTTAAAATAATTTACATGAGAACAACATACTTGGGCTAAGAGACTGTGACTGGGCCCTCATATGCACAGAAAATTTTTTAATAACCAGCTTTTACAGGTAGGAGATTTCTTAAGAGCCAAGCAATAAAGGAATTTGGCAGTTGGATACTGCTGACTCCCAGTCTGCCCAGTTCTATTCTCTGCTCCCTACAAAGTTCTTTCAACAGTCACCACACCTGTTGCACTTTATCAGAGGCCTTGGGTGTTCATCTGCTTAGTACAGCAGCCCCAAATAGAAAACCTTGGTAAGTTTTAGTATCTTTGTTGTAGGAAAAGGGAAAATTTGTCTTCTTTCTTATAATCCCTTCTGAATATATTTTTGAGGGTTTTTTTTTTTTTTTGAGAGAGAGAGAGGAGGGAGAGGGAGACAGAGAATGGGTGTGCCAGCCGCCTCTCAGCTGCTGTGAACAAACTCCAGATGCGTGCGCCCCCCTGTGGGCAAGTGCAGCATTGCGCTCTTGTGTCACTGCATCTGGCTAAACGTGGGACCTGGAGATTGGGACCAGAGTTCTTAGGCTTAGCAGGCAGGCGCCTTAACCGCTAAGCCATCTCTCCAGCCAGTGGGTATTCTTTTATTTGTTCCTCAAGTTATAGATATATTGTTTTACTTCTCTTATCAATGTGTTTTTAAAAATAGAACTCAAGATTGATGGAGAATGGCACCAGAATGTGACCACTGCAACACTGACCACTTGTCACAAGTGGCCACAATTCCCCCGAAAGTAAGCTTACAAAATCACAACCAGACAATGACTTTTATAATGAGCCTCTAAACCTAATGTCCAACATGTGTTGCTCTCTGCTAATGCTCCTGGATGGCATCCTGTGAGCAGTGAATCTGCGTCTGGAGAGCCTCCACTAGCAGCCACATTTACGTGCAGCTCAGTGTTCTGCTAGATTTACAAGAGCTAAGTGGAGAGTTTAAGTGTAACAGGGGGCGTCTAATGAAATAAACACCAGTGAAAACAAGGACAGTCTCCAAGAGAATTAACATGAGAGTTTTACAGATGCTCCATTTCCTGGAAGGTCTCTCCCTTCTAGATCTTTCTGCCAAACTTTTGTGCCTCTACTCCAAGCTCAGCATTTGCCAGATACCATGGGCATATGGAAATGAAATAAGCCAGATTTCTGCACTTCAGGGAACTTGAAATCTATTTGAAGAAATAAGGCTAGTGCAGGAAGTAGTTCTCAAAGCTTACCAGTGTGTGTAGATAAATGATAAATTGGGTGAATTTTAAGTGTGTTAAAACAGCATCAAAAGGAAGTTTAATGGGAGTTTCTGGTGTAACCTGTAAAAGCTTCCAAGAAGGAAGTGAAGGAACATGAGTCTCAAAAGATGAGATCCCTTTGATAGTTCAGGGACAAACAGGAAGGACTTCTCCAGCAAAGGGCAGCAGCGTGAAGGAAGGCAAGGAGTAATACATTCTGCGAGAGAGACAGAAGGAGAGATTAAAAAAAGAGGGAGAGAAAGAGAGAAAGCTATTGAGATTTTATCTGTACTCACTGTTAGACATTCTAATTTAGATCTTCAGAGACAAGTTATCCCCCATATATCCATCCTCCACATACCCAAAGGATAAAGGCTCTACAAGCCACACTTTGACACAGGTCCAAGAGAAAGGTCAACATCTCTGCTTTCCTTTGCATCAGGAGACATAAAGAGATATCGTGAGATGAGAGAAGCTCCAAACGAGCCCCAAGATAATTTCAATAACAAAGCACCATTACATTTTTACCTTTTATATCATATATGTAGAGAATATCTTTTGAGCATAGCCTCCTCCTAGTTCCTTATTTTGTCCTCCTTCCCTCTTCCCTCTTCCACTGAATCCCTTCTTTCCAGCTAGTCTCTCTTCTATGTTGATGTTTCTTTTTGTTGTTTTACTTTTACCTCCTTCATCATCCATAAGAAAATGTCAGTGGGCCCAACGTGGTACAGGTCTTGTTCAGGTAATGACAACCACTTGTGGTCTAAATGAGATTTCTTTATGATGCCCTCCAGAGCTCACGGAACAGTGTGGAAGGATGTGAGAGTCAGAGGGTGGGAGGAGTGCTTTGAAACCACTACATTTGTAAAGTACTATTGTATTGTAATTTCACTTCAGATGCTAAGATGAACAACCATTTTGTCCTGTGCCATAGCCATATTCAGGACACAAAGGTAGGAAAAGAACGTGGCTTTGCCAAGATCATCACTACTTACTTAGTGGCCAAGTAGTGGTTCCCAGGTTTCCTAACAACTGCACGACTATGCATTCTATTAGACCTTTCTTACCTTCTTACAATCATATTTTGGCCCTAAAATGGAAATTGTTACTTTGCAATCCATTAAATTGAAAATATATTGTTATACAGGTGACCTTTTGTTGAAATAATGTTCCACTGGTTTTCCAAAACTCAGCCTAAATTTCTTCTTTCCATTATATATTCATTTGCTCTTTCACTCAGTTCACAAATTTACTGAAGTACTGCTATACACAAGGCCCGATTTTAAGTTCTGAGGCTAGAGATGGTCTTGTCTTGCCCTTATTGGGACTACAATAAAGAGCTTATCACAATGCTGCTTACAGTTGTACCAAGTAGGAGAAATACAGGTGACTATAGTGAATAAAGTAGGGGGTTCAAGTCAAGACCCAAGGAATGCCAACTTTAAGACGTGAACTATGGCCAGAAGTTAATCCATGTATGAAGAGATCTATGTTCCAGAAAAGCCAAAAGCCATCTTTAGAATACTGACCAGAGACTTGACGGCTACAGCAAATGAAAAGAGAACAGACCAGCATCTTCGATGCAGTTGGTCAGGAACAGGACTACTTGGTGTCCCACACTGCTGATGCCATAGAACATAGCCACTCTTGGCACAAAAGCAGGCACTTAGTCACGAGATGAAGTATCAGAAGTATGGTTTGAAGAGCTCACTCCACTTCTGCATGGCATTCTTTACAGAGCAAAGATGTTTTTATAAAGGCACCAGCTAGATAATCATGAGGAAGCCATTGAAAATTAACTAGGAAATAAACAATGGCAACGTAGCATAGGAATGTGGCCGCAGAAATGAAGACACACACAGGGATGGCAGAGATGTCTGGAAGACAAGCCAGAAAGCACTGACATTAGATGTGAGATGAGAGAAAGAGAATGGTCAAGTCGAGGCTGACACAAAACAGGCTGACAAATGGCAAAGACTGATCGAGAACAGGACAGAAGGGCAAGTTTCCAAGCCAATGAATCAAGTTTGGGTTGATTAAATGTGAGTGGCTAGGAAACACTATAAATGAAGAGATTAAGCAGATAATTAGATATTCTAGCCTGGGACATCCGAAAGAGGTCCGGGCCAAGCGTGAAGTTGACCAGCCGTAAGTACAGCAGTGAGACCTTGAAGGAGAGCATGTGGCATGTGGGAAGAAATGAATGTAGAAAAGAACCCCCTGGGAATCCAACAGCTAAAAACTATGCAGAGATATGACAACAGAGGTCAGAGAGGCCGTTAAAACAAAAGACAAAATCAAGGCCAGCACGCTGTCATGGATGGTGCCAGCATGCTCACACTAATGAAAGACTTTGTAAAAACCAGCATCAAAATTTCTGAGTTTATTTTCTCTTCTGTACTTTTGATATATTAGAACCTGCTATGGTAATATTATGGGAATGCACACTGCTCCTTGCTGGCAGTTACAGAACCTTACCTGACAGTATCCTCACGATCTTCTGATGTCTTTGCAAAATGCACAAGATCCACTGCAAAATGTTGAAAGGAAATACAACCTTTTATTGTAATGAAAAGGAGTTGCAGAGGCTGGAGAGATGGTTTAGTGGTTAAACGCTTGCCGGTAAAGCTAAGGACCCCAGTTCAAGGCTCAATTCCCCAGGACCCATGTAAGCCAGATGCACAAGGTTGCACATGCATCTGGAGTTCGTTTGCAGTGGCTGGAGGCCCTGAGTGCCCATTCTGCCTCTCTCTCTCTCTCCCTCTTTTTCTCAAATAAATACAATATATATTTTTAAAAAAAGAATTGCAGGTGGGTGTGGTGGCACATGCCTTTAATCCCAACACTCAGAAAGCAGAGGTAGGAGGATTGCCATGAGTTTGAGACCAGCCTGAAACTACATAGTGAGTTCCAGGTCAGCCTGGGCTCTAGTGAGACCTTAGGTCAAAAAAAAAAAAAAAAAAAAAAAAAAAATTGCAGGCAACCCTCCATGATGAGTATGTTCACTATAACTCTTTCCTTCTAACTTTTGGCAATTTCATTTCAGAAGGTAAACTGAATCACTCTGCCATCCCAATGAGATCATTTTCCTCTTTAGAATTAATTTTGTTTAAAATTTCCTCGAAGAGGAAACTTCTTGAATTGTGTTTTCATTGTGTCTCTTTTATTATTTTACTTTTTTCTCATTTGAACAGTGGGGGAGTAATTAGTGTTCTTACCAATGGGACTGACCACTACTGAGCCCGAAGATAATTTGGCGTGGATGTCTTTCGCTCTATTTGCCACCAGGGTTGATTTGGCTAATCCAATTAAAGAATCCATTATTCCCCTCCGTGTGCATTTTAACACTGACAGTCTTCAGCGAACTACTTTTCCAGCAAGAGGAGACCGTGTCCTTTAAGCTTAGCGAACCAAGAAGAAACTCCCAGAGTACCCTTCCTGTGTGTGGAGAGAGGAGACTCTGCCCCAGGTATCATGGGACTCTTCTCCTCCTTGGTTTTGACTCACTTATGAGTTTGAACGCAAAATGCTATTACTTCTGGAAAATTATCTTTCTCAGTGTGCCCAAGTGCGCCCAAGAATGCCACGCTACATTTTGCCATTGAAGTCCGGGAGGCAACGTTGTGTTTGTAGTTGTTTTTGTTTGTTTGTTTTCGCTTATTTGCTTTTGTTTTGGTTTTGGCTTTGGAAGATCAGATCGGACTCTGCTGGGGTCTGTCCTAGAATTCAAAAGTAACCCATGCTGGTCTCAAACTTCACAGTGTATTCCCTGATACATGGATCATGGCTTATAATATAAAGTATGTATAAAAGGTTGGGGGAGACGACTGGAGAGATGCCTTAGCAGTTAACGCACTTGCCTGTGAAGCCTAAGAATTCATGCTCAAATCTCAAGGTCCCACATAGCCAGACACACAGTGGCGCAAGCACGCAATGTTGCACATGAGCCACAAGGGAACACATACGTCTGGAGTTCATTTGCATTAACTGAAGGCTCTAGTGTGCCCATCTCTCTCTCTCTCTCTCTCTCTCTCTCTCTCTCTCTCTCTCTCTCTCATATACACTGGCTCACTCTTTCTCTCAAAATAAATTTTAATTTTTTTTAAAAAAAAAGGTGGTGGGTGGCTGGAGAGATGGCTTAGTGGTAAGGCACCTGCCTCCTAAGCCTAAGAACGCTGGTTCCAATCTCCAGCGGTTCCAATCTCCAGGTCGCACGTTTAGCCAGATGTAAAGTGACGCAAGGGCGCAATGCCGCACTTGCCCACAAGGGGTCCCACGCATCTGGATTTCGTTCGCTGGAAAGACTGCTGGTGCGTCCATCTCTGTCTCTGTCTGTCTTCCTCTCCCCCTCTCTCTATCTCTCTCTGTCTCTTTCCAAAAAAAAAAAAAAAAAAAAAAAAAGGTAGGGGGACAACTGTAGGTAAAACTATAAAGGTCAAATAGCAACCAAGATTGAGAGTAAAGAGACAAGACAAGTGGTGAGAGAGCAGAGAGAGGACATGTGTCTACAGAAGGGTAGTGGGGAGAGAAGGGCTGGGAAAGGAGGGGGCTAGGGAGAGGAGAGGGCAATCAGAATCAGCTAAAACAAACTGTGCTGCAAATGTCAAAATAAATAATACCTAAATCTCAGTATGCCGACTGAAAAAGAAAAGAAAACTCATAGTAATCATCCAGGCTCCAGCTTTGCAAAGTGCCTGGGGATCCAAGAGTGAGCCACCACTCCTGACTGACAATGTTCTCCAAATCGTGTTTCAAATGTTCTCTCAGCCACTTCTCTTCACATCAGCAAGCTCCGGGTGAGCAATCTCTGAATATAATCTCATGACAGAGTTCTGTGGATGATAGGGGCATATGCAAAGATGGAGGGGTGGTGAGAGAGGCACAAAAAAGGTCCATGGAATCAAAAGCTCTGGAATCAAAACCATCAGTTTCTTTGAACCTTCAAGACCAACCGTCAAAAACTGCCTGAATCATGGTTTAAAGTAACTCCAGAATAATTGCTAAAGTGTGGGAAATCTGGCCATGCCTGTGCATCCACAGGTTGGAAGTTAACTCCAAAAGAAGTGCAGGGGAGTCCCGTGGAAGGAGACACTGACATAAAGGACACCGAAACGCACAAAGCTGCAAGTGAAGGCCCCGCCAGCCTTGGAAGTCTATTGCATGCCAATAACCACACTGAGTTCTTTATATAATAATCTTACTGTAGTCCCGATAAACAAGTTTTTGAATACATATCACCTTTTTATCCCATTTTTAGGTATGGATATTAAACTTTAGCGTAAGAAAATCCAAAGTCAAAGTTTGTGGAGTAGCAGGTGAGAGAATTAAGCCTCCAGCTAGGTTCTGAACCACTGCATAGAACAAGCTCTGGCCTGGTGGTCTCTCTCCTGCATCCTATTCTCCCAATCACATTCCAGGTCCCAAGGCCCTGACGCATATTAAGATTATTAGAGAGTGGCTAGTGCTCATGAAACTGTTAAGAACCCACACAAATGCTTACATTTCCTTTTAACTCAGAAGAAAAATGTGAATAAATAACAATATATACAAGATGACAAGTTTTGTCTGAATTGTGCCCATCTTTATTCCAACACAATCATAAAATATAGTGTTTATTTGCTTATTTTTATAGAGGTAGGGCCCTCCACAGCAAAAGTGTCCACCAAAAATCAGGAAGGACAAAATATGGCAGACACTGTCTTAACTGAATAAGGAGAACTGCATGCTATGTTTTCTAAGCCTTTGAAGCAGGGTTAACTTTTGTCCTTTAATATGACAACATCATAATAACCAACCCTCCCATAACTTCTATAAAGTGCCAGGAATGCAGAGAAGAGCTTTACACCTCTTCTTCACAAGGCCCTATAAAAAAGACGCTATTATCTGTATTTTAGAGAAAGCATCTTATTTTTCTTTGACTCACATCTCACATAAAAATACTGCAAAATATGGTGCTGGAGAGATGGTGGTTAAGGTGCTTGCCTGTGAAGCCAAAGGACCCAAGTTCAATTCTCTAGTACCCATGTAAGCATGTGTTTGCTAGGCGAAGTATGAAGTATTATGAAAAATTTTACTTCACTCTTTCTTCTGTCTAAATCTAGAATAAATGACTTCCAGCAATTTCTACACTTTTAGTACAGAATGAACATAATGTTCTCCAGAATTTTAACTCAAACTATTCATTTAGTTAAACTGTTTTGGAGGTAACTCTCAGAAGCCACAATATGAAGTATTGTTTCAGCTTGTTGCCCAGTGTAAAAACCATCCAGTGTTCTGTCACAAAATGGTTCCCCTTGTCACAGTTGACATTCAAGAATTATCAGTTTGATTGTTCAACTGATTTTCATGTTTCAAGTACAGAATACCTGCATGCTGCTTGGGGTATCATTACGGTAACTGGAAGATGAATGGCCATATGCTGACAAAGGGAGAGACTCCTCATTGTTACGAAAGAAAGCAACTGAACTGGCTATTGAAATTCCAGCCACTTCTCCCTTCACTCACCATGCACAGCTACTGAAACAGTTTCGCCGAAATAAATGTGTTGCTATAAATCTGATTTTTAAGTCTGTTTATTTTGATGTTGAAACCTTTCAGTTCTCTTTTGGGTTAATTAGGGAATTTGATAAGTGGGTCCTTCATCATCATAATTATTAATGACCAGGAATTTCCTCTTGATTTCCATTTATATCAGATGGGATAATCATTTTTATTTTGTCTCTGGATAAATACTACTTGACTGAGTAATAGTGGACTCTTCCCTTCACAGTGTCGACTTAAAAGATCTCAATATTATATGTAGGAAATTTTTTTAACCTTCCCAGCTGTCTGATTATCATATTTAACAAAGCCTTTTTCTGTGTGAAAGTGAAAGACCAAGGCAATCGCCATCATTTGCATGCACACTTAAACTAGCACTGGGAATGTGACCTTCATTTAGGCACTGAATAACATTCTAAGCTTTATCCACCCTGCCTGCTAATCATGCAGCCACAGTACAGCCTCATATTGGACAACTGAATTTTTTTTTATACAAAAAGCAAATTGCCTATTAGCTTGTCTACACATGGTCCTGTAACAGGGAACTAATATATGGAAGGGCCACTGAGACAGGCAAGGTTCCAGCCAGTGGTTATTGGTGGGATGGAGGAAAGAGTCAAATGATAAGGAGAACTATTAAAACATTTATGTTTGGATGTTTTGCCTTTTTAAAAAAAAATAAAGTTTAATAATAATAAAGTTAAAACCATCAAAATAACAATGCAGCCAGGCAAGGTGGTGTAAGCCAGTAACCCCAGCACTCAGTAGACTGAGGTTAGGGCATCACTATGAGTTTGAGGCCAGCCTGAGCTATAGAATGAGTTTCAAGTCAGTCTGGGCTAGACAGAGACCCTGCATCAACATTCCCCTACCCACCAAAATCAATGCAAGGTCCTACCAAATATATTTTTGCCACAAAATTTAAAGGTAGCTCTATATTTCTGGTAGGAATATGTCAAAAATGAAAAGACATCCAGATTATAATGAAGGAATTTGCACCCATAATCACTAGCCTAAGACAGTGTGTTTGAAAACCCCTAAGGAGCTCCTAAAAGGAGTAGCAAGGAGGTAGATCAGAAACGTCTTATTATTGGAACAAATCATTTTGCGAGATTCCAAAGAGGTGATTGCTACTGTCAAAACTGAGCCTTGAGAGCAGGAGAGATGGCTTAGCAGTTAAGGCACTTGCCTGCAAAGCCAAAGGAGCTAGGTACAATTCCCCAGGACCCATGTAAGCCAGATGCACAACGTGGTGTGCGTCTGGAGTTCATTTGTACTAAAGGAAGGCCCTAGCATGCTCTCTCTCTCTCTCTCTCTCTCTCTCTCTCTCTCTCATAAATAAATAAAAATAAAATGCTTTCTAAACATGAGCCTAAAGGCAGTGTCCGGCAGCAGCTGCCACCGAATAGAAACTCTAGATTTGTAACATGCTGACCGTTTGCATACTAAATCAACAAAGGCAGTGTAGCAACTACTGTTTATATAAACTAGAAGGAGTTAGTCATAGTTCTTTTCCTGCCCAGAGATTTACACAGCACTCCAGAGAGGAAAATTGTATGTCATCAGCACATATATAACAAGACACCTAGAATTCTGGTTTCATTAGCCATCATAAATGCTTTTATCTTCCAGCCTCCTGCAAACTACACTGCATACATATATGCATGTACATACATATTCAATGTAAATGTTTGTATAAAATATACATATGGTGGGCTCTACTGGTGAGTCCTTTTCTAACACAGTCAACATCAGGCTCTGTTCCACAGGCAGAAATGGCACTCTAATTTCTGATAGTCAAGTTCTAAAGGTGAATCCCATGAACAGGTGGAAAGTGCCAAAATGTTACAAGCCATATACCTGACCGGGAGGGGAAGAAATGAAATTGCAAGACCTGTGGAAAGTTAGAAAGTTTCTTATGGACCGGTGGCATTTTCCCTTGTAAGAATGTCGATTCCAGACATAACGTGTAACTTAAGCACCAGCCTGCAGCTTTGGTTAACAAACCATAAGCAGCTGCCATCGATGCAAGTAATGAGCAAGAGCGCTGCTTTCTCGGTGAACCTGGTACCAGCACAAGGGTGAAGGAGATCCACACAGAGAACACTCAACCCCTACCAAACCAGAGATCCACAGACACAGAGACTCCCAAGACCTCATCACTGAAATAGACCTAAAATGAACCCGACATGGCTCAGGGAAATTCGTGGAAGAGGGGGCAGAAAGATTGCTAGAACCATGAGTTGGGTCATTATGCACAGAGTCATTGCCTCTTCCATATAACTGATGGCTACCCCCATAAGGCAAGACCCACAATCCCCTGGGGGGAGAAGGCTAACAATGGTACCATCACGGCTATATACACACTATATACATAACAAATAAAAAAAAATTAAAAAAATAAAAATAATTCTTCAAGTCTGTCCCAACTCAATTCCCTCTGGGGTTTTACATTGTAATTTGGTTGAGTTTTCAGACTGGAAAGTTTTCAGCTCAGGAGGGTCAGAGGCTAAGGTGGAGAAAAGATTCAGGTTGAATTTTCTCTGGACTTGAAGGAATGAGGTCACAGGGGGAACATTTGTGTTTCTACATGATTTGGCCCTGTTTACTAGGTAGAACAATAGGAATCTAAGGAAGAAATTTTTTTACTTGGGTCTAAGTGGGTCTTTTGTAGTGTGAACCAAAGTTCCTAGAAAACAGCTGTGTCTTCTGTACCTACTTCCAGCAAGGTTGAATGAACTGATAAAGCTCCTGTGATCACAGAGAGATGGAATGTTGCAAGTCAGAGCAAAATTACCTCAGGCTACCTTTATCCCCTTAATAGCCATTGATTTCCCATGCTGTGTCTGAACTAACATCCTGGTGACTATCAGTTGATCAGGTGTAATCCTTTTTGGAATGCAAGAACAGATCCCAGCTTCTACCAACCCAAGGGCTAAGAATGTTATCAAATGTTGGGGACTTTGAACCAAACTGCACCCATTTGGAGGAAGAAGCCTCCACTTTTTGTGTTAAGATTTCAGCTTCCTGAGTTCCTGTGAAAATTACCAAGCCTTCCCAAAGAGCCTACTTTGATCTGTAGATAAGAACAAGGTGTAACCTAAAGATGTGTATCTTAACAAACAGGATTGATGTAACTCCACCCTGCCTGTGATCTCAACACAGACATTCTTGTAAACATCCGTGAGGCCTGTCACTCAAAAGACCCCCCCCCTCATCAATCAAAACATCTGGTAGCCATAAAATCCATTTGGCAGCCATAAATTACATTTGCCCACATGCCTTCTTCCTGCCTCCCCTATATATACCTCTGTATGAATAATAATAAATTTGAAGCCTTGACTGGAGTCTGAGGCAGGGCTTCCTTCTTTGTGCCTGTTTGTCCCCCATCCAGGTTTAGCCTCCCCTCAAGCCTCTGTTGAACCCCGCCGGCCGGGGCAATCAAATAGCATCTGAGGGCTATGGTGGAGATCCCCCCCCCTTTGCTATAACCCGCCTACCTGATGGTCAGCCAATGTATTTGAGAAGTGCCTTGATTTATATCTTTCTTTTCTTTCTTTTTTTTTTTTTTGTGAGTCACAGTTTTATTGGGTAAAAAAGAAAGAAAAGAAAAAAGAAGAAAAACTGGTGCACACCATGTCTACACAACAGAGTTCGGGGTCTTGGGGTGTAGCATTGTCTTGTTCAGAGTGTCAGCTTTTATTGGAAATAGCCACATGATATTCATAGAGAAAACAAGATGGGAGTTAAACCATAAAGTTACTGTTAACTGGGGGGGGGGGGATTACAAGAAGTCACAAGCTATTCATTACATAGATCACATAACTTTCTTTTGCTCTGTAACTATAAAATCTTCATGAAATTGTTAACATGTTGGAACATGCAATTTGGGGTAAACTAAATCTGAGTTCCTGGGCCATGGTCACTCATGTTTGGCTCCAGAATGAATTATCTCTTATCCCCTTTGAGGTGAGAGCATCGGCAGTAGATTGCTACTGTTTACTGAGGTGCTTCCAGCTCCTGTTGAAGGAGTATCTTCAAAAGCAAACTACACTAAGTCCATGCCAAAGTGACAGAAGGAACAAATCTGGTTGAAACAAAAATGATCAGAGCAAAATCATGTCAGCAATAAAGGTTGTCTCTTAGAAATTTCTCTAGAACTTTAAGAATGGCTACAAGGCATGACGGGCTTGTGGCTCAGCAGAAGCGAGCGGGAAGCTGGCTATGTTTGGTATGATGCTACTCACAGTGTCTCTGTGAAGGAATGGAAGGTGTGTGTAAAAGACATAAGCCTCACCATGGAAGACTCGGGACATCACAGGGCTATGAAGATAAAGGGTTATCGACATCTAAGAGCTGACACAGTAGCCAAAGTCAGTAAGAGAAGTTGTTCTGAGGCCCACCCAACCAAGAAGAGCATGTGCAGGACAGAGAGGAACCAAAACTAAGCAGACACTTTCTTTTATTTAATATTTTATTTTTATTTATTTATTTGAGATAGAGAACAAGGCAGAGGAAGACAAAGAGAGAGAAAGAATGGGGGTGCCAGGGCCTCCAGCCACTGAAATGAACTCCAGATCCATGTGCCACCTTGTGTATCTGGCTTACGTGGGTCCTGGGGAATTGAACCAAGGTCCTTTGGATTTGCAGGCAAGTGCCTTAGCCACTAAACCATCTCTCCAGCCCAGAGGCACTTTGTTTTTATTCAATAATCAGCTGTGCCTAAGAACAGCATCACCATTCCCAGCACCTCTCTACAAAAGTCCCTTCCTCAAACCAGCCCCCAGGGCTTGCAGAAGCCAGGAGAATTTATGGAGACTTAAAAAAAAAATGCTGACGCTCTTCAGAGCTCAGAAGAATAACAGAATGTCATGGAGGAACTTGCTGCCTTCAACAATTGAAAGTGAACATCAGGGAAGAAGGGCTATTTGAACTGTTTTATTGTCCTGAATAAAGAACTAATAACATCCGTTAGAAAGGCTCTCAGGCAGGCCAAGCAGACACAGGAAGGCCAAGAGATCTGCCTCTTTATTTATTTTGCCTGCTTCTACAAATTAAGGAGGTCATTAGCAGATTGTTACTATCCACTGAGGAGTTCTCCAGCACCTGCCACACAGCGTTCTCATCCACAAACCGCATTAAATCAATGCCAAGGTGACAAATCAAATAAACCTGAAACAGTAATGGCTGGAGCCAAACTATGAACACAGAAGCCTGTTGTCTCAACAAACCCAACATTCATCCAGTTGGGAGCTGTGAAGAAACAGAGGAAGTCAATAGCAATGATTCTGCACCATCACAAAACAAGACAGTCAGAGAAACAGTATTAGAAAGGGGGCTCCAGCTCCCACGTTTGGAGACCCAGCCATCAAATTTGTGAAATTGTTCTTTCCTAACAACAACAACAAAAAAAATCCAAATAATTGACTACAGCAAGTGAAGAAAGAAATTAAATGTGATGCTTCAGGACAGACATCAAAGCCATTAATAGCAATTAATGTCTTTTGTGCATAGTATTATATGTGGGCTATTGTAATGTCTCTACAGTAAAATGATCTGTTTTTCACTTCATTAATCAGAAAACATGGTCATTGTGATCAGAAGAGTAGCTTCATTTTACTTCCCAACCAAGATTTTACTGCAAGTGCTTACAGTGAGGGCTTATTTCCTGAAGACTTTATCACAGTTAAAAGACACACTGCAGCCCATTAGTCCACCGACTGTGGATTATTATAATAAATACTTAAAACCACTTATCAAAATAAAAAGCTAAGCGCACTCTGCTATGCAATGGGCCTGATTTTTTAATCAGAGTCTCTCACTCGCTAATTGGAAGTACTCAGAACTCCAAATGACTAGTCTTATCGTGGGTGAGAATTTAAAATGTTTTACACTGGAGAAACTTTAACACTTTTCCCCAACTAGGTCACCCTCATTAGACTAGCTTTGAAGCTTCTATTACATTTTTTTCTTCTTGCATGTCAGTTCAACAAAGAGGCTTACACAGACAATAATGCTCGCCCCCTACAGCCAGCCAACAGCCTATCACGTGGCCATTCCATACTTAGGAAGCTGTACACACAGCCACTTGCCAAGAAAAGAGAAAGTCAATTTGTTCTAGAAGATTCTTACAGCTGTTTGATTTTTATCTATTTTACAATGTACCAAACTCCTGCCTGAAAACTGGGCTGGTTTATTTTATCTGTGTATGCATTTATTTATAAAGATGTATGAGGAAGATACCAGGCAGGTTCAAAGGACTGTCAAACTATATGTTTAGGGTTTTGCTTTGTCTTCTTGTCGGTGTTGTAAAACTTTTTCTGGAATGCTAATGAGAGTAGAAAAACACCATGGTGTTCTGAAGACCAGACCTTGCATCCTGTACAAGATCTTTCTCTGCATCTTACAAAGCAATGACATTCAACGATGCACATAAGAAGGGCCATCTGAGAGAGGGAGAAGTAGACAGAGAGCCCAGGGAGCTATAGGAGGACAGAAAAGACCAGGAAGAGAACTTGCAGAAAATAGCCTCTACTCTGAGCACCAAGGGAAAGAACTTGGCGTATCAGAGCATCAATTCACCAAGTGAGTCTATAGTCGGTAAAGAAAGGGTAGCACCCCTCCTCACACACGGTGTCTTTTCCTGCCATTTCTGCCCAGGATCCCTAAAGGCCACACCAGCTGTTAAGAACAGAAACAAACACACTAAAGCCAACTCTTTACTTTCCACAAACATTCTCTTTGAGTCACCCTGTGTTGTAGTCAGCTCCATGCTGCTAGGATGAACCTCCAAACCAGACACAGTTTTGGGGAGGAATGGGATTTATTTCAGCTTACAGATCCAGGAGAAATTCCATAATGGTTGGAGACACTGGCCCCCAGTCCCAAATCCATGCAGAGAGAAAAACTACCCGCAGCACCTCAAGCAAGCACACTCTGCGATTCCCAGCTAGAGCTCACGCACTCTGCATCCTTAGGATGGAATTCAGATCCGCCCCCACTGACACTTTAGGGCTGGACCCAGGATCCACGCACAGTGATGCCTCTCCCAGTCACGCACATGGAAATCCAAGCTACAGCTTTAAGAAAACCTTTGGGTCTACTGGGGGACATATATTCAAACTACCACACCCTGGACCCTCTCAAAACCCACCTGCTAGGACCTTCCAAGGAGGGCAAAGGTTACCCACATTGTGGGCTGAGATAATTACTTGTTCAGGTTAGCTAATTAGGAATGTTGTCTCATTATCAATCAAGTTCCTATAGCACGACCCACATGAACTGATTGCAAAGATCCCCTCGAAACCCAGCCCGGGCCTGGAAGCCTCCACACTGCTCACCTACGCTGCCCTGCTTACCAGATGCTTATGAATGGAAGATGAAGTCCTGAGTTTTATATTTTAAAAAAGGAGGGCTGGAGAGATGGCTTAGTGGTTAAGGCGTTTGCCTGCAAAGCTAAATGAACGTCAGTTCGATTCCCCAGGACCCACCATAAGCCAGATGCACAAGGGGGTGCACACATCTGGAGTTCGTTTGCAATGGCTGGAGGCCCTGGAATACCCATTCTCTCTCTTCTTCTCTCTCTCTCTCTCTCTCTCTCTCTCTGCCTGCCTATCTCTGTATCTCTCTCAAATAAATAAATAAAAATAAAATAATTTAAAAAGTAAATATAAATTCATGCAGCAAAGGAACAAAGCAAAGAAAATGTCAATGAAGAAAAACACTAAACTTGGAAAGATTTCCATCCTTATTTGAGCATAAAATTGATCTAATGGAGTGGTCTAAGACTGCTGTATTTCTGATCCCACTCTGCCCAGTAATGACCCCTCTTCCCCAGGTGGAGGACTCTTTTGGGGACTGCCTCTGATTTATATGTATTCTGCCGTGGTCTTATGCAAACTTCTGTTACACAGCTTTTGCCCTGATTCCATATTTGTTGAGTCTTGAAAGGAGAAACAAGAGAAAGAGAGAGAGACTAGAGAAAGAGAGAATATGAATCCTAGGAAAGAGTTCCAGACCAATGTAATGAAGACTGTTAATCCAGCTTTTCCAAAGCAAAAGAAAGAAAACTTGTATGGCTGCTTTCTTAGGTGGTGAACAAACATGAGAAGTTGTGCATAATTTTAGAAGTGTAATTGTGACCAGAAATGAAAGTTGTTCATTTAGGTCTAAAGATAGCATGCCCGGATCCCAGCCCCAGCTTCACTGCTTAACAAACCTCAAACAAGTTTACATGATGGCAAGCTTCTCTTCCTCTCTCAGATGGAGATGAAAAGCGACTGTACTTGATAGAGGATTCTGGGTGGTGACACGTGTGAAAGACAGGCAATGCCTAGATCCCACCTAGAAAATGCCGTACACGCATCCACCATCAGCCCTCATTACTTTTGCCCAGCTATGTCCAATTTCCCCACTCACTCAGAAAAGCCCCATTCAAGAGGATACAAGGTGTCTCTGTCTTGTTCTACCACCTTATTGTCCAAGCATAAACGTCTCTCCTACTCTCCATCCACTGCTCCAGAAAAGCCACCCGTATGTAATGAAAGCTTCATCACAGACCCCAAGAAGCACTGGCTTCATTTCACAGGTAACTTAAGCACAGTAATAATCGCCACCAAGATCTAAGGTCTAGCTCTATGCATGAGTCTAGTATTCATGCCCGTTCCATTCTAGTAGCTACAATCACACTAGTATTTACTGTGTGCTCATAATGCATGAGCCCAGCCCCCCAAAATACATCATTTCCAGGAGGCTCCACCTCCAAATTTGCCACCATCTGGGGACCTAGCATTCACAACACATAAATTTATGGGTGACACCTGAATTAAACTACCACAATCCCTGGCCATATCACAACCTACTGAGACATCCCTGGTCATGTCACAACCTAGTGAGACACTCCTGACCATATCACAACCTAGTGAGACATCCCTTGTCAAATCACAACTTAATGAGACATATCACAATCTAGTGAGTCAACCCTAGTCATGTCACAATCTAGCGGACATCCCTGGCCATATCCCAACATGAAGGAGAAGCACAAATGGGAACAGGTCACATTCAGAAGGGACTCTCTCAAGAAAATTAACCTTCTCCTATCAGATCTGACTCATGGAGTCCTCATGACCCAGTTACCATCCACCAGGCCTTCACTCTCTCTCTCTCTCTCTCTCTTAAAGTTCCCACCTCTTGGCTGGAGAAATAGCTTAGCAATTAAGGCGCTTACCTTTAAAGCCTGAGGACCCAGGTTTGATTCCCCAGTACTCACATAAACCAGAAGCACAAGGTGGCACATGCATCTGTTATTTGTTTGCAGTGGCTAGAGGCCCTGGCAAGCTCATTCTTTCTCTGTGTGTGTGTGCCTGTCTCCCTCTCTCTCTCTCTCTCTCTCTCTCTCTCTCTCTCATAAATAAATAAACACCACTCCCACCTCTTTAACACCAGCACATTGTGGTAGGCTTTCCGACATCATGAACCTGGCATTGCATCAGCAGGGCTAGGGTGGGGAAAGCTCTACCCAAACATAGCAAGTGAATTTAGATAAAATGCTATAAAGGAGGGAGGGTGGGAGGCAGGGATGGGCTGAAAGAAAAGAGGGTAGGAAGGAGGAGGAGATGAAAAGAACAGAAAAATCAGAATGGGAAAGTGAAATGACTACAGATAAACTTCTGATCGCAAGCACAGTACCATTTAAGTACTGTGACTTAGCAGTGCCCTCACTCCTCTGTGTCTCTTTCCATAGCACCCATCTGGCCTGCTACTGCATCACCTCAAGTGAAAAGTTAAAGGAATGGTACTATTAGAAAAGATTAATTTGGAGCATATTTGAATGAAACAAATTTCTACTCCCATTCTAAAAAAAAAAAAAAAAAATCACACATCTGCTCTAAATTGAGAGAAAGCTCCCGCAGCTAATGCCAAGTGCCAGCATGAATGATGAATATCAAGCATGTTCTCTCGCTGCCGTGTGCGAGAACTCTTAGAAAGTCTGCAGTGTCGCACAAAACTTTTCCAGGGAAAGGAACAGCAGCTTTTCCTCCTCGATGTGACAATCTGTTTGAATGAAACCAAGGAGAAAGAAAAAGAAGGGAGGGATGGAGGAAGGGACAGAGGATAAAGGAAAGGGAGGAAATGGAAGAAAGGAAAAGTAAAGGAAGGGGGAGAAAGGAAGGGAGAGAGAAAGGGAAGGAGGACAAAAGGAGAGGTAAAAAGGAAAGAAAGGGGGAAGGAAAGAAGGAAGGAAGGGAGGGAGGGAGGGAGGGAGGGAGGGAGGGAGGGAGGGAGGAAGGAAAGAGTGAGGGAGGGAGGGAGGAAGGGGAAGAAAAAGGAAGGAGGGAGGGAGGGAAGAAAGAAAACCTTCCACTCCATCAGAGATTACAAATGCTTTAATATACAGAACAGGATATAAGATATTCAGAAAGCATCACAAAAACTGGCCTGGCGGAGCTAACAAGCTCTCAGCCTCAAAACAAACACTGCGGTGGAAACTCCTTGAAAAGTGCTGCCCTGGAGCTTGGAGGAAAGCTCTCCTCACTCAGAGCCCCGGGGCCTCCAGAACGCCGCGCGGGGTCGGCTGCCACCAAGCGGCCACTGTGGGCATGACAGCGTCTTCCAATGGTTTAATAAAAATATTCACTGAAAGAAAATGAGCCATGGAATTTCTCAAATCTAGAGAACAAGCCCTGGGATATTTTGTTACTCTCTACATAAAGTAACACATGGAAAAGATAATGTTTTCCCTTCCTACTGGATTGAGAGGCAAAGACATAATTAGTAGGTTGAATGGGCATGCATACAATGTGGCTTTTTTTTTTTTTTTTTTTTTTTTTTTTTTTGGTTTTTCGAGGTAGGGTCTCACTCTGGCCCAGGCTGACCTGGAATTAACTATGTAGTCTCAGGGTGGCCTCGAACTCTCCTCCTACCTCTGCCTCCCGAGTGCTGGGATTAAAGGCGTGCGCTACCACGCCCGGCTCACAATCTGGCTTTTTATTTCCTCACTGGCTCTTAAAATGTGTCCGGTGAGAAGGGACGTTCTTCCTAGGCCAGCTTAGATTTTCGGATTCTTTTTCTGTCTCACCAGCTTCAGTTTCTGAGCCGTCCAAAGTTGCGATTCCAAGAGGAAATGAAAGAAGGAATGTGAAGGTTCACAGTCTACAGTCCCTGTGCCGGTGTTTTTCTGCCACCAGGTTTGTCTGTGGTTGCTCAAACCAAGTGCAATGTGAGTCCTCTCACAATTCTTGTGTGGAAACTCACCCATCAGCATGATGCTATTTGGACATGGGACCATTGAGAGCTAGGATAGCTTATATTGTCAATTAGACAGGCCCTAGAATCACCTGTGAGGGATTATCTAGATTTAAGTTAGCTTCAAGGCATATTGGTGAGGGATGGTCTTTTTGTTTGTTTGTTTCTTTTTCGAGGTAGGGTCTTCCTGTAGCCCAGGCTGACCTGGCCTCAAGGTCCTCCTACCTCTGCCTCCCAATAGCTGGGATTAAAAGTGTGTATCACCACGCCTGGCTGAGTTTGATTCCCCAGTACCAATGTAAAGCCAGATGCACATGCATCTCGAGTTCAATGCAGTACCTGGAGTCCCTGGCATGCCCATTCATATTCCTTCATTCTCTCTCCCCTTTCTTTTCTTGCAAATAAATAAAAAATGAAAATAAGTAATAAATGCAGTAACTACATTAACAAAATAAGAGGAGAGAGATAGCTGAGCACCATATTTCATCTCTCTACTTCCTCTCTGTTGATGTGATGCCCATTCCTGCCATGCTCTTCCTGGCCACAAAGACTCTACCCTGTAGAACTGTAAGCCAAAATAAGCTCCCTAAGATGCTTCTAACCAGGTATTTTTGTCCCAGAAATGAGAAAGTAACTAATACAGGAGGTGTGGTGGTTAATATTCTCAATTTGATTGGATCAAGAATCACCTAGCAGATAAATCTCTATCATGTCTTGAGGGAGTTTCTATATTAGGTTAATCAAGTGGGAAGAACCAGCCTAAATGTAGGTGATACCATCCCTTGGAATGAGGTACCAGACTGAATAAAAAAGGAGAAAGCTAACTAAACACCAGCATTTATTGTTCTCTGCTTCCTGACTATTAACACAGTGTGACCAGCTCTGCTTCATACTCCTGCTGCCATGCCTTCTCCACCTTGAACTGTAAACAAAATAAGCCATTCTTCCTTAAAGTTGCTTCATAGGAGAAAAGTAACTAATGCAGTAGCTAAGAACAATAAGATATGATCATGATAGTGGAGCCCTAGTAATAGGATCCATGTCATTGTATGAAGACATGAAAAAGCTTGCTCATTTCTCCCTCCATACATGTGGAAAGGAATGGTCATAGGAGAATACAGACAGAAAGCAGTTATCTTCAGGTTAAGAGGAGAGGCCCCACACTTCCCAGCCCTGATGGTACCTTGATCTTGGATTTTCAACCTCCAAAACTGTTGTTGAAGGCACCCAGTCTATGGTATTCTGTCATGACAGCCCAAGGTGACTAAGCTCCTGGGTGAGCATGTCTTATCCTAGCTGGTTTTGTCACACCCTCTGCAGCCCAAGAATATGCCACTACCTCTTGCTCCCTCCATTGAGCTCTTGTTATCTGTCCAAGCAGCCTTCCTGGATAGATTCCAGAGTCTTATGCTTTCTTTGCTGACGTAGCCGACAGATGGTGTGGTGGCTTGAATGAAATCTCCTCTCATAGGCTCGCGTGGTTTGAATACTGGATCCTCAGCTAGTGGCAATTTGGGAAGCTTGTGGAGCCTGTAGGGTGGTAAAACCTTGTTGAAGGCAGAGGGATGCTAAGGGTGGGTCTTGAAGCTTGTTCATGCAGCCCACTGGGTGTTCAGAAGTAGCTCAGTCTGACATCTGCTGTGGTGAGGTGTGATGCCTCAGATGCCTGCTCTGCCATGCTTTTCCCCACCATGAAGGAACCAACTTCCCCTAAAAACTGTACATGGAAGCCAGGCGTGGTGGCTCACACCTGTGAGTTCAAGGCCACCCTGAGACTATATAGTGAATTCCAGGTCAGCCTGGACTAGAATGAGACCCTACTTCAAAAAACAACAACAACAAAAAAAAAAAACTGTATGTGTAAATAAACCTTTTCCTACTGGTCAGGTGTTTAGTGCCAACAATGAGAAAGTAATTACTCCAGATGCTCATAAGAAACACCCGTGCATTCTTTGTCCTAAGATACAGGCCAGCTCCGAGACAATGTAATTTCTCCTTACTTCTCCTTTGAGAGTTACTGACTAGCCAGCTTCTCATTTTTAAGAAAATTTATCCTGAAAATCAAATAACCCACTGTGTATTTATCAAGATTTAGGTGACACATAAGCCCTCCCCATAAAGTCTTCAAGGCACCACATCATGATTAATTTCATGTGTCAACTTAGCTACACCACAGATCTCAGAAACTTCTTTAAAATTTCACCTGGACATTGCAGGACAGGTGATTTTATAGGTTGGTATTAAAATCCTTAGACTTTGACAACAGTGGACTACTGTCTACATGTGAGTGCAATTTGGGCTTGCTAACCCCTTCAGCCCACTCAGACAATTCTTAAACCCTCTCCTCTCTTTTCTTCTCCTCTTCTTCCTTCCTCTTCCTCCTCTTCCTCCTTCTCACTTTTTCTCTCCATCTCTCACTCCCAATGTCCCTTCCCTCTACCTCTCTCCTATTCCTTCTTGTCCTTTTCCTCCCCCTCTCTCGGACCTCCCTGTGTTCATGCGTGTATGTGCAAAAGTGTATAGGTGTGTGTCTATATTCTATTGGATCTGTTTCCCTGAAGAATCTGACCTCTCTGTTGACTTGAAGTAAGAGAGAGAAAGCTCCCCCTCCATGCTGAGCCCTATCCACCAGCTAACCCCCAAGAGTATCTTTGAAGACACTTTTCTAGGACACTTCTTCAGGTCCTGCTCTCTGGACTCTGGGTGCGGAGCAAACACCACCTGCCTCTTCTCCTTGCTGAGTAATGTATTTAAGCTAATGTCCTCTAAAGCATTTTTTTCCCCCATATTCCCCCTTCCAATCCCTATGTAGTTCCCCATGAGTGACAGTTCTAAGTGTGTCTTCTCCAGGTTTAGGGCCACCTGCTCTGTACATTGTGGTTCTAGAAACTGTGTAATATCTAATCTTCCCATTCCTTCCCGATCAGATAATCTCTGTGGATTGTTCAGGGTGCAGAAGGGCCAATCCCACAACAGGGGCATTATGTGGTATCATTGTGGTAGAGTCACTGTGCAGAAGCAGAGTAGACGCCCTCCAAAGTTTGTTTCTGATATAAAGACTGCTAGAAGCCTACACATGCCAAGAGGGAATATAAGTGTTTACAATTCACATAATGAGGCTTCCTGGGGAGAAAAGGATATATCCCACTGGAGAAAAAAGTGGCTGAAGAGAACCAGATTTTTCTGCAGGTAGGGGGTGAAGCTGGAATGATGACCCCTGTTCATACAGAGAGAAAGGTATGAGGCCTAAAAGATGTCAGCAAGCATCAAAAGTGGGGTCAGACTCTACTAAACCTAGCCTGAGGCAGGAGTTTCTGGGCTGCTATTTTATTGAAGAGGATGGTGGCTAGAAGCAGGCATGCAGACAGAAATGATGCAAGGAAAGCAGGAGACAAGACCCATGGAGCCAACACAAGATCAGGTCCACGCTGGCTCCTGCTCAGAAGTGGATGCCTCACAGGTGTCCTCAAGAGAGGTTCTTTGACCCATTCCCCCAGGACAGCACCATCACAGAAATGAAGAGAGAAGAATATTCATGAGTCAAAGTTAACCTTCCACCCTGAACTTCTAAGTTGTATCTGGTGGCTTCAAACGAGGAGTCTGTCACATCTCCTGACCCAAGAGTATCAGGAAACAGCCTCAGATGAGGGGTGAAGAGTATCCAAGAAAGCCGTACATGGGATAGAACAGCGGAACAGGAGAGACAAGACGACCAGCCCCTTGTCTTGCAGTAGCTGAGGCAACAGCACAGGGAATCTGTTCACACTGGGAGGAGCATCAAGGTACTCTGGGAAATAGCACGCAGGTGTGCAGACCCTAAGCCATGCTCAGAGTCTGGTGCAAGGGTTAGACTTCCCGTGGCTCTTTTATTTTTATTTTTATATTATGTTTATTATTATTATTACTGCCTGAAAACTTAATAGGATACAACCTGCTATTTGTGAGTTTTGTTACTTTTATTTATAATCGACACATGGTAGCTGCCTATAGATGTTTTCCAACTTACATACACTGGAATTATATCCCAATAAACCCATCAAAAGTTGAAAATACCTTAAGTCAAAGATGCATTTAGCATATCTCAGTCACCAAACCTCACAGCTTAGTCCAGTCTACTTCAAACATGCTCGGAAAGTGTATTTTTTAAAACTCCAAACGGAATGGGTGTTATGAATCTTCACGCTTTAAACCTACCTTTTCCTTGTTGCAAGATGCCATGGACCTACTATACATTTAAGGCACTAAAATGGTACATCAATTAGAAGTGAAGTCAAATCATCAAATACATGTTGGGGGTGCCTGTTTATTTTTTAAAATTTTATTTTTCTGCACATATAGAGGAGGGGGCTATGCAAAGGAACACCAGATGCTCGCACTACTTTTTTGTGCCTAGCTTACATGGGTGGCTCTGGAATTGAACTTGGGCTGGCAAGTTTTGCAAACAAGTGTCTTTAACCATTGAGCAATCTTCCCAGCCCCAACTGCCTGTATATTTATGAAACACAAAATGATTGGTTGATGCAGGGGTACATTGCGAAATGACCAAGTGACAGTAATTAGTGAATCCATCACTTTGCTCATATGTATGTTTTCTAGTCTCTCTGGCAGTTTGTAGGACAGAAAGGCCATGTCACACCACTGCAGCCACTAAAACAAAAAGAAAGGTCATTTGGGGAGATGTTCTGCCTTGATGGAAGCAGCAAGAGTCCGAGGAGGGGAGATTTTCTCTCCTCTCCCTTTTCTTACCTGGAATACGATCTTAGTGACTAGAATACACAGCAGGTCAGTGGCATCTTGCAAAAAGAAAACCTGGGTCTAAAGCCTGTGGACTCACAGCCAACACTGCATTTATGTTCTTCAGAAATGCAATACATCGTCATCAGTTACAGTCACGTTGCTGCGCTGCTGCTCAGGGCAGCTTGCTTGTTCTTTCCAATGCATAGCAGAATGCATTTCCCAGAAAGTAGCTGAAAATCTGATTAATAAGGATACACTGGTGTCTCTTATAATATTCTAGACACGGGGCTCTCAGATCAGGGTAGAGCTCAATTATGTCATCCAGAACAGAAACCGTCTCCACCCTGCTATTTCACTATCTTCAGTACAGACTTTTTTAAAAAATCTTTTCATGTGTGTATTTTTAAATTGGCAGATATCATTGTTTGTATCAGGTACATCAGAATATGATACACTACTGTACAGAAATGAGCAAATCTCACTCAAGCAAACACATTTCCTCATTATTCTCCTCTTGGGAGGAGAGCACATTCTGACACTGGGAAAGGAAGGTGAAGATATTCATGGAAAACAAAGACTTAAACACAGGGTGTACATGGAAACCACCAGCCCCTGTCTTCCATGAAGGTAAGCAAAGAAAACTGCATGCATTCCCCAGTGCTCGCTGCTAATGCCGGACAATCTTCAGTGCATTCTCCCATTGCACCTGCACCCTTGGCAAAGACACAGTAGACAACTAGATACTTCTCCTTCAAATAACCTTGACTGGGAATGTCTTCACCCAAGGGAAAAGGGATGTGAGGTGGTCATTTGCACCTCTCCAGTACCTGCTGGTATTTACATGTGGGAACAATAAGGAAAACACTGCTGATTGGGAGTCACAAAAACCCACAATGTTTGTTAAAAAGGAAAAAGAAAGCACTTAGAAGCTGGGAGTGTGTGCATGCGTGTGCACACGTTCACAGGGGTGCTGAATGATCTGGTTTTACTAGGATTAGGGATCCCAGCGATTATTCATGGGACTTCAGATTAAGCTTTGTTTCGTACAAACCGCACTGATCCTTCTACCTCAGCTTTCTAAGATAAATAGGTAGTCTCCTACCTCCTGCAGTCAGAGCGAATACTGTGTTGTGTGTGCCCACAACAGGTCAGTTCTTCCGACAAACCCATCTGGTTTAAAGCTGCCAAGGTTGCATCCCTTCAGTATAAAATAAAATGCAATGACACAAAATGAGATTCACTTCAAACAGAGAAAACCACATTTATAAATAGCCTTAATTCACCTCTTAATGGATACAAACTGGTTAGCTGTTTCTTTAATTTTCCATGAAGTTAAAGGACCAGAGAAAAAATATCAGGGTTTTTTTGTGAGTTTTCTTAAAAAAAAAAAAAAAAAAAAAAAAAAACTTTATTTTAAAAATGTACATACTTCTCTCCCACCACCCTCTTTCGTCCTCCTCCTTCCCCACTCCATTGAACCCCTCATATGTCCCAATGATTACATCTATTTTGACCTCTTTTTCCCTCCTCCATAATCCATGGCAGCATGTTGATGCACCCAATAGAATACAAGACTTGTGCAAGTAACAACTGCCATTGTGAGTCAGGAACACCACAGTTACATTGTGTGTACAAACTGGAATTCCTAAGCACGTCTCCCCATGCTTCAGATGGTACATTCTTCCCACCACCTCTTTCACAATGGACCCTGGGCCTTGGAGGGTGTGATAGAGGTATCTCACTCAGTGCTAATCACTCAGCTGTCACTTCTCAGCATTTTGATGAGTTTTGACTCCTCTCCAGCAGTCACCACCATCTGAAAATAGAAGCATCTCTTACCAAAAGTTGGAGCAACACCAATATATGGACATAAACATTTAGAAGTCAATTCAGTGGGTATAATATATCCATTTAGCCAAACAACAGCAGTTGCTTCTTCCCTAGGGTGTATGAGCTTCCCAGTCATAGGCTTTTGACTGGCTTTTTAGTATCATAGATAAATGCCTTCCCATAGAGCAGATTTCAAATCCAATCTGAGAGCAATTGGTTACCCCATAACAGACATGCATCTGGTGAACTGGTGGGCACATCTTTCCTGGCTGGCCAGTTGTGTACCTTGGAGGGTCCACCACTGGTTGAGACTGTTGATGCCATTTCTTCCCTAGCAGGCTGCACAGCTAGTCAGGAGGAAGGAGGCTTTTTAGCTTAGTAAAAACCAGTTTTAAACTAGTTCTTAATACACTTACAAGTAAGCTATAAAACATACCTACTCGTGGTATTCAAGTCATGGCTCTATGCGTTGATCCTCACACACTTTTTTGTGAATAAATTCAGTGTAAGTAGGAACTTACTTGTGCATTGATGACATATACCCATTGGTAAGAGAATAGCCTGCACACGAGCCTTCCCAAACATTTGCAGTTAACCCATGTTCCCCTCAGAGATGTTCTGGGTTGGAAAAGCATAGCAGAGAAAGACATGGGTCTACCAGTCCTTTATTCTTGCTTCCCTAATAAACAAAACGTCTCTATGTACAGAAATAGAATTCCAGCCCCCTGCAAGCCACTAACAATGCCCCAATGAGCCAGTGACTGGCTTTAGCTGTGTTTCCCCTTCTAATGATCTCCCAGGAGGGTTGAACACAGAGATCAACCTCTGATTGATTATGGACCAGTGATCAGGTCATTACCACACCATCCTACTTATTTACCAATATCCGTCCTCTGCCTCACACGGCACCATAAATTCAGCTCATTATAGGGATTCTCAGGCGCCAGCTCACACCTGCCTTCCCCTCGGCTCATCCAAGAGGTGGGTCATTACTCAACAGGCTGCAGGCTGTTTTGCTTTGTGCCTCCTCTACACGCTTGCCTTTACTGGCAGAGTCATAGCAGCTTTCATTTTCATACGAAGCTCACTTTCAACACACCATCCCCTTTGAATTGACATGAATCTTGAAATACATTTGATTGTTCAATGTTAGCCTCTAATTTAGTCTGTTTTCTTCTTCATTTGCCTCTTACCTGAACTAATTACTTTCCTTTGATCACAATTGTGAATGTACTCCACAATTAGCCTCTAGCCTGCTCTGTCAGAAACTCCCTTCAAGACTCTGAGTCTAAAATGTCTGTCATCAAAGTTCTGCATTTTTTTTTCATAAATATACAAAACAATAAATTAGTCCTAGCTGAGAAAATCTGAAGAGGCAACAAATGATCCTATTAACGAAAGTGATTCTAAAAATGAACAAAAGCCACCCTTCGCGTGATGAGTTTTCTAAGAGTCTACTATAATTTCATGATTTATGAAGAATTTGATACTTTTGTTTACCTTGTTCTTTAAGGTTTAAAAAAGCAAAAATAGACACTTCAGTTCTATTCTTTGTAAGAAAATAAAAAATTAGTTACCAAAGGAGGTGTGGAAGCCCATGCCCATGAGTGGATGAAACTGCAAGATGAATTCTTATGTGCCTGGGAGGAAGTAAGACATGATTCTGACTTCTATAAGCCTCGTCCTATCCAGTACTATTATGCCCAAGTGGCATCCAAGTTGGGTTTGATTGTTTTTAAAGAATCAAAATGTGTGGCAGAGAGCATAGAAGCAATGGGATGCAAATGTAAACTGTCCTTATGAAGATATGCTTCCTGGTAAAATGCTTTAAGAAGCATGCATAACCCCCTTAGTGTGTCTCCAGCGGTTTCTATGTGACATTAATTCTGGTTGTACATCCACTAGGATGGTGCAGTTTATTTACAGGAATCATAAAAAAAATAGCAATTGTTCCCCATTTTCTTGGGAGAAAAGAATAAGTTAAGGTTCTTAATGGATATGACTACAATGACTTTAGAGCAAATTAATACATTGCCAGCCATTGAGAAGCACATTCTATTCTGTGAAGATATATTCACTTAACTTCATGAGATCAGGAAAGAAGGTCCAGAACTGCTTATAACGAAAACGCAACAGTCTGGGACTAAAAGAATAATCCTGTGTTCGTAACTCTGCAGAAATAATAGGAAAAATATGTCAGAATGCATTTTCAGGTGAAAACTTAAGAATGAAGAAACATTAAAGGAATTGGAGCTTGCCACATCACAGGCCCTTCCTCGCTTATAGATGTACTCCAAAGCTCATTCTGAAATCATCTGTTTAAAATTTAGAGCAAAGGTTCATCATAATCATAAAAACTATGGATTGGAAAACTCTCAATAATAATTTAGGTCAACAGCTGAGCTGAGATTTAATCATGTCTTGCATCATGCCCACCATGTAAATATTGTCATAAGAAGAAATTAAGTCTCCAGATTGCATTACGATCTTGTATTGCATATAAAGCAACTAACATGTATTAAGCACATAGCAACAAAGTACATTCCCACTTTATCATAATGTTTCTATGAGAAAAACTGGTATTATAATCTAATTCCAAATTCTGGTGTCAACTACATATACACATACCTCCTGCAGCCTCAGATCTAATGCCTGTTCATTGTATATCTTTGCCTCATGTGCTGGCACCAGAGGACTGAGAAGAGAAGTGAGGACAGAACTGTCAGGCTAAAATTGTATTCTTGTTGCAGCATAGGAGAGAAGTTTTCCGAGTTTAAGAAATAGGTGAATGCATAGTAGAGATAAAGAGGAGTGAGTTTTCTAACTACTCTGTCTCCATCTGCCTTTTCTTATTTGTGTTCTGAGTTAGTCAGCTTTCCGTTGCTATGACAAAATACCTGAGGAGGTGCGGTAGTTTGAATAGATGTCCCCAATATATTCAGTGTTTTATTAGTTTGCATGCACATCCACCTGGCTGGAGGCAGTGTGACTGGGTGGATCTTAAGGTGTGGTGGTGGGTTTAGGATTTCAATCTAAAGATATGTAAAATGTGCCTAGCTGGAGTTCCTGAGGTGTGCTGTGTTGTGTGGCTTTTGGCTTGTGGCTTTTTTGCTTTGTGTATGGTCCTGTGAAGGCAGGCCAGCTTCTTCTGCCATTATGGAACTTCCCCTGGATCTGTAAGCTTCAATAAATATCCCTTCCTCCATAACTGTGCCTGGTCTGGAAGTTCATCTCAGTGAACCTGAAGCTGTCTGCTACAGAAGTGAAAAAAAAAACATTTGTCTATTTGGATTCATGATTTCAGAGGTTTCCACCCATAGTCACCAGCTCCATTGTTTCTGAGAGGGCATCATGGCAGGAAGGAAGGAGTGGTGGAGTAAAGCTACCTAACTCATCTTGTTGGGAGGATAGAGAGAGAAAGGGAGACAGAGAGAGAGGGGGAGAGACAGAGAGGAAGAGGAGTAGGTAGAGAAGGAGACAGGGAAGAGGATATCCCCTTCAAATACCCAATGACCTATTTTCTGCAAGGAAGCTCTACCTCCAAGATGTTGCATTAACCTCAATAGTGTCACAGGCTGCTAACCAAGCCTTTGCAGCATGGCCTTGGGGAATATTTCAGATCTCAACCATAGTACTTTCTAACTCAGTACTGCCCTTAGAAAGGAGTCCGCATGCTCAGGTTTCTTCATCTCACCATGCAGTTGGAAGCACTGATAATTCTATTCAGTCAAACATTAAATCAAACACCATTGTGCTCACTTTTCCTTTAGTTTCTACTTTGCTCTCTCTTTTGCTATGAAGTGTGCTGATGTTCACGTGGAGACTTTGCAGTCTAGATGCCATAGTGTTTGTATTCCTAGAAACACAAGTCTATTCATGATGGGCTCACAGAGTCTGCTAAAATGCTTTGTTGGGTGTTTACTAACTAAACGGAAAGGAAAGGCAGTCAAAGGAGGAGAAGAAAGTGCAAAAATACCTTAAGGCCAGCTAAATGGACTCTTTCTTCACCCTTAAATTTATTTTGGAATTGCAACCATCATCGGGTCTGGGCTGTGAATAATGGAGAAGGGAGCCAACTGTACAGAAGTGGGAAGCAACCGTGAATGGGAGTAGTCCTTCCCACTTCCTCCCTTCCTTCTGTTGTGTCCCATCACCCATCCACAGAGGTGACTCTGATTGGGAAGTTGTTTAAATAGGGGCAGTCCAGTACCGTGAGGCTGGACATAGTTTCAGGAAACAAGAAGTCTGAAGGACAAGAAACATAAAAGAGAACAGTTTGGAAGGGAGAAATTTCCATAAGAAACAGAATGAATTCGTGCTCCAAGTGACAGAAATGGCCAAGGCTCATTAAATACCCATGCCCCTCCCATTTCCATATGTCAGAGTGATGTCATGTGATTGATTCTATCTGTGGAACATGAGCAGGAAGAACCTGCCCTTTCCCCATGCTCATTTGTCAAAGGAAAGAGCAGTGTTCCTTCACCAACATGCTCTTTTCCCCTTGTTATTGACTTTGGAAATCAGTTACTCTAGGCCATGACTCCACAATGGAAGTCAACTGTCAGAAATGTCAGTCCTTAAATGAAGATTAAAAAGACATTTGTTTGAGGTCCAAAGTCAAGGACTTGTTTCCCCAGCACAGTTGCAGCCTAATCTAACTGATATACATTATTTCACTTATATAGAAAAGATTACACTCCAACTAGGTTCAATCCCCTAAGCCTAACTTTGGCACTTCAGTCAAGATTTTACAAAGTGGGCATCACACCCATTCAGCTTACCTCCACAACACTGCTGCTGAGCACTGGTCACCTACTCTGCACAGGGGCATGAAGCACGCAAGGACACTTGGATAAAAGATTTTACTAGTTATGCTTATATGTCAATAGCTCCCTGATTTAAACATTAGCACCCTGTCCAATGTTTGTAATCATACTCAACTAGAAAATTCTAATTAGAAAACGTAACATTTTTCTAAAATTGCCTAAAGGATATTCAAATAATACATGCCCAACTCTGAGAGATGGGATATAAGAATAGTTCTTTATTTTACTGGCCACCTGGTAGAGTCATTCTGAGCTCAGCATGAGTCCATTAGATCAAGAGATGACACAAAAGACAGACATGTGAAAAGCATTGTGGTATCCTCAGTATGGACCCTAGGGAATGTGACTCTTCATCCCACTGTATGGTGTCATCTTTCAAAGAATCTTCTGAATAATTTGCCTTTGTATATCAACACTTTTAACAGTTATTCTCCTAGAAAACTAAATAGTATTAGTACTCATCTCACCAGGTTGGTATAAAGATTAAATTAAGAAAAAGCTTCAAAATTATGCCTATAACAGAATAAACAGCAAATATGCAAATATATGCATATATATGTATGTATATAATTTTCATTCTTGGGAATTCTTTTAAAGAAATCTTAATTGAGCTGCAAACTGTGCTAATGTTCATATGTTGATATGTTTCCTAGCATATGAGAGACAACACTTGAGCCTCCTCACAGTAAGTCTGTCATGTGTCTCCAACTTGGCTGTGTGTCCCATTTCTCCTCACCCTTTTCCAGGGCTTGTGATTTTGCTATATCTTATATATTCCTGTAAGCAGATATAAAACCTTTCTGGAAACACATAGGCTACAAATACACAAAAACAGAATAGAACCTGAATTCTTTACTTACCTTTTATTAATATTGGGTGACAGAAATGGGACAATGGACATCCTCTACATATAACTAGAACTTTCTGCCTTGCAGTGTCCCCTTGCTTCCCTGTTGTTATTACAGAGGTAAATCTTAACACCCAGGGCTAGAAGAACTTACATGCTCCAACTAGCTTCAAAATCCTAAGGCACTTCAATCAAAAGTTTACAAAGGGGGCATCCATTCAGCTAACCTCTCCACAACATTGCTGCTGCTGAGCCCTGGAAACTCACTGCTCATGGGATTGGGACATGTGAGGACACTTTAAATGAAAATTTTAACTTCCATTTTCCAAACACCCTATAGGCCAGCACTGTGATAATATATTTATAAAATCAGAATATTTAAATCAATTTCATCAATCAATAATCACATGATTATTGTGGCCAGTGGATTCTAAAACGCTATTAGTCCCAAGCTCAGAGAAAATTGAGGTCAATAAATATTCAGTGTCTTTTTTTCTGGCTATTGTACTAGTTGTTGGGACCTGGTAATTAGTAAAACATGAACTTTTCATTTTTCCAAGGTCTCTATAATTTACGTAGATAAAGTACACTTAAGTAATTATTCTATACTTCAAACCAGTCTTCATTGTCTTCATGGCCTTTACTGTAAGGAGAAATTATACATGAATTTGTTTGCTTTTATATTTATTTTTTGGCTGTCCAGTGAACTATTAGCTCACTGGGGTCCAGGGCTATGACCATGCCCTGTGATCTCAGGGCTGCTACAGAGCTTATCTATGGTAGACATCCAATATTTTCTAAATGGTAATGTATGCATATGTAAAATTTATAGAATATAATATTTTTCATATTCACAAACACTACTTAGAATGTATAATGGAAAAGGCCTATTTACAACAGCAATAATAATAATTCTGAAAAGGACAAAATATCTAGAAATAAGTTTAATAAGGAGTTTAAAAAAACCTGTGAGGGTCTGGAGAGAAGGCTCAGTTACTGAAGGTGCTTGTCTGCAAAACCTGAAAGCCCAAGATGGTACATGCCTCTGGAGTTTGTTTGCAGTAGCAAGAGGCCATGGAGGACTCAACGCACCCTCTCATTCTCTCTCTCTCTCTCTCTCTCTCTCTCTCTGCAAATAAATAAATAAAAATATCTTTAAACAAAGTAGTATGAAAAAAGATATATTTCTGAAATGCCCTGAAGAAATGAATAAATATAAAGACACACTGAGCTGGCAGATTTTTTTAATACAGTGAAGATGCCAATTTCCCTTAAGCAAACTCATTAATTCATTCATAAACAATCTCATTAAGAGTACTAACAAAGAAATTTTGGTCTAGAAATGGAAATGTTCATTTACTAAAGTTCATATGGGAAAATGAACTACTAATAATAACCAGGAAATCTCTGAAATAGAAAAGCTTTATAAGTCAATATGTATTCTATAAGCTCTCAATAATTAAAACAGTACAGTATTGGGAGATATCTAGAACAAAAAAGATTGTTTCCAAAATACATACCAATTTACATGGGAATTTATTAAATGATCAAGGCGGTGGTCAGATATGTAGTGGTAGAGAAAAGCTTTAATGTACACTGTAGGGACAACTGAATATTCATGAGAAAATACTTTCAGATTCATGCAACATATCATATTCAAAGGCAGAGTCCACTTAAATTTAAGACTTTATTAGAGTTAGGATCTTGATATAAAAAAATAATCATAGAATGGTTGTCTTCTTTATCTGTTTAACAAGGAAGAAATCCTTCAGCAGTAAGACATCTCTATCACACCCTTAAAGGCTCAGAGACCATTGCAGAAGAGCTAAAGAAAGCAGATGAGTGCTTTGCAATATTGTCTTCCAGATATTAAGTGACTGTTGCATTCTTGAGCTCACAGTGGTTGATGTTATCTACACAAGATCTGAATAATATGAGAGGAAAAAAAATGATAACATCAAAATAGAAGAGGGGATAGTTGAAAAGAAGGGCTTCAGTGGAGGAGATATGGGAGAGGAGCAAAGAAGGGTGGTGGGAGGAGGGTATGGTCAGGGCACATTGTATATATAAATGAAGGTTATCCTTAAAAAGTTTTAAAAAAAGAACGAATTCTTGATAGTTAAGATTCAGAATTGAGAAGCTATAAAAAAAAGAAAAGGATTGGTATGTCCAATAATGTAAAAGTAAATAAAATTTTATGTTCAAACACAGCATAAGGAAAATGTGAAGAACATACTTGTGGTACTTAATATCAGTCAAAGGGTCATACTCACTAATACATTTAGAGGAACATTTAGAAATCTAGAAGAAAAATCACAAAAACAGTAATGCAGACAAAGTTCATAAATGAGCAAACTTACAAGGAAAATTGCAAATGGGCTTTAAAGACATAAAATATTCATAATCATAACATTTCAAGTTAAAGTTCCTCTTTTCCTAGTGATATGCCAGATTTTATAATAGCTCCATGTGCTCATCACACAATACTAGGCCTTATATGCACTCTTCCCCTTGAGAGTGCCTGAGACCTGTAGTTTACTATTAGCCAATAGCAGATGGCAATGAGATAGGCTGCTACTTCTATAATTGGCTTACATTGGGTCAATGGTGACAGGATGACTCAGAATCATATGACTATGTTGCATAATATTAGGTGAGACTGTACACACAGACTGTCCTGCCAGCCGTAAGGAAGTGGGCTAAGGTGACAGGAACTGTCACGTGTCATGTGTCTGGGAACCCCAGATAGCCTAATTACTGGGGGCCACAATGCTGTGTCTTCATGAGGTGGTTATGAGCCACAGATGTAACTGCAGTCCTACTAGACACTTCCCAGAGCAGAAGACAAAGCTGAGCTTAGGAGCAGGGAAACAATAAACATGTATAAAACTCTTGAGTTTATGATAATTATTCAGCAATAGGAAACTATTACACCAATCAATAATATTGGTAAACATGCCCCAGCATGTTGATGAGATGTGTCCATGAACTCTCTCCTACAAAATGGCCCAAAGACTTTGGAGGACAGTCTGGCAGTGCCATCACCCAGTGACAATACCACTGGCCCTTTGACCCAGAAATCTCACTTCTGCAAACTGGTCCTACACTTGCTGACATATGCAGTGGCACATGTACAACATGTTCCATTAAATTGTTCATTCTAACAAATAAAAAAATCATTCAGAGGTCAAACAAGTAAGGAATGGTTAACTTCTCTAGGCCCGTCTACTCAATGTAACATTATCTATCTATTTCTAAAATGGAATGAGGAGGATCACTATGGAACAATATAGAAAAAAAAAAAAATCTCTGGAATATGAAAGTGACCGAAAGCAATCTTCAGGACAATACACAGGATGTTGGAATGGAGATCAATGTCAAGTACTTGCCTAGTGTGTGCAAGGTGCTTTGTTCTCAAAGACCGCACACACACACATACACACACACCACCACCACCACCACCACCACCACCACCACCACCACCACCAAGCATTCTGTTTCTACTGCCTTTGTATAACAACAAAAAAAAATTTTATAAAGATACTGGGAACTTTTCAAAACTCCTATAAACAGTTACCTATAATTAATGGGAGCAAGATTTCTCTATGAATACCTTCTTAAACATATCATTTGCATTTCTGAAACCCATAAACACGTTTCCCAATGGTCTTGTTTAATTGTTCACTGGATGAATGTAAGAAAGCATTGTGTCATGATGGACATTCAGAAATGGCAAATAAGAAATGGACAACTGGGCCTGGAGAGTTGGCTTGGTGGTTAAGCGCCTGCCTGTGAAGCCTAAGGACTCCGGTTCGAGGCTCGATTCCCCAGGACCCACGTAAGCCAGATGCACAAAGTGGCACACGCATCTGGAGTTCATTTGCAGTGGCTGGGGCCCTGGCACGCCCATTCTCTCTCTCTCTCTTTATCTGCCTCTCTCTCTCTTCCTCTCTCTCTGTCCCTCTCAAATAAATAAAAATTTTTAAAAAAATAAGAAAGGGACAACTGTGTTTTCAACGAAACAGTGGGGTAGACTATACAGCATATGTCAAAGTAAAGGAGTCTGGTATTACTAGATGTGATGGGTGTCCCAGATAGTCATGCTTCAAAGCTATCCAGAAACCAGGCACTTTTCAAGGGGGCCTTAGAAACTTGGAGTTGGCATTCTTCATAAATACCTTACTTGATCCCTGTGCAGGTGGCATGGAGAAGGTGGCAGAGCCTGTGTTATCTTCCTGTGGCCACTATGGTAAAGTATAACATGGGCAATAGTTTAATAGGCTGAAACTTTTTCTCTTGTGGTCCTGGAAATCTGAAATGCAGACAGGAAGCCTGAAGTCAAGGTGTCACCAGGGCCATAATCTGTTCTTGCATCTTTTAGCTTCTGGTTGTTGCCAGCTTGTGTCCCTCATCATTCCAGTCTCTGCCTTCACCTTTTTATGAGTCTGCAAAATCGTTACTTTTATTCTTCTTCTGTTCTTGAGGTATGTGATTTTTCTTCTTATTGCATATTAGCCATTGTAATCACAGGTATCATTGTGACATTTTCGAACATGTATATAATGTGTCTTGACCATATACACTCCTTTATTTTCATAGTGCTTTTCCCCTGTGTGCCTGAATCTTCTCCTCTGTCTCTTATAGGGACATTTGCCACTGGATTCAGGGCCTGCTAAAATAACTCAAGATGATCTCATCTCAGGATCTTTTTACTTAATAATATCTGCACAAACCCTGTTCCAAACATGTGTCATGCTCACAATTTCCAGGGATTGGGGCAGGGACATATTTTTTGAAGGAGATGGGTACCAGGCTCAGGGCTAAAGATAATAATCTATTGGAAATGTGAGTACAAGTGATCAGACAAGAGCTATTCAATAATATTTAACTTTTCTAATTAAAACTTCCCCAGTGTGAAAATGTTACAAAAAATCCGAAGTTTCTAGGAAATTGAATCCACATCCACATTCCTCTGGCTTTGATTTTTTTAATTGAACACTTGAATGTGTATATGCAACAGCCCTGTATCTTTTCTACTCTCTCTCTCTCTCTCTCTCCATATATATATATAATCTGCACTGTGTAGCCTTTCATGCTGTAATGCAACAAAGCTGGGCATTCCAGTTTATAATGGCATAAGTCCTCAGGGAGAGCCACTCTCTTAAAATGACACTTAGCTAGAGGCAGACATGATAATCTACACACAAGAAAGCCTAAGGCATACAGCTCTGAGGTTTCTGGTGAGCTCTGTGCATCATCAGAGCTGTCTTCATCGTCAGATGTAGTGCTTCTAGAACTGTGGCAACTGTCACAATAAGATAGTGAAGATAAAGGAATGGATCAAATCTTTGAACTTTATCTTAGAGTCAAAAGAGTATGAATGTGAAAAATAAGGAAGTCCAATGTCCCTCTCTGACCGTCCACAAAGGTCAGATAGTATCTGGTTAGCAAGTATATGGGGAAGGGTAACCCCAAAACATGTTGCTGTGTTAGTCAGCTTTCTGCTGTTGAGACAACATACCCAAGTCAGGAGGAAAGACTTATTGCAGCTCAGAGGTAGAAGTGTAGGGTCACTTGGCCCAGCTTCTTTGGGCCTTTGGTAGCAGGGGAAGATTGTTCACCTCATGAAGGCAAATGTTAATGTCTTTCCATATTATCAAGCCAAAAAAAGAATAAAGAAGATAAAACAGTTTAAAAACAATGGTAGAACTGATGAACAAATGAGCCCAAAACTAACAGGATCTTTAGAGGAAAATTGTCTTTCACAGCAATGTTCAAAATGAGCCTGAAAAAATGTGTGTATTGAGATACACATTACATACACTGAGATTAAAAGGCATGTTTCAGTAAACATCAAGATTTAGTATGCCTTTGGAAACTATTGACTAAGTTAAAAGTCAATATGTCTCTATGTTCACCACAACAGAATCAATAACTGTTTTAATAATTTACCAAGACTCATGGGATTTAATGTATCTGATGGTTATTAAGTAAAATAAAACCCTTCCTCTTTCTTCTGGGCAGACTTGGTAAAGTAGTAGAAATTGGATCCATAACTTGTACCCTTCACACCCTACCTTTATGGAATGCGACGAAGGAAACAAAACTTTTCCCAGAATTGCAGATGGCAACTCTGAAGTTCAAACAAAGAGAGAAGACTTACAAGAGGAACCTCAGGGAAGACAACACTCATTAGAAACTGATTTGGTATTCTGTAGATGAATGTGAAGTCTGTACCTGCAGATGAAATACTGGCCTATTCCTGCAAATCTACCTTCTTTTGCTTATATGTTCATCCTTCCCTAGTTTTCTACTTATCTCCAGAAATTAATGAATGCATGTTAGTCAAATGCATGGTGCGGTGGTTTGATTCAGGTGTCCTTCATAAACTTAGGTGTTCTGAATGCGAGGTCCCCAACTGATGGCAATTGGGGAATTGAAGCCTCCTAGAGATAGTATATTGTTGGGGGTGGGCTTATGGGCATTATATCCAGTTTCCCCTTGCCAGTGTTTGGCACACTCTCCTGTTGCTCTTGTCCATCTGATGTTGACCAGGAGGTGATGTCCATCCTCTGTTCATGCCATCATTTTCCCCTGCCATCATGGAGCTTCCCCTTGAGTCTATAAGCCAAAACAACCCTTTTTTCCCACAATCTGCTCTTGGTTGAGTGTTTTCTCCCAGCAATGTGAACCTGACTGCAACAGTAAAATTAGTACCAAGAAGTGGGATAATTGCTGCTAGCAATCTGGCTGTGTGGCTTTTTAGGTTTTGGAGCTTATTTAAAAAAAAAAAAAATTTTTTAGAGAGAGACACAGAGAGAGACAGACAGAGAGAGAGGGAGAGGGAGACAGATAGAGATGGGAGCACCAGCAGCCTCTCAGCTGCTGTGAACGAAATCCAGATGCGTGTGCCCCTTGTAGGCAAGTGTGGCATTGTTCCCTTGCATCACTTTCCATCTGGCTAACCGTGGGACCTGGAGATTGGAACCGCTGGTGATTGGAACCAGCATTCTTAGGCTTAGGAGGCAGGCGCCTTAACTGCTAAGCCATCTCTCCAGCCCACGTTTGGGAGCTTATTTTTGAGAAGAATGTGGAAGGATTTGAAATCTTGGCCTAAGAGCTGCCTTGCATTGCTGTAAGTACAGCTTGATTGACTATTCTGGTAAGACTTGAAAGATTGGAATGCAGTAAGACTATGGACTATGAGGTTTGGCTTATGAGGGGTGAGGAAGAACTTTGCTTCAACTAGGCTAGAAGTAGTTTATGTGAGAGGCTTGCTATGCCTGTGTTCTGAGAACTTGTGCAGAGTTGCATTGTGTAGAAATAGACTGGTATGAGCAGAGGAATATGACACAGAAATGAGATCTTTGGGCTGAAATTGCTGCCCATTCAGCTGCAATTTTTTGAGGGATTACAATCATTGAGATTGGGCCAGATGATTTGCATTGGGACAACAAGAAGAATGCAGAGCCTTTTGAAGGGGCTGAAGGCTGACTGAGTGTTCTGTTTTTCAAAGTCTGCTTTATTTCCCCCTGGATTAACAAGTTGGTAGCTCACCTGGTATTATGGAGTATAACAAATGCAGGAAACAGAGGGTCATTAAATTTGCAACATGCTTTTTTCTTTTTTGGAAATTGTCATGGGCAGTGTGAAGCAGGCCATGAAGATGAACCATGGATTACAGTTGGAGATGCCAGGACTATGAGATAGCTGCCAAGGAGAGCTGCAGGCACCAGATGAAGTTTTCTGGGACTTTGAGTAGCCTAGCTGGAGGCATGGAATTGGAACTCCAGAGACTTGTTGCTGGTTAGAATTATCAGACATGGAGAATTATCACTGATTAGAGTTGTTGGACTTGGAGCTATAGAGTTTGACATTTGCCCTGTTTAAATCTTGTATTTGTTGAGTATTTATTTCCTATGCCCAAAGCCATCTTTTGGCGTGTGAATGTTTATTTTCTACCATTATGGGTTTGGGGGTTTTTTTTGGGGGGGGGTTGTTTTGTTTTGTTTTTGGGGTTTGTTTTTGTTTTTGTTTTTTGTTTTTGTTTTTGTTTTTTTGGTATTGCAGCTCAGTTAAAAGACCTTGGACTATGGGGATGTTTGAACATCACTGGGAATTATAAAAACTATGGGGCCTTTTAAAGTTGGATGAATGCATTGCATTTTACATTATGTATGGGTGCCAGGGGCAGAATGAGGTGGTTTGATTCTGGTGTCCCCCATAAGTTTAGGTATTCTGAATGCTAGGTCCCCAGCTAATGGCAATTTGGGAATTGAAGCCTCCTGGAGGCGGTGTATTGTTAGGGGAGGGCTTATGGATGTTATAGCCAGCTTCCTCTTGCCAGTGTTTAGCATACTCTCCAGTTGTGGTTGTCCATATGATGTTAGCCAAGAGGTGACGTCCACCACCTGCTCATGCCATCATTTTCCCCTGCCATCATGGAGCTTCCTCTCAAATCTATAAGCCAAAATAAAACCTTTTCCCCACAATACTGCTCTTGGTTGCATGTTTTCTGCCAGCAATGTGAACCTAATTGCAACACACAGCAATCAAAAATCTCAACCCAAAAGGTGATAGGTTTTGAGGAGTGCTTGTATATTCTATTCTTCTTTAGAGTCACCTTAATATTTGTTTTCTAACAAGGAAGGCAGAAGTAAGAAGAAGGCTAATCTACTACAGTATAACTATAATAATTCATCTATTGCAGAAGCTAAGCCAATTGCACAAAACCTTAAAATCTTTCAGGCTAAATCCCAAAGAAAGACACTGTGCAGTCTGACTTATGGGGATTGTGAGATGCGTGATCTGACGAATAAGCAGGATGTTGCTTCCCAGTTCTTCTAAATGGTAGTAATAAGTCATAATCTGGAAGTAACGCAGAGGTCAAGCCACCAACAGTGTAACAAAAAATATGCTCCTCCCAGAATGCATTTCTAGTGATGAACTGGTCGAGAAAATCACCAAAGTGCCTGTAGTTGAAATTACAGAAAAGAGATTAGGTCCCCATTTGGAAAGGTCCACACAGGGAAATGATTCACAACCAAAACTGTGGGATCCAGAGAATAATGACCAGGAACATTCACTAAGGACGCAGAGCAGACTCATTCTTTACAGACATTGCCTATAGATAAGACAGGACAGAAAAATCCAAAGTGGCCTCTGATTTACTAAATATAAGAGAAGAAATGCCAGCATGGGATAAAGGTTACATGAAAAAATGTCATAAGCCTGTATTACTAATTCCTGAAATGCATCTGAGAGAACCCAGTTGTCTGTCTTCTTATGGCAAAAGACCCAAGAAGCTGCAACTTCTCACATGTATTGCTATTTATGTTTCACAGAGGGCATGCTAATAAATTATAATTGGCTCTCATATAAAGAAAACCTTTCTTGTTTATTTTTATTTATTTATTTGAGATTGACAGAGAGATAAACAGAGAGGAGGGGGAGAGAATGGACATACCAGGGCCTCCAGCCACTGCAGATGAACTCCAGATGCATGTGCCACCTTGTGCATCTGGCTTACGTGGGTCCTGGGGAATCAAGCCTCAAACCTAGGTCCTTAGGCTTCACAGGCAAATGCTTAAACGCTAAGCCATCTCTCCAGCCCAAGAAAAACTTTTAATGGCTCCCTGTGATGCTTAAGTTTCTGTATGATGGGGGAAGCCCAGATTATTTTAAAATATTATTCCTGGACCATGTGTGGTGACTCACAACTATAATCCTGGTACTCAGTAGGCCAAAGCATGAGGAGTCTCATGATTTGGGGACCAGCCTGTGCTACAAAATGAGATCCTGTTCCACACACAAATAAACGTGCACACACACACAAAGAAACCTTTCTGGGTATGTCTATGAAGATGTTTCAAGAACAGAGTGGCATTTGAATAAGTAGACTGAGGAAAACACATTGTTCTCAGTAATGTTTGGCCATCATCCAATGCAGTGTGGGTCCAGATAAAACAAGACAGAACAACAAAGATGTTCTTCTCAACTAGAAGTTTCTTAAACTTATAATATCTGCCTTTGCACACTTTCCAGCACAGGTAGCCAGGTGTAAAGCTAGTTAGATCAAACACCTTTCTCTAAGAAATCTCAAATTCCATTTTCTCTTCCTGTGACGTGGAGTATCATCAGATTTTCTGTCTGAAAGAGGAAGACTAGTTACATGCTGATTATCAGGCCAAGGAAGTGCCCTGTATTGCCCAAATCCCACCTATCTTCAACAATCTTTTCATAGTGATTCTAAGTGTGCTCAGCGGACTACTTTCCCTACAATTAGCTTGTTAAAATGCAGACTCGTCAGTCCTACCCAGGGGGTTTAAAATCATAATTTCTCATGATGAGACATTGCTATAGTTTAGACAGTATCCTGGACAACATTTACATACCTATAGTATAAGAAACATGGACCTCAAAGATGAAAGCCAGGATGGACAGAGAGATTCAGCACTAACGTAACACTACACATGACACCCAGGAATGGTGGAGTATAGATCAAGAAAAGAAACAAAAACAAAACTTCCTAGATTTGGGGAAAAAAATAAAACAAAGACATTAAGCCTTGTCATATTCTTATAAATAAATGCCCCAGTGCCCAGCAGAAGTGGGGAACAAACACATAAATGTCTACAGAATATGGCTTTGGGGAAGTAGTAACAGATCGATCATGCAGAATGATGGCCATGGGCTGTCGACAGTAAAAGTGAATTGCACCATGTGTGGAGCTCTCCTGTTGCAGCACAGTGCCCTCCATCAGCAGCCGCTCAAGAGCGCTGTATGTGGACGACTGTTTGTCTTTGTGGGAGCCTTTGAGCCAGAGTCCATGTGAGTTAAGTGAATAGACGCTGGGAAGAAAGAGCAGAGCCACCCTGAAAAGTGAAAATCTAAAAGGTCTGGAAATAGACTCTGTAAAGGAATTGCAGACCTAGAACATCCTGGTATTATCAAGTTCATTTTCTGGGGCTCAGCTTCCCATAAACCATTGCAGCAAGATGACATTTCACTCTGGTTTAATTTCCCCCCTGGCAGTTTACACAGCCTCTTGATAACTTCTAATACAGGTCTGCTTCACTCAAAATCAAAAGTCAAAAACTCAACACACCAAAAAATACATTTTTTAAAATCAAATTGCCAAAACTTTATTCAACCTGAGGAAAGTTACATCTTAATATAATATTTATAACTCTTTACTATTTGGCATAGTTTGCATATGATAAACCTAATAGTGCACTTTAAATACTATTCCACCTAGAAGACTTAATTTTTCCTTTATTTATTTTAGTTTTATTTATTTGAAAGAGAGCAGAAAGAGAGTGAGAGACAATGAGCATGCCAGGGCCTTCAGCCACTGTGAACCAATTCCAGATGTGTGCACCCCCTTGTGTACATGTGCAACATTGCCTGCTTGTATCACTGCATCTGGCTTACGTGGGACCTGGAGACTCAAACATGAGTTCTTAGGTTTCACAGGCAAGCACCTTAACCACTAAGCCATCTCTCCAGTCCTAGAAGACTTAATTTCATACACAGCTACCCATGAATATATCTACTGAACAAAAAGAGGCAAATTTATATTTTCCCCAAAGGATTTTTAGCTTTTAGCTTTCAAAATATTTCAAACACATGTGTGTGTTTCTAAGTATTCATGTCTGTAGGTGTCTAGTTAATGGACTAATTAACTTTGTTTTTAGGAAACTCTGATATAAGCAAAAAAGAAAACAGTGGTGTCATATGGGAAAATGGGTTTGAATTTTAGTCCTTTTGTTGTAAGGTAGGTTCACCCAGAAAGACAAACCACTTTGGTCTAGGTGTTGTTCTTGTCAATAAAAAAAATGTACACATACACACACACACACACACACACACACACAAGTTCAGTGAACAAGTTTCACTTCTAAAGGAAACAAAAGAATACACACTGGATAGCAGTGTGGCCTTGAGAAAGAGAATGGGAACATGACTAATTATTAAATGTTGGCAAGAGAGGAGGGTTTTCTGGGAATTATTTGACTAGCTCCACCTTTTATGACAATTAATTACCACTGACTTGAAGCCCAGCAGAAGACCAATATGTCAGTCATCTGATGAGCATGTGAGAGTGGTCATGCTCAGAGACTTTGTAGTTGGACGTGATTTTGAAGAACCAGAGAGCATCTGGGAAGGTCTAGTCCCCTTCCTTTCTTATTGGAAGGGAAGGACTTGTGATTCATTTCACTTTATGTAAAATAAGGAAGGATAGTAAAATGAAGCACTGGCCTTTACTCCTGAATCCTGACTCTCTGCCTTGTGTCCTCGTCTCACATCCACTGACTCATTTTTAAAGCTGTAAACACATTCTTTAGCCACACAGGGGTCTGTTTGTCCTTCTGCAGCCTGTTTACTAATACCCTTCATAACATCTTCTTTAGCATGTTTCGAGAGGTCTCTGAGTTAATAAAAAAAAGTTAAAATCAATACATAAATCCCCTCTGCTCTTTAAGGAAGTGTGAAAACAATGACAACAACAACTAACAGAAAGAAAAGGAATAACTAAGAGCGTTCACTTTTCTCCAAAGTTGTGGAAGGAAGGTGTACATAGAGCATTCTGAAGAGGAGAGGGAGGGGCACAGCACAGCTTCTGGGCCCAGTAGGAACAACTCCAGCTTATAAAGCCTGCTAAATGTTGAGCTCTTGCCCAAGAGCGCACAAAGGAGACTGAGAGCATATTTGTATCAATTTTTCCCTATTTTCACAGAAGAGTAATAATATGACATGATGGTTGAATCTGAAGTCCCCACAAACTTATGTGTTCTGAATGCTTGGTCCTCAGCTGGTGACAATTTGGGAAATGGATCCTTGCTTGGGGAGGTATTTTTCTGGATCTCTGGCTCACTCTCCTTCTGTTGTTTCCACCTGCTGTGGCAGAGGGATGTCCAGCCTCTGCTCATGCCATGCTTTCCCCTGCCATCATGAAGCCTCCCCTTGAGACTATAAGCCAATATAAAACTTTTCCTCCATCAGCTACTTTTTGTCAGGTGATTTATCCCCGCAGTGAGAGAAGGTAACTGCGACACATGGCTCCTGAGAGGAGGCAGGTAAATGGAGAAATCAGATAATATAAGCAATTCTTTCTATCTAATAAACATGCAAGTTCTAGAAGTATTTTTTTAATTTTTTATTTTATTTTATTTTATTTTATTGAGAAAGATAGAAAGAGGGAGGGAGAGAGAGAGAGAGAGAATGGGTGCACCAGGGCTTTTAGCCACTGTAAATGAACTCCAGATATATGCACTACCTTGTGCATCTGGCTTACATGGGTCCTAGGGAATTGAACCTGGGTCCTTTGACTGTGCAGGCAAGTGCCTTAACTGCTAAGCCATCTCCCCAGCCCACCCATCTCTCCAGCCCTAGAAGTAAATTTTATATTAAAGAAAAAGCTGAAGCTTAAGACCCCTCTGGATTCTCTCTGGAATGATGAGAAGCCTCCTAGTTCAGTGGGTTGAACATGTATTTCAATAAACCTTCGAGGAAGAGCACACTCTAAGTCTCCCAAAAGGTTACCTGCTTTGCTCAACTTCCTTCTCTGTTTTCTTTCTATCTTCCTTAAAAACTCATAGAAGACAAAGGAAATGTGGCCTTTAAACTGAAGATCACAGAAGAAAGACACTCTTCACATATATGACAAGAGGAAGGAATTGAACACTCTGGCTCTACATCGGAACAAAGAGATTGCTAGCCATTGCTGAAGCAACATAGAGTGACCATCATGGAAACCAGAGAACAAGACAGTCAAGAAGCAGACAGTCAAAACAGTGGCCAGACCTAGAAGGAAAAGAATTCCTCAGTGAGAGCTCAGTTCCTCTTCAAATGGCCTATTTTATGAAACAAATGTCTTTTGAAAATACTATTGATTTATTTGCAAGCAGAGAGAGAATGAGAATGGGTACCATTGCAAAAGAACTTCAGTCACATGTACCACTTTGTGAATCTGTTTTACATGGGTCCTGGGAAATAAGATCTGGGTGATCAGGCTTAGCAAACAAGCAACCTTAACCACTGAGCCATCCCTCTAGCCCTTTGAATCAACTTTCTTCTCAAATGGATGCAGTAATCACGTAACAGGACACGGTGAGAAGATAAGGATGATCACATAGCTAAGACAATCAAATGATGCTCAAATTAACATCATCTCTGAACTCAAAACTGAACACTACTAATATGGAAAGTTGAAAATGAAGACTGTGGATGCAGATTTTAAAAGACATACAAATATCTTTTAAAATCTGCATCCACAGTCTTCATTTTCAACTTAAATGGGTGTGGTGGTGCACATAACATTTGGGAGGCTAAGGTAGAGAGTTTGAGGCCAGCTTGGGCTACAGAGTGAGGTCCAGGTTAGTCTGGACTAGAGTGAAATACCAATTCTAAAACAAAATGAAATAAATAAAACAGAAGAAATAATTTAGAGAGCAAAAGCAATTTACTTTAAAAAGATTTGGTAGCCTGGAGAGATGGCTTAGCAGTGAAGGTGCTTGCCCACAACGCCTGAAAACCTCAGTTTGATTCCCTAGCACCTATGGAAAGCCAGATGCACAAAGTGGCGCATGCATCTGGAGTTCATTTGCAGTAGCTAGAAGTCTTGGCACAGCCATTCTGTGTGTTTCCAGAGCAGGAAAGTCTGGTACGTTCATTCTCATTCTCTATCTATCTATCTGTCTGTCTGTCTGTCCGTCTATCTATCTATCTATCTATCTATCTATCTATCTATCTATCTATCTCCTTTCAAATAAACAAATACTATTTAAGGGCTGAAGAGATGGCTTAGCAGTTAAGGCACTTGCCTACAAAGCCAAAGGATCTGGATTCGACTCTCTAGGACCCATGTAAACCAGGTGCACAAGGTGGCACATGCGTTCATTTGCAGTGGCTGGAGGCCCTGCCCATTCTCTGTCTCTCTGTCTCTCTCTCTCTCTTTCTCTCCAATAAATAAATAAATAAAATATATTTTAAAAATAAATAAATACTATTTTAAAACACTGGGAATAAATCAAAGAAAGAATGTTTTGTTATGTATTATGATTGTAGCCATACACTTTGGGTGTCCCATAAGCCTGTAGTGTTATTGGGAAGGGATGGAACTTGGAGCCTTGAGGGAGTTGAATTTGGTTGACAAAAGTCAGGACAGACATGTAGGACATGACCTTGAAAGGTATAGGACACTCCGGCCTCTCCTCTCTCTGCATCCAGCTACATGCAGTGCTTAGACTCCCTCAGCCTTGAACAATCCACAGATATGCTGCGTTGCCTCTCCACAGGCTTCAAAACAATGCCAAGCAATCCTGGACCGACAGCTCTGAAAATGAGTCAAAATAAACCTTTCCTCCTTGGAGTTCATCTATCTCACATATTTACTTGCACCTGATGGAAAGCTACCCAACACATTGGGTTGGCATTATTAAAATAAAATTATTTATTTATTTGCAAGGAGAAAAAGAGAGAGATTATAGGTGCACCAGGGCCTCTAGCTGCTGCAAACAAACTCCAGATGTATGCACCACTTCTTGCATCTGGCTTTACATGGGTACTGGGGAACTAAATCTGGGTCATGAGGCTTTGCAGCCAAGTGCCTGAACAGCTGAGCCATCTCTCCAGCCCTGGGTTGGCATTTTGAACCTAGATTAATAATTGCTCTGCACAAGAAGTTAAAAGATACTGAGGGCAGCAACTTTTATGTTTTCCTTTCTAAGACTGTATAGGTGTGTGTGTGTGTGTGTGTGTGTGTGTGTGTGTGTGTGTGTGTGCATGTGTGTATGTTCCAGCCTCAACCATGCATGGCCTTATACATGCAGTTACTGACTTCAGGTTTTGTTGATTGCTGGCTAGCCAATGACCAATAGCAAGTACCTATTTTTATATCCAACCATCACTGGACAGATCCACATAGTTTTCCATTAGAACTTCCAGCCCTGCAAGGCAGAACAATTAGGAAGGGAGGCTGAACATAACAGGCAAATTAATTGATGTTGTTTCAACAATTATTTTAATTTTCCTATAATAGCAAACAAAAAGTTCACATGAGATGCAAAAGTAATATTGGGAACTGAAAATCCATTATATGTAATTCGAATAATTGCATAACCAAAGAGCCAAATGAATTGGCTATTAAAGGAAATGTACTAAGGGAAAGACAATAAAATAAATTAAAAGATAAAATATCCAAAAATTTCATAGAAGTCTTATATTCTGTAATAGGTACTATGTAAAGTACAATAAGAAAGTTCTATTTCTCAACGATGATAAAAATTTAAAATAGTTGTGAAAAACCTTAATGAAAAGCTAAATGGCATTTTTATAATGAGAAATGTTAAGTAGGAAATGTAAAGACTTTAATAATTGAAGTGTAGCATAGATCTTGATAAGTAATTTTTCCCAAAATCAATTTATAAAGGTATTACAATCTATTCCAAGTCCCAATGTAGAGAAGTGAGAAGATGACAGAATGTTTGTAATACTGATTTTAGAAAAACACTTACAATAATTTGAGTAGTGCAGAAACATTGAATATTGACTGTCCTCTATTACTCTAACTTGTCTACCTCCTGCTGATCTCGTCCACTTCCCAACTGTCCCCTTTCTATTTTCATGTCTCACTTTTGTTAAATTTAGATTTTGCATAAAAACCTAAAATTTTTAATTAGTTATGTATATAGTGTATACACAGCCATGATGGTACCACCATTAACCTCCCTGTCCTCCCCCCGTGGGGATTGTGGGTCTTGCATTGTGGGAGTAGCCATCAGTTATGCAGGAGAGGCAATGTCTCTGTGCATAATGACCCAACTCATGGCTCTACAATCTTCCCGCCCCCTCTTCCACGAATTTCCCTGAGCCATGTTGGGTTCATTTTAGGTCTATTTCAGTGACAATGTCTTGGGAGACTCTGTGTCTCTGGATATCTGATTTGGTAGGAGTTGAGTGTTCTCTGTGTCTATCTCCTTCACCCTTGTGCTGAGATAAAGCATGCAGTGCTTATCTTTCTGAATCAGGCTTATTTTGGTTAAAATGATCATTTCCAATTCTATTCATTTTCCTACAAATTATATAGTTTTTCTTTTATGGCTGAGTGATACTCCATTGTGTATATATACTATATTGTATTTATCTATTCACCTATTTTGTAAAATATGAGAAAAGTAAGAATTTAGAGAAATTAAGTTTTATAAGATATGAAAGCATCATAAAACAATAATTAGGGACTGAAGAGATGGATTTACATTTAAAGCATTTGCAGTATGCAGTGGCAGGACGCCCTGGTGTACCCATTCTCTCTCTATTTGCCTCCTTCTCTGTCTGACTCAAATAAGTGAATAAAATATATTAAAATTTTTTTAAATAAAATAAATAAAACAATAATTATAAAGCATAATTCTTGTTAAAAATAGAAAAGATCAGGATTTGCATGAGCTTTATATGAAAACAATATTAGTGAATTTTTGAAACTATATGTAAAAGAAAAATTGTATTTTATGTTGAAAAAGACGCCAACTTTCCTGCAAATTTGAGTATTTTGTTTTTCCTTAACACTGAGCAGAATTCCATTGTGTATATGTACCACATATTCATTAATTGTTCATTTGTTGGTGGACCACTTGGTTGATTCCAGTTCCTGGCTATTGTGAATACAGCAGTGATAAAAATGGTTGAGGGCATGTTTCTGTGGTATATAGTAGTCTTTAGGCTATATGCCCAAAAGAGGTATAGCTGGATCTATATGGTAGTTCTACTTTCAGCCTTTTGTGGAGTCTCCATACTGATTTCCATAGGGGCTGTACAAGTTTGCACTCTCACCAGCAGTAAATGAGGGTTCCTCTTTCCCCACACTCCACTTAGACAGTGTTAAATAGGCTTTATTACTTATTATTTTTATTTTTATTTTTATTTTTATTTTTGAGAGACATATTGAGAGAGAAAGAGGCAGAGAGAGAGAGAGAGAGAGAGAATGGATGTACCAGGGCCTTTCAACAGCTATGAACAAAGTCCAGATGCATGTGCCCCCTTAGCAGCATGTAGGACATTGCACTCTTGCAGCACTTTTGCATCTGGCTATATGGGACCTGGACATTCAAGCAAGTGTCCTTAGGCTTTGCAGGCAAGGGCCCAAACTGCTAAGTCATCTTTTCAGCCCAGCTTTATTACTTATGGTTTCTTTTTCCAGCTTGATTATTATCTCAACGCACATACACACACAGATACACACAGACACATGAAAATGTAGTACAAGTAAATTATTTAATCCATCTTCCTTGTACTACTGAGAACTGAGGGGAAATGGAGCCATTCATGTAATACTAACTAAGCATTAAAAAGCACCACATCTCGGGCTGGAGAGATGGCTTAGCAGTTAAGGCGCCTGCCTCCTAAGCCTAAGAACGCTGGTTCCAATCTCCAGCAGTTCCAATCTCCAGGTCCCATGTTTAGCCAGATGCAAAGTGACACAAGGGCGCAATGCCACACTTGATCACAAGGGGGCGCACGCATCTAGATTTCGTTGGCAACAGCTGAGACACTGCTAGAGCGCCTCTCTCTTTCTCTCTCTCTCTCTCTTTCTGTGTCTCCCTCCAAAAAATAAAAATAAAAATAAATTTTTTTAAAAAGCACCAGATCTCCATCAAAGTCAAATCTGGTGAGCTGAGGAAGAGGCAACTTACAAAGACAACCCCTCAATAAAAGGAAAATATCGTAAAAAAAAACTGGCAGAAGTCACCCAAGCAAACTCCAAGATTGAACCAAACCAAGCACCTTAACCCCCTGCAACAAGGACTGGCTAGACTCCATTGCAGGGAGAGACTCAGGGAGAAAGCTCCCCTAAAATACGCAACACCATCATATCACTGTTTTTACATGTGTTGAGGGCCTGTCCAGTGCATCAGACTGGACCAAACTTTAAACTGCCCTGCCCACTGAGATTATTTTCTCTACGAGCCCATAAATGCATTCTCAAACAGAAGGAAACATCTGTTGTGGAAAACGTACTCACCCACACAGCAAAGCTGTAGAATGGATTAAAAGTTGTGGATGTTGTATGTGAAAGCTCTTTTACAAAAATTAAAAGATGGTGGCGCACTCCTTTAATACTAGTGAGTTTGAGGCCACCCTGAGACTACATAGTGAATTCCAGGTCAGCCTAGGCTAGAGTGAGTCCCTACCTTGAAAAATATCTAGGTTTTCTTTTGACGTTTTTAAATTTTTCGTTTATTATTTATTATTTATTTATTTATTTACTTGAGAGCAACAGACAGAAAGAGAAAGAGGCAAATAGACAGAGAGAGAATGGGCATGCCAGGGCCTCCAGCCACTGCAAACGAACTCCAGATGCATGTGCCACCTTGTGCATCTGACTTTCATAGGTCCTGGGGAATCAAGCCTTGAACTGGGGTCCTTAGGCTTCACAGGCAAGCGCTTAACCACTAAGCCATCTCTCTAGGCCCTTCTTTGACTTTTGTTTTATTCTTTTTACTTTGACCTTTTGATCAGTTCCTTAAAAGCATCACTCTCTTACTATAATTTCTGGTAATGTGTAGCTATTTTATGCCAGTTGTGAAAACTATTTTTTGAATTATCTTATTTTTATTTATTTATTTGACCGAGAGAAAGGGCAGGGAGAGAGTGAGAGAATGAGTGCACCAGGGCCTCCAGCCACTGTAAACAAACTCAGATGCATGCATTCCCTTGTGCATCTGTCTAACATGGGTCCTGGGAAATCGAACATGGATCCTTTGGCTTTGCAGGGAAACGCCTTAACCACTAAGCCATCCCTCTAGCCCGTGAAAACTATTTTTCAAGAAGAGTGATTGGAAGCTGAGTATTTAACAGTTACTAGTTCTAACTGCCAATAATTATGTTATTACCCCTAAAGATTATTTATTTCTACAGGCCCTGACATAATTTCTCTTAACGGTCCACAAAACCAGGTGTGTGAAAAATCACATGGGTCCATGTTCACGGAAAGTTTCTCTCTACTTATTTTTATTTATTTATTTATTATTATTATTATTATTATTATTATTATTATTTTGGTTTTTCGAGGTAGGGTCTCACTCTAGTCCTCCAGGCTGACCTGGAATTAACTATGTAGTCTCAGGGTGGCCTCGAACTCTCGGCGATCCTCCTATCTCTGCCTCCCGAGTGCTGGGATTAAAGGCGTGCGCCACCACGCCCGGCATCTCTGCTTATTTTTAGAGTGTCTACAGATCATAGTTCTCAGTCTCTGCTAAGGTTTGCCCAGCCTCGACTATTCGCTTTGAGCTGTCCTCCCATCTCCTAATGGCGCGCTTGCCTCTTTCTTCTATTTATAGCTGTTTTTTTTCCCCACATTATCTGAATGCCTTCTAACTGCAACATTTACTGTTTCTGATATTTCTGGGGTTGGGGTATGGAAATACCATCTTCTACTGAAATAGCCAACCTCAAATGATTCATTTCATTGTCCAGGCCTTTTTATGATTAAAAGACCTTTTCATATTATTCATGAGTCCAAACTTATTCATCCATATAATTTAGATTTTAAGCTTTTAGGTTAAGGACGACAATTTCCCTATGACATTTTCAGTGCTGGGTAGTCTCTCCACTGAAATTGATGTTCTTCCTTTAAAAAAATAAAAGAAGAAGAAGAAGAAGCGTTAGCACTTACTCCACCTTTTAACTTAGGCTGCAGAACTAAAGAAATAGGTTTATATTCTTTAAGGTGGGAAGGCTTCTTAATAACCGCCTGGAGTGACAAGCCGTAATAGGAAGTGGGTTTGTGCAAATGGAGTCCTGCTTAATAAAATCACATATTCATGCAAATCAATAGAGGGAAAGCATTATGTGTGGGTGTCCTACTTTTCAAAAATTTCTTATTTCGTCCATTTTCAAAAGTAATATATGTTCATTATGGAAAAAAATAACAAAAAAAAACTGGAGAAAGAAAATCAACAATACTCCCACCACCCAAAGCAAGATCAGTGCTAACATCTGGTGAGTTTTTTTTTTTTTTTTCTTTTCACTAATCTGACTGAAATCTGGAGTTTCATTTTGTCTTTTTGTAATTTTTATCTTTAGATAACTGTGACTCATACATTTTTGACAGTACCTTGCTTTCTAAATATTATAGCATATACTTTACTTTGATTACAAATGAGTACAGAAGTATTTTAAAGCAATTCTGATATATCCCTCTGCGTGGTGGCACCAGGATTTATCTAATTACTACATGGTAGATTAAAATTGAAGAAGTAAGAGAATATCTCTACAAAGAAAGGGCTGGATGTGGTGGTGCATGCCTTTATCCCAGCACCAGAAAGGTTGAGGAAAGAGGACTGCCATGAGTTAGAGACCAGCCTGGAGCTACAGTGAGTTCCAGGGCAGCCTAGACTAGAGTGCCTCAAAAACAGTAAAATAAATAGGGCTGGAGAGATGGCTCAGTGGTGAAGGCACTTGCCTTCAAAGTCTGATGACCTGTGTTCATTTCCCCAGTACCCATGTAAAGCCATATGCACAAAGTAGTGTATGTAATTGGAGTTTGTTTGCAGAGGCTAGAGGTCCTGGCACATCCATTCTGTCTCTCTGTCTCTCCCTCTGCCTCTGCTTGCAAATAAATAACTAAATAATAACTAACTAAATAAGTAAGTAAAACATTAAAAAAAAAAAAGAAAACCTCTGTGTCATTTGGACTTGACTCTTTGAGATTCAGTCATGAGTAGTTATTAGTTCAAGGAAAAGAGGTATTTCAAATATTTTGGTATGTTGCTGATGGGGTTTGGGTCTGAAATATCCACTACAGGCTCATATGTTTGAACATGTTGTTCCCATCTGGTAGTGCTTTGGGGAGGTTGTGAAAACCTTAGGAGATGTATCCATCTACACAGTGGACATAAGCCAGTAGGGATGTGCTTTAAGAGTCATACCCACCTCTAGGTCAACTTTAGCTTCTTCTGTTTCCCAGTCTTCTAAGATACAACTGAGAGTGGGGTACAGTTAGTGTGACTGGACCTCTAGAAGTAAGAAAAAGGCAAGAAAGTCTGCACTGGCCAGAAATCAAAGATGATCTGACTTCTTATCTCTTGCCTAATTCCCTAGACCTGTTTTACCACAAACAACCAGGACCCCTCCTAGGAGAGAGGTCTTTCATAGGATTTAAACATTGTGGTTGATCAAGTTCAGCCCTCCAAACTTGGTGTCAGGGCTAACCTCTTCCTGATACAGCCCCTAGTCCTAACAAACCAGCTGTCCCTCTGGTTCACCTGAGCTAAAAGACAGCCCACCGCTCTAAGGTTATAAATACCCTTATAATGGGAGGTCAGGCTCTCTGACTACTTGGGAACTTCCAGCTATGGGTGAGCTTTTCCCTTGGCTGGGCATGAGCTGGCTCAGCCAGACCCAGCAGGGAGGGCCCCCCTAGCCCCTATTCTCCATATGAGTTCTTTGTCCCCTCTAGCTCTCCACATGTCAGGAACTCCTTGAACTTTATTTTCACTCTTTTCTTTCCATGGTTTTTTCAGGCCCTCCACGTGGGATCTCTAGCCACATGGATGCCTTTCTTTGGCTCAATAGATATCATAATTTAATACTTATCTTTCTCAGTCTTTTTTTATTAAATTTTTTCTTTGATTAAAATTAGAAACAAACCTAGGGTTTGAGGTTCAAGGACTTTCCTGGACCCCAACCACCCTGTTACACAGCTACAACTGACAGAGCACCAGCCACCATGTTTTACCCACCATGATTGTTTATCTCCCCTTAAACTGTGAGCCAAAATAAATCTCCCTCCTTGAGTTTCTTTGGTCAGGTATTCTGTCACAGGAGCAAGAAAAGCTAGCTAATACAGTAGCCACATTTTTTTTCTCAACAAATTTATAATAATTCATATATCCTCCTATAATAGTCGATAGCCTTGTTACATTGTAACTATACCTTGCTAGCAATGAGCAATCTGATAAAAACAAATTATGTTTGGTACTTTTCTGGGAAGAAATATCATTTTACTATGATCTGAACTTGCAAGGATTTGATTACTATGGTGTTGAAAATATTCTTATGTGTTTATTTATTTTTTGTTGTTCATCTTTTACAATTTCTTCAGAATGATTTTTTCATATTATATTTCATGATTTAAAATTTAAATTGTTTATTTCTATATTTTTAAAATAAAAATATGAACTTGAACCATAATTGATTTAAAAAATACAAAGTATTTTCCCTTTAAATTTTTACAAGCAATTTCATTCTTATTTTTATTATATGTCATTATATTTATAGCTATATAGAGTCTTATGAAGTTATTTATAGTTATGGTTTTATTATATGTTAGTAATATCTATCTTTATCCTTATTATTCCCTCATTACTTTAAAAATATATTAACTTGGGCTAGAGAGATGGTTTAGTGGTTAAGGCACCTGCCTGTTAAGCCTAAGAATGCCAGTTCCAATCTCCAGGTCCCACATTTAGCCAGATGCAAAGTGATGCAAGGGCGCAATGCTGCACTTGCCCACAAGGGGGCAGATACATCTGGAGTTCATTCACAGCAGCTGAGAGGCTGCTGGCATGCCCATTCTCTATTTGTCTTTTTCCCTCTCTCTCTCTGTGTATCTCTCCAATATATATATATTTGTACAAATTATATATATGAATGGATTTTAGTAAGTTAGCAAAATACATGCATGCACTGTATGTGTACTAACTCCAACATCCCTTTTTCCACTACCCCTCAATGTTCCTAATATGTAATAATCACTATTCTACTTTAAGATCAACTTTCTTAGCTTCTACATATAAGAAAGAACATGTGGTATGTCTTTTTCTGTGCTTGCCATGTTTCATGTAATAATGTCCTCCAGGTCCATTCATCTTGCTGAAAATGGCAACATTTCTTTAATTACATTATGATTGGATAATATTTAATTGCTTCCATATGCATATGTTTTATTTCTTTATCTATTCATCTGCTATTCATCTGCACGTAGGTTGTCTTAGATACTATAAATGTTGCCCAATAAACATAGGCTTATAGATACATCTTGGGTATGCTAATCTCACTTCTTTAGGGTATATACTCAAAAGATAGGTACATCATATTTTCAGTGTTTTGAAGAATCTTCATACTGTTCCACAGAGTGACTTTACTAGTTAACATTCCTACCAGCAATGTGTGGTGGTTCCTCCTCCACATACATTTGTCTTATATTCAGTTACTTTCTCATTTCTGGGACAAAATACCCAACCAGAAGCATTTGGGAGAAGGACAAGGATTTAATTTGGTATGGTTCCAGAAGGTAGAGTCCATCATAGCAGCAAATCATGGCGGGATCAGAAAATCTGAATCACATCATCACATCAGCATGGAAGAAGCAGAGAACTTTCTTCTCTTTATATAATCCAGAAGTCAAGTCCATGGAATGGCATAGCCCAGTTAGGGTAGGTCTTTCCATCTCAATTAATCTAACTTAGAAATTCCTAACAGACAAGCCAGAAGATTTGTTTCCATAGTGATTCTAAATCATGTCAAGTTGACAATCAAGTTGACCAAATGAATAGATGGTAAATAATTTCTTCTATTCTGCAGGTTGTCCAGCTTACTCTATTAATTACTTCTTTTTGCTATGTAAACATTTTTGTAATTTGATATAATCTCATTAGTCAAGTTGTACTTTTTTTGGAAATTTAAAAAATTTATTAAAAGGTCAGGAAAGTGGCAGGCAGGGGTTACAATAAATATTCATTTATTCAACACATATATAATCCCATTATCATGCTTAACATTGGATAAAAATAAATAAGCTAGGTGTGGGTATGGTGGCACACAGTTTTAGTGTCAGCACTAGGGAGACTTGAGGTTGGAGGATTACCACAAGTTTGAGGCCAGCCTGGAGCTACAGAGTTAGTTTCAGGTTAGTCTGGATTAGATTTAGATCCTGCCTTGAAAACCCAAATAAAAATAAACAAATAAAAATAAATGAAAAGGCCTTATAGTTCTAATTCTAGTGTCGGGTTTCAACCCAGAGTTTTCTAACCTGCTTAATCATTTGGACAGGTTTGGGAAGTCCTTGAGACAGAATCAACTGATCTGATTCATCAACAACAATAAGAAGAGCTAGAGTTTTTGTTGTTGTTGTTTTGTAATATTAAGCAATTAAATTTTGCTTAACTTTTTCTAAATTTGTCCAATGTAATCACCCAGCTGACAAAGCAAAGCAAACTGTGCTTGACCCAGCATTGGGTTGGCTGCTCTGCTTTTTTTGTTGTTGTTGTTGCTTTTTTAAAATTTTTTTATTTAACATTAACATTTTATTTATTTATTTATTCATTTATTTATTTATTTATTTGAGAGACAAGGTGCACCAAGGCCTTTAGCTGTTGCACATGAACTCCAGATGCATGTGTCATCTTGTGCATCTGGCTTATATAGGTTCTGAGGAATCGAACCTGGATCCTTTGGCTTTGCAGTCAAGCACCTTAACTGCTAAGCTGTCTCTGCAGCCCCACACCCAGCTTTTTTTTCTTTTTCTTTTTTCTTTTTTTTTATTGACAACTTCTATACTTATATACAAAAAATGCACAATATTTCCCTCCTCTCCCCACATTCCCCTTCAGAACTCCAATCTCCATCATATCCCTTCCCTCTCTCCATTAGTCTCTCTTTTAATTTGATGTCATCACCTTTTTCTTCTATTATGAGGGTCTTGCAAAGGTATTGCTAGGCACTGCAAGGTCATGGATATCGAGGCCAATTTCTGTCTGGACAGTTGCATTGTAAGGAGTCATACCCTTCCTTTGGCTCTTCCATTCTATCTGTCCCCTCTTTGGCAATGGTCCCTGAACCTTTGGAGGGTGTGACAGGGGTGTTTCAGCGCTGGGCACTCCTCCAACCCTTCTTCTCAGCACTATGTGGCCTTTTGGGTCCTCCCAGTGGTCATCGCCATCTGAAAAGAGAAGCTTCTCTAAGTAGAAGTGAGAGTAGCATTAATATGTGAATAGGAACATTAAGTGTAGTGTTTTCAGGGCAGTTTGGTGGGAATAATATATACATTTAACCAGACAAGCGCAGGTCAAATTGTACTTTTGTTTCCTGTGCTTTCAGGTCATATTCTAGAAAATCATTTTTTGTACCAATATCTTAAAGTGTTTCCCCTATGTTTTCTTCAGATGGTTTTAAAGTGTTAGATCTGTGACCCATACTATTCTAATCCAAAGTAGTACTAAAGGTTTTAGCCAGAGCAATTAAGTTAAAAAAAAAAAAAAGGCACACAAATACCAGACATGGTGGCACAGACCTTTAATCCTAGCACTTGGTAGGCTGAGGTAGGAAGATCACTGTGAGTTTGAGGTCAGCCTGAGACGACATAGTGAATTCCAGGTCATCCTGGGCTAAAGTGAGACCCTGGTCTGCAGCAGGATGTTGACATGTACACCTTCCTACCTCACAGTTCACCTGAGACCCTAGGTGAAGTATCTAACAAGTACCCTTGTGATTTCAGAGTGGCACCTTGCCAAGGTTTCAAAGATATAGCTCCAACCAGTCTGTCAGTCTCTGCCAGTCACTCTCTTGCTAGCTTGCTAGATCATTATTTGGGCCTGGTTGCCAGTATTGGTTGTCAGGAATGGAATCATTAACTCAGTGGGAAGGTGACAGGTGACCTACATGAGATTGGAGAAACTGGACACTAAGGCTCAGATATTCCAGATTCTGGCACTTTTCTCGACCATCTTCAGTGAAAAGAAGGTGGCTTTGTTTTTGTTCCAGAGGACATGTGCCCTTCAAATTTCAGAGAAGACAGACAGTAATTTTACCCATCACAAAGGCAGGATCTTTTTAGCAGTGATACCTAGAGTTGAACAGGTGAAGAGTTGATACAGAAACAAGACATGAGACAGTACATTTAGGCTGGGAGTGGGGTGGAGAGGAAAGGTCTATTTAAATAAAGGAATCTCCTTGCTAGGAAACTACAACTGGAAGTCTTCAAGTAGGAGTTTTTTATAGAAGCTATAAAAGTCACCTACAAGAGAATGAGGCAGCTGAAAATGTTTGCCTTTTCTGTCCCAACCAATTGTCACAGTGATAAGTTCCTCCCTCCGATTTCTCATTGTCCTCTGCCACTAGGTTTTAACACTGGAGAAAACAGAAGCATCGTGGTGGGGTAAAGGATGTAACAGCAAGGTGAGGAAATACAGGTGCCCCTTGACTTACAATGATGTGAATGGGAAGCCTAATTCCATTTTACATAGAAAATGCTGGAAATATAAAATGCATGGACTATACCTAACCCACTGATCATCATGGGTCAGCCACACAGGGTTCTGCGGAATGTTGCTTATCCCTCTTCCACTTCTGTAAATTCAAGTGAGCTTTAGCTAGCTGTCATAGCCCAGCATCATGGGAGAGTACTAGCCAGGAAAAGACCCAAGTTCAAAGTGCAATTTTGACTGAATGCATATTGCTTTTGTCTCATTGCAATCAGGAAATCCTAAATTGAACCAACATAAGTAGTGATGAAAGACAATCTGGTGCTTGGCCCTTAAGAATGGGCCTTGGGCCCAGAACACTTCCCCCCAAGGAGACAAAGAGTTACCCACACAGCCAGGCTTGTAGCCTTGGGGTGCGTGTACACACGTGTGTGTGTGTGTGTGTGTGTGTGTGTGTGTGTGTGTGTGTGTGTGTGTGTGTGTTGGAAATAGGGAGCCCTCTTTTCCTGTTTTAAGCTAAAGATCCCTCCTTAGTTCTTCTGAAGCATTCATACCAATGTCTACAGTCACACATACACACACACGCACTCACATGCACACACACACACACACACACACACACAGAGTGTTCCGTACTTTAGACTCCACAGGGGAACCCTGAAGGTCTTTCTGCCATACAAGGAGGGAGTATGAAGGCCACATGCAGGTATCTGCTGCCAGATCATTAGCCACAGGAACCTATGCACGTTGTTGGATTTAGCCTTGCTGTGTCTCTTCTCAATGAGAATAACAGTGTTTTCCCACCAGTACCTGACTGTATTGTTTTTCCTCAGCAAGTATTCAATGTAAACAGGACTAGTGAAAGAAAAAGAAAAAGAAAAACATCCCCATTGCTTATTTGTGGAAGGAATCTGCAAAGGAGGTTACTAGAATAGACAGAGCACCCTGTTTAAAATCCACAGAATGCTAGACACAATCACATTAGTATGTTTTCAGGTTGTTTCCCTATGACGTGTAATTTCTCAATCCATACACTTTCCCCCATGGTCCTTAGCAATATAAACAAATAGCATTAAAAGAATTGCTAGGTTTGCCTTTGCCTCAAATACAGCAGGATGGAAGCAAGTCAAAGCCTAAGAAGATCGTGGAAGAGAGCTGAGTGTCAGAATATAACAACCACAGCTGGAAAAAAAAAATGAGAACCGGGTATGTGAGAGGTGGGGTGGGCCAGGGGGCTGATTACTTGATGGATTAGCTTTAGGGGAGCTCTGAGACACTCATCGGTCCTCTGAAGTTCAGAATCGGTATCATTTGCCGAGATTTTTTTCCTCAGAAAATATACTCCTACACCAGGCTTCACATTAGTTTGTGGACTTCCTACAGATTCTTTTCTCTGATCTTTTACAATTTTTCCAGTGTCTGAACTTCCTCTTGTTAGCCGTGATTGGATATGGAATTTTGGGATACATAAAAGTGATATGAAATTCCTAGAAAAGATAAAAGACTGCAGCTCTGGCTGGTGTCATATTAACACCATTTAAAATAACAGAAATTGAGTAGAGTGATTGAGCCATGCTTTGCTTCTGGGTAAGTAAATCATGGTAGAGTTCATCTTTCCAGGATACAAATAATAATAGTTGATCTCACATTTCCCCAGGACAGACAAACCATTTCTCATACACATTACAACTCGAACCATGAGCTGGAATTATCACCACAGAACCATAGTGTTGAAAAGATGTTTTCATTTTCAACCTGCTTTATAAGTGACCTAATGCTTAAAGAGACAAAGACACATATTGAGGACAATCAGTACATCAGCAGAATGCCATTGATCTATACCTCATTAAACCTTTAACGTTTGGTAAATTCAAAGGGGCATAACATTGAGAGGCACTGCATTTCGGAGTAAATGCATTCTATTTTTCCATGAATCTGGTCAACAGAACAAGTGTGCTAAGAAAATGGTGCATGCTCACACATTCATGTGATTTAAGATATAGCAGAAAGGTCCCCAGCCACTGCAATTGCCAGTCATGCGCCCCACTGCCAGGAGCCATTCATTTCCGTGATTAAGTTCTCATATGTCTAAGTAGTATAGATCAAAACCCTCAAAACTGTGTGAGACTGGGAAACTCACATCAATTTCATGAGCTTTGGTGATGGCATCATTTTTAAATGTCGAAAAATAGACCTTTAATCAATCTCCTAGTGATAAATGTAATAGGAATGAAAACCCAGGTGTGCAAAAACACATATCCACACATACATTCACACACACACAAAGAGAGAAAAAGAGCAATAACAATGCATATGTGTGTGTGTGTGTGTGTGTGTGTGTGTGTGTGTGTATTTAGATGACCATCAAACTCCACCACAAGCAGGCAAAAAATCATTACTCTTTCCCAAGAAATGAGGTTTCTGCACTCCTTTCTCTGCAGGAAAGAAATGGAGTGGCAAAGACAAAGCTACATTTCTAGATCAAGTCAGAACTCAGTCTTCCAGTCTGTTACCTACCAGCAAATGGGAAAATCCCAAAGTCAGCACCAGCATATCAGAGCCCCTCTCAGAAGTTGAGCACTGAAAATGACTTCAAGAGTAATTATTACAGGACAAGTCAGGTTTAAAAGAAGCATGCTGGGAAGGAAAAGATTGACAGCAAACCAAGAGCCCGAGAAGTAGGGCTTGAGAAAGCCCTTCAGGAACCTCAGAATGGTTTAGTGAGGTAGCATTGTAAAGAACAGCAAGAAGAGTGGAGAGATGGCTTAGCAGTTAAGCATGCCTGCAAAGACAAAGGTTCAACTCCCCAGGACCCACAGAAGCCAGACGTACAAGGTGGCACATGCATCTGGAGTTCATTTGCAGTGACTAGAGGCTCTGACATGCCCATTCTCTCTCTCTACCTGCCTATTTCTGTCTCTCTCTCTCTCTAATAAATAAATAAAAATAAAATATTTTTAAAAAAATAAGAAGAAGGCTTCAAAAACCAAGGTAAAGCCATGCTTATTCTGCTACTCTAACCCTGCTGGATTATGTCCCTTTACATGTACATTAAAAGTTGTCATGGGGACTCCACCTTTGCTCAGGTTGCTTGCCTTTGAAAAGGGTACATTCTGGAAGTAGTGTTTCCCTCTGTCTCTAAATTACCTGCTCATTGCAAGCTCTCCTGGCAGACTCTCACCAAACATGCAATGAGCCACTGTGGTGCTCATGAGTGTGACACGAATTCCTGATACTCCGCCATGGAAGCTAAATCATTCTCCACATTTTCTGACTTTATCTGACACTGCTCAGTGACTGAATCTATACCAGTCATGGAATTTGAAAGGAAGGCTGGCTCTTTAATCACCAGCCCACAAAACTTACATCAACCGCGTAGTCATTTTTTGATACACCAAATAAACTGGTGCCCACTCAAAAGCTAAGATAGGAGGGCAGGTAATTTCCCTATGGAAGTTTATGCCCCTCACCTGCCATCCAACTCTGCATCACTAATGTGCTGACAGAGGTTTTGTCATCAATATCCCACCTTCCAGGTCAGTGATAAATTCACCGGCGCAAATTATAAGCCAGGACGAGGCTGCAGTTCCACTTTGCCAGAGGCAGCTGACTTTTGTTTTGAAAGGTGAGCCAGCTCCTGGTTCCTGAAAACAGCTTTCCCTCCTCACATTAGTTTTCATACAATTGCAGAAGCCATTATTAAGTTTTTCTGACCTCTTCTAATGCACTAGTTTTCCATTCTTACAAACATAACAGAATTGAAATTCAAAACTGTGGAAGATTCGTGTTCCTGGCTCTCAAAACCAGTTTTCCCCTTCCTGGCAGAGTCCCTCTTTGACTCTGGATGTGTCAACAAGACTGAGCTATAGTTCCAAGTTATTCATCCAAACACTGACCTAAGTGTTGCTGCTATGAAAGGATTTGTCATATTTGATTTGAGCCCTTTCTTTGATTGAGGAAGACTCCCTCAAAGCGGTAGGTGAGCCTGCCTCCTGCCTCAGCAAGGAGGACTTCAGAAGAGGCTGCTCTGAGAAAAGGAGAAAAGCTAGGCTGCGTGTGGTGACACAAACCGGTAATCTCAGCACTGGGGAGCCTCAAGCAAGAGGACTGCCATGAATTCAAGGCCAGCCTAAGCAACTGTGTAGATTCCAGGCCCTGTGTGAACAATCCAAAATAAATCAATAAAAGTAAAAAGCCAGGGGTGGATCCTAGATGGGCCGTATGCTTCGGTGCACCCTATCTGTTGTTTTCTCTTCCTACCACTCCTACCTCTGTGATTTAACACTACCTGATACTCCCTCCTTCCCTGCCACACTTGTGTCTACAGGGACTGTCCCTCTTGGGGGTCCCTTCTCAGGACTTCTCATTCTCCCTTCCTGACCTTAAGATAAGCATAGGCATTTTTAAAAATAGGTCTGTGAAAGTGCTTATATGAAATCACTGCTGAGGGTATGGATATTAAATTCTGGTTGATAGTGTATGTAATGTCCAATATTTATTGAAAAATTAAAATTACTTGAAACAGATATATTGAGAATAATCCAGGGCAAATGATCACCATGCCTGTACCAAGATGAATTATCTTCCCACTTAAATAAGTATCGTTCCATGTGTGCTAAGGTTTCAATGCCTCAATATGGGTGTTTATGCCATACACAAATAAAAACTTAAATATATGTGCTTTTTGGGGGAAGGGGAAAATGTAGAATCTTTCCAAAAAGTACTATTTCATGAAATCAGCAATGTGACCCGCTAAGAACATGTCAGAAATGGAAACTTTGTGTGGCCCATCCCAGCCTGTTCTATTTGGATCTCTATAGAGGAGGAGAGCCCAGCAGCCTGGGCTTCAATAACCTCCTACCCCACACCCAGGAGTTTGATGTCATCTACTATCACTTCCTTAATCTAACACATAGACTCTAACTGGCAAGATGTGGACTCTTCTTGAAAGACAAATTTATGAGGAGTTAATTTTAAAAAGTATAGAAGAACCTGACTGGAAATAGTTTATAATTATCACTCTCAAAAAAATCAATGCATGGGCAGGGCCTGGTGGCTCATGCCTTTAATCCCAGCACTTGGGAGGCAGAGGTAGGAGGATCACCATGAGTTCGAGGCCACCCTGAGACTACAGAGTGTATTCCAGGTCAGTCTGAGCTGGAGTGAGATCCTACCTCTAAAAAACAAAAACAAAAACAAAACCAAGGACTCAGTAGACAAAGTCCTTGTGCCACAAGTGTAAGAACCTGAATTTGAAACCTCAGCACCCTCACAAATAAGTGAAAACAACACCACAGTAAACATGGCAGCTCCTCTGTAATCGCAGCATTCATAAGGCAGAGACAGAGGACAAGCAGACTAGCAAAACCAGCCAATAAGCTCTGGACTCAAGAGATGCCGCTTCAGTAACAATGGTGGAAAGAGAGCAAGGAAGGTACGGTGATGGCAACCTCTGGCCTCCACGTGCATGTGCGCCCCACACACACCAAATACACATCAAGACAGGCAAAAAAATGAATTTATTAGGAGAATACTGGCATCCTGGCTCCTGGCTCTCTGTCACATCTCAGTTTAAACTATGAAATTCTAGGCATTAGGAATCAGGACAATACAGTCTATGTCAGGGCTTTACCCCAACAGTCAGACAGGGTCATGGAGTAGGAATGCTTTCACGAAATCTTTCCTCTGTGAGTCAAACCTTCCTTCCTAGAGAAGAGATGAAGTTTGTGTGCCAGGCAGCCACCCCAACATTCCCACTCAAATTCCCAAGGATGCTTGGATTCTCGTCTTCTTCACGGAAAGCGGATGTAGCTCTCTGTTCTCAGCATGACACTAGCTCAGCAGATCTTAAGACCATCTCCTCCAGGAAGCTCTTCATGACCCAGTAAGTCTGGTGAACTGCTCCCAGCACAGAGCAGGAATCCACCTCGCCTCCTCTTCCCTTCCGACTGCCTCTGGCTTCCGTCCCCAGACATCCCATCCCACCAGGGTCTGTTCTCAAGTTTCTAACAAAAATAAACATATTTATAAGATACCGTGCTGAAGGTCAAGAGATGTGGGATTATTTCACTCGATTCAAATTAAAAGTCTTCATCACATTATAACATCAATCAACAACAGCATCATTTAAATTTCCACTCGTGATCAAAATCAGAAATGGTAAGATATACAAAAATAATGTGAAGTTCAGCTCTAAATAGTTCTCTTGCTCTCAGAACTAAGAATAATGTCTGGGGCTAGGAAGATTGCTCAGTGGTTAAAGGTGTTTGCTTGAAAGTCTGAGGAAGTGGGTTTAATTCCCCAGTACCCACGCAAAGCCAGATGCACAATGTGGTACATACATCTGGAGTTCATTTGCAGTGACAAAAGAACCTGGTGTGCCCATACTCTCTCTCCCTCTTTCTCCCTTACACTTTCTCTCTATATCTCTCTCTCTCAAATAAATAAATAAAAATATTTTAAGGGCTCTAGAAATGGCTTAGCCATTAAAGCACTTGCCTGTGAAGTCTAAGGACTCAGGTTTGATTCCCCAGTACCCACATAAGCCAGATGCACAAGGTGAAGCATACTTCTGGAGTTCATTCACAGGGGCTAGAAGCCCTGACATGCCCGTTTTCTCTCTCTCTCTCTTTCTCTGCTCCTCTCACTCAAATAAATTTAATTAATTAATTAACTAATAATTTTTAGAAAAGAGTTTCTCAGCTGGAGAGGTGACTCAGAGTTTAAATGCTCTTGTTTGCAAAGCCTGATGGTCCAGGTTCAATTTCCCAGTACTACAAAGTCAGATGCACAAAGTGGAGCATGCAACTGGAGTTCATTTTCAGCAACTGGAAGCTCGGATGCATCCATACTCTCATTCCCATATTCTCATTCATTTCCGCCCCCTTCCTCCCTTCCCCTCTCCCACTGCTTCTCTCTGTATCCCTGTATCTCAAATAAATAAATAAATAAATAAATAAATAAATAAATAAATAAATGTACTTTTTTAAAAAGAATAATGTGTACATGCAGGGCTACTATTGTGATATAGTCATTCATTATTCTTCCATGTTCACCCCTTCATATTTCTCCTTAGTGCTGCTGGGTAGGAGCATCCATGGACCATGTTCCATGGGTCATCACAGCATACACACCAAAATCCAGAGATATTTCTAAGCTTCAAACATGGCGCTCATGAACACACAGTAGCTGTGGTCACCTGCACAAGATTAGGCCTGTCAACATTCCTTCATGGATAGGGAAGGGGCTCATGAAGCCCCACTCCTCCCAGAGGAGCTATTGGCAATTAATCCTTTCTCTGGAAGGGGCAGTCATTTTCTTCAGTCATGTTGTCAGTGGTAAGTTAGTTGATCATGCTCCAGTAATAACCTCCCACCCATGCTCAAGCAAAGAACCTAATTAAACTCAGTGAGTCTCACACACACACAAAAAAAAAGACCTAAAAGTAGGAGAGGGGCTTGTTGAGAAGAAGGGATTCAAGTGGAAGGGGAATAATAGAGAGTGATGAGGGGCAAATATGATTAAAATATATACATGCTTGAGATGGTCAGAAATAATTAATTAAAATAATAGGTTTTTTAAAAAAATAAAACAACTTTTCTTCCTGTTACTATTGCTCACACCCCATCATTCCTCATTCCCAAGAGAGACAGAAACCAGAAGCTACAAATAAATTGCTACATTTTCAGCTGGAGAGATGGCTCAGCAGTAAATCACTTATCTGCAAAGCCTAATGACTGAAGTTTGATTTCCCATTATCCAATTAACACACAAAAGTAGCACATGCATCTGAAGTTTGTTTGTAGCAGCTAGGTGCCCTGAGCCTATTCTCTCTGTGTCTCTCTTCTCTCTTTCTCTCTGTGCTTATAAAGAAAGGAAGGAAGGAAGAAGAGAGAGAGAGAGATTGCTGTGTTTAAAATATGATCGACCCCTCAAAGGTTTATGTACTAGCAGCTTGTTCCCCAGCATGGCAATTGATGAGGTGGGAAAACTTTTAAGAGGTCAGACCTAATGGGTAAAGAGTGGGGGACACAAAACTGGACCCAAACAAAACTGGTATCATAAAAGCCTATAAAGGCTGAACCTTCATCAGGTCCTTAAAGGGAACACCTGAATCAAAGGACCCTGGAAAGGCTATGATGAAGACTAATCTTAATCTTCTCCTGTTTCTCTCCCCCCCCTCTCTTTTCTTTCTCTTTTATATTTTTCTTCCTTCATTTCCCTTGGCGCTGGCCTATAACTCCCAGTACCAGGATGTGGTTAACATCCACAATGACCTGTTGATCAGAGAGAAGTACATCGTTTCCCAAAAGAAGACAGACTTCTGTCATAGCACTTGATTACCTACCAAAGGTTAATGGTAAGACCCTACTGCCAAAGACACCATATTTTGCTGGTACAGAACATGGAGTGACCTGTCTGGGATCTGGAAGAGAGTCAGTCCCCAAACAGTTAGCTTATCTAGTGCCAGAAGGTGCTACATGAGCTACTGGGGCAAAATGGCCAACATTTGTCCAAGCAACTTAATGTCTAAGCTACTCAGCAGCAATCAACCTGACTTGATGCTCACACAAGTGCAATAGTGGCACACAGCCATGTTGGGTAACCAACTGCTCTTGGATTAGCTAATGGATCCACTTAGTGGAACAGAACACATAGCTGGAACTGGGAAATAAGTCAGAATCATATGCAAAAATAAAGTTTGCTCTCCAGTATCAAGCACCCACCAATCTTGGGCTACAAGAGGGCCAACACCTATTAAATTCTCTCTAAACTAATAATGGTTATCCCATTTATCTGGTGCTGACTTCACTCTCCATTGGAGAATCTGCTTCTCTTTTTTCAGATGGACACAGAACTTGAGGAGAGAATCATCCCATCTCACCTCACCAAGGCCCCAGCTGAAATCATAGAGCAATTGGGGAAATGAGCAAGAGTGCTGCTTTCTTACTGAATCTGGTATCAGCACAAGGGTAAAAGAGATAAACACAGAGAACACTCAACTCCTACTAAACCAGATATCCAGAGACACAGAGGGTCCCAAGAGCTCATCACTGAAGTAGACCTAAAACAAACCCAACATGGCTCAGGGAAATTCATGGAAGAGGGGGCAGAAAGATTGTTAGAACCACAAGTTGGGTCATTACGCACAGAGACATTACCTCTTCCCCATAACTGATGGCTACCCCCACAATGCATGACCCATAATCTCCATGGGGATATCTGGCATCCCCAAATAAGAGAGTCCATTCAAAGATGGGGAGGACAGGAAGGAGGCTAACGGGATGGTACCAACATGTGCTGTTTACACACTGAGTATGTACATAACTAATAAAGAAAAAAACAGAAGTCAGACCTAGTGGAAAGTAATTTAGATCATGGGGTTCTATCTTCAGGAATGGCTTAACGCGAGTCTTTCACAGTGGGTTGGGTCTCAGAGGGATGAGTGAGTTCTTGCAAGCATGTGTTGATACAAAAAGAGGCCACCCACATTCTTGGACCTTTCTGTGCATTGCAATTTCACTTTCTACACTCTACTGCCTTTACTGTGGCACAGTCAGTGGCACCTTCATTGGGATGTTTCTGTCCTGTTGTTTGGAAGTGAAGCACCAAAGAATCTATTTACTTGCAAAATAGCCAGGATCCACTATTTTGGCATAGAAACATAATAGGCTGATACAGTAATGTAAACCATTAATTAACAAAAGGCTAAGTTTTAGTCATATGAGATAATTTGGAAGGGATTTGGATGACCCTAGTCCACAACAAAATAACAAAGGGAGAGGAAGGGAGAAAAAGAGAGCTGTAGAGGGAAAGGAGAAATGGAGAAGCAGAGAAGCACAGAATAAGAGAAAAAGGAACAAATCTGGGTTCCCAAGAGTCCTTTTCTGTGGAGATCATCCTTGGAGAACCATACTACATGACTCTCACCTGGTCCACCAAAAAGAAGACAAACTTGCCTGAAACTCTCGCAGTAAAATGCCCACACACCTAGAGCAACATGGAAAACTGGGGAGCCAACCTGGGACAATCTTTGTTCAGTGTGTCCACCTCAGAATTGTGACTATCTTCTACTTGAGATTTTCTCATAGGATGACAATGGGAATTTGATGTCCCTCCTGGAACTGAGGTTATTTCTAGATGTGCTCAAGATGTCTGTGGTTTCCTGGTAGCCCCACACTTCACTGATATACCATAAAGACCTGGAGACATGCTGGTCCACAAGAATCAAATCTCAGTTGTGTCCTGTGGACCTTCCTGTCTCATTCTCCCCATGCTCCTTTCCTATCTTGATTCTCTCTCGTTTTTTCCCCCTTGCCCATGCCAACTGTTCCTATCATTTTATTTTAGTCATCACTTTTTTTGGACAACTGCATGTGTAATATTCATAGCATGTGGCCCAGCTCAGAATTGGATGAAACACAAGCTCATCTATCATTCTCTCTTCTTTGGAATGTCCTAGAAACAGCTATAGAGTAATTTTGTTGCTCTTTTTTTCTGTGTCTTTAGAAAGATGTGAGGGTAGGACTATTGCACTCAGAATCAGGAGAGCTCTTTCCAGTTCTCTGCTTCTATTCCTTAAGTATCTGGAAAACCAATTTTTCTCCATTAGCTCCTCATCTGCAAAATAAATAGGTTGGGCTAAATTTCCATGAAGGTTTCTACCAGTTGTAAAGTGCTATGATTTGCAGTGTGGAAAAAAAGGCATATTTAAACTCAGGCTATTCAGGGCATAGGAATTAATTTTATTTTAGGCACCTGGAAATATGTTTTCCATCTGATGTGAGTAATCAGTTTTTTAAAAAATATTCATACCAGATATTCATTCAGAACTATTACAACCAAAACTAAATTCTCCCTTATTTTCATGTGTCTTATTTTCATTCTCTCTTAAGATAAGTTGATTTCTCATTATAAAGGTTTCTTGTCATGTCTTTTTTTCTCCTTCCTTGCTTGCAAAATGGGGAGTCAGTCCAAGTCAAATCTTGTCTCCTCTTCTATGACACTTCAAGCACCACCTGCGCTGCCTGCTCTCTTGTCTTCCAGTACCCGTAGCATTGCCACTATTCAGTCATCCAACTCCACTTCTTCCCATGCGTCCTCATGCAAGCAGACCAGTTCACATTTGTCTTTGTACGTTTGGTCCTGACCAGTATCTGCTACAAGTATGCATCTTGCTGTGGCTTGAATAAAAATGCCTCCCAGAGTTCATTTCTCCTTGCTGGAACAAAACATCAGACCAGAAACAGCTTATGGAAGGTATGGGTTTATCTCAGGTTTACAGTTTCAAAGGGCAGCTTCATCATGGCAGAGGAACACATGACAGATGGTTCACACATCCACAGCAGAAAGGAAATGGACTGAGTGAGCCAACTCCTAAGCACCTAGAAGGGGTGGCCTAAACAGCCCCAAGGTCTGCCCCCAGCAACCTCGTCTGGCAAGGCTCCATCAGATAGAGGTCTAAGTAGGAAATTTAACCACAGATATTTGAGGCAATGGGAGACATTTTACATTCAAATCACCACAGGATCACATATTAAATACTTGGTCCCCAGATGATAGCAGTTCTTTGGGAAGTTGTGGAAGCTGTAGGAAATAGGGTCTAGCTAAAATCAAAGTTGGTCACTGAGGGTGGAACCATGGGAGCATCTTGTCTCCAGCCCCTTTTCTGTCTTTCTTTCTGCTTTTTGTTCCCTATACACACTGTAATCTGCTCTAGTATGCTTTTCCTGCCATGATGGGCTGGCAGCGCTAAAACCATAAAGCCAAAATAAACAATTCCTACTATAAGTTGTTTCTGTCATGTATTTATCACAAAAAGCAGCTAATATGCATCTAATAACTAATGATCAAATTCATGAATTATTAAAAAATATACTACCAAGCTACAGAAAGATTTGGGGGCAACATAAATGCATTTTGCTAAGTAAAAGAAGTCAATTGAGAAAGCCACACACTGTATGAGTCCAATTATATGATATTTTAAAGGAGGCAAAACTGTTAGGCATAGTACCCAACCACCATATAGGCACTGGCAAGAAGATGAGAAAGTTTGAGGTCAGCCTCAGCTACATGTTGAGTTCAAGGACAACCTGGGCTACATATGACTCAAGTCTCAAAAACAATGACAACAACCAAAGAAGAAAAGAAAAGAAAGAAAAGAAAAGAAAAGAAGAAAAGAGAAGAAGAGAAAAGAAAAGAAAAGAAAAGAAAAGAAAAGAAAAGAAAAGAAAACAGAACTGTAGAGACAGTAAAAAGATCAGTGATTGCCAGAATTCTTAGGCAAGGGAGAAAGGGAGGAGTATGTAAAAAGGGGAGTCTGGGAACAGTGTAACTATACTACATGACGCTATGTGGTAGGCACAGATCCTCAAACACTTGCCTAAACCCACAGAGTCATACACATCATTCACAAAAGGCAAGCCTTCGTGAGAACTGTGGGCTTAAGTTATTCATCATGGATTGATACTAGGTCAACAATTGCCATAGATGTTATACAACAGTGCAGTGTGGTAGCTTGAATATGTGCCCCTATAGACTCAGATGTGTTGTTAAAGCTTGTCTCTAGTCACCTGGTTGGAGGAGGTGTCACTGGGGGCGGGCATATCCTGGGGTTCAGCCCTAAGGTGTGTTTGGGGATCTGATCTCCAGCCAAAAGGTGTGCAGAGAGGTTTGAACCTGCTTGCTTGTGGTGCTGGCTGTTGGGTGCTTTCTCTCTGTTTATACCCGTGAAAGAGAACCAGCCCCTGCTGCCATCATGGAACTTACCCTGGATCTATAAGCTTCAAATAAATCCTTCCCTCCCATAAACTGTCTGGTTTGTATGTTCATACCAGCAACAAGAAGCTGACTACAATGATAACATTTAATAAGGAAAACTGAGGCAGAAAGAATGGGTGCAGGAAATTATATATTCAATTTTCTATATATTTAAACCTGCTCTGAAAGATAAAGTCAATTTAAAAAAAAATGAATGAGTCCCTTCATCTTCTCCCCCTCATTTGGCTTTGCCTATGAGAACCTTTAACATGGAGAAGATGAACAGTTGGCTGGCTCACAACTCATGCCCATGGTAGAATTGCATTCTGGGGGCCTCCTGCTTTCTACCTAAGAAGTTTTTTTTGTTTGTTTGTTTTTTTAATCTAGTAGCTGACTTGCTTTTCATTCAGATATCATGTACCCTTCAAATAGTTTCTTGATTCAGTAGCTTTTACCTGTTTGCCCCATCACTTTTTCTGTAAGCTAGGCTACATCATCTATATCATTTTCTTATTTGTGTGACTAATTAGCAATCAATTTCTAAAAATGTTGCTCATATCAATAAATGCTGTTACTATGCAATCAACTGGAAAGACCATCTGCAGGGATTTATGAAGTCATTCTGTCTTCAGTCCAGCCTTGGTGAAGTCATACAAAGACCCATGTCTCAGGAGGATGGCCTGAAGAGATAGTAGCAGGTGAACCTGTTCTGCTCAGCCTCGGAGTTCAGAGTTAGCATGGTGAATCCATCTTCCCAAAATCATGTCTTGTGGCAGCCTGCAGACTTACGCTCTAATTATGTGCCCCTCTCTTGCCACCCCTACAATTTAGTGGGCATTGCATTTCCTTTTGAGCATTTCCTAATGTTGCTTTTAGACTGAGGGTCACACCATTAGCTTTTGGGTTTGGGGAGACCTGTATCTTCCTAGGAAGGGAGTTCTGCAAATATTTTATGGACCTGTTTTGCTTCATCCATTGAGAGCTCTTTTTCTGAGATTTCCACACATGGAGGAGCACACAGTTCTCTCAGAGAACTCTTCAGGCAACTTCATTCATCACTCACATAAAGCTGCCTCCTCCAGCATATCCGCACTGACATCCCTCCTCTCTGAAGCCATCCCCAGTTGGCAGTCAAAGGAGGAGGTGCCGACAATGAGGTGCAGCTTCTTGAAGGGCAAAGGCAGTCTTTTCAGTCACCTTCTGATGAATTACTATGAGAACTCATTGTGCAAGGCAGTGAGGAATGTTTATGTTCATACAATATCTGGGTTTTTTTTTAATGCCTCCAAATGATGTATACTAGGCAAATAAGACAGCTGCCTCTGAGCCTGGGTCTGTGAACAGCAGCATATTCATTGTAAATCAGATCTCGCTCTTGTCTCTGTCCCTCTTCGTCTTCCTCTCTCTCTCTCTCTCTCTCTCTCTCCAAAACATAAGTGGTTTATTTTAGTAAAGGAGACAGTGTGTAAGGTACTTTCCATGCCAGTTAATAGCTCAGTAAGTGAGCACAGTGAAAACAGCATTGTTGAAGGCAGATCATTCACTAGGTGTAACAGTTATTGCTGGTGGCAGCATAGAAGGAAATTCAACAATGTAGATTACTAATATATGGAAAATAACAACCGATATAGAAGCCTCATATTTATAAGACTATTATAAGACCACAATGAGTGTCAATTTATCTGTATCAGAGCAGCTAAAATAAAAGAAAATGCAGACAACAACAAATGTTCTTATAGAGAGAGAGAAATAGATCTTTTGTGTCTTGCTGGTGGCATATAAAACTATGTAGCCATTCTTCCCTGTGATGGAGTAGTTTCTTGAACTTGTCAGTTAAAAACAACTAAACATACCATATGGCCTAATAGTAACATTCCTGAGAACTTACTGCACAGAAATGAACACTTTGATCCACAAAATAAAAACTGCACACAATATTCACGTCAGCTTTATTTTTAATAACAAAAACTTGAAGTCCACTCATGTCCTTCAGTGATTGAATGGTTAACTGTGCTATAATCAGTGAAATGCCACTTGCCAATAAAAAAAAAGTTATAGCTACATAAACAGCTTAGATGGCTCTCAAGAGCATTTCAATGAGTGAAAACATCATTCCCAATAGTCTATATAATTGAATATATGTAATGTTCTTGAAATGACAATATTGTGAGGCAGAAAACACATGTCAGAATAACAGGGAAAGAAGAGTAATGCATGTGGCTATAAAGAACTAACATGAGTGAGATCTTTGTGGTGAAGGAATACTTGTGCATCATGACAATGATGGTGATGGGCAAGTCTGTGCATAACATGATATACACACATCCATTGACATGTTATTTACCTGGCTTTGATGTGACACTATAGTTTTAGAAGATGATGCCCCTGGGAGACTAGAACAAAGTGTACATAAAACTTCTTTGTGCTCTCTGTGGATCACTAATTATTTAAAAATGAAAAGTAAAAATAATAATAATAAAATGTCTATATTATATGCATTATACCAAACATATGACTGGAAAGAAAGACACCCCTATTGGTATAGCAGTGATTATTCTTGGAGAGAAAAATTTAAGTTTTCTTTCCTGTCCTTTACATAGATATGCTTATGTCATGGCCCAGAAATTTGTTTTCTTGTGCTCCACCTGAAGGATAGAACTTTAAAAATGACAAGTTCACTGTGTTCTGCTAAAGTTAAATGACCTAGAAATTAATGATCTGGAGATTGTTCCTGGAAGGAAATTGCAGAAATGAAAGTAATTTCCTGAGAGGATCAAGAAGTCCTCTCCCTCCACCCACCCAGGAAAGAGACAAATGAAAATCAAGCAGAATTTCACTTTGATGACAAGGGCCATCTTATATAAAATGTGCATAGGCCAGACATGGTGGCACATGCCTTTTATCCCAGCACTTGGGAGGCAGAAGAAGGAGGATCACCATGAGTTCGAGGCCAGCCTGAGATTACATAGTGAATTCCAGGTCAGCCTGAGCTAGAGTGAAGCCCTACCTCGGAAAAAAAAAAAAAAAAACTTGCTTTTAGATGTAATACAGTCTTAAAATTAGCAAGAATTACCAAATCCCATGGCCATAATATTTACATCAGAACCACTATTTTTGTAATTAGTATAGCAGTGGTATTGATTTTCTTGGGGTCTATTTCCTTACTTCCTTAAGGTAACCATCAGAAAGCATGTGTTATTCATTATGCTTAATATAAATCATCGTGTGCCCACTAAACAAAGATTGACTATGTGGAACTCGAAATCAACCTGAGATAAACGAACGGGTTGTCTTCATTGAAGTGTCTTACATTTCGTAATTACCAGGAAGCTATTTTCCTTTATGAGCTTCCTCGTTGTTCTATAGAACAAATAAATTATTCATACTCACTATATTTACACTTCATTTGTGGCTTTGGATAATCTATGCTTATAAACTTATTTTTTATATTTCTAAAGGAGGCTCCACACATCTCCAGGATGAGTTTAATGACAGGAGATAACAAGGGTTTATGATTTTCCCTAGCTATTTATAAAAACAAAGAACAGCTTATTTATTATTCAGATGTAATGCCTCTCTTCATCAAAAAGGCATTGATTTCACATTTTCAGCTAAAATAATCCTAAATTAGTTTAAGTCATGAAACAAATGCCTTCCAAATTGTAATTTCAAGATAAGCTCACAGTCAAAAGGAAGACCATGCTGTGCTAAAATTCAAATAAATGTTTAGTTTCTTTGCATTCTTTTAAATTTGAATTACAGGAATGTGAAAGAGAAAATACACACATAAGAGCAAATAAATAAAATGCCCCTTAAACCAACTGACATTCACAGGGAAATCCTACCCATTGTTGCATCTGAGACAGAAAAAGGCATAAATGTGAGGGTCTTAGTTGAAAGGATAAATAATATATATATTATTTATATATATAGTGTATAAATATATGTCACTACACATACATGCACACACACATATATACATACATATATATGCATATATATGTATATATACATGCATGATAGTGCACAAGAAAAACATACAGGCAAACATAAACTTGAATTCTGTTCCCAGGTATTTATTTGTGTTCGAGCAGTAAGCAAGTATCAAGTTCAGGTCCAAAACTCTCCAGTCACAGCCCTGATGTAGAACTGGCTTCCTCTAGTCATTACTGTCACATCTGAAGACAGAAATGCCCAAGTTCTGGATTCTATTCAGACCAGGGCTGCAACCTTGCCTTTACAGCTCAATGAATTTTCTGAATTTTCCGAAGCCACTCATTCAGATCCTCCTTTTCCTTGATCCTTCCTACCTGCTCTGGATTGAGGTGGTCAACTCTGAGAAGACATTCACCTAAAGGACTTCTCTGCAATCCTTGCTAACAGCTCAGCTCCGTGAGTTGAGTGAGTTCCAAGCTCAGTGGTGACCCACTAATCTCAATGTCAGCAGTTTCACTCACCCCAGTTCTAGTTGCTACATCTTCTGGGACCACAGAGAAAAACCTGAATTTCTTTGCATCATCATTGCTATCCAAATCATTTCTAAAATTTCTTTAAGTCATGTCAGAGATACTCTGCTATGGACTCTATATGCGTTGCCTTAGATTTGATCCCATCTAACGGCTTTAACCATCAGATATGAATACTTTGTTCATTACATGTTTGTGTTTGGATGTGTTCCTGTGTGTGCAATGTCAAGTGTCTTTCTCACTCATTTCACAGCTTACCTTTTGAAACAGGGTCTCTCATTAAACATGGAGTTCACAGATTCAGCTAGACTAGCTATCTAACAAGCCTCAAGGATCTTTCTGTCTCTGCCTCCCCAGCTTTAATCCATTTATAAAAGAAATCCAAAGGTTAAGGAGGCTAGTAAACAGTGCAAGACCACAAAGTCAAAAAGGCAGCAGGGTCAGAACTCGAGCCCTCTACTTTCAAGCACACATTGCTCTCCACACATAACTTGGTACACTCCCTGTGCCTAATTTTACAGACTGAACCTTTTTTGTTTTCAAAGCAAGGATTTTGGCATTTTATCCAGGGCAGAGACCATTAGGATGTGACCTCAGTGATTCTAGCTAGAATTCAAAAATACTATAAAGAGTGGCTTGTAATGAGTTGTGTGTTTGCAGCATTAGACCTAAAGAAAAGTCAATGTCAGATTATCCACAATCCTATTACAGAAGATACCCCATAATCTTTACCCTTCCTAATTCTCAAAAAGCTGCAAAAGAATGTCAGAGACCTTTGCAGTCATATCTGTGACAATAAATTCCTATGGATTAGAAACTTCACATGTAAATTCTTATAGAGTGAGGACACGTCTTACATAGCTCTGTATTACATACAAATATATTTTCATTAAATGAAAGGAAAATTAATAAGCAAGTATCTACCTAAGCCCAAGAAATACTCAAAAGTATACACTCCTTTAACCTCCCCACAAAGTTACCACAGTCGAAGCACCATCTATCTTAGTTTGAACTCTCCAAGAACCAAGCCCTGATGAGACGGGATCTCAGCATCAATAATTAAACCAGGATTTAATCTTCACATCCAAAAGAAAGCACTGACAAAAGTGAATCAGGAGGGGAGGAAGTGATGTGTTAATGAACTGGGTTCCCACAGCTCTGGAAACCTGCAGGAGGTGTAGTCCAGAATTGCTGTGCCAGGCGATGAAGACTGGGATACCTTTCATCATTACTGAGCATTCACTATCCCCATCAGAGGTGCCTTTAAGAGTGTGAACTGCCCGAAAGTCTGGATACACCCTCACAAGGATAAGAGAATTCTGCAGCTTTGGAGAAAGCACAGACAGAAATGTTCAGCATATGTCTGGTGAAGGATCTTGGCAGCTGTATGGGGCAGCTGCTCTGAAATCAGGTGGGCTGAGGACATACGGTGTGATGCCTCCTGGGAATCTTCATCCAGGATTTCTAAAAGACACTGAAGAAATAGGATGATTCCTGTAGCCTCAGATTTTCAGGTGAAGCTGCCAAGGTGAATCTAGTAAGCATCCTGAAGAGAGCCACCAGGAAAATGACTGGCGCTTCCCTCCTGGCACAAGTGGGCATGCAAGTACCAAGAGGAAATTGTTACCTGTGTTCATTTTCTAGATCTGCTGTTTGCATTACTTTCTTCTATGCTGTGATAAAATACCTGAGAAAAGCCTCTTATTTAGGCTCACATTTGAAAGGTTACAAGACCCCGTCATGGCAAGAACTAACCTCTTCAGGTTAAAGCATCTCACTCAGTTCCTGGCAACAGAGTTTGATGTCTGGCTTCTTCACATCTCAGCAGATCAGGAAACACCAGGATTTGGGCCAGAAGCTGGACCAAGCTATCATCACCCTCAATGGCTCTTTCCAGATCCACCCCACCCCAGCCATGCCTTCCACCTCCAAAGTTCCACACCCTCCCAAAGCAGCGCCACCAGCTGGGGTCCAAGTGTTCACACACATGAATCAGAGAGGGACAACTCACACTAAACCATAGCAGATGCTATAACAAAGTACTTTCAACAACAAAAACAAAAAAAAAAATCACAATTCTTCATCTTGAAATCTAAGTTCAAAGTATTAAGAAGACTGGTTTCTCCTGAGGGCTCTTTCTTTGACTTATAGATTGTCCTCTTCTGCCTGTATGTTCATATACTAATTTTATACATTTATGCCCTAGCTTCCACTATTCATAGGGACACCAACCATATTGGATTAATGATCTCATTTTATCTTAGCCATCTATTTAAGACTCCTCTCTCCAAACATAGTCACATTCTAAAATACTAGGGATCAGGATTCCAATGTATGAGTTGGGAAAGGGGTGTGGACCAACTCTGCCTATAATAGCATTTAACTCCCGGATGAAGGTTTGCTTAGCCGATGAATTCTTAGTTCCCTGGTTCACATCTGAGAACTCACCATCTGCTGATGGTGGAATTGTCCTCTGCAGAGGCTGACCTGAGTGAACTAGAGCTTAGTTGCATATGTGAATATGAACCTGGTGCCTGTCTGCTAAGGAGAAGGTGTAGAAGATGGGGCAGCCAAGGAGAAGCAGGATTTGGAAGGTCAAGGACACATGCATTCCCGGGAGGTTCCATGAGCACCCCTAGGCCAGGCTTAAAGAATCTTGATGGAACACAAAGGGCTAATCAATGTGTCATAGGGACAGAGGTGACAGGGAGGCTTGGGAGAAGCTATGGTGTATTGCATCTGCTTCCATGCCATGCCTAACAAAACTGGATATGAGACTAGAATTTTTACCTAGTCATACCCAAATCCAAATGTCTCCTTCCCTCAGCTCAGTTCTGACATGTGGACTTTCCCATCCTTTAACAATCAAGAATATATATTTGCATGACAAACATGGTGAAGCATATTTATAATCTTAGATACCTGGAAACTGAGGCTGGAAGATGATACATTTGAGGCTAGCCTGGACTACATAGTGAGAATCTGTTATTTTAAAGGGATAAGAATATAGCTCAGCAGTAGAGTAGCTGCCTAGAGCACAGTAAGTTCTAGATTCAGTCTCTAATACCTTAGTACAAGAACAAGGTAGAAAAAAAGAAAGAATAAACAAAGAAATAGAAAAAAGAAAAAGAAGTAAGGAAGAGGGAGGGAAGGAGGGAGGGAGGAAGGAAGAAAGGAAGGAAGGAAGGAAGGAAGGAAGGAAGGAAGGAAGGAAGGGGAAAAGAAAAGAAGACAGGGAGGAAGAAAGTTGATTTTCAGAATCTAGGAAACAGTCTAGAGTTAAAATCAAATATTTTCTCTCCCGGTCCTTTTTTATATTTCTAAAATTGCTTTATTGTTACAATACAAGCTTGTGCCTGAATTACAGCCTTTAATAAACCAATGGCAGTTTTATGTCTCTGGTGCCTGATGACCATATTAACCTCTCCTCAGCGGAGTTATTAATTGCACACTCTATTCACATCCCTTGGGTGAGGCTTCCAAGGACAGACAGTCAGAAGGTTCTCCAGAAAGAAAGGACATGTTTATAGTTGGCCCTGTGGGAGACCTAGCATAATTGCTGGAATGATTAAGGAGGTGTTTTCTAAAAGAGACAAGTGTACTAAGTTTTAATATGTTTCGTGACAACACATAAGACAAGAGGGCATGTAATACCTGATATAGGACCGCATGGGTCGCCAAATAAATAAATATGTGTAGAGGCTCTGGAATGAGTGCTGCCCTGGGTATAAACATAAACGACAAGGGGAAATGAGCTCTGACTCTTAACAAGAGAATTGTTGGTGCTGAATGAGGACAGTGGTATAGAAAAGGCAGCAGGGAGCCTGGAGACAGAAAGTCTCTGATGGCTTTACTCTAATCCCCTGTTGTAAATGCAGCTTAATTTGAGGGAGCCAGTAACAGGCAGAGGTTTGATGAATCCTGAGATTGCAGTTAAACCTTTTCTAATTTGACTCACCAGCATTTAATCTTTTAAATGTACATCCTTAATCAAAACTCAGAGGGAATCTTTAATCTTGTATATATAAACAGAAGATGATTAGAGGCCCTGACCTGCCTGCACTTCCAGCTGCTTCCTTCTTTCCTGTTTACTAGACGTGGATTGCTGTTCTTCATATCTCCCAGCAACCTCAGTTACAGAAAAATGGTGCTCTGAAGTTTCAGCAGCCTGAATAGGAAGAACATGAGAGTTACATTTGTGTTCAGTCTTCCATCTATTCATTCAATAATTCTTGTTACCGTGGTTCATGAGTATCCATTTCTTGGAAGACATTGTTTTACATATTAATACAGAGCATAGACAATATGGGCTTGTCTATTTTTGCAGAAAACATTTTAGCTCTTAATTAGAACTGTACTACCCTTTCTTTAAATAAGTAATACAAGTGAAAATAAATAAGATATAAGTAATAAATAATACTATAGAAAACACTTCTATATAGATGCCATCAAGGCATAAACTACTTGCGCAAGTTATTCCAGGACTGGAGAGGTGGCATAATGGTTAAGGCACTTGCCTGTGAAGCGTAAGGACCCAGGTTCGATTTCCCAGTGCCCACATAAAGCAGATGCACAAGGTGGCACATGCAGCTGGAGTTCATTTGCAGTGGTTGGATGCTCTGGCATGCCCATTCTCTCTCTCTCTCTCTCTCTCACACACACACACACACACTTTCTCTCTCAAAGTGAATAATAAATATTTTTTAAATATTTTGAACTTAATCCATCATATAGTTGATAAAATGTTTTCATCCTGTTAAAAGACTGACAACCAGGTGGTAAAATTCATCATTCCAAATATCACAAGATTTGGGCAGCCAGAAAAAGGCTTTAACTAGTGCCAGATGTAATATTTTTTGCCCCTGTGTGTGTGTGTGTGTGTGTGATGTTTGTGTGTTTATGTATGTGTGTGGTGTTTGTGCATTTATACATGTGTGGGTGTGCATGCATGTGTATGATGTTTGTGTGTTTATATGTGTGAGTGTGGGTGTGTGTATGGTGTGGGTGTGTTATATGTGTGTATGGTGTTTGTGTGTTTATGTGTGTGTGTGCATATGTATGGTGTTTGTGTGTTTATGTGTGTGTGGGTGTGCTTGTGGATTCCAAAAGTAATGTCAACTGTGTTCCTCAACTACTTTCCACCTGAATTTTCGAGATAGAGTTTCTCATTGAATCCAAGGCGCACTTCTTTAGCTAGTACAGCCAGTGTGTCCTGGAGATTTACTTCTGTGTCTGCTTCCTGAGCACTGGATTTACAAGCTTGTCCCACCAGGTCAGGGCACTTACATGGGTGCTGGAGATCTCAATTCAGACCCCTATATTTGAGCGGCAAATACTTTACTGACTGAGCCATCACCTCAGCCCCATGACATGTGTTTTATGCCCAATTAACAGGAGGCCTCTCACCTGTATTCCATCCTACCCATTACTTATAGAGCAGTGTTCCTTGGGGGAAACAAGGACAGGACTTATATCATACTTTTCCTTTTGACCTACATCCTACTGCATCCATGTAATATCTCCCTTCCATTACCATTTAAAATGCTTTGTTTAGGAATAAAATTAACATTTTTTCCATTCTTTAGTACCCAAAATCAACTGAAGTAGAACAATGAGATTTAAAGTATTAATAATGAACAAAACAATCCAAAAGACCACAACACAACAATAGTAAAATCCTGAGAAATCATTGTCGTTCCCATGGCCAAAATATTTATTTGTATAAAACACTACTTTTCTGAAGCAAACAAACACACACACACACACACACACACACACACACACACTTTTAGTTTTTAAGAGGTTTTTTTGGGGGAGGGTGGGGTTGTTCATCCAAAATTGTATAAACAAAAGAATGACAGTATCTTTCCCATTCCTCCCCTTTTTCTCTGAGATTAATGAGTCTGGTGTGCAGAATGCTGGTAAGAGAACTGCATCATTGAAATTTAAAAGAAAAAAAGCAATATTCTCCTCTCAGACTGACTCTGTCCACCATAGTAAGATGTTGGGCAAAGCTCATTGCAGCAAAAAATTAAGTGACAACATCCCCAACTGGAATGATATTTCCTGTTGACTAGTGTACATGAGACCACAAGCAATTCCAAGACGGCTTTTGAACTTGGGTAAAAAATACTTTCCTTTTTTTAGCTGTTCCTTTTAGTCAAGACCAAATGGAGTTCCAGAGATGTAGTATGCATCAGAAGGAGGCACCAGACATCAAGCTTATTGCTTCTCTTTTTTTTTTTTTTTTTTTTTTTTGAGTGAGGCAAAAGTATATTTTGATCAAGTAAATCTAGAAAACTAGAAAAACATTCCCAAAAGAGTAGGAGTGGTCCCCAAAACAAAAAGAGATAGGGTTGCTCACTTCTCATTTATTTGCTTAAAAGTCCTTTAGGGCTGGAGAGATGGCTTAGTGGTTAAGGCGCCTGCCTGCTAAGCCTAAGAACCCGGTTCCAATCTCCAGTTCCCACGTTTAGCCAGATGCAAAGTGACGCAAGGGCGCAATGCCGCACTTGACCACAAGGGGGCGCACACATCTGGATTTCATTTCCCTCTCTGTTTCTCTCTGTGTCTCTCTCCAAAAATAAATAAAATAATAATAAATAAATAAAAGTCCTTTTGTTTCTGGAAGTGAGACTACTCATTCATTGTATGACCATCATGCTCTGTTTGTGAAAGAATTTATGCACTCCGTACATGTTAAAAGAAGGGGCACTAGAAGCATCAAATCAAGAAGGACACGGCAGGGCTGCGGGTGTAGCTCATATGGTAGAGTGCTGACCTAGCATGCATGAAACACTGACTCTGACGCCCAACACTGCTTATAACCAGGTACAGTGGCACACACCTGTAATACTGACACTTGGGAGATGGAGACAGGGTGATCAGGAGTTCAAGATCATCCTCAATGACATAGTGAGTATGAGACCAACCTGGGCTACTTGAGCTCCTTTCTTTAAACAAAAAAATAAAAACTTAGCTAACATAAAAGACTCACAACTACATTGTACAGTCACTCTATAGTTAGTACAAAAAAGAAGGGATCTGACTGACTAGATAGACTGCAACCTGTCCAACAAGAAGGAATGATAAACCACAGGACAGAAGCGTAGAGGCCTGGCTATCAAAGGACAGTGAAGAAGAGACTCTGACAGTGCTTTTCCTTCCCCACCATTGTTCTGGAATAAGCAATGAGGAGTGAAGGGAAGGCAAAACAAAACAAAAGACCGTGGCCCCTTTTTGCATCTTCTATCCTGGTGCCCCAACATCTGACCATCAGGTGAATCTTTCTCCATAGAACTCTGAATATAGCCAGTTTTCTTATTTCTATATATTACCTAGCCCGCTTTTTTCTCACTGATTGAATAACATTGTATCTGACACATGTCAGCTTTCCTGTGGAGGTGATCTTGGCTTCCCAGTTTTCCACTAGTCTATTTTTCTGTTCTCCAAGGAACTCTTACTCTGACATCTAAAATTCTCTGGATTCTAGAATGCTTGAAGTTACTGATCATCTATGTCCTCATCCCAATGCACCATTCTGGTTTCTGGAGGAGCCTAAAAGAAGGGTGCTAGAAGATTTCAATGGCTGAAGTAACAAGGTACCATAAACCAGGAAGCTTAGGCTTAGAAGTCCAAAACCAAGCTGTCGGCAAGTCCTTCCTTGCCTCTCCCCAGCCCCTGCAGATTGCTCAGCCATCTTTGGTGTGTCTTGTCTTGTGGATCCATCACTCAAACCTACCATCACCATGTGGCTCTCTCCCTGCATTTCTCCTCTTTGCACAGAATTCCTTCTATAGAGACCAGTCACACAGTAGTAGTAGCTACTCCAGTGCAAGCACACCTTAAGTATTTACATATTCATTGTCCCTATTTCCAAATCAGGCCACATTCTGAGGTTATATAGGTTAGAACTTCATTTTTTTAAAAAAGCATAAAATAGGGCTGGAGAGATAGCTTAGCGGTTAAGGTGCCTGCCTGCTAAGCCTAAGAACCCGGTTCCAATCTCCAGGTCCCACGTTTAGCCAGATGCAAAGTGACAAAAGGGCGCAATGCCACATTTGCCCACAAGGGGGAGCACGCATCTGGATTTCGTTCACAGCAGCTGAGAGACTCCTGGCGTGCCCATTCTCTGTCTCCTTCTCCCTCTCTGTCCTCTCTATGTCTCTCTCCAAAAATAAAATAAAATTTTAAAAATAAATAAACAAATAAAAATACAAAATTTTTTTTAAAAAAAGCATAAAACACAACTTAACAGGAGCACAGTGGAACATGTTAAGCCTGGGCTCCCTACATTCTTCCAGTCCCTCCTGAGCATCTCAGTTGCCCACTGACATGTTGCCTTCAAGTACAGTGACCCAGCGTTCCTGGATCTAGTAACCCTGACTTCGACAGGTTTTAAAGCAAATTACTGCAAACTTTGAAATGTAACTAATCCCCTGGGGGGCGGGGGTTGTGACTTGTAAAAGAGTTAGAACCCTTCCTTCAGAGAACCTGAATCAGTGGGTCAAGTGGATCTGTGTTAACACGGGTGGTCAGGAGACCATGTTATTTGGAAACACGAAACAAACAGGAGTGGTAAAGGTGCATTTTCTAAGAAATGGGCAGTTGGTGGCGCCACCAGCCCCATTACTTAATATTCAGGCCACTGCTGGTCAACCCATAGATCATGGGTTAAGCTGTCTTTGGAAAACTAGAGTTTTCTTCCTACTCAAATGAATAGATGAATAGTACTTCACAGTTTGAAATCCCTATCTTAAGGGATAAAACAATTGAACTGGTTCCAGCTGTTAATTAGCAACTTGATTGTGGCATCAGCTCTCACAGGCTGCAGCTCCCCTCAAGGTCCAAAGTGGGCCACTGCAGAGATATAGTCCACATGAGTGAAGCTTGGAAGCAGAGGGTGCTTGTCTACTTGGAAATAAGAAAAGGAGAATGGCAACAGCTGCTATTTGGTGGGAATCTGTTATCTGCCAGGCATTCTTCTTGGATTAGCATTGTAACCTGAACAAAACAGACCAAAACTCCTGTTATCAGAGACTCAAAGATGAAGGAAACTGAGACGCAAGGTAACTTGGTAAAATTTGTATAAATTCATGATGGCGGACAATGTCAATGGATTTATTTAATGCTGTACCCCCAAACACGTAAAGTGGTCATTTGGCACATGATTGGGTATCAACAAATACATGAAGATTACCAGATGGTGGTAAGTAGACAATGAAACATCAGGAAAGGAAACAGGATGTAGGAGGCACGGAGCGACAGAATCAGTGACAGCATCATGGAGTATTATTGAAGGGAAGCTCTGAAGGAAGCAGGAATGGGAGCCACGTACACGCATCTGGAAATACAGAAGCCCTAGGCCAGCGTGCTCAAAGCATGCTCCATGTGATCAGGAACTACTATGGAATGAGGTTGGTACTAGGAAAGGGGAAAAACTTTCCTAGTTTCATTAAAAGATATGGGAAGAAGCTGGCCTGGGTGCAATTCCCAATCCACCCACATAAGCTAGATGCAAAAAGCATCACAAGCATCTGGCATTTGTTTGCACTGGTGAAAGTTCCTGGTGTGCATGCAAGTAAGTAACTTTGTTTTTCAAGGCAGGGTTTTCCTATAGCCCAAGCTGACCTGGAATTCACTATGTAGTCTCAGACTGCCCTCAGACTCACAGTGATCCTCCTACCTCTGCTTCCCGAGTGCTGGGATTAAAGGCATGAGCCACTATGCCCAGCAATAATAATGGTTTAAAAGTTATAGACTATGTCTACTATACTGCCTCTATGTTCCATGCCTGGAAAATTTGCTCAGGAGAATCAAAAACCAAAGGCCAGTGGATATTCATTGCAGTTCTTTTTATACTCACACACAAAAAAAACTGGAGCTTTTTAAAATTGTTACTATGAGCCCATTAGAGATCCAGTTGACTGGCAGGAGAGTGGCTCAGTGAAGTCTAGGATGATACTGTGAAACATTGTCAGTCAACAAAAAAGCCTGGGGCATGTGCATGACGGAATGCCAATCCACTTAGTCTTCTCACAGTTCTACGATTTAAAAGTTAACAACCAAATTGTAGATAAGGTAATAAATCTGAAGTTCAATAACTTGTTCAAGGTCACACAAATCAAAAGCGGAAGATTGACGTGTATCCAGCAAACCTATGAATGGCTCAAATTCTTGATTCTCTACTTCGCCGTGCACATCACAGAGGACTGTGACATCTTCATCCTTACACTGAATTCTCACAGACCCACCTGCAAGGTGACGCTTGGGAAGCAGCCTGCACTGCAGGATGAGCAATTCCACAGACAGAAGAGCTCCCACGTTGACCTCAGCCTGTTCCTACTGCACTGTGGCCTGCAACGAAGTACGTAACATTTCCAAGAATCTTTCTCTCATTAATAAAATCAAGTTTGTAATTGTTAAACCATTTGAAATTTCTGATATCCAGCCATTTAATCTATTAAAATAACTATTTCAGGGCTGGAGAGACAGCTTAGAGTTTAAGGCACCTGCCTATGAAGTCTAGGGACCCAAATTCAATTGCCCAGTACCCACATAAGCCAGATGCACAAGGTGGCATATGTATCTGGGGTTCATTTGCAGTGGCTGGAGGCCCTAGCATGCCCATTCTCTCTATCTGCTTCTCTCTCTCTCCCCCCTCAAAGTAAATAAATAATTAAAATATTAAAGTAACTGTTTCAGATAGTGAAATTAATACCTACTGTGCAAGTATTTTGCATAGTGTAAAGTTAGCATATATAAAGCACATTTACTGTGGAGACACTTAAATGGTAGGGATTTTATAGACCATAACAAAAAGAGCATCTTTATGCCTAAAGAAGTGCTTATTTAGAGGAATAGGACTATGAGGGAATCTCAAGTTGTGGTAGTTACCTTCTCATAGCTAGCACAAAACATCCAACCAAAGGCAGCTGGTGGAAAGAGTTGTTTATTTTGACTTAGAGTCTTCAAAGAGAAGCTGCGTGATCACTCAGGAAAGATGGTGAAGCAGAGGCTGGACATCACCTCTGCCACAGCACTGGCAAGCAGCATCAGGAGAGTGAGCCAGTTCTGGCAATGGGGAGCCGTCTATGACACCAAAAAGCCCACCCCAACAACACTCCTCCTCCAGCAAGCCTCCTCCCCTCAAATTGCCATCAGCTGGGGACCAAGCATTCAAACACATGATTCTATGGGGGACATCTGATTCAAACCATCCCACAGATACACATACCAAGCCCAGAGTTAAAGGAAAATGGGCCTCAGCATCACGCTCAAATGTAAGTCTGAAGTATCTTGATCCTTCTCCACCTAGAGGAGATCCAAGGGCATCATGATGGCAGAGTTCACATGCCTACAGAGAACAGATTCACGTCACCTATTAGTTCGGCTGTAAAGGACATACACAGGCATGTTCAATAGAAATTATACTTTCTGACACATGGATGGGATTTTTATTATGGAATGAGCTGTAATTGGATGTACAGAGTTCAAGGGCAAACTAGGAAAGCACTAAATAATATGGCTGGAGGAATCATGTCACCAAGAGGGGATACACTAAGTGACCTTCGAGAAATGTTCAGTTCTTTCAGTTTTATGAGTGAGTAGGCCCTGGCTCTTGCCAAGCAGTCTGAAGTCAGTCCAGCTATTCAGTACGATAGTACAGATTGGACATAACTAATCAGAAAATTCTCAAATGGAATTGCTCCAAAGTCTGAATTGTTTGAGTGCTGTCATGATGCTCAAAAGGTGTTGCAATCTGAAGCATTTCAAAGTTCAGCTTTTCCAACTGGAAATGCTGAGCCAGTAACATCTATGCAAACATTCTAAACTGTGAATACCTCTGAAATGTGAAACATTTCTGGTTCTAGATATTTTGGGGAAAAGAATGTTCAGTCTGTGCATGGCAGACAACAGGTGTGTCGGGAATGTTTGTCCCTGTCCTTCATGGTTCCGCTGCCCCTAAATGGAAGGTCATCTAAGTTGTCACTGAGCAGGTGTAATATGCCTCCTCTTTAAATCATTCATCTTGATTTATCCTCAATCTGCTAATTGATAAATATAGAAAGAAATGGCTGGTTTCAAATCCATCAAGTCAAAATTCAGATTTGACCCCTAAATCATTCTTAAGAGGCTGTTATAAAATCTGATTCAGTATTTTTTAATGTTTGAGCTGTGCTTTTTAAGAGAAGATCACTGGGATTTCTTTGGCTAATAGAGAAAGAAGCTGTTTTCCTAAGAGAAAAGGTCAAAAAGAAGCAACAGCATTTGAGAAAGGTGGATTACTTCATTCACAGGTCATAGAATCAAAAGCAAGTAAGGGGCTGGAGAGATGGCTTAGCGGTTCAGGTGCTTGTCTGCAAAGCCAAAGGTCCCAGGTTCTATTCCCCAGTACCCAAATAAGCCAGATGCCCAAGGGGGTGCAGGCATCTGGAGTTTGTTTGCAGTGGCTAGAGGTCCTGGCACACCCATTCTCTCTCTGTCTGTGTCCTCTCTCTCTCTCTCTCTCTCTCTCTCTCTCTCTCTCTCTCTCTCTCTCTGCTTGCAAATAAATAAATAAATAATTTTTTAAAAAATGAAGTGAGGATGAGCATTTGTTTTTAGATGGTTTCTTCATGGGTCACAGGCTATAGTAGATTTTTAAGACAAACAAATGATCCCATAGTATGATGATTAAAGCAAGCTCCCTTAAAAACACAGAGAATAAGTAAGAATTTTGCTCAATAACATATATTTTTAAATTACAGTAAGAGGAAGATGCATTGCCCCTAAGATGATTAAATAGTCATTAGAAATCCCTTCCTGTCTTCCCAGAAAGGTTCTCTTGAGAATCTTGACCCATGGCATCCCTGCTCCATGACCTTAGGCAGGTTACCCAAGTCTCCAATCCTATTATGAAACAGTGACTTCATAGGGCCATTATGAAGATTAAATAAGATAATATATATCAAGCATGTGCTGAGTACCAGGAAAATCATGAACATTCATAAAGCAGTAACTGTTTAACACAGAAATGACATCACGAGAACTTCCTGTTTGGAGTGTGCTCAGCTAAGAGATTTCATAGCAGTCACTTCTCCACTGAACAGGTACCATGTTTTGACATGATCAGAATGCTTCTACTCCACTGCCATTTTTCTGCATCTTTCCAAAGACAGAGAAGAGTCACAGGATCTAATAGAAAAGGTTCCTTTTTTCAGTATGGTTTTCTCCTTGATGACTAAAGAAGAAAAGAGCCAGGGCCTGGGCTGTTGCAAACAACACATCAGGGTAGAAGAAAAGGGGATGGCAACCATAGACTCAGTGATTGAGATCACCTCTGAAAATGACTGACTCAAAGACTCAGGATGAGCCGGGCGTGGTGGCGCATGCCTTTAATCCCAGCACTCGGGAGGCAGAGGTAAGAGGATTGCCATGAGTTCAAGGCCACCCTGAGAATACAGAGTGAATTCCAGGTCAGCCTGGACTAGAGTGAAACCCTGCCTCGAAAAAAAAAAAAAAAAAAAAAAAAAAGACTCAGGACAACATCCCAAGAAATTAACAGCTCTCAAGACATCACAAGAAGGCCAAACTCCTGCAAAGAACATGTCAGACAGCCTGAAGTCAACTGAAGAAGAGACTGAAATATGAAATTAAACCTTGAGCTCAGATTTTAAAATAATAGGACTGATATACAGAGACGGATTATAGGCCCAAGGAAAGGCTGGAGGAAGGAGACTTAACGATTAATAGCAAGACGAAGAGCCACTAGGAAGCAGATGTTACCATGACAAATCCAATATATCTTATGGAGAGAAATTTGCTGAAACCCTTTAAGAAAAGACAAAGACAAACTTGGAGTGACGAGCAAGATGATCTTAAAGGAGAATTTGGAAAACCAAGTTTGAAATGTGAGCCTGGTGTGATGGCTCGTGCTTATAAATCTGCTCACTTGGGAGGCTGAGGCTCGTGGTGTTTTGGTTCAGGTGTCCCCTATAAATGTATGTGTTCTGAAGACTAGGACCCCAGCTGGGGGCAATTTGGGAACTGGTGCTTCCTGGAGGCAGTGTATTGTTGGGGGTGGGCTTATGGGTGTGATAGCCAGTTTCTCCTTGCCAACATTTGGCACACTGTTGTCCCCCTGAGGTTGGCCAGGGGGTGATGTCCACTCTTTGCTCATGCCATCATTTTCCCCTGTCATCATGGAGCTTCTCCTCGAGTCTGTAAGCCAAAATACACCCTTTCTTCCACAAGCTGCTCTTGGTTGAGTGTTTTCTGCCAGCAGTGCCAACCTGACTACAAGACAGGAGGATTGTCACAAGTTTGAGGCCATCCTGGACTAACGGGTGATTGATGTACTGTCTCAAGAGAACCACCACCACAAGGAAAAGGTAAAGTCTTTGCCAGAAGAATACTAAGATATCTGAAAGCAGAGCAATCATCAAAATCATTATTAACCAGGTTTCAACGCTGAAAAAGTATAACATAAGCCAAAGGATTCACCACCCCCAGTGGGCCATAAAATAGATAGATGAACATATAAACTACACACAGAACATTCTGAAACTATTTTACAACTTACAACAAAAAGACTCATTTGGATAACTCTGTTCACAGCATAAAAGAAAGGAGGCAGGTAGACAATCCCTACTCTTCTAAGAACATTTTCCAGAAGTTATACCCATGTCTTGAGGCTTCGTCTCTTGCTCGTACCTTGGTCACATACCAAACTGTTACCATGATGCCACAATGGAGAACAGAAAATGAATGAAGACCATGCAGGGAGACCCTTTAGCCTCTGCTCCTGTAAGCACTGTGATGCTATTTTTATATTCAAACAATTTTAGTAGATCAAATCAAGGAGAAAAGGGTATAAAGAGCAGTGTTTGACAAGCAAACAATTTAGAAAAACCAATTAACCTGGATTTTCCCCTCAATTTTTATACCAAGATCAATTTTAACCATGAAAATTTTGAAAACAAGTAACAATAGAAGTAAATTATAGATTAATATTTTATGGAAATTATAATTTATTTTTGACAATTTCATACATGTATACAATGCATTTTCACACTTACCCTCTCTCTTCCATTTTCCTCTCCCACTAAAACCCTTATTCTTCCCATTAGATCCCAATCCTACTTCCATTTTTTTTTTTTTTTGAACCCACCTATTCAAAATAGGGTCACTTCCCTACTGCTGAAGACACCATTTGCTGTTTGGACAGAACGTGGAGAGACCTGGCTGGAATCTGGAAGAGTCAGTCCCCAGACAGTTTGCTTGTCTAGTTCCAGAAGGTGCTACATAAGTGACCATGGGAAAACGACCAACATCTGTCTAAGCAACTCGTGGTCTAAGCTACTTAGCAGCAAACAACCTGATGTGATGCTCACACAAGTGCAGTAGTGGCACACAGCCATGGTGGGTTACCAACTGCTCTAGATTTGGCTAAGGGACCCATTCAGTGGAATGGAACCCACACCTGGAAATGGGAAACAAGTCAGAACCATATCCAAAAACAAGCCCACTCTCCAATATCAAGGTCCCACCAGTACTGGGTTACATCTATTAAATTCTCTAAAATATTAATGGTTATCCATGTATCTTGCACTGACCTCACTCTCTGTTGGAGAATCTGCTTCTCTCTTTCAGATGAATGCAGAACCTGAGGAGAGAATCAGCCCATCACACCTCACCAGGTGACCAGCTGAAGCCATAGAATAATGGGGAAATGAGCAAGAGTGCTGCTTGCTCAGTGAACCTGGTACCAGCACAGGGGTGAAGGAGATAGACACAAAAAACACTCAACTCCTACCAAATCAGATATCCAGAGACACAGAGACTCACAAAACCCCATCACTGAAATAGACCTAAAATGAACTCAACATGACTCAGGGAAATTCGAGGAAGAGGGGGTGGAAAGATCATTAGAGCCATGAGTTGGGTCATTATACACAGAGTCATTGCCTCTCCCACATAACTGATGGCTACCCCCATAAGGCAAGACCCACATTACCCTTGCCGGGAGAACAGGGAGAAGGCTATCGATGGTACCATCAGGGCTGTATATATACTATACACATAACTAATAAAAAATATTTTAAAAAATAGGGTCACTTACATAATCATGGGCGGGAGGTTATTTACTAAGGAAAGGGCAATCCTCCAGTGACTACACTCCAGTGACTTCTCCTCTCCATGCCTTCATCAGTTTCCACTATTTACTTTGGGAGGTTTGGGGTCTCATGAATCCCTCCTTCATCTGTGAAGAGATATTGACAGGTTCAGTCTTGTACAGGAAACTCCATATAGTGTGAGTTCATGAGTTGGCGCCGTGGCACACATCTTTAATCCCAGCATTTGGGAGGCAGAGATAGGATGATTGCCATGAGTTCGAGGACACCCTGAGACTACATAGTGAATTCCAGGTCAGCCTGGGCTACCTGCGAGACCCTACTTCAAACAAACAAACAAAAGAGTTGAGCTCATAGAAGTTAAGAGTGGAATGGTGAGTGCAGAGGTTAGGGAGAGTGGAGAAATGAGGAAAGGTTGAACAAAGAGCACTGAGTTAGGAACAAGAAGTTCTGGTGTGATATTGCATACTAGGGTGACTATACTTTTTTTAAAATATTTTATTTTTATTTATTTATTTATTTGAGACAGAGAGAGAGAGAGTGAGTGAGTGAGAATGGGCGCACCAGGGCTTCCAGCCACTGCAAACAAACTCTAGATGCACACGCCACCATGTGCCTCTGGCTTACATGGGACCTGGAGAATCAAACCTGGGTCCTTAGGCTTCGCAGGCATGTGCCTTCACCACTAAGCCATCTCTCCAGCCCAGGTGACTATACTTAATAGATATGTAGTGGATATACTAAAAGGCTAAAGAGAGAATTGCTTTTACTGTGAAAAGTGATACATGATTGTTGGGGTCCCTCCTAGGGTCAGCCCAGGAGGGACCGCAGGGTCTCTGCCAAGTTGGGGGGTGAGAGGCACGGAGTCATGACACAGACTCTGAGAGTCAGGTGGAAGCAGCAGAGGGCGAGCTGCCACAAACTCGTTTATTCAAGGAAGTGTAGGGGGTTTTAAGGGGTTTGGCTGGCCAATCATTGTATAGGGTGGTCCCCTTCTTGTGACCAATGACAGCCGGTCTCAGGGCAGATCATCTGGTATCAGGTTTCTCGCGAGCATGGGACTGTAGCTGTTGTCACACCAGGCCTGTGTGGAATGCCATGTCCACAGACACCACTTCCTGGTTTCTTTTAGCATGCAGTCTGGCTAGGGCCCGGTCTGCATTGTGCCATACATATGATTGAGGAGCAAGATATGTTTAACCTGACTTAAATGTTATATGATATATATGTATTGAAACATCACCCTGATTATGAATAATTTTCATGTGCTTATGTTTCAGATAAAAATATATTTTAAAAAAAATGTTTCTTACCAGGTGTGGTGGCACATGATTTTTTATTAGATATGGACATATTTAGTATGTAAAAACACATGCAGTTACCATCCTTTTCCTCCTCCGTGCCCCTTTTCTGAAGAGGCCTTCCTCATTGAGGATGCAGGTCAACCCCATGGGAATTGTGTGTCATGCATTATGGGGGGGCAATGTCTCTGCAAAATGTCCCAACTTGTGGCTCTCATAATCTTTTCTCCTCCTCTTCTGCAAAATTCCCTGAGCCATGCTGGGAGCATTTTAAGTCTACTTCAGTGATGGACTCTTAGGAGTCTCTGGATCTCTGGTTTGGTAGGTGTTGAGTTTCCTCAGTGCCTATCTTCTTTATCCTCGTGCTGATATCAAATTCACTAAGAAAGCATATTTTTAATCTCAGCACTTGAGAGGCAAAGGTAGGAGGATATCTGTGAGTTCAAGGCCAGCCTGAGACTATATCGTGAATTCCAGGTCATCCTGGATGAGAGTGAGACCCTGCCTCAAAAGAAAAACTTGTTCTTGGTTCACAGGGGGCATACACTGAGATTTCAGAGCACCAAATGCAAAAATAATTTCGGTAGTCTCTAGTAATATTCTCTCACTCAGACCACGTGCAGGTACAGAACAGATGGACTCTAAGGTTTTGCCAAACATGTGAGAACAGGATGAGGGAGACAAACACCAGAGAACATTTATTGGAAGTACTAATAGTGATGGGATAGGCGATAGTTAATGATGTCATAAGAGCAAAAGAAGAAGAGAAAGTTCAGCAAAATGTGGTGAGGGGGATAGGATATTTTAGAGTAGGAAGAAAGCAGCTGGTTTACATTTTTAACATTATATCTGCCATTATTCTGAAAAATTTATACAATAACTGTAATTTTATTTCTAGGTATGATTATTTCACCTATACCTAGAATAAAATAAAAAGAGTTCTATACCAACCTAAGAATAATAATATGAAAATTAAGATGGAGAAACTGAACACTCACTGTAATAGTTTGCTCTGTCAAAACCCACTGATTGAAACACATTAAATGTAAGAAATATTGAAATGCTTAAAATATATATGTATATAAAATTAATGTTATCATATAAAATATAAAAAGTATAAGATTTGTACATTTGGAAAATGAATATCACATTGATCACAATTAGACGTTGCAAGACTCATTCTAAACTGAAATAAATAGTAGTCTGGCATTTGTCTTCTGGCTCTGTTATCAACCATGTTTTAGGTTAAACATATAGATGTAAAGAAAGGATTTTCCCCACACAAGAATTCCAATTAATTCAGAAGGAATGATTAAATTAGAAAAAGATCATCTCAGCCAGGTGTGATGGTGTGAGCCTTTAATCCCAGCACTTGGGAGGCAAAGTTAGGAGGATCACCTGTGATTCAAGGTGAGCCTGAGACTACATAATGAAATCCAGGTCAGCTTGGACTATAGTAAGACCCTACCTTGAAAAACCAAACAAAAATAAAACAGAAAAGAAAGAAAGAAAGAAAGAAAGAAAGGAAGGAAGGAAGAAAGGAAGGAAGAAAGAATGAGAAAGAAACAGAGGGAGAAAGAAAGAAAGAAAGAAAGAAAGAAAGAAAGAAAGAAAGAAAGAAAGAAAAAGAGAGAAGGAAAGAAAGAAAGAATATCATCTCACACATGCCATGAAAGAGTGGACCCAGGCAATAATTATTGTGGTGGTTTGATTCAGTTGTCCCCCGTAAACTTATTTCTTCTGAATGCTGGGTCCCCAGCTGGTGGCTATTTGGGAATTAGAGCCTCCTGGAGGCAGTGTATTGTTGGAGGCAAGCTTATGAGAGTTAAAGCCAGCTTCCCCTTGCCAGTGTTTGGCACACTCTCGCACTGCTGTTGTCGATGTGATGTTGACAAGGAGGTGATGCCCACCCTCTGCTCATGCCATCATGTTCCCCTGCCATCATGGAGCCTCCCCTAGAGCCTGTAATCTAAAACAAACTCTGTCCTCCCAGAGCTGCTCTCGGTTAGGTGTTTTCTGACAGCGATGTGAAGCTGACTACAACAATTATCAATGGTCATTGGTAGAAAATCTATAGTGAGTGAATCATGCTAACAGATATCATATGATATGACATACCAAATACTGACCATGAAATGTTTCTGCATATCACTAAAAAAATCTATATTCAATAAAACTTATAGATTCTCTACCAGTTAATAAGAAATATAGAGCATAGGCTGGCCTTAGTGATATACTCTTATAATTCCACCCTGGAGAGGCAGGAGGATTGTGAGCTATAAGCAAGCCTGAGAAGCATAACAAGACCTTGTCATTAAAAATATTCTAATTTTTTTAAATTTGCAAACAGAGAGAACAGAGAGGGATAGAATGGGTGCACCAGAGTCTCCAGCTGCTGCAAATGAACTCCAGATGCATGTGATTCTGTGCATCTGGCTTTACTTGGGTACTGGGGAATCAAACTTGGGTCATGAGGTTTTGCAGGCAGGTAACTTAGTTGCTGAGCCATTTCTCCAACCTCCCAAAATATAACTATATATTTAATAACTATAGCGCCAAAATAAATTAATAATACTACAGGATGCAAACAAATGCAAACAAATGGAAAACATTAGTGACTTGAAATAAAGAAGGAGGTGAGGCTGTTACACAATAAGAATCTTTTTTAAATTTCGTTATTGATCTGGGGCTGGCATTTGCACATGCAGCACAGGTGTGGAAGTCAGAGGACAGCATTCAGCCCATCCTCGCCAGTCCACCTCACGTGGGGCAGAGTTTAACACGTGGGGCTGTTTTTCGCTGTGCTTGTCCTAAGCTCCTAGAAGAGTGTCTGTCTCTAACTCTCATCTGGCAGTCAGCATTAGCATTCTGGGATACAGAAGCCTGTGACAGCTTCTGGCTTTGTGCATCGAATCTGAGGATGCAATTCAGATATTCTAATGTGAGCTGTGACCACTTTATCCACTAAGCCCTGTCCCCAACCCCAAGCAGTAAGCATCTTAAAAGATAAGTCATCCATTAATATTCTATCACACTTTTTTGTTTGTTTGTTTGTTTGTTTTTCGAGGTAGGATCTTACTCTAGCCTAAGCTGACCTGGAATTCACTATGTATTCTCAGGGTGGCCTTGAACTAGTGGCGATCCTCCTACCTCTGCCTCCTAAGTGCTGGGATTAAAGGTGTACGCCACCATGCCCGGCTATCATACTTTTTTTTTTTTTTTTTCTCAAGGTAAAGTCTCACTCTAGCTCAGGCTGACCTGGATTTCACTATGTAGTCTCAAGGTGGCCTCGAACTCACTGTAATCCTCCTACCTCTGCTTCCCAAGTGCTGGGATTAAAGGCATGCACCACCATGCCTAACTTCCAGCTATCATACTTTTAAACTATCATTTGAAAGTGATGTTCTTTAAAAAATTATAAAATTAATGTCTTTTACAAAACAAGTAGAGGGGCTAGAGAGATGGCTTAGCAGTTAAGGCGCTTGCCTGCAAAGCCAAAAGACCCGGGGTTCGATTCCCCAGTATCCCCATAAGCCAGATGCATAAGGGGACGCATGTATCTGGAGTTCATTTGCAGTGGCTGGAGGCCCTCGGGTGCCCATCCTCTCCCTCTCCTCTCTCTCTCTCTCTCTCTCTCTCTCTCTTAATATCCTTGCAAATAAATAAATAAAAATAAAAATAAATTAAAAACAAGTAGAAATACCAATCTTATTAGGGTCTTTATGAGAATACATGTATTTTTTCAAATGAGAAAAATAAATTTGAACATAGATGGGAATATTGCTAGGAATGAAAAGTCCTTAATCTACTAAGATTCATTCTGAAGTGTTTTAGGTAAAATTAGTGTAACAAGGAGTAGAGAATAATTAAACAAAATTGGGAAACTATTGATACTTACTAGAAATGATTGGTGGCATCACCAAGTTTCATACTATTCTCAATCTTGGATATATTGGAAAACATAACAAATAAAAAGTAAGTCAAGTTGAGATGTGAAAGACAATGTGGCATTAAAATCTGATCTGAAACCCGAGACTCATAAAAGCCCTTTCAGAAGCATAATTCACCTGCAATTCCATATCACACAGAATGATCCAAATATCACTGTGCTATTTCTCAGCTGAACTGACATTTACCTGTTCCGGGTGTCAGTTCCAGGACTTGTAATAACAAAAGCCATCCAGCCACCTGCAAGAAGCCTCAGGTCTCTACCAGAGAAAGGAACACATTGCTAGAATCTCAAGTACTCACCCAGCTCCCATCTTTCAGCACGTGAATAACTGTGATGGGATTAAAAGGCACAGTTGATTACTTCATAGCCAGCAGTTTAAACAGCTGTCTTTCATAGGTTCCTTAAAACAGAAGGACAAGGACACATAGGTATCAAGCAGCCATATGCAGCCAAATTATGTCGGCCCAGAACATGAAACACTGAGTGCCCAATCTGAGAGCTTAACATACAGACACTGGTGCAGCCTCTGTAAGGTAATAAAACCACCCGTGAACTTCATTCCACATAAATCCAAATAGATAGGGGACAAGCTCATGAGTCCCCCCACCCCTTCTAATGGCAATCAGTGATTGCTAGTGGAGGCGGAGACATTCTCTTCTGTGATGTAGGTGTGTGTAAGTGGTGGGAAGAAGAGAGAGTTCAGAGAGAGAGGAAGAGGATAAAATAGTGGATGTATGTCATCACAATGCAACATGGATCTATGAAAATGCCATACAGCAAATAAAAATTATAAAACTTAAAAGTAAATAAAATAGGGCTGGAGAGATGGCTTAGCGGTTAAGGCGCCCACCTGCAAAGCCTAAGAACCTGGTTCCAATCTCCAGGTCCCACGTTTAGCCAGATGCAAAGGGACACAAGGGCACAATGCCACACTTGATCACAAGGGGGCACACACATCTGGATTTCGTTCACAGCAGCTGAGAGACTGCTGGCGCGCCCATCTCTAAATGTCTCCCTCTCTGTCTGTCTCTCTCTGTGTCTGTCTCCAAAAATAAATAAAATAATTTAAAAAGTAAATAAAATAAAATAAAATAAAACTTTAAAAAGTTTAAACAGGGCTGGAGAGATGGCTTAGCCATTAATGCACTTGCCTGCAAAGCCTAAGGACCCATGTTCAACTCTCCAGATCCCACGAAAGCCAGAAGCACAAAGGTGAAGCAAGTGCAAGGTTGCCCATGCCCACTAGGTGGCGCAAGCATCTGGAGTTTGATTGCAGTGTCTGAGGCCTCTGGCACGCCAATTCTCTCTCTCTCTCGCTCTCTCTCTCAAGTAAAAAAAAATTAAATTAAATTTAAAAACCCAGAAGCCATGAGTTATTGAACAAAAAGTGCACTGCTTATGAATGAACTACATTCCTATGAGCTGTTGGTTAGGAAGGCCTTTGAGCCACAGAACAGTACTGGTTTTTGCCACTGAGTAGGTGCCCACTAGAACATGATGGTGTAACTCTATGGCTGAGAACACCACATGCTTTGGTCACAGTACTCAGAGAATTCAAACTGAAATTGAACTGCAAGTTTCCTCCCTGCTGGCTACCTGTCACAGTGCTAGTGAGGTACTGTGCAGGCTGCTGGAGAAAAACTGTCATCCACAGTCTCACTTGGCTGAGGGCTCTGTGAACTACACTACTGGCTGGATAGACAAGACCTGGCCACTGGTGCAGCAGTGACAAGCCTGTTAGGGAGACCACCTTCTGTGGTCATCAGCACGTGACCTGCACAAAAGTGGCCCCATCAGCATTCCGTCATGGATTGGGTAAGGGCTCATGAGGACCCATCCTTCCCAGAGGACGTATAAGCAGTTGAGAAACGCTCTGAGGGATGATCATAACAGTTGCTAGAGGGAGAGAGACTTTTTTTTCCAGTGGTATAGCCAGGGGTAAAGTGACCATGCAATTATAAATTATAAATATTCCCTCACCCATATTCCTGTGATCAACCCTAAATTTGAGAAGGGGAGTTGTTTTGTTTTATTTTTGTTTTGTTTGTTGAGGTAGGGTCTCACTCTAGCCCAGGCTGACCTGGAATTCACTATGTTTTCTCAGGCTGCCTCTGAACTCACAGCCATCCTTCTACCTCTGCCACCTGAGTGCTGGGATTAAAGGTGTGTACCACCACGGCCACCAGGCTAACCCTAATTTAAAAAAAAAAATTTAAGTTATTTTATTTATTTATGAGAGAGAAGTCAGAGAGAGAGAAGATGGAGACAGAGAGAGAATATGTATGCCAGTGCCTCCAGCTACTACAAACTCCAGACACATGTGCCACCTTGTGCATCTGGCTTACGTGGGCACTGGAGAATCGAACCTGGGTCCTTAGGTTCCACAGGCAAGCACCTTAATCACTAAGCTGTCTCTCCAGCCCACCCTAAAATGTTTTAGGTCATCAAAAAAGAAAGAAAGAAAAACAAAGAAAAGACATTACAATGAAAAGGGACTGGTTGAGAAAGGGAAGGGGATGGGTGGGTATGGGAAGGGAATAAGTGGGGGTATTGGGGGTGACTATGAACAAAATACATTATATATAATGAAAGCCATTATTGTGTATAATTAGCATTTGCTAATTAAAGTTTTCATAAAAGATAAGCATAGGCAATGTAAATTAACTATAGAAAAGGTAGGACAAACAGGTCAGGTAACAAAAAGGTTAAATGACATGTTGCAACACACATCCTCCAAATGATGTCCCGCACAGGCTTGTTCTGCATGTCGTCAACCTGCCAGCAAATGTTCTTTAAGAACTTTGATATTTGCTTCATTAAAGCATAACCAACAATGGAAACATGCAGTAAGAGAAAAGCTGAGGAGTCCTCTGTAGGATCTACAACTCTAAAGTCATGGTATGAATGACGTACATATGTCTAACTGACCATGTGTATAGTTGACTCTATCGTGACTCATGGGAAGTCAGAAAGCACAGCAGTCTCCACAGCAGTCTCTACAGCACTCTCTCACGTGGCTTTTCTATGTCTTTGGAGAAGAAATAAATAAACAAGCACACACGTTCAGACACTGCAGCTCAGTTCAAATAAGAAGTAAATTCGGACTTAAACCAGGTATGCTTATGTAGAGCTTCCTATTTTCTAGGCCCTACTGAAAAGGACACGGAAGAGTTTCCTTCTTTGAAACACCTCCAAGGAAAGCATTTCTAGAATGAGGATTCTTAAATAGGAAGATATGGCAAATTATTGCTGGTTTCCCAGAATACATATGATTTCACAAAATGAAAATACCCAGGGTTTTGTCTTTTACTTTGATTTTCATTAGGTTATAAAACCAGTGAGATAATTATTCATGTTAAAAAGTTATTTTCAGGTTTTAAGCTATCACCATATTTCAAACTCTTTTCATATTATCTTAATTATGCTGAGACTATAGAGTATTTATAAATGTGGAATAAAGTTGCCCAGATGATAATATTTCAAATACTCTGTACATTCTTTTTAATTAATAAACCCACAAGCATCTTTGGCCAAAATAATTGCCTTGGCTTCAAAAATGTTTTTAGTTCAAAAGCAACAAAGTTCAGCATTTTAAAGTGTCCTATTTTATTACAAATTTCTGTGGTAATAGGAAAAATTGGAAGTGACCTGTGGAAGAGATCTGAAGGAACTAAGCCAGTCTTAAACTTTTACCACATAGAAATGGTTCTTCTTCTGTTTTGCAATTTTACTAAAGATCTTTTTTGTTACATGGATTGTCAACATAGAATTGAATTGATCCCTGTGGATTATTTGATATAACTGAAATTATTTCTGTGGAAACACATGAAGACAACCTGAAAGAGTAAAGCACAGTGAATTCAGAGCTTGCTAATCTGGGGGAGTTGGCCATGACCACTGGCATTCTGTAGAAACTCAAGAGTATAGGCAAAGACATCGGACAGCTGCAGAGTGGGGAAAAGGAGGATCCTTCAGGTGCCCAGGTTGGGGGCCATTGGCAGGAAAGCTGGATATCCCATTTATACACATATAGACAGATTACATAGCTAGATGGATGATATAGATAGATGATACAGATATAGATAGATAGAGATAGAGATGAGATAGAGACAGAGATAGATAGATAGATAGATATGGCTTTCTCTGGCTAGCCCAGAGTTGAGAAAGGAACACATTGCTAGAATCTCAAGTACTCACCCAGCTCCCATCTTTCAGCACGTGAATAACTGTGATGGGATTAAAAGGCACAGTTGATTACTTCAGCCAGCAGTTTAAACAGCTGTCTTTCATAGGTTCCTTAAAACAGAAGGACAAGGACACATAGGTATCAAGCAGCCATATGCAGCCAAATTATGTCGGCCCAGAACATGAAACACTGAGTGCCCAATCTGAGAGCTTAACATACAGACACTGGTGCAGCCTCTGTAAGGTAATAAAACCACCCGTGAACTTCATTCCACATAAATCCAAATAGATAGGGGACAAGCTCATGAGTCCCCCCACCCCTTCTAATGGCAATCAGTGATTGCTAGTGGAGGCGGAGACATTCTCTTCTGTGATGTAGGTGTGTGTAAGTGGTGGGAAGAAGAGAGAGTTCAGAGAGAGAGGAGGGGGATAAAATAGTGGATGTATGTCATCAGAATGCAACATGGATCTATGAAAATGCCATACAACAAATAAAAATTATAAAACTTAAAAGTAAATAAAATAGGGCTGGAGAGATGGCTTAGCGGTTAAGTCGCCCACCTGCTAAGCCTAAGAACCTGGTTCCAATCTCCAGGTCCCACGTTTAGCCAGATGCAAAGGGACACAAGGGCACAATGCCGCACTTGATCTCAAGGGGGCACACACATCTGGATTTCGTTCACAGCAGCTGAGAGACTGCTGGCGCGCCCATCTCTAAATGTCTCCCTCTCCCTCTCTGTCTGTCTCTCTCTGTGTCTCTCTCCAAAAATAAATAAAATAATTAAAAAAGTAAATAAAATAAAATAAAACTTTAAAAAGTTTAAACAGGGCTGGAGAGATGGCTTAGCCATTAATGCACTTGCCTGCAAAGCCTAAGGACCCATGTTCAACTCTCCAGATCCCACGAAAGCCAGAAGCACAAAGGTGAAGCAAGTGCAAGGTTGCCCATGCCCACTAGGTGGCGCAAGCATCTGGAGTTTGATTGCAGTGTCTGAGGCCTCTGGCACGCCAATTCTCTCTCTCTTTCTCGCTCTCTCTCTCTCTCAAATAAAAAAAATTAAATTAAATTAAAAAATTTAAACAGAGGCACCCTGAATTTGTGGATAAAACCCAGAAGCCATGAGTTATTGAACAAAAAGTGCACTGCTTATGAATGAACTACATTCCTATGAGCCGTTGGTTAGGAAGGCCTTTGAGCCACAGAACAGTACTGGTTTTTGCCACTGAGTAGGTGCCCACTAGAACATGATGGTGTAACTCTATGGCTGAGAACACCACATGCTTTGGTCACAGTACTCAGAAAATTCAAACTGAAATTGAACTGCAAGTTTCCTCCCTGCTGGCTACCTGTCACAGTGCTAGTGAGGTACTGTGCAGGCTGCTGGAGAAAAACTGTCATCCACAGTCTCACTTGGCTGAGGGCTCTGTGAACTACACTACTGGCTGGATAGACAAGACCTGGCCACTGGTGCAGCAGTGACAAGCCTGTTAGGGAGACCACCTACTGTGGTCATCAGCACGTGACCTGCACAAAAGTGGCCCCATCAGCATTCCGTCATGGATTGGGTAAGGGCTCATGAGGACCCATCCTTCCCAGAGGATGTATAAGCAGTTGAGAAACGCTCTGAGGGATGATCATAACAGTTGCTAGAGGGAGAGAGACTTTTTTTCCCAGTGGGATAGCCAGGGGTAAAGTGACCATGCAATTATAAATATTCCCTCACCCATATTCCTGTGATCAACCCTAAATTTGAGAAGGGGAGTTGTTTTGTTTTATTTTGTTTTGTTTGTTGAGGTAGGGTCTCACTCTAGCCCAGGCTGACCTGGAATTCACTATGTTTTCTCAGGCTGCCTCTGAACTCACAGCCATCCTTCTACCTCTGCCACCCGAGTGCTGGGATTAAAGGTGTGTACCACCACGGCCACCAGGCTAACCCTAATTTAAAAAAAAAATTAAGTTATTTTATTTATTTATGAGAGAGAAGTCAGAGAGAGAGAAGATGGAGACAGAGAGAGAATATGTATGCCAGTGCCTCCAGCTACTACAAACAAACTCCAGACACGTGTGCCACCTTGTGCATCTGGCTTACGTGGGCACTGGAGAATCGAACCTGGGTCCTTAGGTTCCACAGGCAAGCGCCTTAATCACTAAGCCATCTCTCCAGCCCACCCTAAAATGTTTTAGGTCATCAAAAAAGAAAGAAAGAAAAACAAAGAAAAGACATTACAATGAAAAGGGACTGGTTGAGAAAGGGAAGGGGATGGGTGGGTATGGGAAGGGAACAAGTGAGGGTATTAGGGGTGACTATGAACAAAATACATTATATATAATGAAAGCCATTATTGTGTATAATTAGCATATGCTAATTAAATTTTTCATAAAAGATAAGCATAGGCAATGTAAATTAACTATAGAAACGGTAGGACAAACAGGTCAGGTAACAAAAAGGTTAAATGACATGTTGCAACACACATCCTCCAAATGATATCCCGCACAGGCTTGTTCTGCATGTCGTCAACCTGCCAGCAAGTGTTCTTCAAGAACTTTGATATTTGCTTCATTAAAGCATAACCAACAATGGAAACATGCAGTAAGAGAAAAGCTGAGGAGTCCTCTGTAGGATCTACAACTCTAAAGTCATGGTATGAATGACGTACATATGTCTAACTGGCCATGTGTATAGTTGACTCTATCGTGACTCATGGGAAGTCAGAAAGCACAGCAGTCTCCACAGCAGTCTCTACAGCACTCTCTCATGTGGCTTTTCTATGTCTTTGGAGAAGAAATAAATAAACAAGCACTCACGTTCAGACACTGCAGCTCAGTTCAAATAAGAAGTAAATTCGGACTTAAACCAGGTATGCTTATGTAGAGCTTCCTATTTTCTAGGCCCTACTGAAAAGGACACGGAAGAGTTTCCTTCTTTGAAACACCTCCAAGGAAAGCATTTCTAGAATGAGGATTCTTAAATAGGAAGATATGGCAAATTGTTGCTGGTTTCCCAGAATACATATGATTTCACAAAATTAAAATACCCAGGGTTTTGTCTTTTACTTTGATTTTCATTAGGTTATAAAACCAGTGAGATAATTATTCATGTTAAAAAGTTATTTTCAGGTTTTAAGCTATCACCATATTTCAAACTCTTTTCATATTATCTTAATTATGCTGAGACTATAGAGTATTTATAAATGTGGAATAAAGTTGCCCAGATGATAATATTTCAAATACTCTGTACATTCTTTTTAATTAATAAACCCACAAGCATCTTTGGCCAAAATAATTGCCTTGGCTTCAAAAATGTTTTTAGTTCAAAAGCAACAAAGTTCAGCATTTTAAAGTGTCCTATTTTATTACAAATTTCTGTGGTAATAGGAAAAATTGGAAGTGACCTGTGGAAGAGATCTGAAGGAACTAAGCCAGTCTTAAACTTTTACCACGTAGAAATGGTTCTTCTTCTGTTTTGCAATTTTACTAAAGATCTTTCTTGTTACATTGATTGTCAACATAGAATTGAATTGATCCCTGTGGATTATTTGATATAATTGAAATTATTTCTGTGGAAACACATGAAGACAACCTGAAAGAGTAAAGCACAGTGAATTCAGAGCTTGCTAATCTGGGGGAGTTGGCCATGACCACTGGCATTCTCTAGAAACTCAAGAGTATAGGCAAAGACATCGGACAGCTGCAGAGTGGGGAAAAGGAGGATCCTTCAGGTGCCCAGGTTGGGGGCCATTGGCAGGAAAGCTGGATATCCCATTTATACACATGTAGACAGATTACATAGCTAGATGGATGATATAGATAGATGATACAGATATAGATAGATAGAGATAGAGATGAGATAGAGATAGAGATAGATAGATAGATATGGCTTTCTCTGGCTAGCCCAGAGTTGGAAGGAATGAAAACTAGGTCATTCTAGTTATTAACTTAAACCCTGACTATGTCAGATCAAATACTATAGATGTTGTTGATAACTCCACAGGTTCTTACCAGAGATAGAAGTCTGGTGCCACAAATCTGATTTACAGCAAGCTGCCTTCCTATTCTGTTCATTAGAAATCAGGGGTTCAAGACTGCATAGATGGCTTAGCAGTTAAGGTGCTTGCCAGCAAAGCCAAAGGACCCAGGTTCAATTCCCCAGAACTCATGTAAAGCCAGATGCCCAAGATGACACATGTATCTGGAGTTCACTTGCAGTGGCTAGAGGCCCTGGTGTACCCATTCTGTCTGTCTCTCTCTCTCTCTCTCTCTCTCTCTCTCTCTCTCTCTCTCTCTCTCCTTGCAAAAAAAAGAAAGAAAAATAATATAGAGAGAGAAAAGAGACAGAAAGTGGGCTGAGAGGAAGAGCACACAGCATGGTGTAGAAGTGTCCCGATACATACTTGCATCACTCGGAGCACCTAACACAAGCAATATGCTGGTAGGATGGCCTGGATGCCTGCCTATAGGTCTTTGCCCACTCTGCTATTCAGCCATCCAGCCAGCAAGCAATGGTTTGGCCATACTGACTGGACAGTTATCAGTTCTATTAAGATGCCTATATCAGCTACCTTCCTTATTGCTGTAAAATTATGCATGGCAAAAGCTACTTAAAGAAAGATGGGTTTATTTTGGCTCGCGGCTTCATCATGGAGGAGAAGGTATGGGGGCAGAAGCTTGAAGCTGCTGATCACATTGCATCTGCAGTCAGGAAGCAGAAGAGAAGAATGTCGGTGCTCAGCTCATGTTCTCATTTTTATCCAGTTAAAGTCCGCAGCATGGAATAATGCTGCACACCACCATTAAGGTGAGTCTTCCCACTTCGATTAACCTAATCTAGAAACTCCTTCACAGATTTACCCTAGGAGCTTCTAGATGCAGTTGAACTGACAATCAAGATGAACTATAACAGTGTCAAAGCACACAGCTGTAAAATGCATGTTTAATCTCACCCAAGTTAAGAATAGGAGAATTGGGATTCTGGAAGTAGTGAGGTGCCAAGAATGAGTAGTTTGGAATATATTTTTATCCGTATGCTCGTTGTCTTACAGTCCGGGCATTGGGTCATCTGCATTGTGCTTTATCTGATAACTTTGAAACCAATAATCAAAGGAAACGTGCTCCTGGTGAGACGAGGGTTACCTTCTCTTGATAAGGAGCCACTGGAGCTGTGGAGCTGTGGAGCTGTGCTTCAAAACGGCACAACCATATCGGATGCCCAGGTAGGCGGGAGGGAGAATTATTGGGGCCTTTAGCCACAGAAAGTTTCTGACTCTATTTTTCTGCTCTAACAAAATATCCCAGAGTGGGCAATTTTCAAACAACAGAGAGTTAACATCTCACACTGCTGGAGGACGAGTGGTTCAAGATCAAGGTGCCTGAACATATGTTGTCTGGTGAAGGCCCCCATTCCTTCTTCCAAAATGGTACCTTTGCTGCAACCTCATGTGGTGGAAGGCAGAAAGAGTCTGGAAGGGGTAAATTTTCCTCCCTTAAGCCCTTTTGTAAGGACACTTCCCCATGCATGAGGACTCTCCTTCAGGTTTTGGGGGGTGTCCCATCTCCTAAGCACTTGTGTAGGGGACTACATCTCAGCATGTGTTTTGGAGGTGACTTGAACATTCAAACCAAAGCAGATGTAACATCCACACAATGGTGACAGCCTCTTGGGAAGCCTCATGAAAGAGACTGAGAGAGTCAGTGTTGAGCAGAGGAAGGGGATGAAGAGGAACACGATTCCTGATAGCTTCAAGGAAAGACGTGGTATCCATACAACGTTAGAGCGACCTATCCAGCCCCGCCAGAAGGCCATGGAGAAGGAGGTTCCAGGGTTATTTCAGAGTGAGGTTACTGTCCTTGCCACTCCATAAGGTTCCTTCCAGAATAACATCTATTGCAGCTTAAAAAAAAGGGGGTGGACCTGGAGAGATGGCTTAGTAGTCATGGTGCTTGCCTGTGAAGCCTAAGGACCCAGGTTCAATTCCCAGTATCTACATAAGCCAGATACACAGGGTGACACATGTGTCTGGAGTTTGTTTGTAGTGGCTGGAGGCCCTGATGCACCCATTCTCTCTCTCTCTCTCTCTCTCTCTCTCTCTCTCTCTCCCTTTCTTTCTCATAAATAAGTTAAAAATGAAAAACAGGGCTGAAGAGATGGCTTAGTGGTTAGGGCATTTGCCTGCATAACCAAAGGACCTCAGGTGAGTTCCCCAGCACCTATGTAAGCCAGATGCTCAAGGTGGCACATGTGTCTAGAGTTCATTTGCAGTGGCTGGAGTCCTTGGCACACCCATTCTCTTTCTCTGTCTCTCTCCCCCTCTTTCTCTCTCACTCTCTCAAATAAATAAAAATAATTTTGCTTTAAAAAAACAATAAAAATGAAAAACAAAACTTTAAAAACTTGAAGGAGTATTCAATGTATCTTTTTACTGTCTGAATTTTTCACAATAGGTAAGCCTATTTCTGTGGTAGTAAATTTGCAGTTTCAATTTGAACTCCCATTTACCACACACAATTATAGTGATTTGATAAAATCGCCAAATAACATAGATGCAATTCTTAAAGACCTTTCTTCTTGGTTTTTAAATGCTGGAAATTAGATGGGTTTCCTAAAATAAAATATTACTGGAAGTAAATGTGATATGGAAAGTTTTAAGATACTTCTACTCAACAGAAAGTATTACAGACAGAATATTTTCACTGGTTATGGAAAGGGATAGTTCCTGCCTCGTTTATGATATTTTTAGTTTCCCCTGCTAAATCTGAAAATGTCCACTGGAGGGAAGTATTGAAGCTGGAACATGGACTAGATCCACTCCATTCAGTCTCCCCTAAGGACACCCCACCTGGGTGGTCAGGCACATTTACAGACATTTCATAACTCTGCTTCCAGAGCCTTCTGACTTAACTCTTCAAAGTATGGCCCAGGATATATGATATAAATCTCTTGCCCCATGTACAATGAAGTGGTTAAGTGTGCCATTTCTGTTGTCTATCCCAAAACCAAGGGCAAAAGGCCAGCCCTGCCCGGTGTGAAGCCGAGTGGTTAGCCCAGCCAATCTTGGCCTATTCCCGGTAAGGCCTAGTCGAGCCTGAGTACCTGCCCTTGACTCAGCACCTAAGCTGAAACTGCCTCCACCCAGCTGCTGCTGACGTGATGAAATACTGTTGGCCCTTATACCTTTCTCTCATCCCCTCTTCCCACCCCCTTCCTCAAAGTATATTGGCCCTTATACCTTTCTCTCATCATCCCTCTTCCCACCCCCTTTCTCAAAGTATATTGGCCCTTATACCTTTCTCTCATCCCCTCTTCCCGCCCCCTTCCTCAAAACACATAAATATCTCCCCTGACAATAAACGACGAGTTTCGCTTTAGACGTTTCTCTCCGCGACTCAATGTGGTTTTCTTTTCCCCGGTGATTTGGGGAGGTTTGAGTCGCCGACACCTGTCTTCTCGCTCAGCCTCAAGAGAGAAACGGCTGGCCCGGCTCTCTCTCTCTTTTGCTCTACCTGCCGGTGGTGAGGGAAAAAAGCCCCGGCATTTTGGCGCCCAGACGTGGGGCACAGCAACTACTGCCCCATGTGAGGGTATGAGGATTCAAAACGGACTACGGACTGCTGACGTGATGAAGAAAAAATTCAAAATTAAGCTGACGAGCTAATCGGACTGCTGACGGGTGTATCCTCATAAGTTATGAGGTAATCTTCATATTTAATATTCTAACCTTTACTTCTATAATCTGTGCTTACTTCAACTTCCTTTCTCTTTCCTTCCATTTCCGGTTTGCCGCCATTTCTAAACGGGTACGTTCATGGCGGACACACCACGTGGACAGACCTAGAGGAGACTTTAAATGTTTTGCCTCCTCATTTAAATAAAAACTCCATCCCAAACTTCAACATCTCTTGTTCTTTTCTCTTTCCTCTCATTTTTGGGTTTCCGACAGACCGCTTCTGCAGTCCTGCCCCATTTTTGTCCTGCCCCATTTGAATGGACAGACCTAAAAACAAAACTCACCATCTTAGAGACTCACCACGTGGGCAGACCTAAAAAAGAAACTCACCACGTGGGTAGAGAGACTCACCACGTGGACAAACCTAAAAAAAAAAAAAAAACTCACCACGTGGGTAGACTAAAAAAAAAAACTCACCACGTGGACAAACCTAGAGGAGGCTCACCACGTGGGCAAACCTGGAGAACTCTCAAAATGTCCTGCCCCTCATTGGAGTGGGGGCGCCATCTTAGAAAAATTCTACAACATGCTTAACTATTTTTTGGGACTTTATGCTTATGTTGTACTCATATATATTACTATTAAACAAAAAACTCCTCCATAGTGGCTCTTGGGACAAAACTTTTGTTTTAGCCCCATGGATTAATTCAGTCCTCCTTGCCTTAATTGCCAACCTTAAAGGCTTTTCCAGGAAAAAGTTCATTTTTGCCCTTAAAAACTGTAAGAAAAAAACTAAAACTGACTTTTAAAATCTCCTTTCTCCCAAGGCCGCCACCCAAGCCGCCACCCGGCAGCTATCTTTTCAGCTCTTTTCAGCCCCTAACTACTGCCTAAGGCAAATGTGCTCAAACCCCTGGTGAAGGACAGCTCCTCCATGTAGCTTTCTGTGAATGTAAACTGTGATCAAATACAAACCGAGGTTAACTTTCCTCACTGGCGTGGAACACAAGCCACTGGTCCACAAAACAAAACTTGCGCACTTCAAGCGGAGGGACAACAATCAGGCTCCGCCGACATCCTAAGCTGCGGCTCCAGCCCCGGCCCGAGCACTGCCCCAAGCCTCACTGGCTGCGCCTCGCCCGCTCCTCCAGGCGTCATTTTTGGTCACTTTTGTCAACTTGCTTTAAAAATATCTTAGGAATGGGCGGTCTGCCATGAGGCCATGAGACAAGCCGCTGCCGTCTCCGCCCCTTTTGCCTCTAGACGCTCCCTCTATGCTCTTAACTAAGTGTCCTGTGGGGCCCAAAGTATTTACTTTTTAAAAAATAAAAAAAAAAAAACAGCTGGGGACATTCATATTGCCCTACTAGAGGTAAAAAAACCTGTTTTTCAAGTCTATATGACTATATCCTACACACCATTGTCCCACCCTTCGCTGCCTTCCCATTAACATAAAAGATAAAAGATGACTTAATTGTTAAACACTTGCCTGTAGAGCCTAAGGACCCTGATTCGAGGCTCAATTCTCCAGTACCCATGTAAACAGTGGCTGGAGGCCTGGCACGCCCATTTTTCTCTCTCTCTGCCTGCCTAACTCAAAATATAAGACTAAGCCCAACTAACTCAATCGGTAATACAATGTTAGCCTGAGATTAAAGTTTTCCTGACAACTCTGCCCAACTGGAGGGACAAAATTAAAAAAACCTAAAGACTATCAGTCTCTGGTTACTACAAAAAATTTAATGACGGCTAATGGTGGTTAAATTTAAATTGTTTTCTCTCTCCTTACTATGCCTTATACCAAATATTATTGTTACTGTTATTATAAATCTATTAAAAGCCAGGGACAAAATGTAATAATTTAAATATATGTCCCCCAATATATTCAATATTTTATTAATTTATAGTTTACATCTACAATTGCCTTACTAAGGACAATGTCGCTGGGAACCAATTTTAAGGTGTAATAATAATTTAAAATTCCATTACAAAAATATACAAAATGTACCTAAAAGGAGTTCCTAAAGCTTGCTGTGGCTTAACTACAATAATTTTGCTCTATGTACTATATGACTAATTAATTTCTTTTTCTCTCTTTCATGGCTCTACAAAGACAGGCCAATTTCTGCCAGTATGGAACTTCCCCTAGATCCATAAACTTCAACATCATGGAAAACTGCTAACTGTCAGCCCTGGATTGACCCTAACAATACATGTCTCATATCTTTTCTTCCTTGATTATTATTTTAGGTCATTCCAACCCATCTGATCTCCAAGATGCCTTGCCATTTTACAGGTGTCTCCAAAAAAGATTCAAACTGCCTCTCCCTTCAAGATTTTGGGCTCCAGGTTATTCCTTGATACTGTTTCTCCTGTCAAACCCCAACTCCATATTCAAAATTCTATACTTTGCCTCAACTCCAAAAAAATGCTGGGGAAATTCATTGGATGAGGCCCTGGATACCCATAACTACTGAGGAACTGTCCCCTTTATTTGACCTCTTAAAGGGTCTTACTCTCTCCTCTCAGATAACCTTGCCCCTCGTCATGAACAAATTCTACATAAGGTACAACGGGCCATTGATGCTGCTGTCCTAAAGAGGTTTGATCCTAACTTACCTATCTCCCTCTGTATTTTCTCTGGGAAACATTATGCACTGCGCTGTTGGCCCAGGAAGGAGAACCCATCCAATGGATTCACCTCTCCCTTGGTGGAGTCCCCAGAGTTTACTCTATAACTAACCAGATTGCAGACTGCATTATAAAGGGCAGGGACACCTCTGTCCGATTGTTTGGCATGGAGCCTCATGTCATTGTCACCCCCTTTAAGGTAACAGACTTCACTTGGCTTCAGAGAAATAACAACAGGGTTGCTATTGCCCTCGAGGGGTTTCTGGGTATAATTGATTGTCACTATGGTCCTTATAAATGGATGAGCTCCTTCTCTAGGTTGGAATGGAGACCCCCCAGACTTTTTTTATCTAAACCCAACCCTGATTTTCTTACTGTATTCACTGATGGGGGCGCTTGGGAGCTTCCTAGTTGTTTACCCTCCCCTAAGGAGGGGAAAAAGTCTATACCCATAAAGTCTATCTCCCATGAGGTCACAGGATCAACACATGCTGGGAAAAAACTAAACATGCTATTAGCCATATGCTTCAATGCTTTGCCACCCTTGGATTGCCAGATCAAATCAAAACCAATAATGGTCCCTGCTTCGTAAGCAAAACTTTTATAGATTTCCTCCAAACCTGAAAATCTCACTTTCCACAGGCATCCCATATAACCATGGGGCCAAGCCATCGTGGAAAGATATCATCAAACTCTCAAATCTCAATTACAAAAACAAAAGGGGGAATCTCTACCCCACATGACCAACTAAAAAGGCATTATTAACCCTAAATATTTTAAATTTTTCTAAAGAAGATAGACACTTGTCCCCTTTTCAAAAACATTGGACCTCAGCTGTCACCTACAGCTCCATCTGGGTCAAATGGAGGGACCCATTAACTGGGGCCTGAAGGGACCAGACCCCCTCCTCACAGCAGGGAGAGGATTTGGATGTGTCTTTCCTCAAGAGGAAAAAAGACCTATTTGGGTACCGGCAAGAGACTTAAAATATTTACCCCAACAAGGGGATGATAATAATCAATTTTCCAGGGAGTGTCACACCCCTGAGAACTATGCCTCTGTTTCTTCCCCAGGAACAACTGAAGGTGTGGATGCTACTAGACCTGAATGAAGCCAGAAAAGCTCCAGAAAGATTTACAGAAGAGGAGTCGGGACCCTAAGACAACCTGCTGTAGACGAGCTTACATGGCTTTTTATTCCACCTTCTCCCTCCCCTTGGACCCCTCCTTCTTCTTGCTCTTTACCCTACCTTCTCCCTCCCCTGAACCCCTCTTTCTTCTTATCCTCACTCGGGCCCTGTGTAATTAATAAGATTACACAATTCATTCACCAACAGCTTGAGGCAAGTAAACTTCATCAGGCCAAGGCACCACAGGTTTGCGACTCAAAGACAATGGCTTTTCCACTTACTGGCTATCCACCTAACATCCCTCCCCGCCCTCCATCGAACCAATGACGGGTAAGCTCTCAGACAGGCTGAGACAACCTAAGACAGGGCGTGGAGTGGTCAACGGGCTAGAGGCATAGTGCCCAGAGACGGGTAAGGTTCCCAGAGGGGAACAACCTAGGACAGGGACTATGCCATCCACCGTTCTTACAAAAACAAAAGGGGGAGATGTTGGGCCCTGCCCGGTGTGAAGCCGAGTGGTTAGCCCAGCCAATCTTGGCCTATTCCCGGTAAGGCCTAGTCGAGCCTGAGTACCTGCCCTTGACTCAGCACCTAAGCTGAAACTGCCTCCACCCAGCTGCTGCTGACGTGATGAAATACTGTTGGCCCTTATACCTTTCTCTCATCCCCTCTTCCCACCCCCTTCCTCAAAGTATATTGGCCCTTATACCTTTCTCTCATCCCCTCTTCCCACCCCTTCCTCAAAGTATATTGGCCCTTATACCTTTCTCTCATCCCCTCTTCCCGCCCCTTCCTCAAAACACATAAATATCTCCCCTGACAATAAACGACGAGAGTTTCGCTTTAGACGTTTCTCCGCGACTCAATGTGGTTTTCTTTTCCCCGGTGATTTGGGGAGGTTTGAGTCGCCGACACCTGTCTTCTCGCTCAGCCTCAAGAGAGAAACGGCTGGCCCGGCTCTCTCTTTTTTCCCTACATAAGGAAGGATTAGGAACAAGGACGAGGGGAGAGACTGCTTGCCATGTATCATTGGTGGAGTGGAGAGCTTTGCAGTTTCCTTAGAGCAAGAGAGAATGGGGAATACTCAAGATCTTGCAGATGTCAGAACTATGAAAAAGCTTCTTAATTCACAGCGATAATGCTCAGCATCTGAGCCCAGCTCTGTGTCTCGCGCCCTGATAGTAATCAGGTGATACTTGTTGGATAGTCACCATGAGAATATGGGGCAGTTATCCCTTGTAGCCTGTTTATTGTGACCGGAGTAGCCCAAGAAAGGCAGACTGTTGCTCCTGGGGTTTGTAGAACTGGAAGGCAGACGTCTTGAGAACTTGAAAACAGGCCACTAAGATCAAGTGTGCCTCATTCAGCTTCCACCTCAGAAGAGACACCCACCAGCCTGGAATGCCCCCTTCTGTTAATAAACCACCCCTCAATTAACTTCCCAGTCAGGTGGTTCGTCAAGAATGAGTGCCTGCCATCGTCCTGTCCACTAGCTTCTGTATCAAGTTCTTCCTCGACCACTGTTTTAACTCTGGAATCATTAACTTCTCTCATGTGGGGAGAAAACTGAGTCTGGGAGCTGTAACAGTGGGCCATCTGATTTCGGAGCTGACTTGCCAATCTGCCTGTTCCCTGTGACTGTCTGGCCAGAGGAGATGAGAAGTGAAGATAGCCAGCAGAGGGAAGCCAGCCTTCCTACCATGTGATTTATTTGGTGTTACAATAGGCTGGAGTCTCCTGGGCTCAGGTAGATATGAGAAAGGCAGCTGGGTTTGGAGCAAGAGGGCCACCTTCAAGGTGGAAGCCTGGGCTACTGAAACCAGCTTTATTAATGCCATCAACAGCTGGAGAGGATTCAAAGAGGTCATGCTAGAGTGTCTCACCCATTTTAGGAGATCAGAGAACTGGACAGAAGTAAGAAGACATTCCCTGGACAGTCTCCCATGAAGAACTCACAAATGTATCCCGGAAGTTGGAGGTGGGGCAGGGAGCCAGCCTAAAATGCACCTGGACCACCTCAGCCTAAGAGGCTGCAGCTGAAACGGAATTTTTTTTTTTCTTCAGTTCTGGGAATTGAATATATGTCCTCACACATCCAAGGCCAGTGTTCTAACACTGAGCTATATTCCCAGCCCTTCTTTAACGTTTGATTTTCAGGCGGGGTCTCACTAAGTTGCCTAGACACTATGTAACATAGGCAGGCTCTGAACTGCCCATCCTCCTGCCTCCGCTAGGATTAGAGGCTTGAGCCACCGGCTCAACTTGACTAGTTCCCTCCTAACACTAAGGAGCAATTCTTTAAATTATGGAATTCTGTGGACAGAAATGTATACCTCCTTCTTCCCATGAATAAACATTTGCCATGTTGAATTTGTCAACAAAAGGCTTGGCCATGAGGTCTGGCAGGATGGCGATTAACCAGAAACTTCTAGAAAGGTACTCCTACAATGCTTCACATTTCAGGGCACTCTTGACTTGGGTATTTGGGGTTCAACAGAACAGAACAAAGGTGATCTGTTTAAATTATTTCTTTCACAGCTTTTATAACACTTTAATAAAATATGGGATAGTTTTGTATCAAAGTTTTGAATGAGTGAGAAAATAAATCATAAACCATACAGAGGGAAGCTCCCCAATGTTCAACTTGTCAGCTCCCCATCCTCAGCTCTAGGTGGCAGAAACCTACGCAGGGTGGCCTCAGCCCACGTCCCACTGGCAGGGCAACAGCTAGGTACTTACTTGGCTTGAGCAAGTATTACGGAGTAAATATGTCTCTCCAAAACCCCACATTGTGAAATCTCAGCTCTCAATGTAATGTTGTGTAGGGACGGACCCTTGGGAATGTAACTGGGCCCCAAGATAGGATCAGCTGCCCTTCTAAAAGAGACCTGACAGCTGGATGTTGAAATTACCTTTGACTTGCTGAGATGCTAAAGCACCTGACTGCAAGCAGCTGGTGGGAGGAAAGTTGTTTGTTTTGGCTTATAAACTTGAGGGGAAGCTCCATGATGGCAGGGAAAACCACAGCATGAGCAGGGGCTACACGTCACATCTGCCACAGCAGGTGGGACACCTTAGCATGAGAGTGTGCCAAACACTGGCAAGAGGAAGCTAGTTCTAACACCCATAAGCCTGCCCCCAACAACACACCCTAGCCTTCAAAGGTCCTTTTCCCAGTGATGCACTTCCACCAGCTAAATCCCACCTCCGAAAAGTTCCCACCACCTCCGAAAACAGTGCGTGTGGGAGACGGCTCAGATTCAGACCACAGCAGACTCTCAACACTATGCCTGCTAATTGAGTACTTTCTAAGTGCTTGAATAGTCCATGTGTCTAGCTTGCCCCCAGAACTTTATGAATAAGCAGGCCTAAATGCTTTATTTCTGGACCCTAGTCATCTGCAACCAGCAATGTTAACAACTCTCATAAGACGGAGTTGACCCTTAAGAAGGAGTGTATTATAAGGATGTGTTTACTATGGATCACCAATCATAGCTCTAATTATATGCCTCTATCATCTATAATACCAACAACTATCCCATACGTTAAGGAAGTAGGGAGCCAGAAGGATTAAGTAAAGAAAGATAGCTAAGCAGTGGCCTGTTCTTGGAAAACTTGTACGTCATGGAGAAGCCCGGACACGTAGGCTAAGTCTGGCCTTCCTATGGGAGGGAGGGATCATGAGACACAGTGTTATTGACCATATGCAGAATCTTTTAAGTAATGTGTATGTGTATCATTTTAAACCTGGTAGAACAATTTCTCTTTCAGAATAATGGGTCAAACCAAAAGATTCTCAAGAATGAGATATGAGAACAAGTAAGATTGGCACGCTCTGCCACTCCCACTCCCTACTCTCTAGCCAGGGGACACCAGTAAGAGTCTACTCCAAGAAGTTGCCATGACAATTTCAGTTTCAACTTTACAATTCAAGTCTTGGAATCGTGTCCTCTTACAAAACCTCAAGAGAAGATAGATCTCATGATGTCATGTGGAGTTGTTAACCATCTTCTATTTTCTTTTGTTTCAAGAAATTAAGGCCTTGGGTCAAATAAAGTATTGCTGAGGACAGGCCTCTCAGAGGGTATATTCATGAGACCTCAGGTCTTCGAGAGAGAGAGAGAATGGGCAAGCCAGAGCCTCTAGCCACTGTAAGCGAACACGCATGCTCCACCTTGTGCGTCTGGCTTATGTGGGTATTGAGGAATCGAACCTGGGTCCTTAGGTTCATAGGCAAGTGCCTTAACAGCTAAGCCGTCTCTCTCGACCCCTGGTCTTCAGGTTTCATCCTCACTGTGAATAAAGGAGTCTCTAGGGACACAAGAATTGTATATAAATAGTAATTGTGACTAAAGTCAAGCATGGTATTCTTTTCCAGTCCAACAGGGGGCACTGTGTGCACACTATTCAATATGAATGCTATGGTAGGAATGGCCCTAAAACAGTTCCTAGAACAGTCACACCTGAGACCATTCCAAGTACCTGAATATCAGATTCCCAAGAAAACAAATGAGTTAAACTGATCTTTATACAGTTCTTGGTGTCTGGTGAACTTAAGGGCTGAAAAAATAGCTTGTCATTTCTTCTTTGTAAATGAATGGTATTAGCTACTTCTCTTCTTTCCTATTTATTTTTCAGTTGTCATAAAAAGTAAAGGCTTTCATTATGGCACACCACATCTATGTGTCATTACATTTCTTCTTTCATGTCACATATATTCTGTTACCTTATCACCACCTCAAGATCTCTTCTTCCTTTCTCATTTTCTGTTTCTTAGTTTCATGACATAAGCACACTCTCAAGAGTGTGTGTGCGCACACACACACACACACACATACATCCATGATGGGCTGAAGGGATTGCTTAGTGGTTAGGGCACTTGTCTGTAAAGCCTAAGGACAGAGGTTCAATTCCCTAATATCCGTATAAGTCAGATGCACAAGGTGGTGCATGAGTCTGGAGTCCATTTGCTGTGGCTGGAGACCCTGGTGCACCCATTCTTTCTCTGCCTCTCTCTCTCTCTCTCTCTCTCTCTCTCTCTCTCTCATAGATAAATAAATAAATAAAACATTTATTATGAAACAAAGAGAGAAGACATGAGGAATTTTTCTTTTCTCAGCCTTCCTTATTCACTTAACATTCCAGTTACGTTCCAGTTCCATCTATTTTTCGATAAGTATAATAATTTCATTTAGCTGGGTGTGGTGGGGCACGCCTTTAATCCAAGCACTCAGGAGGCAGAGGTAGGAGGATTGCCATGAGTTCAAGGCCACCCTGAGACTATATAGTGAATTGCAGATCAGCCTGGGCTAGGGTGAGACTCTACCTCAGAAAAAAATAAAAATAATTTCATTTGTCTCTGTTCTGGAATAAAATTCTATTATGTGTACATACCACATTTTCTACACTGGTTCATCTGTTTATGGACATCTGATGGTGATGCAACAAGCGTGGTTGTACAAACATCTCTGTGATATGTTGACTTAGAGTCTAACACGTAAGTTCTGGGGTGGTATAGCTGAGAAGTTCTATTTATAGGGTTTTTTTTTTTTTTTTTGAGAGACTGTCTCAATGACTTCTGTAGTTGCACAAGGTTACACGCCTACCAACAAACAGTGCATAGTTCCTCTTTCCCCACTCCATTGGTGATAGTCATTCTGACTAGGGTAAGCTAGCATCTCCAAGCAGTTTTAATTTTCATGTTCCTGTTGGCTGAGGATGTTGAGTACTTTTTCATGTATTTATTGTCCACTTGCATTTCTTCTTTCAAGAACTGTCTATTCAGCTCATTGGCTCATGTGTTACTTGGATGATTTTGCTATGTAATGTTTGCAATTATTTATATGCTTGACATATTAAGCGACTGCCCAATCTGCAGTTGGCAAAGATTTTTTCCAACTCTTTAGGCTGTCTCTTCACTCTGCTGGTTGTTTCCTTTGCTGTGCAAAAGGTTTTAAATTTCATGAGACCCTTTTTCTCAGTCCTTAGTTCCCTGTGTCATTACAGACTTTATGAAAATCCTTTCCTATGTCTATGTTTTAGGTGTATTATGTATGTTTTTCTCTAGCAGTTTCAAACTTTCACATCTTATGTTAAGGTTCTTGATCCATTTTGAATTGATTTTTGCGCAGGGTAAACAATATGTAACAAATTTCCTTCCGTGTGTGGAAACCAAGTTTCCCTGGCACCATTTCTTTTTTATTTCTTTTTTTTTTCTTTTTTATTTTTTTTTTTTTTTTTTTTTTTTTTTTTTTTTTTTTTTTTTCTTTTTATTTCTTTTTTTTCTTTTTATTTCTTTTTATTTCTTTTTTATTTTTTTTTTTTTTTTTTTTCTTTTTTATTTCTTTTTTTTCTTTTTTTTTCTTTTTTTCTTTTTTTTTTTTTTATTTCTTTTTTTTTTTTTTTTTTTTTTTTGTCAGTGAAGCATTGTAAGAAGTCATACCCTTCCTTTGGCTTTTCCATTCTATCCACTCCCTCTTCTGCAATGGTCCCTGAGCCTTGGAGGGTGTGACAGAGGTGTTTCAGTGCTGGGCATTCCTCCATCCCTTCTTCTCAGCACTATGTTGCCTTTTGGGTCATCCCAGTGGTCATCGCCACCTGAAAAGAGAAGCTTCTCTAACCAGAAGTGAGAGTAGCGTTAATATGTGAACATGAACATTAAGAGTAGTGCCCCTCAGGGCAGCTTGGTGGGAATAATATATACATTTAGTCAGATAAGAGAAGGCTTTATACCCCTAAGACTCATGACCTCTCCTGCCATAGACTTTTGCTTAGGTTTTTCAGTACCAAGTATGTATTCCCTCCCGTAGAGAAGGCTCTCAGTCCAATTATGGAGCAGTTGGTTACCCCAAGAGCAGACATGCCACTATTGCACCCATTCAGTCATTTGGCCTATATAGCCAAACTTGAATGTTCAGTGTCCACTGTTTTCACTGCTGATGACCTCTGTCTCCCATATGGCTGCATGCAGTGCAGCTTTTTCCAGCTTTCAGTTGGCTGGTCTACAGGGAGAAGGTTTTCTGCTCAGCACCATCTTGCTTTCTCAGTGACCTTGCCTCTCAGGCAAGAGATGTCTTCAGAAATAGGGTCTTACTATCTGTTTCTCAAGGGAAACCAAGGGCTTTGGCAAAAGCCTTTAATGTTTTGGAGGCTACAGGGACCTCCTTGGCCAACAACTCACTGGAAGGTATCCCATCCCAGGCACTGAAAATTTTCTAGTAACAGTCTACAGCTTCTAGATGTGCCATTATTTTAAAAAGTAGGTTTACATAAGTCTTATGAATTTAGATTGACCCTCCCCCTGCCCTTCTTTTATGCATTCTCTTCCCATGGCTCACAGATGGCTTAATGGTTAAGGCACTTGCTTGCAAAGCCAAAAAGGACCCAGGTTTGATTCCCCAGGACCCACGTATGCCAGAAAAATATAAATTAAAAAAACAATATTAGCCTGAGCTAATGGAGCCTATTCCCTATGAATTCATGGCTTAACAGATGTCATAAGTAAATAAGACTGAGATTGTAAAAAATAAAAATAAAATTAAAAAAATAAAATTAAATATTTTTTAAAAATCAAGTCCAAATGGATCAAAGACCTCAATATAAGACCAGAAACTCTGATATTACTAGAAGAACAAATAGGAGGAACTTTCCACGATATAGAAGTAGGAAAAAACTTTCTGAACAAAACCCAAACAGCTCAGGAACTTAAACAATCACTCAACCATTGGGATCTCAGGAAGCTGAAAAGTTTTTTCACAGACAAACATACAATAAGCAGAGCCAAGAGACTACCCACAGAATGGAAGGATTCTGATCTTTTAGAACTTAAACATTGGGACATATATATATGGAATGAATGAATAATATGTTTAATTTAACATATATGTGTTTAATATATTATTTTTAATTTTTAATGATTTTTTAGTATCTTTTTAGCACTGAGGATTACGTTCAGGTCCTGAGACCTGCTAGGCCAGTGCCCAGCTCCAGCCTAAGGTAGTGTGCTTTGATCTAGAACAAAGAGGACTCACATCATCTAGTTAGAATGGTCACCATGTATGGGTTTTCCTGGGTTTCCCAAGTCTAGCTTAGTGAGACTTGAGTTTGGTTACTTACCTCATTCTTAAATAGCTGTAGCATCCTAGCATGGTGACAGCTCTGGAGAGCTGCCTCCCAGGAGTTCCCTGCCTAACTGTAGCCAGCAGCTCTACTGAAGACTTCTCTAGCAACTGTTACCTGCTCGTCCTAACCTGGCAGAGGGGTGGAGTCTTAATCGTCTGAATCCCTGAGTCTACATTTCCTGAGCTTCTTGTGACTTTCTTCAACTTCTGGAGTCTTGTAACCTCCTTTTCTTTCTCCAGAAGGGAATGCTTCAGTTTAGAGGAGAGAGCTGTTCAAAATTAGCGAGTAGATGACAGCATAAACTGACAACAGAAGTAGAGAAACTTAGTCATGCAGTCTGAGCTGGGACTGAGCAAAGAGCAAAGCAGCATGACATTCACACGGTGAGATGGAGACAGATAACACAATGAGGCATACGTTATTCAGGTTGGTAGAGTGTGAGAACGAGCTCAGGTTTAGTGAGGAGTGTCCAAGAACCATTGAAAGTGCTTGGGAGTAGGTACAGGGAGATTGAGTCTCCTAATCTGATTGTTTGTTGGTCTTCATGTGACACCCTGCCTTATCCATTACTGTTGTCTGGTGTAGGATTCGAATCTGGGAATGATATGTTTTGTTCTGATGGCACTTTGAACTTCCACATGAATGCTCACATGAGCATTCCTGTCACACTCTATAGGAGTCCTGTAGAATGAGTTGATGATGGTTCACACAACATTGCCAATTAAAAGATTGGGCTTAGTCCATAAACCAGGCATTTTGTTATATTTAGGTGGGATGTTCCTTCATTTCTTTCACAGTCTGTCATAATTGTCATTGTATAATTCTTGCACACTCTTCATTTATTTAATTTTTTAAATATTTATTTGCAAGCAAAGTGTCAGAGAGAAGAGCAACAGAGAGAGACAAAGAGAGAATGGGCACACTGGGGCCTCCAGCTGCTGTAAATGAACTCCAGATGCATGTGCCACTTTGTTCATCTGGCTTTACATGGGTAATCGAACCTGGGTTTCCCAGGTCATTAGCTTTGCAAGCAAGTGCCTTAACCACTAAGCCATCTCTCCAGCCCTCTTCATTTATTTTTAATTTCTTTTTTTCTAAGAAGGAAGAGAATGGTTAGTACACTGCAATAAGAGCAGAGGGCAAGGCAGTAACAGACGATTTGCCTACATGTTTGCTTATTCTTAAATGTATTTTTTAAATTTCATCTTTCAGGTTGTGCACTCCTAGTATACAGATAGATGGTGGAATGTTTGTATTTTATTTTCAATCTGACGGTGGTGGCTTTGCTTACAAGCAGTAAAAATATAGTCTGGAGTCTGCAAGATTTTCTATATATGCTGACCTGTTATCTGTGACATGTGAGTGGATAGTTTGCATTTCCTGCTGTATATGGATCCTTTAATTGCTTTTGCTGATTTCAGCCACTGCCAACCCACTGCTTCCACCACCTATGGCCCGTGGTTACTCTGTTCCTCTGCTGGACAGACCTGACTCCCCCTATCTGCATGTTCCACGGGAAACCCATCTCCACCAAGTCTGGGTGGGGTTGTATTCAGCTGGGCCTCTCCAGCCCTGTCTCCAGCCTTCATATCCATCCACCTACCTCTGGGACTGGATGTGATCTGGGGCTCACCTTCACAGGTGACATGGACTGTGGACATTTGACCCTTGAGCCTAGGGCATTGGGCCATACAGAATCTTTACCCGGAACAAATGTGTTGGTACTTGTGGCAGGGGCAAACCTTCCTCGCAAGACAGCTAAAATGAGCTGCCCTACATCCTTGGGAGTGCCCTGGCCACACTAATTTCCCACTAGGTGGCAAACAGCACATGTGCCAAGGATGAGAGCAATGATTGGGCTTTGTGATTTTATGAGGCCAGGCTGACTGGAAGTTCACTGTTTAGTACAGGCTGGCATCAAACTCATGGTGATCCTCCTACTTGAGGCTCTCAAGTGCTGGGCTTATTGGCCTCCACACCAGACTGCAATGATCCAGTTTTAATTACATTGTCATTTGCTCACGCTGGGTGGAGGCCACTGTCCATTTTCACAGACCAGGTTCCTAGACTAAAAAGGAGAACTCTGTCAAGGACCCCCAGTCAGCCTGCCCTCAGGGGCCATGTCCCTAACCCTTATGAACACTGCCCGTTATGTACAGACTAGTGTACCCACGCTGATGCCCTGTGCATTGCTTGCAGGCACAGGATGCATTCTTGTATTGACCCATTTCCCCTTGCAAGTTGCCTCACTGCTTCTATGATGGCCTTGAGTGTCCTCCCTCCATGAGCCAAGAACTTGTCTTTGGGTTGCAGCCTGAAGGTAGACAGTGCTGGGGGTTATACCATAGAAGGAGTAGATTTCATGACATGAGCCTTGTGATTAACACGAACAACAGAACTTGATTAATTTTAATTCTTTTTTTTTTTTTTTTTGGAAAGAGACAGAGAGAGATAGAGAGAGAGGGAGAGGAAGACAGATAGATATGGGCACACCAGCAGCCTCTCAGCTGCTGTGAACGAAATCCAGATGTGTACTCCCCCTTGTGGTCAAGTGCAGCATTGTGCCCTTGCATCACTTTGCATCTGGCTAAACGTGGGACCTGGAGATTGGAGCCGCTCGAGATTGGAACCAGCATTCTTAGGCTTAGGAGGCAGGCGCTTTAACCACTAAACCATCTCTCCAGCCCTAATTTTAATTCTTAAACAACTACTGAATAATTAAAACACAAACAGTCAAATATAAAAGAGATACATGTCCAGGGGAGGGGAAGCTCTGCTCCAGTGCTCGAGCTGTGACTCTTCAACGGAGGCCAGGCCAAACTAAATGTCCACAGCAAGAAGAGTGTGGATAGAGTGTGGTTCTTGGGTTGCATATCAAGCTTCCTGCTCAGGGAACAGTAGTGTTTGCAGCCTTAGCAGGAGGTGGCTGTGTGTTAACTAACGTGGGCAGAGGCTGCTCCAGATCCAAAGCAGTGGGAAGAGGCACTGGCTTGGGTATCGCTGGGATACCTGGGTTTATGGTCACTGCTGCTGGCTCCAATGCCTCCATCTGCACAGGTTCTGGTTCAGCAGCTGATGATGCACATGGCTCCAGGTTCACACGCTGGCTGCCGCTGTCATTGGTGGCTCCCGGTTCACAGGTTCCACCCGTTCTTCTTTTGGTGACAGCTCTTTTGGGAAGACTTTTAAGTTCGCTGGTCCTAGCTCCAGAGATATTATCCTGTGCCTGGAGCCCAGAACTTCCTGTGCTGGAGGAGCCGAAACCTAAGGAGGGAAAGAGACTCACCATTGGTGAGGGCACCTCTGAGTCCAGGTGGGATGGGAGTTTTAGCATGAGATGAGGTTTCTCCAGATGAGTGCCCTTTCCTAACTTTCCAATGGTACAAAAGACCCCCTTTCTGCTAGAAAATCTCTAGTCTCTATGCACCCCCAAAAGATACTTGGCCAGACTGGGATTCACCTCGAATTCCCTGTCACAGACCAACATCTAGAGCCTATCTGGTGACACTCATCACTGAAATCTCTTCTCACACCCTCAGGCACCTACCACAGTCCCGTTCATGCTTGGGACTTTCATTCTTACGTTCCGTATTCTCCAGCAGTGAAAGGAGCAGCTGCACACAGGCAGCCAGGTTTGAGGAAGCCATGTTGAGGCTCACGTACGTCTTCAGTTGGTTCAGCATGGCTAAGTCCGGAGACTCACAAAAATCTTGCGGCAAATTTTTCATCCAGAATTCCAGAAAGTAGGCTATGGCCCTGGGGGAAGGTTGTCAGAGAACACAGTCAGAAGGGTCCCCGGCTCTTATGCAGCTGGGCCTGTGTGTACAGGGCATCATCACATCCTCTTGCCCAGGTTCTCATGGGGGACAGTACTGGGCAAACCATCCTGGGATGGGCTATGGTGGGCATGGATTTTTACAGGGTTCCACTTTGGGTTACCATCCTCCCTCTGCTTCCCAATACTGAGGATTCCACCCACAGATCTGTTTTTCTCCACCTGCAGGGGATCAGTCCTCTAGTGGAAATCACCAGAAGAGGGCAATGGCCATTGCTCAGCCCTCCAGCAATAACTCCCCAACCTTTACACACTGCAGAGGGGATCTGCACCCAAAGCCCACTCACCTCCTGTCTTCCTGGTCCTTCTTACAATAAGGCTGGAATGAAGAGTACCTAGAGGAAGTCAGGAGGGTATCAGTCCTTAGGTCCTGCATCCCCATCTGCCTGGATTTCTAGAGGGAATGCCTGAGTTTGGGCTGGGAACAAAAGCCAAGGACAAAGAGAGTGGCTAGGAATTTTGTGTTTTCTGTTCGCTGAGGTATTTGCTGGGAAACTTTCTGCAGTCACAGGTGTTTGTGTGTCTGTGCAGTGAGTGAACACAAGCGTGTTCTTCCCACATATCTCCATGAGTGCAGAGATGCCTGGGATGCCCTTGGTGGGGTCTTTGATCTCGTGCCATTTATAAGGCAGCTGGAACCTTCTTGACAAATGAAAAACAGACTTTGCCTAAGGTCTAAGAAAGGGTAGTGGACAGAATGCTTCTGTAGTGGGTGCGAGAGGGGGGTAAGTGAACATCACTCATCAGATCCAGGCCCAGGCTCAACACTGTAAGGTACAGTCCAACTTAACAACAGTCTATGAGAAAGACAGCCTGAGAGATAGACCAGCCCTCCCAAGACCGAAATTGGAGGATTTGAACCCCGTAGCTTGAACATAGCACACTGACCGTTTCATGACCATGTCCAGCACCTCCCAGGTAGTGGCATATTTTGGGTAGATGGCCATGAAGGTGCCTACAAAAAGGCGATCGTTGTTATTCAATGCAGTTGCTATGTAGTCCACCATATTCTTCAAGAAGTTGGGATTGTTGTGATCAAACTTGTTGGCTGATACAATTCTCTGAAGAGGGACAGGGAAGAATGGTTTAATTGCTTAAACATTAACAGACTGCTAAATTACTCATTGTTATACACTGAAGTGAAAAGGATGTAGAAAAAGAATACACACACACACACACACACACACACAAGCACACACAGAGTGAGGATGGACTTTGGGCAGCCCCTAGGTGTCTCAGAAGTTTCATGGCCTGTACAGGCCAGTTATAGGTCTGTCCAGTATCACCTGTGTGTCCCTGCGGGAAGATGGCCTGCTGACACACTGGGTACAACAGTGTACCCAGCGTCTCCAGATGTGGCGAGGGCCTCTATACAAAGCATTACTAAGCCATGAGCCACCATTACTCGAGAAACAGCGAGAAAACATCCTGCTTCATCCAGTGTCCTCAGACAAGTGAGTCCGTTGAGGTTGTCGCTGGGCTGTGGTTGCCTGGTCACCAGGGTTCCAAGTTCTGTTGACCGTTGTCAAGGAAATGAGGTCACTTCTTGGTCCCCTCTTACCAGAGTTTCTTCCTCAAACAAGCCCTTTCCAGTGGACCCTAGAGCTCCTCTTCCTTTGCCCTAGGGACAACTGGATACAGTGATAGCAACATGCTCCACTCCACCCCACGGCCTGGGAAGTCTGGCTTCTGCCAGCTCCTCAGCTTCAAAGACTCCGAGCTGTGTCCCGATCCACACTCTCCTTCATGTCAGAAGTGTCACCCCAGACTAGTCCTTGTCCCTATCAGAGATGCTTCAGTTGTCCACCTGCCCCCCAGGGATCATTTTAGCTTCCACTTCTAAGTATGTTATCAGCTGTATATGACTATAAATACCAGTGTTGCCTGGAAACCCCAGGGCTGGTATCACCTGACACCCATAGGCAAACATGGACACATGCACTAGTATGTCCATGTTCACATAAGCACACAGCCTTCCTATTCACAGGCACGAGGCAGACAGTGTGAGAAGGCTTAGTTTTACTCCAGCATAAGCGTGCTTTCCCATTAGAGTTGATCAGAGTGTGGTTAGTATCAGGCTGTCAAGAATAGGCAACTGTGTGATCCCTTTCTGATTCTTCCTTTCTGTTATGGGCGTTACACAGCTTTTTCCTATGCGTTTCTATGCACTGTAGCTTTTTTCCCTCTTTTCCACATCCATGTTAGTATCACTTCCACATCTTCCAGAGAGAAGGACAATGTCCGTTTTCAGTGAAACATCTGTATCATGGTGCTGATCAGAAACACTTTTACTGCCCCTAGGAAAAGTCTTGATTAGCTTAGACTTTGATAACTTTTAATTCTTTGAGAAATTTGTTGGGGGGGGGGGGAAGCAGGCATCATATAAATAGAAAATAAATGACAAGTGATAATAATAGACATTTTGGTGGGTGAAACAAACTGAAAACTGCTGGAGTGAAATGATATTGTCCAAGTGCTTGGTCAGATTTGTGTTTGTTTTTAAAATTGAGATCATTATTGTATATACTGCATCATATATATATATATATATAATATATTGCATGTTGGTCATATTCCCATTGAGTTACTCTTATGTTCTGTTTTTTCCCCCTCCATTCCACTGAAGGCCCTCCTCAGTGGGGTCATGGGTAATCACTTGGCACTCATTGTTATTCAGTATAAGGTCCTAAATTTCCCAGTCAGGCTCTAGGGATGGCAATGTCCCATAGTACACCTTCCCATCTTGTAGCTCTTATGTTCTTTCAGTCCCCTCATCCACAATGTTCCCTGATTCTGGGGGGGGCATGTTATAAATCTCCCCTTGTGTAGAGTTCTCAGAAGCTCTGATTGTCTGCTTTGTTGAATTGTGAGTCTCCGTGTTGCGTCTACCACCATCTCTCTGGAGGAGCACCACTTACAATTAGTCTTCAGGAGTATTTCCCGAGCCTCGGCAGATGTGACAGAGATGACTTGTCATACGCCAGGCAGTTGGATTTCTTTTCTTGTCATTCTGATGGGTCTATACTTGCTGCCATCTGTAACAAGCAGATTCTCTAGACCAGAGTGAGAAGAGCATCCATCAAGGATGGTAAACATAGACTTTTTGATGGTTAGAGCCTATTCTTTTAGTCAAAGAACAATGGAAGCTTCCCTCTAGTGACCTTCCAAGCTATAGACTAGGTTTTAAGTACCAGGTGTGAATTCCCTCCCACTGAGCAGGCATCATATCTAATCAGAAACAGCTAATTACCACCATAGATTGTGTATCACTGTTGCACTGGTGTGTATGTCTTGTCTGGTTGATGCCATAGCTTGCAGGATCCAGCACTTGTTCACAATGTTGATGACTATTATCCCCCCCCAGGCCCCGAGCTTAATTAGCACTTTCCAACACTATGACAGCTAGCCAGGAGAAAGCGACTTCCATCTCAGCTCCAGCAAGATGCAATGTTGAGACCACAGCACATGCTGACTTCCGAATAGTGTCTTACCATTTAGATCTGATGGCTAACCAAGTGCTTTGGCAGTGCTCTGAATTATTGCAGGGCCCTGTGGGCCTCCCTGTCCAACAGCCTTCCGTGGGTGGTAACCTAGTTCTGGCACTGGGCTTTACCAGACCTGGAGTTTTAGAGTAAAGCTTGCAGGTGGAGACCCCTGGAAGAGTGCTTCTGCCCAAACTACGCCCCCTCCCTACCTTTCTCTTACAAAGACAGTTATAACTTTTAATTAGCTAATCAAGAGGAAGGTTTCTGTGGAACTGATCCATAGTATCATTAGGTTTTTTGTATCTTCCTCCCTACACTCCATCCTTTACTCCAGTCCTCTCCAGACCCTTCCACCCCTATAGTCGGTCCTTCCACTTGCCTGTCAAGTATTTCCTTCTCTCGACCCTCCCTACTTCCTCTCTGTTGAAGTTTCATCCTAGTTTCCTTGCCAGTACTACTGATGCTCACTATGACTTATAAACAAATCAACCTTTTGCATGCTAGCATCCACATGTGTGAGGGAACATGTGGTGTTTGTCTTTTTGAGCCTGGATGATACGGTTTTTCTCCAGGTCCATCCATTTTCCTCCAAATATCATGATTTTATTTTTCCTTAATGCTGAAAAGAATTCCATTGTGTATATTCATCAGTTGATGGGCATCTGGGATAACTGTATTTCCTAGTTATTGTGAATAAAGCAGCAACAAACATGGCTGAGCAATTATCTCCCAGCACTTGAAAGCAGAGGTAGGAGGACTGCCATGAGTTCAAGGATACCCTGAGACTACATAGTGAATTCTAGGTCAGCTTGGGGTAGAGTGAGACCCTACCTTGAAAAACCAAAACAAACAAACAAAAAAAAAAGATTCTTTAGGATTTTATGCCCAGGAATGGTATAGCTGAATCAGATGCTATATCTAATTAAAAATTTTTTGAGGAACCTCTATTCTTATTTCCATAGTGGATCTCCAAGGTTGCATTCCTATTACAGTGGATGAGGGTTCCTCTTTCACCACATGTTGGCCAGAATTTGTTGCTATTTATTTTTTGATGATAGCCATTCTGACTAGAGTGAGATAGATTCTCAAAGTAGCTTTAATTTGTATTTTCCAGATGGCTAGTGATGTTGAACATCTTTTTAGATATTTATTGGCCATTTGTGTCTCTTTCTTTAAGAATTCTCTGTTCTATTCTCAATCCCATTTTTTTAAAAAATATTATTTTTATTTATTTGCAAGCAGAGAAAGAGGGAGAAGGAAAGGAATAAGGAAAGGGAAGGAGGGAATAAAGGAAGAAGAGAGGGAAGAAGGGCGGGAAGGAAAGAAAGAGAGAGAAAAAATGAGTATACATACCAGGGCTTTAGCCATTGCAAACAAACTCTAGACTCATGTGCCACTCTGTGCAACTGGCTTGTACATGGGTACCTGGGACTTGCACCAGAGTCATTAGGCTTTACAGGAAAGCACCTTAACTGCTGAGCCATCTCTCCAGCCCCCCAAACTATTTTTTGAGTGTGTTGATTTTTTATATCTTAGGTTTTTTTTTTTTTTAGTTCTTTGAATATTCTAGATAGTAAACCTCTGTCAGATGTATAGGTGATGAAGATTTTCTCTCATTCTGTATCTTGTCTCTTGACTCTGTTGATGACTTACTTAGCTATACAATAGCTGTTGAGTTTCATGAGGTCTCAGTAGTCAAGTGTTTGTCTAATTTCCTGGGCTACTGGGGCCATATTCAAAAACTCTTTCTTATGCCTATATCTTGGAGTGTTCTCCATCTTTTTTCTTCCATTTGTTTTAGAGTTTCAGGTCTCATATTGATGTCCTTGATCAATTTGGAGTTGATTTTTTGTACAGGGTGACAGAAGAGGGTCTAGATTCATTTTTCCTCATATGTTTATCCATTTTCTCCAGCACCATTTCTTGAAAACGTTCTCTTTCATTGATTGTGTATTTTTGGCCTCTTTGTAAAAATCAGGTAGCTGTGGTTATAAGCACTTATACCAGGATTTTTTGTTTTATGTCATTGAGCTATATTTCTGTTTTTGTGTCAGCCACATGGTGCTTTTATTGTCATGGCCTTGTAGTATATCTTGAAATCAGGTGTGGTGATGCCATCAGAAGGTGTTCTTTTTGCTGAGGATGGTTTGGGCTAGTTAAAGCCTTTTGTGGCTTCATATGAATTTTCAGACTATTTTTCTATTTTGGTGAAGAATTGACCTGAAAATTTGATTGGAATTGTATTCAGTCTTTATATTTCCTTTGGTAGATGGCCATTTTCATGAGCATAGAAGGTCTTTCCAACTTCTCATGTCTTTCTCATTTTCTTTCATCGGTATTTTATGTTTTCATTGCATATGCCTTTCACTTCCTTAGTTTTCAATATTGCAGGATATTTAATTCTTTTGTGACTATTATAAATGGAACAGCTTCCCTTTTGTTTTCTTGCCCTGCATGTTTGCCAGTGATTTGTGTGTGTGGGGGGGTTCAATGTAGGGTTTCACTCTGGTCCAGGCTAACCTGGAACTCACTATGTAGTCTCAGGGTGCCCTCAAAATCACCATAATCCTCCTACCTCTGCCTCCCAAGTGCTGGGACTAAAGGTGTGCGCAACCACGCCTGGCTTTTTATTTATTTATTTTATTATATTTATTTTTATTTTTATTTTTTGGTTTTTCAAGGTAGGGTCTCACTAGAGCTCAGGCTGACCTAGAAATCCCTACGTAGTATCAGGGTAGCTTCAAATTCACAGTGATCCTCCTATCTCTGCCTCCAGAGTGCTGGGATTAAAGGCTTCTGTCAGTGGTATAGCTGGCAAAGATTTTGTTCCATTCAGTGAGTAATTTATTGGCTGTGCATATGGTATGTTTATCTGGGCAAAAGCTTTTTAGCTTCATGAGGTCCCATTGGTTGAGTGATTATTTAATTGCCTGGGCTACTGGAGTTTTGTTCAGGAAGTCTTTCCTCACTCCTATATCGTGAAGAGTTCCTCCTAGTTTTTCTTCCAGTAGGAGAAGGTCTTATATTGAGGTTTTTAATCCATTTGCTTTTGATTTTTGTGTATGGTGAGATGAATGGGTCTAGTTTCATATTTCTATATTTGGTTATCCAATTTATTCAGCACCATTTGTTGAAGATGTTCTTTGCTCCAATCTACTTTAATGGCACCTTTGTCAAAGATCAAGTAGCTGTAGTTACTTGATCTGAGGTCCACCCGTTCCATTGCTCTATGTTTCTGTTTTTATGCCAGTACTATGCTGTGTTTGCTACTATGTCTTTGTAATATAGCATTAGATTGGGTATGGTGATACCTCCAGAGGTGTTTATTTTGCTGAGAATATGTTTGGCTATCTGAGGCCTGCTGCCATTCCATATGGATTTTGAGATCACTTTTTATCTCTATGAAGAATGATCCTGAAATTTTTATTGGTATTGCATTAAATCTGTAAATTGCTTTTGGTAAAATGGCCATTTTCACAATATTAATTCTACCTATACAGGAGTACAGGTGGTCTTTCCATCTTCTTAAATCCTCCTCAATTTCTTTCCTAAGTTTTTTATGTTTACATTATATAGGTCCTTCTTGGTTTGTTTTTGTTATTCTGAGCTATTCAATTTTTTTTTTGTTGTTGTTGCTATTGAAAATAGGATAGCCTCACTGACTTCTTTCTCTGTGTATTTGTCCTTTGCATATAGAAAGGCCATTGATTTGTGTTCATTGATTTTGTTTCCTGCCACTTTACTAAAGAAATTAATCACCTTTAGGAGTTTTGAGATAGAGACTGATTTAATTTTAGTAAGTCACATGCATTTAGGAAGTTATCTAAATTTTCCAGTTTTTTTTTTTTTTTTTTTGAAAGTTTTCAAAGTATTCCTTAAAGATACTCTGGATTTCCATGGAATCTGTATCTCTTTTTACCTCTAATTTTACTAATTTGGGTCTACTCTCTTTTGATCATTTTGGCCAGTTTTGTTGATCTTGTTTATTTTTTTTCTTTTGTTTTGTATTTTGAGGTATGTTCTTGCTCAAGCCCAAGCTGACCCGGGATTCACTATGTAGTCTCAGGTTTTGAACTCACAGCTATCCTTCTACCTCTGCCTCCCGAGGGTTAGAATCAAAAGCATGCACCACCACACCCAGTCAGTTTTTTAAAATGAACCAATTCTTTGTGTATTTAATTCCATGTATTGTTCCATGAGTGTCCATTTCAAAAGTTTTGCCCTGTTCTTTACTATTTCTTAATTGTGTTTTATTGATTAGCTTACATAGTAACAGGTTCCTTATGGCATTTCACACATACTTCATTTTAGCTGATGGAATGAAAGAGGTATTAAAATCACCCTCTATTATATCAGGATATATCTGACTTTTCATGTCCATTAGTGTTTGATGAAATTTAGAGTCTCAATGTGTGTATATTTGCAATGTTTTGCCTTCTTGATGAATTCTTGCCTTGTTAATATATAGTGACCTTCTTTATCTTTTCTGACTAATTTTGGTTTGAAGTCTAATTTATCTGACATCAGAAGAACTACACCAGATTTGTTTTGGATTCCATTTGCCTAATGGATTGTTTTTGATCTCTTGATTCAGTCTGTGGTCCCCTTTACCAGAGAGATGTGTTTCTTGTTAGCCAATGCGTATCTCTTTACTGGTTGAGGCAATTAACATTAAAGGTTATTGGATTTTTACTTTTCTCAATGCTGTGACAAAATACCTGATAAACACAACTCAAAGAAGGAAGGGTATATTTTGGCTTACAATTTGAGAGTGCAGACCATCATTGCACGGAAGATTTGGTGGTGGTGGTGGTGGTATGAGGTGACTAGTGACATTGTGTCCTCAGGAAGCAGAGAGAAATGGATTCTGGTGTTCTGCTCATCCATCTTTGTCTATGTTGCTGACTTTCTTCTCCAGGTCCTGGACTGAATTCATCTGCTTGTTTGCATCTTCTTTCAGGTCATTGATTATTTTTGTTGCAAATTTTTTAAATCTACATTTGGCACTATGCCTATTTTAGTATTTTTAAATTCAGCATCTGAGAAATTATGATGTGCTGGGAGAATTCATGCTGCTTTGCTTTTTCATGATGTTTGCTTCTGTGTTGTGATTGGTGCATCTCTTGTTTTATATGCTTCTGGTTTTGTTTGGGGAGCTTGTATTAAGAAGACAATTCTTGAGGACTTAATTCCTGATATTTCTCTGAGAGCAGAAACAAACTTCTATAATGGCAATAATATCAAACTATACAAGATATAAAAGTACACCTAGAGTTCATTAAATTCCACCAATAATAAATCATCAATAGTCAGAAAACTGGGAAACTACTGTAGAATACACTATGAAGTAAAAAAAAAAATTTAATCTAAGTGTGGAAATAGTTAATGAATGAAATAGATGAAGGAGGCAAAGAAAGGGGTGAAAGAGAAGCCAGAATATTGAAAAGAAATAAAAAGGGTAATGAATGGAGAAGAATATTTTAGAGGAAATAAAATAGTAAAATATTAGAAAAAAGAAAAGAAAAAATATTTCATAATAAGAAAAGGTTCAAAAGAAAAATTAAATAAATGTAGGAATGGAAAGAAAAATATGAATCTAAAAGTATTTAAAAATAAAACCAACCAGGTAAGTCAAAGTACCACTAAAAGCAGAGAAGAAATACAGTAATACTTTCTCCTAAAGTAGAGAAACACAGGAGGTAAAAAATAAAAATAAAAGCATAAACTAGGGAAAAGAAAAAAGTTATCCAGTAGTGAAAATAATGTGTAAACAAAATTAGATGACTATATGAAGAGGAATAAAAACAAAACCGTTTTAGAATGCATAAGGTAAAAATACAGGAAATCTACAATAATAATAAAAAAAAAAGAATCACAGAGGTCAAAATATGAAAAAGGAGATTTTAAAAGGAAGAATGAAGTGTTGGAACAACTTTTTTGTTTGTTTTTGGTTTTTCAAGGTGGGGTCTCAGTCACAAGTGCTAAATTTATTAGTCAAAAGGCGGATTATGTTAATTCAGTTGCCACACTTGACTTACTCTTCAGACATGTTAATTAAGCCAGGTCACTTTTCTCCTTATCCTCTTCACTAGCTTAAACCCCTGGAGGCACTCACTTGCAAGTCACAGGGCCTGTGGGCAGCATCCAGGTGTGGGTTTGCTCCACTCCATGCCAGGCTGCTGAGGGGTCCCGCGGGCTGTTGCTTCTTCTCGCTGCCGGTATCAACACAGGGAGAGACGTGGAGTCTGCTTCTCTGAGTGACAATTTTCTGAGCTTTTGCTGGGGTTCCTATACCCAATTCTCCCTCAGTCATCCTGCTGATAGCCACCTTAGGGTTGGCTTATTCACATATCAGCTCTCAGTGGGTCTCTGGTGAGTCTCTGGTCTTGGTCTCTGGTTGCCATGGTGATCTTGTCACTGCTGAGTAAGTGCTCTATTTTTGCTTCTATTTTGCTTCTAACTATTGATCCTAACAGTCTGGCTCTCGCCCAGGCTGACCTGGAACTCACTATGTAGTCTCAGGGTGGCCTCGAACTCATAGCAATCCTTCTACCTCTGCCTCCGGAGTGCTGGGATCAAAGGCATGCGCCACCGTGCCCAGCTGGAACAACTTCTTTCTGAGTCCTCAAATATCAGAGACTGTTGTGGCTGGAGGGATGACTCTGGTTAAAGAGTGCTTTCTGTGCAAGTATGAAAATGCTAAGTTCTGTTCTCCAGAACCCACATAAATAGCTGGACATGTCCATGCATGTCTGTAACCCAACTCTCCTAAGGAGCAGAGACTGGAAAATCACGGGGACTTAGATAACTTCCAAAGCTCTAGAATCAGTGAAAAGACTCCATTTCAAGGACACAAGCAGATGAGCACGGAGGTGGACACCCAACATTCTCCTCTGGCCACTGCATTTGCACACAGGGTACCACATCTTCATGTACATGTGCACACACACACCACATATGCGCTATATACACATAGCATACACACACATGCACTTGCAAATGAAAACCAAATTGGAGACTGCTGGCTGTCTGCATGGAGACAGGAAGGATAAGTTAAACTTGTGTACTCATGTCTTTCCCATGCTTCATTGTTGAATCTGTACTGGACAAGTGCTTAATGTCCACCAGAGCTGTTTTCATTTTCATATTTTTGTTCTTTGCATGCCAAGGCCCTGGACTGTCCACATGTTGTTTTGTAATCTGTGGGCTAGGCAGGTTCACTAGACCCCTAATCAGATCATGATGACCCCTGTCTAGCTGGAGGTGTCTCTCAGTAGGTTCGGAGTGTGGGAAGCAATCACAGTACAGAGCTCAGTCCAGGCAGGGGACTTATCTTTGTAGTACCAAGACCTCCTGATATCTGTGCCCAGTTTAACTCGGAGTTCTCCTCTCTGCAACAGTGGTTCTCACAGTGTCATCCTGGCACTCAACATCCAAACCATGTGGAACTTGGTGAAAATGCAAAATCTTGGGCCCCAACACTGAGTGGCTGAATCATAAACACTAGGTTATGGGGGCCAACAATCTCTTCCTAAAAGGATTGCAACTCATTCTCAAACATGCTAAAACTGAGAACCACTGTCTTAATGCCTGTTTTTTCTAATCCTATTGACACTAAAACCAGCCATATTAAACAGCCATATAAAAATGCAGTTACCTGCCTGCAATGCCTAAGGACCCAGGTTCGATTCCCCAGTACCCACGTAAGCCAGCTGCACATAGAGGCACATGCATCTAGAGTTCATTTGTAGTGGCTAGAGGCCCTGGTGTGCTCATTCTCTCCCTCTCCCACCCCCCTCTCTCTCTTTCTCTAATAATAAATAAATACAAATAAAATTTTAAAATGCAGCTACCCTGGTTTTCCCAGAGCTACTTTAGTATGAGGAAAAATAGAAATCAAATAGACCTGGGTTCAAATCTCAGCTTTGGCACATTTCAGCTGTGTGCCTTTTTGAGAGACTTCATCTTCCCATCCATAGTGAGGGGTTCCACACTGCCTGATGGGAGTCCATGGCATAGGAGGTAGCAGATGTTTCCCACACAGACTGACACACAGCCACCTTCTTCCCTGGGCTCCTTTACAACTGAAATCTCCTTTGCCCATCCTGTAAGGGTACAGTTCTTATCTTCCCGCGACATTCTGAGTCTGAGCTGCTAGAACCTGCTTTCTGAAGTTTCACAAATAGCTTAACATTTTCACAGCAGTAGCAGTATTGGGGTTTTGCCATGAATAAGTGGGAACAACACAGCCCTGAGATCTGTCAGAATGTTTCAGAATCTAGATTGATGAGTCGGGGAATTCCTGTGAAGCAATCCACACCAGCTGAGAGCATTTTACTTGTAAAGTTGCCCCTGTGAGCCAGATCAGATTCCTGCCAACAAAGAATGAAGGAAAGAATGAAAGTGGTTGCCTGGAAAATTTAAAGGAAGCTCTTCATATCACCTGCCACACACAGACTTTGTTTTTCTTTAATTATAGGGGTAACTGTTCCTGGTTCCCAGACTTGCCTTTACCAAGAGACAGAAAAGGGAGGGATTGAGTGAGGTACGTAAGGAGGCTTCAGGCTGCCCACCTCCACAGCAACTCCTCAATTGTCTGTCAGTGGGTCATTCCGATCAATATGTGGTCCATGGCAAACTAATGAGGCCTTTCTAATTGATCTGGGTCCCTGCCCTTGTGGAATTGGGAGTGTTGTTTGGAATGCATTTTAAATGATCAGCCTAAAATCAAATGCTCTTGTTCAGAAACATAATATGCAGATTGGCTTCCTAATAATAATAATAAAAAAAAAAAAACTTGAGGGAGTAGTTAAGAGACTTTCAGTTTTTGCTAAGGATGCAATCGTTTTCTCAAATATAGCATTTAACAACTATGTATAAATCAAACCAGTCTTCATCAAGCACACCCTCTGAATTAGCATGGGTGAAGTGGCTCATGGGTTGGTTTGTGATGGGGAAAAAATTGGAGGCAAACTTTATTAGGTCTGTTGACACATATATCATTCGTCTGGAGGAAATAGCACTCTAGGAATATGAATATACACCACTGGGCATCAACACAAAATCCAAGTAAACGTATGAAAACAAAACCCAAAGCACCCGCAGACCTTCAGTCTATAGAAACCCCTGCTGAATATCTACACAAGGGTCACTCTTTCACGTGCTGCTACCTCTGTGTCTATGAAAACTCCCTCTGTGTAAGTCAGGACAGGTCACAGTAGCCAATAACCCCAAAGTCACTTGTTTACAACCACAAAGGTTTGCTAATTTCCCAGGGTGTCCTGCAGAAATAGAGCCAAAGGATTTTATTAGTTTTCAGCAAGGGAGGATCGTTGGGAGGAAACAGCTCACTTGATTGCAATGACAGAAAAGCCCCATGATCTGCCACTGCTAGCTGGAAACTTTGGAAAACTGTTGTAGTTTAGTCGGAGTCCAAAGGCTTGAGAACCAGAAGATTCAATGGTGCATGTCTTTCTCTGAGGGCAGAAAGCAACTAGTGTCACAGCAGAAAAGATGAATTCTCCTTTGTCCACCTTTTGCTCTATTCAAGCCCTCAGTGGGCTGGATCATACCCATTCAGTGGAGAAAGCAATGTAGTTCACTGACTCTGCTGTTTCAAATGCTGTCAATCTGTAAGCACCTTCACACGTGCACATGCACAGAAATCAGGCTCAGCTAAATATCATATCGGCCGGTGCATGATCCAGTCAGCTTGACCCATAAGATTCACCACCATTCACATAGCATTTGATGTGTGAGGAAAAACGACACAGATAAACATTGCAATGGGTCTTAGTGCTTCTGCCCCAGAAGGACGCATGCTTTTCCTTCCTATAGTTCACTAGCTGCAGCCACCCCAATGGCCCCTCCTTAGCTTAGCAGAGTAGAAGAGAAAGATTCTTCCATCACAAAAGATGAAGGAAAAATACCTAGCAAGTAGAAATATAGTCTATCACACCACAAATGACTCTTTTTCTGGGCCACTGCTCCAGAGACTGCCCCTAAGGTCACCATAACTCACTGTACCACTTTTCCATGCAAGCCAGGCTCTTTTCTTAGGTAAGGAGAATTGCAAGCCCTTTCATTAATTCTCAAAAGTACAGGGGAAAAAAATGAGCCTTTGAGACAATTTACTGAACGCTTGAGAATAAGGAGGAGACTTATAATGGAGAACACACACAAAAAAAATCTAGTCCTGTTACAAAGTGCCCCTGATCCTGAAATTGTGACCATCAGCCATGACCTTCTTCTGGCTTGAGCTGTACGGCCTCCTCTAGCTCAGTCTGGACCATGTGTCTCCAGTGTGCCCACAGCATGCTCCCCAGCCCTCGTAACCATCCACCACTTTCTCACGCACAGGCAACATGGCCATCACAGTACAGAAGTGAAGTTCTGCACACAATGAATTCAGCCCTACATAATTCTATTTGGAACCATTTAGTATGTGTGCTTCAGCATCTTGCTTCTAGATTAGGACTTGGGCTTTCAGTGAACAAAGGGTCCACTGAAGAATTTTTTTTTTTTTCTCAGAGAGGACAAGTGTCTGAATAAGAACAAATTGCAAGTAGAATCAAAATATATTTTTTCCCCACTGAGGAGGGCCCCCAGTGGAACAGGGGCAGGGAGGAGGGAAATGATGTTACTAACATATGGTGTGTCCATACAAAGGTTTTACTTAATAAAAAAAATAGAAGAAGGGTTGGTGAAATGGCTTAGCAGTTAAGGCATTTGCCTGCAAAGCCTAAGGACCCTGGTTCAATTCCCCAGGACCCACATAAGCCAGATGTACAAGGAGGCACATGCATCTGGAGTTCGTTACAGTGGCTAAAGGCCTTGACATGTCCATTCTCTTTCTCTCTATCTGCCTCTTTCTCTCTCTCTCTCAAATAAATAAATAAAATATTAAAAAATAGAAGAGGCTAGAGAGATGGCTTAGCAGTTAAGGCCCTTTCCTGTGAAGCCTAAGGACCCAGGTTTGGGTCCCCAGTACCCACATTAAACCACATGCACAAGGTGGTGCATGTGTTTGGAATTCATTTGCAATGGCTGGAGGCCCCAGTGTGCCAATTTTCTCTCTCTATCTGCCTCTTTCTTTCTCTCTCAAATAAATAAATAGATATTTTTTTAAATAGAGGAAAAATATTTTTTCTATAGCATACAAAACAAGGTAACGGGATTTTGTGTGAGTCTGAATAAAATGAGTACCTATGGGATGCGATCTTACATAGTTTGGATATTTGTGTAAGTACTGTTTTACATTATGCTATAAGGAGATTTTATTATTTTATATAATTTTATCAATTAACATAGTTAAGATAGCATAATTTGTTATAGCATTCTCTTAAATGAGATGCTTCCCTTTAGTGTAATGAGTGGGGTTATCATAAACTACTTCATGCATATGCATCTTTGCTTCTGTTAGATTATTTCATAGATGTAAATTCCTAGGAAAATTCCTGGGTCAAAACTATGAATATTATTTCCTTATACTGACTTATTTTATATGTCTATCCCAATTTATACTGGATATATATATTGCTACAAACTAGGTAACATTTTTATTTGAAATTATATAATCAAGTTTGAGAAACTAATCATCTGTGAAATATGTTAAAATGATTTCTTATAATATGAAAAAAGTACATCCCCAAGATAATATTGAAAGTTTTGCACAGATATGGGGAAACATCTTTTTATATACAGCTTCCACAATCTAGTATAAATGGGACATAAGTCTGCTACAAGTAATAGAGTCATAGTATATATTAATCTATATGAAGGGGGGAGTTTGGAGAAGTGTGGAATAGCCCACCTCAGATCAAGGAAAGCTAATCAAACACCAGAAGTGCAAGAACAGTCTGATCACTGTCTAATGCATTCTTAAGAACTGGAATATCATTAGGACTCTCCCAGCTTCTCTTTCAGCTGCTTCTCTCTACTTTGGCTTTGGGTTCTCCTACTGCACACAGTCACTGTAAAGCTCATTCCTAAAGCTGCATGACTGAAGAATAAGGACTGTGAGAAACTTGAGGACCAGTCCCAGCACTTCATCCTTCCATGGAACTATACCTTGGCCATAGCCTGGTGTGGGTGCTGTACACTCTGCCTGGTCTTTGAGGTTGTCTGTATTCCTTACTTTACAAATGACAAGTGACTAGAAGTCACATGTTTTCACATGTTCTTTTGTAAAACACCCTAACTAGTAAGAGACATATGCAACAGACATGCACATCTGCAATGTGGACTAGCAGCCTAGCTGCTACTATCCATATCAATCAACTCACTGCCATCCTATAGATGCCTGAGCAGCACTGCTGAGCCAGCTGAACACAACCACTGGAGATGCAGGTGGGAGCACTAACACATGCTCTGTCTCACGCAACAGACAGCAATAGCTAATGAGGACCAGGGGCTTCTCTCTTCCAGCTCCAGTTTGCAACATCTCAGGGAACAATTCTCTGGCTAGGCTGAGGTCTGAGACCCACATCTATCATGAGGTTATCAAGAACATAGGAATGATGCTGCTATTTGTCAGAAAGGGGAAAAAAAGGAGTTTTCAGCTTTGTAATATATTCTTATTTTAAATGTAAATTACTCCAGTCACCTACCTTTTTGAACTAACATAAATTATGAACTTTGTTAACAAATAATAAGACTACATGTAATTAAAATATATTAATGTCTAAAAAAGTAAAATAAGAGAAGAACAAATAAAAGGTATGTTGGCCAAAAATTGGAAGAAGAAATATATCTTTAGATAAAACTATGAAGAATTGTATTTGCTAATAAACATATTTGAAAATCTGTCCAACTAAAAGAGCAACAGAACTAAAAAATATATATTCTTGGATTCCAACTGAGAAAAGCATCAAATGTCATCCACAGACAGTAAAGGTTATTGTCTTTCAATTCACAGGTAGAAATGTTGCCTTTACCATCTTCCTGTTGTCATTAGGTTACCATCTTCCTGTTGTCATTAGGTTACCAGCATGAGCTCATGGGCAAAAGATTAAAAGACTTAGGTAAACTAGACTAGTTGGAGAAGACATAGAAGGAGATCAAAGTGGCAGGGTCAGGACAGTCATTGACAATCAGGCCAGGACCAGCACAGGTGGAACAGACCACAGCCTCTGCCCTCAAGGTCTAGGAGCAACCGTGGGTGGGATTTGCAGTGAGCAAGTCCCAGAAGAAAACCCTGGAATACCATTCCTTGTTGGTCCCTACAAACCTATTGAGATCATTATGGTTCTAATATAAAAAGGTGGCAAAGCCTCAAGTGTTGGGCAGGAGAGTTGGCTCAACCCTTAAAGACACTTGCTTACAAAGCCTGGCAGCCCACGTTCTATTCCCCAGTAACCACACAGAGGCAGCTGTACAAAAGTGGCACATGCGTCTGCAGTTTGTTTGCAGTGGCAGTTGGCCCTAGCACGCCCATTCTCATTATCTCGGCACCTTCAAATAAACAAATAAATATGTTTATTAAAAATGCCTCAAGTGTCACTTACCTGTGAAACCTAAGGACCCAGGTTTGATTCCCCAGTGTCTACATAAACCAGATGTACATGGTGGTACATGGATCTGGAGTTTGTTTGCAGTGGCTAAAGGCCCTGACACTCCCATTCTATCTGCCTCTTTACCTCAAATAAATAAAATAAATGTTTAAAAAAATGCCTCAAGTGTTGGCATCTTGATCCTCAGCTGGTGGCACTGCTGAGAGTTGATTGGATCATGAAGGTGCCAGTCCAAGGATGAACTCATGATGGAATGGGCTACTAGGAGGTAGGGTCTGATTGGAGGAAGTGTGTCCCTGGGGGTGTGTCTTCAAAGGGTATATCCTGTCTCGTCCCCCACCCCTTCCTTGTCTCTCTCAGCTTCCTGGATGCCATGAGGCAAGTAGCTTTCCTGTGCCATGATGCTTTACCCCAAGTCCAGACACACGGGGCCAACAAAACCTTCAAAACCAGGAGCCCGAATAACACAGATTCTTTGTCAGTGATGAAAAACAGACACAGAAATCTATTCATGAAGAAAGAGGGCACTATTCTTGAAATGAAGTGTGCAAGAGGGAAGGTCATGCAGGCACAGCAGTAAAACTCAATCACTCCCAGAGACCCAGACAGAAAGAGGCAGGGGAGGTCTGGAGGGATGGCTTAGAGGTTAAGGTGTTTGCCTGCAAAGCCAAAAGATCCAGATTCGATTTCCCAGGACCCACATTAGCCAGATGCACAAGGGGGTGAATGCATCTGGAGTTCATTTGCACTGGCTGGAGGCTCTGGCATGCCCATTCTATCTCTCTCTCTCTCTCCCTCTTTCTCTGATAAATAAATAAATAAACAAATATTTAAAAAAAAAAAAAAAAAAAAAAGAGGCAGAGTAAGTGGCCAGCCTGGCACCGTGGGAAGGGATTTTTGGGAGCCATGGCTTTCAACTAGAAGCAGGACCAAAAAAAAATTGCCAATTTTCATTATTTGGCAAGATTTTTATTGACATATTGTTTCTATAGCTTGTTTGGGCTCCATAATGAACTGAAATCAATTGCTGATAACGAATGCTCAGTAGAAACAGCAGCTGGGTTAGAGTAAAAGCAAAGCAAAGACTGAAACGTGTGATCCTTTAGGGTTTTTGTGCTAAGGATTAGGTTTTGACAAGTATGGGCATATTCTGATCTAACTTCTGATATTTGAAGTAGGAAACTGAGCTAAGTGACACAAGTCTCTTCCCTTGCCTTACTCACTTTAAAGAATTTAAATAAATTTTTAAAAGGCATAGTGATGGCTGGGAATATGGCTTAGCAGTTAAAAGTGCTTGTTTGCAAAGCCTGCCAGTTTGAGTTCAATTCGCAAGCCACCCACATAATCCAGATTGTTTGCATCAAGCCTGCCAGTTTGAGTTCTATCTTTTCCTCCTCATCAAGGCTTCCACAGACCTCTCCTAAAGTCCAGGATCATAATCCAGAGACACCAGTCAGACTGACATGTTGGGTGCATGCAGTGTTTCAAGTTTTTTCACCTTGCTAAAAAGAATGACATGGGTCTTCTTAAGGTGTGGGTTTGAGATTCCATTGTAAAGGCAAACTGCCAGCAGGCGTTCCTGAAGTGTGCTGTGTGACCTTTTACCTGCTATCTTTTCCTCCTCATCAAGGCTTCCACAGACCTCTCCTGAAGTCCAGGATCATCAAAAGAGGTCCATGAAGTTCATCAGACACCAGTCAGACTGACATGTCAAAACTAAGTAACTGGTATAAACCCAGGGTGCAGAGACGATGCCAGGGCCAGATCCTGATGCCCAGCACTGGCTGTGGCAACAACAAGGAGACAAAGCACATCCTGCCCAGTGGCTTCTGGAAGGTTCTGGTCCACAAGAACAAGAATCTGAAAGTGCTGCTGGTGTGCAACAGAGATTGCTCATGTTTCTTCCAAGACCTATAAAGCCATTGAAGAAAGAGTGGCCCAGCAGGCCACCAGAGCCACCATTCCTACTGCCAGGCTGTGCAGCAAAGAAAATTATTTTGGAAATGAAGACATGCCACATGAGAAAGAGCACTGTGTCAGTAAGCTTTCATTACTGTCCCCTGGGTTAATCACCTTGTAAAGAGAAAGGGCTTGTTTGGGCTCACAGTTTGGGAGATTTCAGTCCATTGCTTGGCCCCCTCGCTTTGGGCCCATGGTAAGACAGTACAACCCAATAGAAACCCATGCATAGGATGCCAAAGAGCAGAAGGGGGAAAGGGGAGGTCCTATAATCTTCTCTAGGCCCCCATCTCTGCAAGGTTCCACCAGTGTTGTCAAGCAGAGGCCTAAGCCACACGTGGACCTTCGAGGGAAACTCTAGATCCAAAAGTCATGCCAACCCTTTAACCAGACATCCTTGGAACTCTTGATGTTTAATGTCACCATACAATCAGAGTGGATAATATTTCCATTATATTTATGGACTCAAGGACATTTTTGTGAATTAGCCAAGAAAACAAAATGTCATCTGGCTTGATTTTCACAGGAAAATGTAATTGAATTGCTATGTGTTGTGTTTCAAACCCATAGCCTCATAGGTTTGAAACTTAGTTCCCAGCTGGTGATGCTATGTTTGGGAAAGTTGTGGAGGTAGAACCTTGCTGGAGAGGAAGTGGGTTACTGTGGGTGGACCTTAACCCAACCCCACTTCCTGTATACCTTCTGCTTCCTGACTGGATGCAGAGTTCCTGCTGCCTGGCCTTACCCATTGTGATGGAACTGTAAAATGAATAAACTCTTCCCTCCTGAAGCTCCTTCTTGTCAGGAATCATCACAACACTGAAAAAAAAATAACTAATACACTATGTAAATTGCTGCAGAACCTTAAAAATGGTTTGTGCTTGTTTTGCTTTGGTTTTGCATTAAAGACCAGCAGTACGTGTCTTTCTCCCCTCCCCAACCCCCTTTTTCTAGTGCAACATTTAGAGTTCAGGCAACAAGGGACAGATACCCCAGCTCAAACCTTCTCCACTCCACCAGGCAAGTGTGTGGTTTATGTAATGAATGCACTGTGCTTCGGGCAAGATTCACTCAAGACTGGATCTGTTAGATCTCTTGTTATGTATTTCCTTGGACTCCAACCAGTGACTTCTCAAAAAAAAAGTGTATATATACATATAAAATGAAGATTTCTTTTTTTCTCCTTTTGGTGTTGAGATCAAAACAGGAACATTATGCATTTGAAGGACATTCCCTATCACTGAGCTATACCACTGTCCCTTCAGCCCACTCATGAGTATTTGAAAGTAAAAATGTGAAAAATGCGAATTCTCGTGTATGCTATTACTTGTGGTTTTTCAAAGTACTTTGTAAGTCAGTAGCTCTGCCCCTAGAGGTCATCTCCTGACCTCCTGTTAGAGACACAAAGTAAGTGAAGCTTCTCCCTGCTCAGGATGAACTCATCACTCTGGCTACAATGGACACTCTTGGCTTACAGGTATGAGATGAAAAGATACAGTCATATTCTATGATGAGTGCCGGAAGTCCGAGGAACACATGGCCCAGAGAAGACAGTGCTGGAAGATCAGAAGAGAAGACTGAAGGCAAGAAAGTAAGAGCCACATAGAATAGGACAGAGCAGCAGCCACCAAGGAAAGCAGTTCTCCAGGGCTGCCTTGGAGGGGCAGCATGCTCTCGGTGACCTAAGCAATGGAAATACAACGTCTCCCAGCCTTAAAGTCCAACCTAAGATGCCAGCAGCACTGACTCCTTTGAAGGCTATTAAGGAGGGAAAAACTATTCTGTGCCTGTCCCTAACTTCTGGTGATTTTGCTGGCAGTGCTTGGGCTTCCTTTGCTTAGAGGTGTATCCCTCCACCAGATCTGCCTTCTTCTTTGCATGGGGGCACCTTGGGTGTGGGTAGTCTGTCTAAATATACCCATTCTGTTATGCTGCTATACTGGTGTGGTGGTTTGAGTCAGATATTCCCCCATAAACTCATGTATTCTGAATGATTGGTCCCTAGCTGGTGGCAATTTGAGAGGTGGAGTCTTGCTGGAGGATGTGTGTTGCTGGGGTTGGGCTCTGGGGGTATAAGAGCCAGCTCCCCCTTGCCAGAGCTTGGATTACTCTCCAGCTGCTGTTTTCCACCTGCTGCGGCAGAAGTTATGTCCAGCTTCTGCTCATGCCCCACTGTCCCCTGCCATCGTGAAGCTTTCCTGAGACTGTAAGCCAAAGTAAGCACTTCCCTCCCATCAGCTGCTTTTGGCCACATGGCTATAGAGGACTCTGCAATGAATCTGAATTAGTGTAAGTTGTGAATCTAAAAGACACACCAGATTTCAAAGCAAGCAAACAAACAAAAGAATGTCCAATGTCTCAATTATTTTATGGAGAAATGATGCTAAAATATTTTGGACATATTAGGTTAAATAAAAGGATGTAAGAGCCAAAGGAAGGGTACAATTCCTTACAATGCAACTGTCCAGACAGAACTTGGCCTCAATATCCTTGACCTCTCAGTGCCTAGCAATACCTACACAAGACCCTCATAATGGGAAAAAAAAGATGAAGATATCAAATTAAAAGAGAGACTAATGGAGAGAGGGAGGGGATATGATGGAGAGTGGAGTTGTGAAGGGGTATGGGGGAGGGGAAGGAAATATCATGGTTTATTATCTGTAAGTATAGAAGTTGTCAATATTATATATATATATATATATATATATATATATATATATATATATATTCCAGTAGCACTAATTTACCAGTAGATGGTAAATTAGTGCTCAGACTAATTTAATCACTTTTTTAACTTTTCAAATGTGGTTTCAAGAAAAAATTTAAATATCACATGTGTGGTAGCTTTCCATCACTGTGGAAAATAAATAAACAACTTCTAAGAGGGGAAATAGTTTACTTTGCTCACAGTCTCAGAGGAGTCAGTCCGTGGTTGGCCCTTGCTTTTGGGCTGCAGTGAGACAGAATGTCATCGTAGAAACACATGGTAGGGGCAACCTGCTCGCATCATTGCAGCCGAGAAGGAGGGAGAGGGATGCTGGCACCCCTGGTCACTTAAGTCCCTTGACTAGGCTCCATCGAGAAAAGTTTCACCAGCCACACCCTGATGTTAGCAACTAAGCCTCAGCATGTGGCTCTGGTAGCATTTAAAATACAAACCCTAACAGCATAGAACTCATATCTGTGATTCACTTTCTATTTCCTCTGAACTAAACTTATCTAGAATCAGTAGTTCACTGAGCCCTTGACATCAGGTCACTTCCTAAGAATAGTTTCTGGCTTTCCACATCGCTCTCTGATAGCAGCACGTTTATAGAAAATTCACAGAAAATATGGCACATAGTAGATGGTAAATACCAGGCTTTACCTGTGAAGCCTGCTCTAAAAATTAAAAAATATATATTTCCTCTAACTTAAGTGGCAAACATACTTGACAAAAATCACACTTTGATTTTATGACTAAGAGCTTAATTTAGAACGGGTCCCCCAATATCAACTTATAAGAGTGACTTCTGTTTAACATAATCACTTCAATTTACCTTGTATGGAAAAATAAGGCAGCATGCAGAGTGATTTTTATTAATAATTACATAAGAACAGTTCCAGTCCTTAGGAAGAGTGGTTTCCAGGTGAGACTGGTATATGCTCCACGCAGGAAAATCACAAGTAGTTCTAAAGGAAGCTAGTTAGTCCACTTAACGAAGACAGCAATTTGCCACTCAGCTTGGACTGCTTGCTCCTTAGCTGTTCTTCCTCTGACCAACAGCTCTGACTTGCAAACTAAGCCTCTGTTGTGATACTAGGTGGTGGCGTGCTGCCACCTATGGCTCGAAAGAAGGATTTTTTTTTTTTTTTTTTTTTTTTTTGCAGCCTAAGTCAGAGCTACTGAAAACTATTACAGATCAGAGAGGGATGACGGTGGTGGTGGTGGTAGGCAAAAACCCATTCTTGGACATACAACTATAGCCTTTTCACTATGCTAAAATCACTGTTAAGACACTGCTTTATTTGCAACATAAAAGATAAACTGCTGGGCGCGGTGGCGCACGCCTTTAATCCCAGCTCTCGGGAGGCAGAGGTAGGAGGATCGCCAGGAGTTTGAGGCCACCCTGAGACTACATAGTGAATTCCAGGTCAGCCTGGGCTAGAGTGAGACTCTACCTTGAAAAACAAAACAAAACAAAAAGATAAACTAAACCACATCATAATACATCAACTGTAAAGCCTTAACTTATAACTGGTTGTGAGGCAGGTACGAAAGGGTTTGCAGTACTGATAACTCATGTGGTCTAAGACCTATAAATGTGTTCCAGGTAAGCATCTGCTCGTATTTTGTCAGAATTTATGTCAGAAATACTCTATTCATCCCCCCTCCTTCCCTCCCTTTCTCCCTCTCTTCTTCCCTATCTCCCGTTCCAGTCTTTGCCTACTCTAGGATGCCACTGAAACATTCAACATACATTTTGTGAAGATTTTCTTGAGTCCCAGGCATTCTTCTAAGTACCCTTGACATGTAGCATGGACCAGACAAATCTGCCCCTGAAATATTATATTCTACTGGAAGCCAGACATATATGTATGCACTATACCAAGTAAATCATTCAATGCTACAATATACAAAGATGACAGGTGTTCTAGAAAGAGTGCATAACACAGGACATGGGGTTGGAGGCAGGATGACATTGTGGAAGATGACTAGGGCTGCCAGGGGAGCTTCTCTGAACAGGTGACAAAGAGGCATAAATATCTGCAAGGATTGCAGAGGAACTACTTGACCAATGCCCCACACAGAGAGAGATGTGCAGTGTTGGAAGAGGACTGGGTTGGCAAGGGACTAAGGCTTCAGATGAGGAAAGAGGCCACCGTAGAAAGCCTTGGAGGCCACTGTCAAGTATCAACTTTTAACTGAGTGGAATAATGTGCTTGCTTTTGGTTATCTGGCAGATGCACTTGTAAGTTTTCATTTTTCAAGATCTCATTGATAGATTCATCATTATGGTGTCCTATGATTCACAAGTACTCAACAAAGCAAATTTTAATAGATAACTTGAATTCTTATAAACTTCTCTAAAATATTTCATGCACAGATTTTAATATTTGTAATTGTTTTATTTTCAAGGCAAAAGAAAGAGAGAGAGAGAGTGGGCACATCAGGGCCTCTAGCCACTGCAGATGAACTCCAGATGTATGTGCTCATTTGTGCATCTGGCTTTACATGGGTTCTGGGGAATCACACCCTGGTTGTTAGGCTTTGCAGGCAAGCACTGTAACCACTGAGCCATCTCTCCAGCCCCACAGATAGATTTTAATATACCTAGTTATAATCGTGGGATACATAAGTATATTACATTTAAATTCAGCACTTAGTGATCATTTGTCACAAGCATTTTAATGCTGTTTTGTGTTTATAATAAACATTTTCTTAGCTGCATAAGACTCTTCCAGAGGACATCTGCCTTTTGAGGTTATTGTGAGGATTAAGTGAAAAACATCATGCCTTAAATCCTAGCACTCGGGAGGCAGAGGTAGGAGGACTACCAGTTCAAGGCCACCCTGAGACTACATAGTGAATTCCAGATCAGCCTGAGCTAGAGTGAGAGCCTACCTCAGAAAAAAAAAAAAATAAGAAAAGAAAAACATGGTGAAATTGCTGAGTGCTGTGTCTAGCACAGGACAAGACCCCAGTGAATCATTTTGCTGAGTAGGTGTGTGGTGATGTGCTATGTGGCTGGCTGTTTGCCATGAAAAATGAAGCCAGTTGGCCAAGGAAGTCCCTGTAGTCTCCAAAACATTAAAGGCTATTGCCAAGGCCCTTGGTTTCCTCTGAGAAACAGATGGTAAGACCCTATTGTTGAAGACATCTCTTGCCTGAGAGGCAAAGTCACTGAGAAAGCAAGCTGGTGCTGAGCAGAAAACCTTCTCCCTGTAGGCCAGCCAACTGAAAGCTGGAAAAAGCTCCACTGCATGCAGCCGTATGGGAGACAGATGTCATCAGCAGTGAAAACAGTGGACGCTGAATGTTCAAGTTTGGCCATACAGGCCCAATGACCGAACAGGTGCAATAGTGGCATGTCTGCTCTTGGGGAAACCAACTGCTTCATAATTGGACTGAAGGCCCTCTCTATGGGAGGGAATACATGCCTGGTACTGAAAAACCTAAGCAAAAGTCTATGGCAGGGGAGGTCATGAGCCTTACGGGTATAAAACCTGCTCTTGTCTGGCTAAATGTATATATTATTCCCACCAAACTGCCCTGAAAGCACAACACTTAGTGTTCATATTCACATATTAATGCTACTCTCACTTCTGGTTAGAGAAGCTTCTCTTTTCAGATGGTGATGACCACTGGGATGACCCAAAAGGCAACATAGTGCTGAGAAGGGACAGAGGAGTGTCTAGCACTGAAACACCTCTGTCACACCCTCCAAGGCTCAGGGTCCATTGCAGAAGAGGGGGCAGAAAGAATGTAAGAGCCAAAGGAAGGGTATGACCCCTTACAATGCAACTGTCCAGACTGAAATTTACCTCAATATCCATGACCTTGCAGTGCCTAGCAATACCTTCACAAGACCCTCATAATAGGAGAAAAAATGATGGCATCAAAATTAAAGAGAGACTAATGGAGAGAGGGAAGGGATATGACAGAGAGTGGAGTTCTGAAAGGGAATGGGGGAGGGGAGGGAAATATCATGGTTTATTGTCTGTAAGTATAAAAGTTATCAATATAAAATTTTTTAAAAGAAAAATGAAGCCATATGGGCTGGGGAAATGGCTCAGCAGTTCAAGGCACTGCTTGCAAAGCCTGCTGGCCTGGGTTTACTTCCCTAGTCTCCACTTAAAGCCAGATGCACAAAGTGGCACATGGAGGTCCTGACACACACCGGTATTTACTTTAATCTTTCTCTCTCCCTTGCTCTCTCTGTAGTTTACTCTCACTCACCTCATTAATAAACATTTAAAAAGACAACTGATGTCACAATAAAACCCTTGGTAAGAAAAGGAATTCATATAATTATTCCTCAGGAGACACTCCTTGAAGCCCAGGAGTACAGTTACTGGGACAAAGGTTATGGTACTTTCATGTGTTTTAAATCACAAATTGCCTGCCTTAGTCATGAAAACCGTATAGTCTGGTCTCTTCAGATCATATAAATCTCTTGCCCTTGTCAAAGGATGAAACCTGTTTGAAATACGATCCTCCCTTGTTAGAGTGTCTGTTTCACTCTCACTCGTCAGGGTTTCTATTTTAACTTATTTCTGAATTTCTACTACTGACTTTCATATTACTAATGAAATAATAATCATATTCATGTATTACCTAAATAGTGCATTGCCAGGGAAAATCTAAAAACTTTACATTGATCAACTCCTTGGTTTTTTAAATCATCACCTAAGTCAGATACCGTGGTGGTTTGAAGGTACAGTGTCCCCTAGAACCTCGTGTGCTTGAATACTTAATCTCCAGTTGGTGGCACTGTTTAGGAAGTCTGTGAAACCTTTAAGAAGTGGACCCTTGCTGGAAGAAGTGGGTCACAGGGGGAGGACCTTGAGTTTATATACTCCAGACCTAGTTGGTGTTTTGGCACTCTGGACCTCTCTCTACTTCCCTGCTGAAGTGAGGATAAGAACCATCTTCCTGTTCCTGCCATTCTTTCCTTGTCAAGATAAAAGCTTCCTTTTGAAACTGTAAGGTGATGGCAACCCTTTCCTTCCATAAGCTGTGTTGTGTCAACAGTGAGAAAGTACCTGATAAAACATTATCGCTATTGCTGCTATTATCCCCATCTTACAGGTGAGGACCCTGAAATGTAAGTTAATTTAAATGCACGGAGGTGTGTAGGAGGAAGAGGAGTTTGGTTTCCACAGGCAGACTGCCTCCAAAATCCCTGAGTTGATGCTCACTGAGTGTGTCCATTGTCTTTCTTGGACTTTGTCGGTTCCCATAGGTCTCTCCCCACCTTTTGTAGGTCTGTGCTCTTGTTACTGAGTTCAGTCAAATGTTGGCATGATAAATATGTTGACTCTTAATTACTCATTTTGATGACTATTGTAAGTTGTAATGCCAAAATAGTTGTCACCTTTACCTTTAGCTGCCATCATCTAGCACACCCTTCCTGTCCCTACCCAAAGAGGAAGGAGCAAAGGAAGAAACATCAGCCCAGGGGAAGAGTCCTCCCTCTCCCATGTCCACGATGAAGAATCGCTGGATCAGTCCCTCCAGCCTAAAAGCACAGAAGATTGAGAGGACAGAGAACAGGCCACGTGGTCAGATTCTGAGGCCTGTGGGGCAGGAGTAAGAAAGGATGTTCAGGGATCATACTGACACCACCAAAGCGAATAAGAGGAATAGAACTGGTGTTTGGAAACCAGTCTGCAGTGGTCTGAACATTTCTGTCTTTTCACAATTCACATGTAGATTGTAGCCTCCAGGATGATGATACTGATAACATTGAGGATGGGGCATTACAGAAGTGACTGGATCATGAGGGTGCGTGCTCAAGGGTAGGAACAATGCCTTTATGAAAATGACCCCCAAAGACTCCATCTATTGTATAGTAGGCACCTTTATGAAAGAGACCCCTCAAGACCCCATCTGTTGTATAGTAGACAGCTTTCTGAAAGAGACCCCCCAAAGACCCTATCTGTTGTATAGTAGATGCCTTTATGAAAGCAACCCCCCCCAAAAAAAAAGACCCCATCTGTTCTTGAGCAGATCCTGCAGAATTGAGAGGAAGGAAGTTGGGATTTAAGAAGATGTAAGTCTGGGAGACCTGAAACTTAAAGTTCATTCAAACACTCCCCAAGGTTATGTTAATTACAAATTGAAACATTCCATCCTGGGAGGGGCAGGAAGAAAGTTCCAGAGACTCGGGAAATCAACAAGTCTGGTTGCGGACATCATCCTTGTAGTGAGTGGACGCCTCAGTCAGAATAGCTTCTCTAAAACCCTCTCCCTAAAGTGCTGAGCCATATGGGGAAAACAGGTTCTATAGCCAGGGAGCTTGAAAGAGAACTCCCAGGATCCTGGGAACTATGGGGTTAACGACACATGACATGACAGGGCTCTAAGTGGCACAGACAGGCTGGAGTCACCATAAACTATACATAAGTTTGAATTACAGCTGTTACCCCAAGGACAACTGACCAGCTTAGCTCTCTTAAACTTTTAAATAATCAGAGACAGTCCTAACTCCTCGTTTGCACTGCCTTAGAAACTTGTGGCTTACCAATAATGTAAAAGACCCGAGGTGATGTCAAAGTCCGTGCCCAACAGCCTATGAAAGGTATTGACTTCTTCTAATTTGGGGTGGAAGATACTAGACAGCATCCCATGGGTGTAAATAAATGAGTTCTCCATCTCTCTCAGTGGTGCTTGGATTCCTCATTGACTTAAACTCAGATTTTTCTGGAACACCCAAAGGCTATAAAAAGGGGAAACAACTCTCCAATTGAGCTGCCTGCAAGTGCTGTAGTGTCCTTAAGAATCTGATCTCTGACCAGCTGAGCTGCTTGCAAGTGGTGCAGTGTGCTTCAGAGGTGCAGCTTCCATGAGTTGTTGTCTATGCTGGGGTGGGCTCTTTGGTGATGCAGCTGTCTTTGAGTCTTCTATTGCTCCTGAAAGTAGCCCCTCACTCTGCTCTGGGTATCATCGTTCTTTGGTCTGTCTTTTGTGCCCTAGCTGATGTAATCACCCCAAAGGAAAAGTTTTCCACGACAGCTACCTCCCACCATATAAAGATACCAAAAGAATGCTTGGTTTCTGAACCACGAAGTTAATGTTTACTAGTCACCACATCCGCTGATGTCTTGAGCTTAAACTTAACCAGTCTGCAAACAGTGAGAAATGGTATCTGGTTTATGAACTACTCAGGCTGTGGTGTTCTGTTATAGCAGCTTGCTTAAGGGATCAAAACACACTCAATCCCAGGTTCTTCTCTCCCTAGCCTGATACCACACAACATACAAAAGACATGGAGGTCTTTACAGAAGTTTTTCAGAACAAAACAATACATATGAGTGGACTATTTAAAGACAAAAATAACATACCTACACTCACATGCCCCCTGGCTACTTATACATGACTTTCTCAAATATGCACAAATACATACATGAATATTCCAGATATCTCCATATAGACTCACTTGCATATACACGTGTACTTTTGAATCCTATCTGCATATAGTCTACATAATTCAGGGGCAAAGAGACCAAGTAATTTCCTGGTGTCAGGCCCACAGAAAGGGAGCCTGGATCATAGACTGGCACGTTTCCCATGGTGATTCCCCTGGCATCTTTCACATAAGGAATGAGTATTTTGATTATTGAAATTTCATTTTCCATATTTTTTCTCACCTTAATTGTTCATATAGTTCAGACTGTACTTTGTAATAAGTTGATAAATTTATTTATATTGTCATGTCTCAAATCAAAGTTAAATTTAGCTATACCTATATTTTCTACTATTAAGTGTTTAACAAAATCAAGATTCATTTTAATGAGTTTTTGTTTGTTTATTTAAACCTTATCTAAATGTAACATAAAAGTAAAAAATATTAAATTAATATAACTGACCTTCTAAATATTCAAAAAAAGAGGGGAGCCGGGCATGGTGGCGCACGTCTTTAATCCCAACATTCGGGAGACAAAGGTAGGAGGATCACCATGAGTTTGAGGCCACCCTGAGATTACATAGTGAATTCCAGGTCAGCCTGGACTAGAGAGTGAGACCCTACCTTGAAAAACCAAAAAAAAAAAAAAAAAAAAAAAAAAAAAAAAAAAAAGAGGGGAGCCTAGGGGGCTGCTGACCCAGGGAAATGGGAAGACAAACAATCAGAATCCAGACAGTCTATTTATAGTTAACCATAGGGGAAAAAAAACCATAAAAACAAAAACTAAAAAAAAAAAAAAAAAAAAAAAAAAAAAAAACCTTAAATGGTCATATTAAAAGTCTTATGGTAGGACAATTGAAGTTTTTGTTGGTAGTTATGAGATGAACTGACTAAGGAAGATAAACTGGAGAGGAAACTTTAAATGTTTGTACATGTTTGATGAAAAAGATTGTTATAGCATGGTTACACAGATTGTAAGATAAAAGTATGTAGATGAAGGTATGAGTAATCTTAAACAGAAGGTTAAAGACAAAGTTGATTAAGTCTTAAGGTACTTGATCAGATTACAGACTCCTTGAGATATATAAGATGACTATTAGCCTAGGGTTTATATCAAACTAACAAAGCATGGCCCTGCCTGGTAACAAGATGTTATGGTATTCAGGTTGTAAACTTAAAAACTCTAACTCATTGATATTAATCTGGTCATGATAATGGATTGGGAAAGACTAGCTTTAAAGTTCTCAACCAAGTTTGCTATGTCCCTCTATTTGTCAACCTTTTACTATTTAATAAGATTATTATGTCTTAAAAATCAAAACAAAACACTGTAACCTTAAGATGGTTCCTGTCTTGTTCATGCTGTTTTACTGGGTGATTATAGCTAAGATTATTGTCTAAGTCTTATAAAAGGAGATTTAGTCATTGTGACTTTATTCATAGGGAAACCGAGGCAAGTCCTCCTGTCCTAGGAAAGCCTGTAGTATAAAAACAATGTTAATATAGTTTGTCTAGGCTTCATATATTCTACCAGTCATAAATATTATGTTATGTTAAACTTAAAAATGGTTTAGTGATTAAAGGCAGTTGATGAAGAAATCACTTTATGTCTATCATAATATCTCTAATATATGTTAAAATCAGACTAATTTAGCTCAACAAAGACCAGGCTTAGCTGTATTCTAAAGCTATGTATAATCAGTTTCAATCAAGGTTTTACTTAAGTAATTGTCTCACTTCTCTTATCTTAAGTTCATTTCTTATACATATATTGATACTTAAGATAGGTTCCCTGCTCTAGAGAAAATGATCTTAAATGCTACTTTTCTGCTTCCATTTTTTCCAGGTATCTAATCTAATCAAAGATGTTACCAAATACAAATGCCAAAACTTTTCGCTGTCTTATTTGACATGTTCTGTCTGTATGTATACCTATTAGATATTTAAAGAATAAGATGTACCTATCTTCCCTCCTCTCTCTCTCTCTCTCTCTCTCTCTCTGTTTTTTTCTGAAGTATGGTGTCACTTTAGTACAGGCTGACCAAGAATTCACCATGTAGTCTCAGTGTGGCTTTGAACTCACAATTATCCTCCTACCTCTGCCTCCCGAATGTTGGGATTAAAGGCATGAGCCACAACTCCCTTCTAAAAAGCTCTACATTTCTCTACATTTCTTTTGCCTTAATTGTTTACATAGTTCAAACAATTCTCTATAATAAGGTGATACATTTATTTATAATGTCAAAGCTCATATTATGATAAAAGAAAAGTTAGAGGCCTTTGGCCCAAAGTTATATCTTGTACTGTAATAAACTTTTATGCTAATTGTGTCCCATACTACACAGTCTTTTATACTGACACTATAGTTTCTATACTGTTTCAAGGCTGTGGTTTGTATTACAGCTTCTGACCAGAACTAAAATTATCTTGTGTTTCTTCTTAACTCCACAATACTACAGATATCTCTCCACTAATTAACCATTTTTTCAGGCTTTGGAAGAGAGTCCCCTGGATTCACACTGATGTAAAAATAGACTGATTCTCTACTCTATCTACAGTACTGGTTCTGTAAGCCTTAGTTTCCCATATCAATATCAAGGTTAATAAGATCAAGATATTTTAACTAATTTTGTCTATTTATTTAAACACTATCTAAATAAAATCAAAACTAAAGCTGGGTGTGGTGGTGCACACCTTTAATCCCAGCTCTCAGGAGGCAGAGGTAGGAGGATCACCGTGAGGTGGAGGCCACCCTGAGACTACATAGTGAATTCCAGGTCAGCCTGGGCTAGAGGGAGACCCGAAAAAAAAAAAAAAAAAAAAAACTAAGCCTTTATTTTGTTACAACAATAGATTTCTTAAGTATTCTACTCATATGTTTTCCTATTGGGTAAGACTTTTATTTATTTGCTATAAACTTATTCTAATAAAACTACAACTAATTATATCAAATATATTTCATTGTATTATATAACCAATATAATTATATAAAACATAATTTCGTTATGTTTATAAAATAAACAACTGATAATAACAAATTATCAAGACTAATCAAACTTTTAGCCTTTCTGCCTAACATACTTTTATTAGTTCTTCTAAAGATAAGACTTTTTGATCTTTGGACCAAGTAAGTAAAGACCATGAACCTTCTATATTAAAAGTTTACACAAGAGCCGGGCGTAGTGGCGCACGCCTTTAATCCCAGCACTCGGGAGGCAGAGGTAGGAGGATCGCCAAGAGTTCAAGGCTACCTTGAGACTACATAGTTAATTCCAGGTCAGCCTGGACCAAAAAAAAAACCAAAAAAAAAAAAAAAAAAAAAAAAAAAAAGTTTACACAAAAAGAAACCTTTAAACCTAAACTTTAAAATTAGTGAACCTCTTAATCTCTATCATATATTTCAAATATTGCTTCAATACTAATCTCTTATATTTCCTACCTTACCTAAACCAAATCTTTATATTCCACAAATTCCAATTAACTTCCCATCTAAGTTAACAATTCCTTCTTCTTTACCTATCATCTATATTATTATTTTTTTTCAACCTTAAATATAATGTTCATGTCACCTGTAAATGTCATGCCACATGCAAGGAAACTCATACATAGATAATAACCAGATCATAATGGCTAACAGATTGAACATGATTTAGGTGTTTATTTCCTAATGACTCTGATAACTATCCCTCTCCTAAAGAGCTGCCTCCTTGATGTTTATAAGATCGATGTGGGATAATAGGCTACTATGTACACAACTGCAAAATGAAGTTGGGCAAATGGGAAACTAAAAGCTCTAACTTCCAAAAGCCACACCTGTGTGATGAAGACTTCAATGATGGACTACAATGATTGTGGAGAGGTAAATGTTACCAATCCAGAGCCAATAATATTTTGGGCTGTATTAGCCTTTTAATGGCCAATAATATTATTTTTCTGCATGTGACATGGCATCTCTCTGTGACCAACTAAGATATCTATTGCTCTACTCCCTTCAAGTTAAACCTATTCTGTCTGTGACATGTACTTTATTCCCCTGATTATGATAATGCTCAGCCTCTCTTTCAGTCCTTGCATACTCAGATGCCTCACTGAATTCCTCCAAGACAGAAACCTCGTGTTCACTTCACAGTGAACCACTGAATTCTTCATGGCCACTGAACATGCAACTTCCACAGGACTGCGCAGGACACCCGGAGAGATCTACTGCCCCGCGCTGGCAGGAAGTAACCAGAGGATCTGACATCAGCTCCACTCCTGCCTACGCAGCCCACCCCTACAGTGCCCCACTCATTTCCAGTTCTTCCCAATCTTTTTTATCCTTCCAGAGTCCAGACTGAAGGGTTAGTAGCCTTCCCTGAAAACTAGAGGAAACTAAAGAGTTAATAAGGATCCCTAAGACCAGCAGGCAATAAAGAAGCCTCAGAAGCATGTGGCCTTGATAGGCTACTCCGAATTGATAAACTTCCCTTAGCTCAGAAAACCTTGAGGGAACAGAAACTGTCTGGGGGATATCCTTCCTAGACAATTTTGGTTAAAAAAGCTTATTCTGAGCAAGGACACAAATAACTACAGTTCTTTGTTGTGATGGTTAAGTTTGTGTCAACTTGATCTGTTTAGGAATCCACAGACATTCCTCATAAGTGTGTCTCTGAGGTTGCTTCTAGGAAGGATTAACTAAAGGAGGAATCCTTCCCCCAGGGGTGAGCCCATCCCCCAGAGTGGGCGGCCCCTCTTGGAGGAGGGGGCTGGTTGATAAAAAGCAGCTCTGGGAAGAAAGGCTCTCTCTCTCCTCCCACCTGGCTGCCAGTGCTGCTCACTGTTCTCTGCTTGGTCTTTGGTGCTTGCTGCTTGGTGCTTTCCACTTGGTACTTGCTGCTTGGTGTTGCTGCTTTCCAGTGTGGACTGAAGACCAGCATGGAATGAAGAGCAGTGTCTCTCCAGGACGCTTCCAGGCCTTCAGTGCCGGATGGGGACTGCTGAGGCATCCAGCCTCATGGACTGAGCAGCTACCGGGTTCCTTGACTCTTGGGCCTGCAACCTGCCATTGCTGGACTGTTGTAAACTAATCCAATAAATTCCCTTTTAATACAATTCATTGTATCCGTTCTGGTCCTCTAGAGAATCCTGACTAATACATTTATCTACTTCCCTTGGACCTGCAGCTGGTACAGTCTGTTTTTTCTTAGGATCCTCCTTGTAACCTTGAACCCCAGCCTAGCCCAGTGCTTCAGCCTTCATCCTGCAGGAAGGCTGCTGCCCCTCACTGTTTCTCTCAATAAATAGTCTGTCTGTAGAGATCAAGTGCAGTGTTCTCCTTTGCTTTCTCTTACACTGCCCTTACAGATAGCATCAGGATGCTCAAGAACAGGATAAACCAAGACTTCTCTCACAGTGTGTGCACATGAGAAAGAAATGCCATGTGAGTTCATGGTGAGAGCGTCATGGATTGCAGGAGGCTAACAGCGCAGTGCTTGATGGGTGGGGGGAGATGGTTGTAGGGGTAGGCACAAGATCTTGGGGAGGCAGATTAAAAGAGAAAAGTATAACAACATGTATGTATGAAAATATCATAATGAAACCCATCACTTTGTATACTGGTGATTCAGGCCCCCAATTCTGGCTTGGGCAAGAGGATTACAAGTTAAAATGCCCCACTTGGCTGCAGAGTGACCTCGAGACCAGCCTGAGCAACTTAGTGAGATCCTTTCTCAAAGTAAAAGAATAAAAACAGCCGGGCGTGTTGGCACACACCTTTAATCCCAGCACTCGGGAGGCAGAGGAGGAGGATCACCAAGAGTTCGAGGCCACCCTGAGACTACATAGTTAATTCCAGGTCAGCCTGGACCAGAGTGAGACCCTACCTCAGAAAACCAAAAAAAAAAAAAAAAAAAAAGAATAAAAACAAAAGAGGGCTAGGGTAGAGCTCAGTGGTAGAGCACTTTCCTAGTATGCACAAGGCTCTATCTAGGGTTCAATCCCTAACACAGAAGAAAAGGACGCAAATAAAGAGGAATTGGAAAGTAAAACTAAAGCCAGAAACAGTGTTAGAACACATTGCTCTAAGGAATTCTATGGAGCTAGAAGTGGGCCTCAGGTCTTCTCTGTGCTCCAGAGCAGACACAAAGGAAGACACATGACCACCGCTGGTCACTGGAAGCAGTGGCTGCAGTTGTCCACTGTTCCTGCTTCTAAAGCCTTCCTTCCTCCTGCAAGGCACTTTGCCTCATAAAAAGGACACAGATTGCTCACAAAAGGGCCGCTGTGCTCTCAGTAGGCTGTGACAAACACGTTGACCCTTCAGACAAAAGGACTGCAGTGTGTAGTCTTGAAATCTTGGAGTTCCAGGCTAAAGGCTATGCTCGGAATCTTCAAAGGATGGAGGGCATGGGAGACATCAACACATCACATAGTTCTCTGTAACTCAGACTCTCAGACATTCAAATTATTCCCTAGAGAAAGATTGTTCTAGGGTTTTCCCCCAATTAATACACAGATTAACTTATCCCAATGTCAGTCACCCATCTCATCAACTCCTGAAATCCACACCTCTGCTTCTTCCTTTCCCCAGACTACAAGGCCTAACCCTGAGCGCGCTGTGGTCACTGCCTGGAATCACTGAGCACTCATCCTCCTTCCAACAGCGCCCACCGAGGAGGAAGAGGCGGTGTTTCCATGGAGACAGGAAAGCACACCAGGGCAGTCATCTTCCCACAGGAGTTACTCTAGCTTTTCGCCAGCTGTGCTTCCTCAACATGGACAGAAATGGCAGAAGTTAATGGGTGAGACTACACAGCAACACCTATTGTACACCTTGGTGATTTTAGTTATTCATCATACATTGTGTCATAGAAAATATAATGAATTGGTAAGTGTTCTCTTAATTAAAAAACAATAATCATTTGTAGTATATACATTGTCTTTGTTTAATCATTCCATGATATATACTGATAGCAACACAGCATCTTATATACTATGAATATGTAGAATTTTTTATCATTAAAAAAACACACAGCAATATGAATGCCAAAGAGGACAATGCATCTTTTCCTCATTATTTTTAAACTCAATCACTTACTTTACAACTTCATTAAATTTATTCTTCTGCAGCCCACATTCTCCCTCCCCCAAATTTAATTTGTATTTATTTAAAACTTCCACTGTAGCATTTGCTTTGTATTTGTGACAATTAACAGAGAATCCCATAATTTTTTAAAATAATTAATACTGTAGCCATCATTTTAAAGTCCCAGTGAAACAATGAAAGGATACACAGATTATAATGTATTTATATAGTGAATAATGTAGTCATATATTTTGCTTTTTAAAAATAATAGAATTCTGCAACATGGGTAAACTTTGAAAACACACTAAATGGATAAGCTGAACAAAACAGATAAATATTATATGCTTCCCTTAGACAAATTGCCCTGTGTAGTTAAATTAAAAGAAACAGAAAGCTCAATGGTTGTTAAGAATTCCTTGCAGGTGCCGGGCATGGTGGCACGCGCCTTTAATTCCAGCACTTGGGAGGCAGAGGTAGGAGGATCACCATGAGTTCAAGGCCACCCTGAGACTACACAGCGAATTCCAGGTCAACTTGGGCTAGAGTGAGACCCTACCTCAAACAAACAAACAAACAAAAGAATTCCTTGCAGGAGGAGAGAGGGAGGAAATTTTGTAAATGAACAACAGAGTTTCAATTTGGGGGATGAAAAGGTTCTGGAAATGGATGGTGATGATAGTTTCAAATCACTGTTACGTGCATAATTGTATCAGTTACTTTCTCATTGCTGGGACAAATCACACAACCAGCAGCAACTTATGAAAAGGGAAAGAGTTTATTTCTGGCTTACAGTTTCAAGGGAGAGGGTCCATCATAGCAGGGAATGCATGGCACAATTTGTTTAAAACATGCTATTTCTGAACATTAGATTGTTTCTCCTGAAAATCCAGCATTCTGGTTTTGTTCGAACCCTGAACTTACACCAAGCAGAGCAACACCTGTCTGGGCAGCATCTATACCTTTTGAACAAGGCAAGACTCCTCTGGCCCCACGGTTCTGCTTGGCTCCATTTGTGAAATGTATTAACATCTCCTGCTTGGTCTCAGGACTCTGGGATCAGCCCCAAGGACAGGCATAGGGTCACTTCTTTCACTATCTTTCCCAGGAGCTCCTGTTTCTAGTTTTTTTTTTTTTTTTTTTTTTTTCCGTCAAGGCAATAATCATATGCTAGCTACTCCATGGAGGCCTACTTGTGGGCCCTTTGATATCCTCTGCAGGGACATGGAGAGAGACATCTGTGCAAAAATATTTTTTTTAAATGACAGTTTGTTTACTTCAACAGACAGACAGAAAGAGGCAGATAGATAGAGAATGGGCATGCCAGGGCCTCCAACCACTGCAAATGAACTCCAGATGCATGCGTCACTTTGTATATCTGGCTTACGTGGGTCCTGGGGAATCAAGCCTTGAACCAGGGTCCTTAGGCTTCAAAGGCAAGCGCTTAACCACTAAGCCATCTCTCCAGGCCCAGATAAGGTATTTTGATTATATTCATGCCCATTACTTTCTCTTGTCACTCCTCCCACTCCTGCTGAATGCTTTTTCCACCAACTAAACCTACTTCTACTTTGTGTGTGTATATGTGTGTCCCACTGAGTTTAATTACTGTTGCTTGCATGAACATGGGTCAGGGGTTAGTTACAAGAGCACGGGCAACTTGTTATTTGTTACACTACTGAAGAAAATGCCTCCCGCTTCCTCAGCAACCATTAATTGCCAGTAATTGCTCAGGGAAGGATAGAAATCTCATGAGTTCCTCTACCATCCATGATTGAATGTTATTTTTATTTTTGCGTGCACGCATGCGTGCATGTGCAGAGGAGTACATGTGGTGACGTATGCATGTGTGTAGAGCCATGCATGCCATGAGAATGTGAGCAGAGGCCCGAAGAGAACTTTGGATGTCCTTCCCTGTGGCTCATTCGCATACTTCCTTGACACGGGGTGCATCCCTCAGCTCAGCTGCCGTTTTCAGTCAGTGATTGCCCAGCAATTCTCCAGTCTCCTCTCCCTACCCCTACCCTGCAGACTAGATTGCTATGGCCACACTCAGCTTTTCGTTTTCTAATGTGGTTTTGAGGAGTTGAGCTTGGGCAGTCTCAGGCCCTCATGCTTAAGCAGCAAGTGCTCTTAACCATTGAGCCATCTCCCCAGCCACCATGGGCTCAGTCTTGTGCAGGTGACCATGGCTACGGTGAGGTCTCGAGAGTGCAATGGTCACATCATGTCTGGAAAACAGCACTCCTTCCCATCCTCTAGCTCTTACAGTCTGTCCACCACCTCCTTCCTCAGACTCCCTGAGACTTTTGAGGGGATGACGGTCTCTCCATGGACATAGAGAGCGATATTTCAACTGACATCTGACCATGGCTATTCCCCTAGACCCTACACTGTACCAACAGACTGTTCCTTGTCATGCAAGTGGGTGATCACATGGCATCAGACTAATCCCTAAAACACGTACCAATGTGGTTCCTTCCATGAGTGGCGGGGCAAGCTCTGTCTTCCTCCCTCCCTCTCCTCAGCCTTACCAGCTTCCCTCACTAGATTTCTGGTTCTGCACAGATGCACCTCCCAAATTCCAAGAATCATTCATGAGATGCAATCAAGAACCTTTTACTACTTGTCTCAAAGAACAGCAGAAGACGTCGTCCAAGTATGCCCAGCTCAGATGCATTTAGCCAGGAAAAAGACGCCAGGCAATTTCCCCAGATAATTCCATGTCTATGAAGGATTCCCTTGGAATCTCCTCTACTTAACATCATCCCACCGCATGCTGTCTGCCCTTACACATTCACTTGAAAGAATCGAGCCTCTCAGTGAATCACGAGTTCCTCCTACACAGGCTTGAGAACCACAGACATCTGGACAAATGATTAACTTTGACCACTGCTTTCAAGTCCTGACTGTGTTCTCCCCACTCCCAGCCCCTCCATCCCCCGCCTTTCTCTCTCTTTCGGCTTTGAAACAGGGTCTCATTATCAAATCATATGGAAGTCACTAAGTAGAGCAAGCTGGCTTGGAACTTGTGGCAGTTTTCAAGTCTCTGCTTCTTAAGTGCTGAAGTTACACTTGTGTACCACGAACCATCACGTCCAAGTGATCGCCTGAATATGTGGGGACAGTTGTTCCCCATTGTCTTTGGTTTATTGCTAAGCTAAAATTCCAAGACAACAAAGTATCATCACCCTGTTATACATATAGTAATATTTTCCTTAGTTTATCAGTGCAAGATAGTTTATTCAGCACTGCCAGTAGAGCTTCCTTCAACAATGGAAGTGTTCTGTGTCTATACTGAGGAAAACGCAGCCAAGTAAACACTCGAAAATTGTTAATATTAAAAATGTAATTTTTCAGTCTAGCCATGTGTATTTTATGTCACTTTTTTACCATCTAACATGCCATATGCTTTAAGCATCTGTTACCATTTTATCCTAATTATAATATAAACTTGGCAAAGAGATTTTTGTCCCTCTCCTCCTGGTATCATTGGAGCCCAGAATAACCCGTGTATGATGGCTTTTTCTGAGCGAATGAGCTGCCTTCCAGACCCTGCACATGCTCCATGGATTGAATGCCATGCCCTTTGAACCCTGTTGTGTCTTCATGAGTAAAGATGGTCCTATAGTATTTTCCCAAATGTTCAACAGTCTAATCTATTCACAAAACCAGTGCCAATTTAAGTGATTTATTTATTTACTCATTTAATTTGATGGAGTAGAATGCCTCCATCAACAATGTTAAACACATAACAATGAATTTGACCCAAGCAGGCAGGCCCCTCAGCAAGGGTGACCACAAGACAACTCTAAGCCATGCCACTCGTGCCCACACTTACATGACAGGAATAGCACCCTGCCTGGCCACCACCAGTTAACATGTAAGGAAATAATGCATGAGAGAAATTAAATAATAGTGCTTTAGCTATCATGATTAACCGTCACAGCTTGGCTTCAGAGCCAGGTCTGTCCTCACTCCTGGCCTAGCACTTCCAGTCCTCCCAGTCCCTTTAATGAAAGGCCTTGGATTTGAGCCTGAGCGGTACAAGCCCTCTGTCCTTAAGTGCGTATACTTCATACTTATCTATTTCAAGAATGTCAGAGCTGTCTGCTCTCGAAAATCCTGGTGAACACAAAGCCAGTCTATTAAGTATTTGGGCTGGCCAACCTCTTCCCTCTTATCTTAGCAGCTACGTGCTCCGCTCCTCATTCCTGTCAAACTTCCAACTCCAACCTTGGTTCCACACTGAGCTCTCCCACATGCTCCTTATCTGTTCAGCCAAAATGGGACAGTCTGAGCAGATGCTCAGCATTCTAGGAAAGCTGCTGGAAGACTGCTTGGCTGATCACTTAAATGGACCCTCAAATGCTAACGTCATCTGACCACCTGATAAAAAGCTTAGACAAGGCCAGACCATGCATCACAAAATCCTTCCTTGGAGCAATTTATGGTAGGCAGCAGTCTTGTTATCAGCACTTAAAGCTAACATGTAAATCAAAGCAAATAAAATTTTAAGTATGCTTATGTCACAAAGCAAGACTGAAATTAAAACAGTCTGTAGCCAAGCTTCTGCAAGTATTACTTTAGAAAGAATAAACTAAAGTGGATAGTTTAATATTTGATAGTGTTAAGAGCACAATTAATTAGATTTCCATGCATGAGATGAGTGCCATATCTGAAACTTGCCTATCAAGATGGTAATCATGAAATTACTTAGGTCCAGTCTCCTGAAAGAAGGAAATGAACTATTCAGGAAACAGCTGGCTTTCCAACAATGACTCGATGTAAACTGAAAGCCGAAGTGGAAAGCAGTATCTGCACAAAAAGATGGCTGTGTTGGAATGGAGTGCACTGAACTTGAGTTTTTGAAATCCTGTCTGGGGTCTTTTCATTTACACTTGAAGAACAATGTAGATAATAGAGATGAGGAAACAGGGAAGGGATGCTTGCAGAAGATGACATTTTGTGGGGTTTTTGTTTTGTTTTGAGGTTTCTTTATATTTTATTTTATTTTGGTTTTGCGAGGTAGGGTCTCACTCTAGTCCAGGCTGACCTGAAATTCATTATGTTGTCTCAGGGTACCCTTGAACTCACGACAATTCTCCTACCTCTGCCCTCCCCAATGCTGGGATTAAAGGTGTGTGCCACCGCACTCAGGTATATTTTATTTTTAAAAAAAGTTTTATGTATTTATTCTTTTGAGAGAGACAGAGAAAGAGGTGGTGGGCGGGGGGGGGGATGGGTGTGCCAGGGCCTGTAGCAACTGCAAATCAACGCCAGATGCATGTGCCACCTTGTCCATCTGGCTTTATGAGGATACTGGGAAATCAAACACCTGTTCTTAAGCTTTGCAGGCATGTGCCTTAACCACTGTGCCATCTCTCCGTCCTGATTTTAAAAAATATTTTAGACAATTTCATATATGTATATGATTGTTTTGATCACACTAACCCCCATTACCCTCTCTTACCCCATTCTACTCCCACTAAATCTCTTCTTCTTCCTAATCCCCTTCCTACTTTCAGTTGTTTCTTATGACCCACCAAGATAAACTGGGGATGCTCGCATGAGCACGAGTAGGGGGTAGAGGAATATGGACAATGTACCAGTGGCTATACCACTGACGCCTACATGGAGCCTTCTCCCTCAATAACCAGTAATTGCCAGTAGCTCCCCTTGCAAGAGTACGGTCTTGTGAGCCACTCTCCCACCCATGATGGATTGCTGACAAGCTCAAAACTGTGTAGGAAACCACAGATACTGTGAGTTCTTAAGTGCAAGCAAGGGCCACGCAGTGTCTAGAAGACGGCATTCCACAGCACTGCCTGCCCCCACCCTCTGGCTCTTAACGTTTCTTTCTGCCCTCTCTTCTGTGGTTCTCTGGACCTTGGCAGGGGTAATGTAGATGTCTCATTTCCATGAGCACACAACAATTAACTTATTCCCAGCACTTTCACCAGCTCTATGTCTCTGCATTGGCCTCCGTCCACTGTAAAAGGAAACTCCTGTGATACAGGCTGCGGACAGCTCTAATCTATGGATATGAACAGAAATATTTAAAAGGCAGTTTGATAACCTGTACATTTAGCATACAACAGTAGTAGTAAGTCCCCCCCCCCCAGGGCCTATGACCTCCTTAGCCCCAATTTTTTTTTAATTTTTAATCAGGTTACAGATATGAACTTTCTCCTGTGGGGTGGGCATTTAATTTAATAAAAAAGTGCTTGATTACTCCTATAACAGTCATGCCACTACTATACCAGTGTGCACATCTTGTCTGGCAGATCAGTTGTACATTACACATGGCATACCGCTGGGTAAGACTGTTATGAGTTTTCTACCCCAGCAGCCTGCATAGCACCTTCCAACACTATGAATGCTAGCCAGCAGGAAGATTCTAGCTCAGTTCCACCTTGATTTCTCTATGTCCTGCAAACAAACTGTGTGATCTCTTTAGCATTATAGACATACCATATAGTTTTGGTGGGCAACCAAGACTAATGACAAAATCCTATGTTGTTTCAGGGGCCTCAATAACTTATAGGAGATATCTCACCCATGGCCCTGGGGTTTTCAATGAACAGCCTACATAGGTGGAGAAAACATTCTGTTTATAAACCTAAACCTATTTTCCTTCTAGGAACATAGAAGATGGGAATGCAAGTTTGTGGCTTTCATTAGAGCCTGCTACTCTTGGGAGTGTATCTGCCATCTTTTTGCAAATTTCTCAAAAGCTTCCAAATTCCTTACCCTCAAGAGAGATTGTACCTTAACCTCTTTGCTCACTCCATCCCTGGAGAGGTGGGAATGCCCTGGCTGATAAACTGGGGAGAATAAAGTGGCTCTCAGATCTGCTCAGCGGTCCTCACCTGTACTTGGAAGTCCTGCTCCTCCCACCCGTTCTCAGAAGAGAGGCAGTGTAGGGAGCATGGTGCGGGAAGAGAATTTCTCTTTAGGAAAATCAGTGGTGTGTGGGGCAGGGGAAGGGAGGGAGAATATTTCCCTCTAATAACAGGAAGCAGGCTGTTGTACGTCGATTTGTCTAACCACCAGGCTCTCATTGTAAGGTGCTCATCAGCCTGATTTTGGTCTGCCATCTGCCATCACTTCAATGATTAAAACCCAGGTTACGTTGGCAAGCCAACATTTGAGATGCATTGTGGTAAAGAAACTATACATGTGTATGAATCTGTGCCATTATGTCTTGCAAGCTTGTAGCAGGCCTGCTGGGGATTTTGTTGTAGTGAAACTGGTCTGAGTGAGAAGGTTTAGACTAACCTATCAGCATTAATTTGGAGTTTCTATGGTGTAGTGTTTTTACAAAAAGTGGGACTCCACAGGAAATTGGAGGCCGTGGCCTCCCAGGGCCTTAGGAAAGGACAACTGGGCATCTTTGAACAGTCACCAGGACTTCAACAGAGGTACGGGTAGCCACTCACAGCAAGGGTGCGACACCTTCGGGGACTCGGTTGTATTGCCCCATCCCCAAGAGTCTGAAGTGATTCAGTGTTAATAACAGACAACACACAGCATGAACACATGAACTGTTTTGAAAACAAGCCAATCTGGAACCATTAAAGCAGTGGTCCTAGAGGAAGTTACAGGACCGGAGTGCAGCGGCTGGCCTGCCCAGCATCCTGTTAGACACTCAGTGCAGGGTGAAGGCAGGAAAGCTGATGAGAACACGCTGTGTCAGCTTTCTCCTGATGACTGTCAGTTTGAGTAGACTCTTACCTATAATTTTTAAGCCCAATTAGCAGAAACCCCCACGCTAACCCCATGGTTTATGCTCCAGAGACATTTTTTTTAAAACATTTTTTTTGAGGCAAGCCTAAGAGACTGGCCTTAATTTTTTTTTTTTTTTTAATAAGAAAAAGAACTGGTGCACTAGGGCCTCCATCCACTGTAATCAAACTTCACACGCATGCACCACCTTGTGCAATGTGCGTCTGGCTTAACGTGGGATCTGAACAGTCGAACACGAGTCCTTGGGCTTTGCAAGCAAGTGCCCTTAGGTGCTAAGCCTTATTTCCAGCCCTGCAGAGACCTTTGAAAGCACACACATGACTGAAATTAAGCTATGTGCAGCAGGCCCAAGTGCCCTCTTATGCCAGCAGCTCAGCAGCAGCCTGCAGAGCAGGCCTTTCACAGGGGCATGGGGCTTCAGAATGCTACAGCTGCAGTCTCTAGTGACAGTGGCTTCACAGGACTCTGAGGTGTGACTGGGAAGAACATGGGCTGTTTAAGTATCTCCCAGGTTACCGGGTTCTAATGCAGTGCAGAACACTCATAATGCTCTAGCGTTGGTCAGAGGTCCCAGGTCAGTCAGTGGAAGGAAGAGTGGTGGAGGCAGCAGCCTTGGGTCTAAGTCAACTTCGCTTATGTCCATGTACACGGAAGATCACAGGATGCCAACCCTGATCTTGTCCGTTCTAGGGAAGCAGGCTCAAAGCCCCAGGGAGCTCACTCACCCAGCCTATGGGAAAGGGAAACATAAACTGAGGCATCGTGCAATGGTGGTCTGTCCATACAGCTCAAACCAAGCAGCTGTTCCAATAGAAATTAAGATCACATCAGAGACCTCGTGAGGTTCCAGAACTCGGCATCTCTCATGAACCACAACCCAGAGTAACTCACTGCCTCCCCACCCCCTTCAGGCATGAGGAAATAATCAACTAATATTCTCCCCTGGCAATACTACAACTTGACTTCTAGTAACTGATCAAAAGATTAAAATTAGTTAATTCATGAGAAATGGAACAGAATGTACAACTCTAGTCAATGAAAAGCATTATTAGAGAACTTTATTTAACTGTCACTCTGTCATCAATATCTAATATCTATAGTTTTGATACATCTGGATAAGCACATTAGGAAGAAAATGTAAATTAAATACTGTGAAAGTGTACTTTTAATAAAACATGGTTTTAACAGACACGAGTATTTAAGTTTAGTGGTTTTATTGCAGTTAGAAAATTATATTATGAAAGATACAAAAAATCAATATTATTATTTCTGTTTATTGTACAATCAGTATGACATCTTTTACCATTATGGCTTTAAATTTTCATTCTACCAAACAAGTTTCAAAGAGTAGTTTTTTACATGCCTTAATAAAACATTTAAAATATTTACAAATTCAAAATAGATGTTTTCATTAACTGAAAAAAATTCACCTGAGAATTCACTGTAACATTGCCATTTCTTTTTGTCCAGGTTGTTAATGTGGCTGAGCACCCACATCTATCTCTATAATCTGCTGCATCTTGTATACCCAATTCCTAATTTAAAACTGGTTAAGCCATTGTAAATTATTATAAAACAAGTGGAAAAACCAACATCATAGCCACAATTTAACAAATCATTTGCTATAGCTATCATATTCAAACAAGGGGCAAATTTTAAGGTAACATTACTGTCAGAAACAGCAGCCTTTAAAACTCATCAGGCATCAAGAAGGCCAGGTCATAAAGTAAGGAACAATGATTGTGTGAATATGCAAGACACAGACTGAGAATACTGTCCAAGCTCTGCATGAAGGAAAAGGCATACACTGTATACACGTTTGTCCTATCATTTGTCTTCGGCAGCCTCAAGAAAAAAAAATATAGTCTCAAAACAAATTTTATTAGAAAAAACTTCTTTAGAAGTTCACATGAAAATAGGCATAAGTGTTTAATGCTATGCAATATATAGAAAAACTTACCCACCTTATGGCCAAAAGACAAAGATAAAATCTTTTCTGTCCATCTATAGTACAAATTGAAAATCATGTCGGTATGAGGTAGTGTAGTTACTTGTATTGCATGCTGGCTATGGAAAGCAATGCTAAATGTTAAGAAATATTACACTTGGCCAATGACCAGATACCACAAAATAAAACCCTTAATGCTAAACTGTTCATAGGGAGAGCGGAATTTAAATGAGGTGCCTTAAAAATCATATTTAAGCTGTGGAGACAACTAAGTTTTATCATAAAATGATAACTTTTTAAAGAACTATTTACAGATGCAATTAAAACAAAAGGTTATTTGACATATGCACAAACACAGACAGCTGAGTGTACTCTGAGGTAGGAAATCAAGGATTCCATTGGCTTGTATAAGATTTTACATCTTGTAAACCAGAAGTTTTTATATTATTTTATATTATGAAGCTGACATTTAAAATCACAAGTCTCAAAGAATAGCTGTGTGGGGAGATATATGCACAACATTCTTTTGTAATGTTGGATGATATCATAAAATGTCATTCTCCCCAACTGAGTGTACTTCTGAAAGTTTCTAGAAAATAATCCCAACTAATTCTTTCTTCCAAAGTTTAAACACAAACACTGCAGACATAGTACTATCCTCCTTCCCTCCCCACACCACCATGAAAAAGGGTAGCATGTGCCAAATTACTCTGAAATACCGACACTGGACCCCACACACTCACACAGCAGAGGCTTGTGTGCTGCAGACTCGATTCCACACTGGCTGGCTGTTTCTAGCTACACAGAGTCTTTTGATACTCAGAATGCTGTCTTTAGGTATCTCACGTGGGGAAAGGAAGTGCTTTCTGTTTCAGATACTAGCACTTCCTGTACGCCTTGGTTCCAGTTGAAACTGACTCTGAGTAACCCTGTCTCCTAAGTTTGGAGCCACATGGATTTCAGATTTCAGATTTTTGAAAAAAGATTTTATAGTATCTTGAAACACTTAAGATATTTTGGGGATGGGACCCAACATGAAAGGCCTTTATATTCTATATTTGCTGTATATACATAGCTTAAAGTAATTCTAATATTTTAGTGTCCTGTTTTGACTGCAACCTGCCACACATGAAGTCAGATTTCCATGTCTTACCCTCATTTTGGCCCTCAAGAGTGTCAGATTTTGTAGTATTTCAGATTCTTGGCGAGGGACCTTCAAGCTGTGTTTACATTGTTTTACCTTCACTACTGAGGTCTACAGCCAGCTTCCATTCCTCTCTCAAGTCTGTAATTCCAAAATGGCCAAGAATCACTGCAAGTGTCATGGGATAAGTGCTCAGATTATAAATGTACTTTCTACCAGGATGAAATCAACACAGGATTGATTTTTGAATGCCTGAGGTGTAACTGATCTGTTTGCCTTAGTTTATACCACACCAAATTTGGGGAAGAAAACAAGGAGTGAACCTGGTTCTTAAATGCAGACCCAACTTGGAGTAGGACCAACTTTCATTCTCCTTCAAAACCTGCAGAGATTTGAATGTCTACTTACAAAGATGCTTTTGTGCAGACATACACAGGACTGCAAAGCAAGGGTGAGAAGTTCTCACCCCCCCCCCATCCAGATGCCCATTTCCATGAGACTGGGGACCTGTGGTGGGAAGGGAGCAGCCTCGTATGGGAGGAAGCTCTCTGGATTTTGCGGCCGACCATGGGCTGCCAATGCATATACTCACATGACTGAATCCAAGCCTTGTTTCTTCTCCCAAGGGACAAGACAGTCAGAAACTGAACAGGATGTGATAAAGACCGAAAAGGAAAATCACAGAGGAGGGAAAAATAACATGATCTCCCATTTGTTTGGGCCAATACTGAGGTGAGCAGAGGCCTCCAGCTTAGGTGAACTACTGCCATTCACTACGTCCTGCCAGGTTAGCTCAGGGTCACGAGGTTCCGCCAAAGTCAGGCTTTGGTGTGAGCTGAAGAGCTGGCCTCTAGGATTCGGGCGAGATGACTGATTTTTCACACCGCAGCTCTATGCAAAGATCCACAGTGCTGACACTGGAATTGTGGGTAGACTAGAGCTACTCTGTGCCTTCCCTTCTCCCAGTAACACGAGCCTTACATTCTTACTGGATTTGCCTACACGTCTCTGGCAAGACTGTAAGGGAAACCAGGGTGGACATTATAGAAATTCTCTAATAGAAAGCTGCCAGGGAAAGTAGAACTATTAAGCAAGAGATGGCCAAATGAGGCTTTCAATACTTTGCCAATACTTCAGTAGAAAATTCCATGGCTGAATGAAGCAATGCAAGTCTACTCATCAGTAGTACATTTATCAGTCATCTGCTGACAGAAATCCGAGATCCCGCCACTCTGGCGACACCGCTCCCCCAGTGTGGCCTGCTCGGCAGCTGCAGAGGGCGGCTGGGACTCCTGCCCTGGCTCAGGGCCAGCCTCCCGGCTCCCTCGCCCACTGGAAGCTGGAGGCCCATCAGACAGGCTGAAAACTGCAGGGAGCCCAAGCTCACCTCACCATCACCATCAGGAGTACTTTTGCCTTTCTCAGAAATCAGAAAGGAGAGTGGGCAGTCGGGAGCCGAGTACTTGGCAAGGATCTGGATCTGTTCTGGACTCAGGGCCGCCTCTTTGCAGACCTGCTGGCAGAGGCCCGTGAGGTTCTGCTTCGTCTCCCCCAGCGTTGACAAAATGTGGTCTCGCTCCTTCAACAGGCTCTCCTTCTCATTTTGCTGTGTGCAGGGAAGAGAGAACACAGTGGTGACCTGTGGTTAGTTCATTCCAGTGGCATGTCTAAGGTGATCAAACACATCTACAATGACTTCTTAAGTAAAACCACATGGAAATTTCTCTTTCAATTCAAACATATATCAAATGCCATAATCCTTCCTCCAAAACTCCTAGTCAGATGTATTTTGAATTCAGCGTGCTTCACATTTTAGAAGACAGTGCAGATATACACATAAATCCTCATGCAGAAGTCGGACAGCACCCCTCTATGAAACAACCGACATAGTGGATATCAAATGATGTACCAAGTACCTTTAATCCAGCACTTGGGAGGCAGAGGAGGACTGTTGTGAGTTTCAGGCCAGCCTGAACTACAGAGTAGTGCCAGGTCAGCCTAGGCTAAAATGAGACCCAACCTCAAATAAAGAAATTAATATAATGTAAAAAGTAGGAAAAAAGAAACCTTCTAGTTTGTTAATTTGGGCTGGTTTTAGTCAAGATTTTATGATAAACTGCCATTTAAAAGCAAGAAAGGTACCAACTTCCGTGTGTCCTCAGAAAGTATATATTTACTACAACCTGTGCCCTTTCTTCCTTCTCAGAAGCTAAGTGAAGAATCTTAGTCAAGATGAAAACAGTTCCAAGAAGAAAATGAGAAGCGTCTGGCTTCAGTCACAACAACATTCATCACTGGGTTCCTCTACCAAACGTGGGAGCAATGTATTACAATGTATTACAAAGAGCAACAGACAAAACCACAGCTACCAGTTGGTCTCATTTACTAAATAGGGATAAACACACGATGACCACCAGAGCTCCTCCCACACATTAGAATCACTAAGATCTAAGGGTGCTATGACGATTACACTGATTTTATAGAAATAACTTCTGTACCTTGACATAAATATGCATATGACACTCCCACATTCTCGTGTCTACAGGATGGCCTGTTCCTTCACAACTAAGAAGACAGATACAACCCTGGCCACCACCATCTTCCGCTCTATAAATTAAACTCTCCCAGCTTTCCTCAGCACTCCAAGCCAACTGCTTCACAGCCACATTTGCAGACAGTTAATGGATGGTCCCATGTCATTCTAATTTTAACATATAAACTTACTATGGTAACAATCAGGATAATAATTGTTAAATAGTAAATACAAGTAACCCAATGCAATCACTTCATAACATCATTTTTTTTTTAATTTGAGAGAGAGAGAATGGGTGCACCAGCAGCCTCTCAGCCACTGTGCATGAACTCCAGAAGCGTGCACTCCCTTGTGTGCATTGCGACATTATGCGCTTGCATCACTTTTGCGTCTGGCTAAATGTGGAACCTGGAGAATTGAACAGGTGTTCTTAGGCTTCACAAGCAGGTCCCTTAACTGCTGAGCCATCTCTCCAGCCCAACTCCATAACATCATTTTCACAAGCACTTCCCAAGCATAGGATCACAATTTCAAAGCCAGCCTGAATGATTTACTGAGAATCTGCCTCAAAAGTTTTGTAAAAGCAGGGCGGGACTGGTGATGTAGTTCAGTAGTTACCTAACCAGCATGAAGCCCGGGGTACAACCCACAGTACTGAGGGTGAGGGAGGACAGGCTCAACTAACTTTTTATGAGTACAGTCATGTGCTGCTCAACGATGGGCGTGTGTTCTGAGAATGTCCTATGACACGACTGTGCCGCCACTGTACCAACATCTAGATGGCACAGCCTATATTGCTGGCTATATGATAGCCTACTGCTACCAGGCTATAAAACAGAACAGCACATTCCTTACTGAAGCAACTTCACACACATATCTAAACCTAGATAAACAGCTCAATAAAAGTATAGTTTAAAAGATGAATGGTGTTCACAGCACAGGACACTCACAGCCAGTGTAACCTACAGGACTGGAAGCTGACCTTGGAGGGCAAGTAAGGGTGAGGGAAGGTGATGGCGGAAGATGTGACCTTGCGCCATCACAGCCTTAACAGTGGTGCACTCAAGCTATTCTAGAATTCAATATTCAAGAAATTATTTCTTTTCAGTAATAACTTAGTTTCCTATAACAAATGCTTGGTTAATCTTTCTTGTTAACTTAACTGGATTCACAATCACCATGGACATATGCCTCCAGGCACATCTATGAGGATGTTTCCAGAAGGGTTTAACACCCTGAATGGGAGTAGCACCATTCCTTGGGCTGGGGTGCTAGAACTGGCTGCTTCACTGCTCCTGCCATGCCTTCCCCGTCACGGTGAACTGTGAACCATAATATACCCTCCCCCCCACCCTCCCTGCTTTATATTGCTTTTGTCAGATTATTTTGTCACAACAGAGAAAAGTAAATGGAAACTGGTTAAAGGGAAAGAGAGCTGAAAGTAGCAGTCTAATAGTCAGTTCTTGGCCATCTTCAGACATTCCACACAACCCAGCAATATAAAAGCATTTCTCTTTTACAGTACTTAAAAGCAATCAAAATTCTATGAAGTCTGTGTCCCATCTAAAGGCAGGTATTAAAGCTGGATAAAAAGAAAGACACTAGAGCTTAAAGGAATGATACATAGTCTGAAAGTACTAAGCATTAGTGAACTGTAGTCTGTCCTTTGTGATCCTAACAACATAGAAATCTTACACAGGGACTCTAGTATCTTTCATGTCAACATTTATAAAACATCTGATTTCTCCTTGTCTTTTTACATGCTTTGTTTCAGGTATTACATAAATAAGAAAATTTTAATTTTCAACTATTCTTGAAATCATTATTTATTTATTTCTGAGGGGGGTGGAGAGAATGGGTGTGCCAGGGCCTTCAGCCACTGCAAACTCCAGATGCATGTGCCACCCTGTGTATCTGGTTTACATGGATCCTGGGGATTTAACTTGAGTCCTTTGGCTTTGCAGGCAAGCGCCTTAATCACTAAGCAATCTCTCCAACCCACTGAAGGGGGCATTTTTATTATTATTCTTGAAAGACATCTTCCTTAAATTGTATTGCTTAGTTTTACCACTCAGTACTAGACTGTTCATGCCTAAAGACCAGTTTCAGTTGTACCCTTGAATTTTCACCAATAATTAACTAAGACACAAAATGGAATATTCAAGAGCTGTTTTTACTTGTGGGCTATTTCCCTCTGTCACCCACACGTGGCCCTCAGCTGGCCTTGTACCACCCACCACAACTGTCCTCTCACAAGATGCTTCCTGCCATTACCCACAAGCAAATTCATCTACTTTGTAGTTAACTTGTGTTTTGATGCTGGATCAGAAAATAAGACTCAATAAGCCAGCACGCTTCCCTCTCAGCATGTCATTGCATCTGAAATGTTTCTACTTGCACGACATCACATCAGAATTGTTCACCTGGTGAAAGACATTGGTTTGTCTGTTTGGTTTTGGTATCAACCTAAACAGGTAATTCAGGTCTTCAGTTAATCTAAACTACCCAACTGGAAAATTAGCTTTTCTAGACATCAAACATCACAGATTAAAGTACTATATAATTAATCTTCACTCAACTACCAAGACTTAAATGTAAAATCATCCTTAATTTGAAAATCATTTTTAAAACTTTTATTTTATTTATATACTTGCGAGAGAAAAAGACAGAGACACACGCAGAAAGAGAATGGGCACACCATGGCTTCCAGCCATTGCAAACAAAACCCCAGACACATGTGCCACCTTGTGCATCAGGCTTACATCGGTCCTGGGGAATCAAACCTGGGTCCTTAGGCTTCACAGGCAAGTGCCTTAACTGCTAAGCCATCTCTCCAGCCCAAAAATCTTTTTTTTTTTAGTACTCAGAAATCATTCTTAATTTACAAAGTGCAAAATCATGCTAAAAATGTTGAATCCCATTAAGTAAAAGTCAATGAAAACCCCATTACTTTTTTTTTTCAATCTTCCTGAAAAGGTCATTTCTTAAAATAGTACTTGAGCATCATGCCATACCTAGGGATTTAAGTAATAATGGAAACCCATCACTTACCAGCTTCTCGATTTCTGACTCCAGGTTCTGTATACAGTCCAGTTTCCTCTTACGGCAGCGCTGGGCAGCAATCCTGTTCTTACTTCTCCTACGGATGTCGTGGATACAGTCCAGTTGTTCTGGGGTCAGTTTGTGCATCTTCAACAAGGACTGAAAATCATTCCGTGACAGTGAAATGATTCGTTGAGCATTAAATGGCAGTTTTACCTAGAATGTGAAAGAAGCATTAATAAATATTGCTGTAGATGAAGAAAGAATTTAGTTTTTTCAGAGAACTGGACAATTTTTTTTTTTTTAAATAGGGCTCTAAAGCCGGGCGTGGTGGCACACGCCTTGAATCCCAGCACTCGGGAGGCAGAGGTAGGAGGATCACCATGAGTTAGAGGCCACTCTGAGACTACATAGTTAATTCCAGGTCAGCCTGGACCAGAGTGAGACCCTACCTCGAAAAACCAAAAAAAAAAAAAAAAAGGGCTCTATTTTTCAATTTCCATATATCCTAGTATAATAAGCAGTAATGGTTCAAATTGCTACCTTTAGTTTATGATGTAAGTTTCATAAGATAAACTGAGAAGCAAATCAGATGTCTCAACCCTAATACTAATAATACATTTAAAAATGGAAAGGCAGCTGGACATGGTGCGTACGCCTTTAATCCCAGCACTTGGGAGGCAGAGGTAGGAGGATCACCGTGAGTTCGAGGCCACCCTGAGACTACATAGTTAATTCCAGGTCAGCCTGGGCCAGAGTGAGACCCTACCTCATAAACGGGGGGAAAAAAATGGAAAGGCAATGTTTATGTTAATACTCTGTTAATACTGTATTTTATCACCTGTATGTTAATAATACAGATTTAAGTTTCTTCCTAGTGTATTTTTTAATATGCTTCTTCTCAACCCTAAAATAAAATACATTTTATTCTTTGAATATTACCATGTAGCACTGTTTTAATATTGGCAATTATGCTTTTCGTTTCTAAAGCACGTCAGAAAACTTATTGTCTGTCAAGAAAATGGTAGTTTCACATAATTACCACACATCTCACTTGGAAACTATTAGAGAAAAAAGCCCCTATGAATATGAATATTTTTTACAAAGGAAATAAAAAGTGTAAATGTATTTTTTGGTCACAATAGGGACTGAACCCAGAGCCTTGCACAGGCTAGGCAAGCACTCTACCAGTAAGCTATCCTCAGTGTTATATCCTCCATGCTTTATGAATATTTTGTAGTCATTTTAAAACATCTTAAATTATTTAATGTATTTGAGAGAGACAGAGAGAGAGAATATATATATATAGGCATGCCAGGGCTTCCTGCCACTACACAAAAACTCCAGACACATGCACCTCTTTGTGTATCTAGCTTTACATGAAAGCTAGAAAATCAACCTAGACCACCATGCTTTGCAAGCAAGTGCCTATAACTGATGAACCATCTCTCCAGCCCTTTATTGTTATTTATTTATGCTTTTAAATTTTTTGTGTGTGGTTTTTCAAGGTAGGGTCTCACTCTAGCCCAGGCTGACCTCGAACTCACAGCAGTTCTACCTCTGCCTCCCAAGTGCTGGGATTAAAAGTGTGTGGTACTATGCCCTGCTATGTTTATTTCTTTTAAATATTTTTATTGATTTGAGAAACAAGGGAGGGAAGGGGAATGGGCACAACAGGACCTCCTGCCACTTCAAACAAACTCCAGATACATGTGCCACTTTGTGCATTTAGCTTTACAGGGGTACTGGGAAAATGAACCCTGGCCATCAGCCTTTGCAAGAAAGCACCTTTGACCACTGAGCCATCTCTCCAGCCCCTCTAGTTATTTTTAACCTATCTAAATTTAGGAAAAAGAGAAGATAACTTTTTAAGTAACAAAATCACGGGAGTCTGATTATCACTATCATAAACACAAATGGAGCACTGGTCATTTGCACTTACCTGGCCTACCTTTCCTGCCTATAGAAACTAGTATTACAAGTGTTTTAAACTTTTTAAAGATGTTATTTTCAACAAATTCCAGAAGTTCAGCCTGTAAGGTAACAAGCCCACAAACATGACCCATGCACGCCTATTACTCAACGTGAAGCCACCTGCTTGCAAAGACAGCAGAGAGACAAACCTCTTTCAAAATTATGTCATCTAACAGCTCCAATACTAAGGAAAATGGTGAAAAATGGACATGGAGAGATCGGAACTCTTGTTGTTTTAGAAAATGGTGCAGCTGCAATGGAATACAACATGAAGCTTTCTCAAAAATATGCACACTATCGAGTGATCCTACTTCCAGGTATTTGTCCAAGAGAATGGACATCAGGACCGCAAAGGGGTACTTGTATTCTGAACTCTAGCATTCCTTATAGCAGCCAAGACATAGAAACAGCCAGAATGCCCATGCAGAGGGGGACGGATATAGATGTGGTACGTGTACACACACACACACACACACACACACACACACACACACACACGGCATACTACTTAGCCTTATAAACAGGAAAAAACTACCATTTACTTCAACAGACAAAATAAACCAAATTCACGAGAATGGATCCTACACTATGCACCTGCAATAGGGTAATGAAAATAAGTCAAACTCAGTGAAGCAGTGGTGTGGCGCTCACTAGCGGCTGAGGAGGGACATGGCCGGGGGGGGGGGCTGCTATTCAGCTGATCAAGTTTCAATCATACAAGTGATTGAACTGTGCATGGAGCTGACAACACTGTGTTGTACACTCAGAAACTGTTACAAGGATATAGCCACAATTTTAAAAAGTAAATAAAATTCAAGTAAGGGGAAAAATAATAGTGTGATTGAAAATGACTTATTAAAAGAAAGTACAAATTCCAACTACAATACTGCTAAAATCGTAATTTTTGGAAACTAAATGAAATCTAATTTCTGATGAACCTGTCTTTATTATCAATGAATTTATGTTTAGATTTTTTTTTTTTATTTTGAGAGAGAGAATGAGAATATGAATGGGCATGCCAGGACCTTCAGCCTCTGTGAACTCAACGCATGTGCCCCCTTGTGTGCATGTGCGACATTGCGTGCTTGCAACACACCTGCAGCTCCTACTGCCAACCACAGCTGAAAACCACTGGCTGGTCCCAGGTCTAGACATCCCTGGGGCGACGATTACGGCTAAGATACTGCCTTCCAAAGTGTTTGTGTGATGACCACAGATTCACTATCTTTCTTCCCTTTGGGACACAGCATTTGATTTAAACAGTTAAACAGGCACTCTGTGACTCTCCTCCACAGTTAATACACAGCACGCATACACTTGAAGCTTATGCACGTGACAGCCAGTCATTCCAACTTTCTCTAGCACCTCCGCCTCCCTTGGAGTCTGGAGCAGGGGGACCTCCAGGGGAGCCCAGGAGCACCGTCCTAACAGGGAACTGCACACACTCCTGCTCACCTCACATTCTTGTTCTCTGGCCGAGTAGGACTCACTGTCACCCTCCGTGTCGGTCTCAGAGTCATCGCCCAAGCTGATCACACAAGCAAATGGACAGGGTTCCTGTTGGGGCTCGGAAGCGTAGTAGTCACTTCCAATTTCCAAGTTGCTTGAGCCACCTTCAGAACTCAGAGTACTGATAAAAGGGCAGTTGACGGAACTCAGGGTTGTGAAAGTCCTCGGGCCTGGCTCTGGGCTCCCGCTGATCCTGATACCCAGCCAGGGACACTCAGACCGTTTCTGCGAGTAGATCTGCTCGGAGCCATCTTTGGCCACGGCAGGCGATAACTGCACTTGGCAAGGAGAGTCTGTGCTGCAAATGTCACTCCAGAAGCCTTTGGCCAGGTGCTCGGCCACTTCCCTCTCCACGCTACTCCGGTCGCTGGATACAAAGCTGCCATCCTCTTTAGGACCTGGGTCAGGCTTGAGATACAAATCCTGACTCTCACCAAACTTCTCTTCGTGAGCATTTGTCCCTGACAGGGTCTTCTCGGCTTTCACGGTGGTGTTTTGCATACCAGTAAAACCCAAGTCCCCTGATTGGTCATACGTGTGTAAGACAGACAAGGAATAGAGCCCGTGAGGGTGTGCCGAAGAGCTATGGGGAAAAGGTGTCACTTCCGTCAATTCTGCTGGGCAGTGCGAAACGGGATCTTTTCTTTTAGTTTCTTCGCGTTCCATGGCTAACTTCCCATCTTCACATTTCAAAATCGCCTGCAGAGCTGCACAGTCCTGGGTGTCCCCGAGATATTCATGCTCAGACGTCTCGTTTGGCTGACCAGAAGCAGCATGGGCATCCTTGACACTGCCTTCCACAGTACGGACTCTGTCCGTTCCAAATGCTTTCTGGAATTTTCTGTATTTGGGGCATAAGGAGGGCAGGGCCAGGGCTGCATCCTTCTCCAAACACATGGACTCATACGTCTGACTGGCACTGTCCTGCAGGGGAGGTGATGCTCTCACACCAGCTTGGTGCCTTTGGAGTTGACACTGAGGAGTCTGGACATTTTTATTTTCTAAGAAGTCATCCACCTCATCAATTTCTAGATCTCTCTGGTCCAACAGAGAAAACTTAAGGTCTGCTTTCTGACAGTCTGCTTTCTGACAATGTGATGGGAAGCATTTTTTTCTGGGGCATTCTTGCTTGTTTGCAGTAGAGTCCAAAAACTTAAATTTAAGGAACTGAAAGCAGGATTCCTCAATATTGTGTACATTTAAAAACTCCACACACTTGTACACTTCATCAACATTGTCTTTACTTAAAATTAGCTTAGCAGTGTAGGCAAACTGAATTAAAGGTTCAAATCCTTTAACAGTCACCTGTGAATACACAAGAAAAAAAACATCACTTGACAGCTGTCTAGCTGATAAAAATAACAGACGTAGAAGGGTAGCAAGGAGATTACTTGGGATAATTAAACAATAGGTACATTCATTTGGAAAGAAAAAAGTTTCCAGGAAATGTAAAACTAAGAGAAAAAACTAAGAAACTGGAAACGCATGCTTCTTGCACCTTATTTAATAGGACCCTGACTTCACTTTCGGAATTGCAGTCTTCAGTGCATGTAAATATGGTCTGTTCACTAAGACATGACCATGTTTCCCTGTTAAGAGAAATAATTCATGTAATAAAGCAAAATTTATTTTACTGTCTGCATGTAGTGAACCGACTCAGCTTTGCAAAGCTATCTCCTTAGCCCTAAAAGGGGAATTAAAAAATATTTCTAAAAACAAAAGGTTCAGGCTTTAAACGAAATGAAGTTTTAAACATCATGCCTCCACTCTTGTCCCCTTCCTCCCTCAAGGGAATCAATACCAAGTGGATAAAAAGAGAGCTTACATAGCACATATGACTGCATGTACGCGGCATTTTTGAAATGACCAAACTTCAGAACAGGAGAGCACAGAGAGGCACTAGCACTAGTCAAATGCAGCCGTGGGGAAGGCAGGAATGGACTGTGTCAACATCAGTATCCTGGTTGTAACATCATTTCTCAAAATGTGAACGCTAGGGAACATTGCACAAAGTGAATTCTGCATTACCTTTTGTACCTTTTCCTAACCTTATAATTATCTTCACAAAAAATTCTACTAAAATTTCCCGAAATATGTTAAAACCACCAAATATTTATGATGATGCTGTCAATCTGCTACTGTGATAAAAGACTTCAAATGTTTTAAAACTTATGATTTATACTTAAAATTAGAATGAATATAAAACATCCCTACACATACATATATTTAAGTGTATATGTATATGCAAATCCATAAAATAAACTTTGCTTTACTGGGAAATAATTTGAAATTATTTAATTATCATGAAACCATGATAAGAAGTATGTCACCATTATGATATGTAGCGTTCCTTTAAAGTTGATGGCTAATCTATAGTTGGCTTCTTTTAAAATAAATAAAATAAAATAAATATTTTAAAAAATATTTATTTTTACTATCTCTTTCTCTAATAAATAAATCAATAAAAATAAAACTTTTAAAAATATTTATTTCTAGTTATTTACTTCAGAGAGAAAGAAAGAGGCAGATAGAGAGAATTTGCATGCCAGGGTCTCCAGCCATCACCAACAAACCCCAGACCCATGTAGGTACTGGGGAACTAAACCTGGGTCCCTAGGCTTCGCAGGCAAGTGCTTTCATGACTAAGCCATCTCTCCAGCCCTACAGTTGGCCTTTTTTTATTTTTATTTTTAAATCATTCTTTTGATCTTTCACCCTTCATTCTGTCCTCTTCCAGGAAGGGACATAGAAGCAATCTATCCCCTAATAGTAGCCATAACAGCATACAATGCCAGAGCAAGCTACAAGCTATACTATCGTTTACAGTTTACGTAATTAGATCTGACAGGAATGTCCCACACTGATCTGTCTTACACAAGAAGTTTTTCAAAAAGTATTTTATTTATTTATTTAAGAGAGAAAGAAAGAGAATGGGCATGCTAAGGCCTCTAGCCACTGGGGGGGGGGGAACAACTCCAGATGCATGAGCCCCTTGTGCACCTAGATTTACGTGGATACTGGGAAACTGAACCCGGGTCCCTTGGCTTTGATGGCAAGTGCCTTAACCGCTCAACTCTCTCTCCAGCCCAAGAAGTTTTTTTACACTTCTTCCTATTTCCCCCTTAAAACTGCTTCTGTTTGTGTCCCAATGTCACTGCACAGCTAAGAGCAATTGCTCCAAAAGCCACCGACCACAGGAAAGAGTAAAGAGTCAGTACAGCCAGCAATTCCCGCTTCAGAAGTTTCTTGAGCCAGGACAGTGATGGAGACCAAGCACGTATGAGCCTCAGTTTTATAACAGGCAAGGGGAAAGATAGGCTGTAAAACGGGGCTCTCCAAGGAAGACACAGACCATCTGATTCCAAAATATCAAGACATCCCAAAAAAGAAGGGGAAGAAAGGAAACACTAATGGGCCCTCAATTTTTCCTGGAGCGGCCTTGGAGAAACAGATGGCTTACAGACCCTAAACCTTGTCACAGCAGCCCAGCACGGAGAAAGGCCCATGGGAGAGGCACCTACCTACCATAAGCTCTCCAAATGTCTATAATCTACCAGGCGGACAGTGATCTGCTCATTTTATCAAAGACAATGAAGGTGTTCAATAAATATTAACTGCTCAATGAACATGACCATCTGCAGCAATGCTTTCGATGTGTATACAGAGTAAATTCTATGACAGAGCCAATGTGATACACTGCTACAGAAATGCTCCTCAGACCTCACCAGGAGGGCACCTGTGCTTATTTTTTGACTTTATAAGCCAAGAAGTTGGGTAACATTAACTGAAACCGTGGGAAGTGTGGGCCTCTCACCTCTCCGGGCAGTGTGATGCTGAGGTCGGCACCAGCCTGGCCTACGATTCTCGAGTGGAAGTAGCTGCTGCAGGCGGCCAGCACCGAGCGGTGGGCCCGGAAGCATTGGCCCTCCACCAGGACGGTGAGGTCGCAAAGCACGTCCTTCTTCCGCTGCTCATTGAGGCTGAGCAAGACGTTGGTGCTATGCACCGAGGACTCATAGGCAAACACCACGTTCTCGCTCACAGACATTCTGCGTGACAGATGGTGTTGGGAAGTGCAGCGGAAAGCATGCTTCTAACTGTCACCAACCTGCAAAGACACACACGTGAGACTTCACTTAACAAAATCCTGCGGAAGAAAATGTTTCGGGAAATGGCAAACTCAGAATAAACTAAAATACTACTCATCACCGAAACAGAATAAAACAAAAGCCTCCCGACAACCTCAATTAAATTGGGATCTTAATAGCAACTAGTTTTCCTTATTTTAGGGCAAAGATACTCAGGAAGAATAAGAACTTTCTGACTGTGCCACTAGGGAAACGCTTAACAGGTGCACAAGGAACTTCCAGGGTGACATCTCACCTACTGCCTTGAGACAGTTAATGTGTGTGGTCAGGAACGGGAGAGTCACACTGTGGGATTAGAATGAACACCATCCTCCATGTCTGTACCCAAACATCTACAGAGGGTGGTGAGTTTAGTGCTTTATATCAAGGAGCACCAACTACACAAGGTCAGGTTCCTCGTACACCACAAGAGACTGACCTATATGAGGACACATTTTAGTGGGTAGGCTTTCTGCCAGCTACTTACTTTACAATTCATGAGGTAAAGCCAAATCACCTCATCAATGAGCCAGGCAAGATGTACCCAGCGGTGTGACTGCTATGGCAGTAACCAACTGCTCTCTGATTGGAGTTGAGTCCTGCTCCACTGGAGTAAATTCATGCCTGGTACAGTAACTGTGTCCAAAAGCCTATGGCTAGAGAGGTCATAGGGCCTAGGAGGGGAACCTACCAATGTTGTTATGCTAAATGGTTATTGGTATGTCCATCAGATTCTCTTCTAAATATTTTTTTGTCCATAGATTAATGCTGTCCCCACCTTTAGTCAGATAAACTTCTTTCTGCAATGGACAGTAACAATTAGAGGAGATTCAAAACTCTGATCAGAGTGCTCAGAATTAAATGACTGCTGAATGCTCAGGTCTAAATGAGACATCTCTATCACACCTTCCAAGGCCAGGGAACATTGCACAGAGGGACTGGAAAGATCTACAGGATGGGAAACTCTTTGGAACTCTGTTGTCCTGGCATAATGGAGTTAATGGAAATATTCTCTTCACTGGTGTTGCCACTAGGAAGTGATGGTAAGAAGGGGTCAGCCACAGAGGGAGGTAGATAAGACAGGGTATTGGGAGTATATATGAGCAAACTACAATATATGCAAGTGAAGTCAAAAAACAGAGAACATGGGGGCTGAAGACTTAGCAGTTAAGGCAGGTCCCAAGTAAGCCAGATGCATATGGTGGCGCATGTGTCTGGAGTTCGTTTGCAGTGGCTAGAGGACCTGGCACATCCATTCTCACACACACTCTCTCCCCTTCTTTGTCTCAAATAAATAAAAATAAAATCTTTAAAAAATATTTAAAAAAATAAAAATAGAGAACATGGTTTATTACATGTAGAAACCTGGTTTTCTCTAAATGTCAAAATATGAAAAACTCATCCAAATGTATTTTTAAAATTTTTGTTTATTTATTTATTTAAAACCAAGAGAGAGAGAGAGAGAGAGAGAGAGAGAGAGAGAGAGAGAGAATGGGCACACCAGGGCCTCCAGCCACTGCAAACAAATTCCAGATGCATGCACCACCTTGTGCATCTGGCTTACATGGGTCCTGCAGAATAAATCCTCGAACCAGGATCCTTAGGCTTCACAGGTAAGTGCTTAAAACTAAACCATCTCTCCAGCCCCCCAATTTTTGTTTTAATGAATATGAACATGTAGTGGCCTGCAAACATGTAAAAACGCATATATAATAGTGGCAAAAAGGGGGGAGTACCCAAAACCATATGTATTTATTTGCTTTCTTCAGACACATGATTATTCTGATGTATATATGCTCTAAGACACACGACATTGAAAATAAAAAGCTAAAAGATTTAATTTTCCTCCAGCCTCCCATCTATTGTGGTGAGCACCCCCAGGTGTGTGCACTGCATGTAGGATCCACACAGATCAAATGACAAGCTCGTCATGGTATCTTCTCGGCATCACTTCTCTTATTCTGACACTGTACTCACCATCTGACCCTCATTTATAGAAATCATGTTCTCTCTTGTGGGTGGCAGCGCAAGCCTCCTCCTTCTAGGCAGCTAAGCACAATGGTCTCCCCCCAAGTCAGGAGCCACAGTTGACTATCACCTGTCCCATCATGACCCTTCTGCTTCCCCGCCATCTGGCTTACACACCCTTGTGCTCACAGCTGTCATTCCGCTAAACACAGCATAGCCATGAGAAACTAGTAAGATTGCACACTGGACTTGCTATACATCTACAATGTACAGTGCCAGCAATGCAGCCCTGTTCACTAACAGTATGTCCTTGTCTCCTGCTCACAACAGCTTTCTGATTTGTCATGCTTCTCCTAGGGTCTCTCCCAGCAGACCACCAAAACTGGAATCCAGCCTCAGATGAAACACCCCTCTCACCACTGCCGTCAGGTTCTCGCTTCTGTTAAAGACTGCACCAATGCCTCTTCCTTTGCTCCTCTGAGGTCTAAAATCTTCTGTTACCACCCTCCCCCATGTAGAGCCAACCCCTCTATGCTGGCTTCTTCCTGTAGTTTTGTTTATAAAAAATGTTCAAGGGTTGGAAAGATGGCTCAGCAGTTAAGGCGCTTGCCTGCAAAGCCTAAGGACCCATTTTCAACTCTCCAGATCCCACATAAGCCAGACACACAAAGGTGAGGTAAGCGCAAGGTCGCACATGCCCATTAGGTAATGCAAGTGTCTGGAGTTCAATTGTACTGGCTGAAGCCCTGGCACGCAAATTCGCTTGTGCGTGCGCTCTCTCTCTAAAAAAAAAAAAAAAAAGTTCAGGTCTCTCCAGCCTGTCCTAAAAATACCAACTATTATGGCAAATACTTGGTAAGCTCTTCTACACCCTGCACTGGACTGAATGTAAGAATGAATGTATCTCACTGGCTCCTCCTACCTCCCCACCCTCACATCTCTCTCCACCTTACACTTAAGGAAACAAGGTATCTTAGTCAACATCAAAGATTCATGCCAAGCACCTACACTCCTGCATTGTCCTCTTTGCACTTAGTATCTGCTACACCACCAAAGGATACTGCAAAATGTGCAGAGCCAGATAGTGCTATTACTAAAATGTTATTCTTGAGAAGAAGAAAATGGGTGTCAAAGAAATGCAGAAACAAAATGAATGGCACCTGAACTCTAGAAGGATAAGATTGGGCGTGAGCACTGGAAGCAAAGTTCTCGGGAGCTCTCAGGATTGCAATGCAAACCATCCCGACCGGCCCCTACAGTGTGTCCTTCTGCTTATCTCCAAGCTGGCTCACAGGTACCTCTAACTCCACAGAGAACCACTCCTGGCTCAACACCCCTGCTCAGTAACTGATCATAGGTTCACAGCCAACTTACAGATTTCCTGTCCTTGGACAGGATACCAATTCCCAGTGCTACCAACTGCAGCTGAGAATGCTAGTGTCCGGTAGAACCCACTTAGGGGGCCTCAAGTTGACTGGATTCAACATTCCCCAAAGCTGAGGAGGCTCACGTGAGCATTCTGGGAGTTATTCCTGACTCCCCCAGCCAAGTTCACAGACCCAATTTCGTACCAAGTCCTGATGCCCCTGCCTCTAACACCAAGACCCAACAGCACCACCTCAATTCTAATCTAATAAGCTCCATTGGCTCCTTCCTAGACAAATGCTGTTTAGCTTTTTGCAACTTGTAAACTCAAACAGGTAGCACGATAGTTACATAAAATAATAAATGAGTTTCACATATTTTATCCCTACCACATTGAGAGTACTCTGATATTTTATTTTCTACTCTACTAAAACCCACTTGTGATCTGCTCAGTTTCAAGACTTACTAGGACACCACTGCTAAGACCTCAGGATTTATACAATCTGGGTTCAAATCCCAGCTTTGCAAGTTACTAGCTATTTGCTGTGGCCATGCTGTTTAATTTATGATGCTTCAGTTCCCACCTCTGTAAAAGAGGGATAAAAGCACCACCTCCCTTTGAAGTGTTCATGCAATGGAGGAAAGGCATTGTGCACAGTGCCTGGCTCACAACAAGAGAACAATGAACATTAGCTACTGCTTACACTAGTAAAGAGAGCAGCTTATAGTGTTCAAGTGGTTCCCTCTTTATCCAAGTGAGTCTGCCCTTGCTGAAAACTGTCGTCTTCTTTTCTTTCCTTTTTTAAGAAAATGGACCACATTTTTGCCTTTGACGTCCTCTTTGACGGCATCTTTGGCCCCAGATTCTTTGCCACACTCCTATCGACTACACATCTGCAACCAGCCACTTTATGGGGTTTCCCCTCTCAGCAGCTGTGTAGAGGCCCACCCGCTCCCCTCATTTCTCGTCATCAACCTTCATTAGGGGAACCTGGTGCTCATCAGAGGACCTCCACCAATGTGACAGACACTAACTCATCACAATGAGATGCAAGTACATGAAGATGGGATGGTATTTGAGGTTTTGGTCACCGTGGACGACAGCGGCCTTTAACGCCTCTAGGAAAGCATTACTAACGTCCAGTACACATCCAGCAGCAACGCCTTCCAGGGCCATGAAGCCGAGCCTCCACTTACAAGTGACTCTGTACCAGCAGGGAAAGATCGTCCACATTTCTTAAAGACATTTCAAATCTTCACTGTGCCTGAAAACCCTCATGGCTTCCCATCTATTAATCTTGCCTCCCACTCTTTTTCTTTCTACTCACCTATCCCACTATTCTTTCCTTCGGCCACACAGACCTTTGCACCTGCTCTGCCTGCTTCCTTGGATTTCTTCAGCTGGCTACACCCTCACCTGTCTGGTCACAACTTCAATGTCACCTGATCTAAACTGTCCCTTACAACCCAAGCACATAACAGAGGATGTGGTCCAGTTCTAGGCAGGTACTTGCTGCTGAGCGAATAGAGATGCCACTGCTGAGCACACAGAAGTTCTCCGATGGCTTTCCCACACACCAGGAAGAGCAAACAGGACCCTAGCTGGCCACGCCCTCTAACTGGCAGAGGAAGAGTGAGGGCTGCCAACTACAAACACCACCAATCCCATGACTTGTGGGAATAAAGACTCCTCCACCTGCCCTGTCCTGGGCAGGCTCTATCTATACAGGGTGTTGAACACTAAGTAATCAGTTATCCATTTTACCTAGTAGCTTTACTACATAGTAGTCATGTCACATAAAAATAGACAGTTCCTCCCAGCATTCACTGGGAACCTTCTAACTCCCCTTATACCTAAAAAGCAAAATATAGCACTCCAGCCTTCCACATCTAAGACTGTCTGGTTGGTGAATAGCAAATTTAGACTTCATATTTCTTTTGAATTGTTCTTAGACATATACACCACTTCAAAGCAAAGGTTTGCTGACCTTAGGAAATTGCTGACTCATTCCTCTGATGCTGACAAAGATGAGTATGCATTCTAGAACCTCCTGCACTTCCACCTGGAAATAACTTCTCTCTTCATGACACACGAGTTGTAAGATAGCTACTGCTTGGTGTCTGTACTTTCAAAATGACACTGTAAATAAGACAAAAAGACAGACCCTGATTTCATCACATCCTCAAAACTTTGCACATAAGTTACCTTAAAAAAATAAAAATAAACCATTTAATCAAGTGTGATCTAAGCCAGGTCCACAATACTCCACATACTACAAACTCAGAAGGTAATATTCTGTGAACATGAAGTTCCAGGTATTAAAAAAAAAAAAAAAGAAAAACAGAATTTTATTTATCTCAAGTCTCACAGTACTATGCTATATTTTAACTCTCAATACAGAAGGTACAATAAATGCTCTAACATCAAGTACTTATTTAAAAGAAAAAGACCTGCATGGAATATTTTGTCTTCACTGAATGACAAATGGTCTGCGCAGGATGGTTACTTGTGCCCATCTATGCATGAAAACCTAAGACTGGCCTTCACTCGAGCACAGCCTACCTAGACATGCTGGCATGAGCTGACGCCTCAGGAGGGAGGCAACCTTGACACAGGACCGGAGACATTATGAAGCTACTTACGTGCAATAAGTTTTCAAGCAAAGATTACTTTCTAGTCAACTTTTATTAAATATTCATTTAATTGATGAGAAAAAATATCTCCTAAACAGTTGTTAGTTGTGTCTGTGTTTGTATGCATGTGTGTGTGTGTGTGTGTGTGTGTGTGGTTAGCCACTAGTGACCAGCAGACATCTTAGATGGGATACAGGTACATTTTTTATGGCTTTTAAAAACTATTTCATTTATTTGACAGAGAAAAAGGTAGATAGAAAGAGAATGGGCATGCCACAGTCTTTGGCCACTGCAAATGAACTCCAGATGCATGTGCCACTTTGTGTATCGGGCTTACATAGGTACTGGGGAATCGAACCTGGTTCCTTAGTTAACCTTCCCAGGCAAACGTCTTAACCAGTAAGCTATCTCTCCAGCCTCTGTTATGGCTTTTATCTAAAAGCAGTGCCCTGGACCTACGGCAGGTACTATTCAGAACCAATGCACTGGAACTCCTCAGTTTTCTGCCTCGCTGCCCCTGCCTGCAGCACCTTCAACACCCTGTAATTACTTCTGCCTCACCCACCTTGAGAGCAGTGTCATGGCTCTGAAGACAGGCAGATTCCTCGGCTAGCAGCATTTTCTTGGTTCTCACCTAAGCTTCAAATCCCCCATGTCAGTCCCTGTTACTATATACCTGAGCTACCCTATATCCCCCAAGTCAATTCCTGTTACTGTGTATACCTAAGCTGTCCTGCAATGAGTCGGGTGGTTTATCACCCATTTTTCACGTGGATGACAGAGACTCAATGAGCTCATGTATGCACCACTAGTCCTTTGGCTGTAGGGGCATTTGCATGTGTTTTTGTGGGGGGGGGGCAATTTTATGAGCCACAGGTTGAGACAACATGCCCAGAGGCATTCCCTTCCCCTCCAAAATAACTGACTGCAGCTCCTACACCCCACAGCCCCACTGAGGAGGGTCCCCAGTAGAATGCGGGCAGGGAGGAAGAAAAAGGGGGAGTTCATCAAGTTGGCTGGCTTGTACAGTGAGCTTCAGGAAGCCTACTATCTCTGCCTCCTCAAGCTGGAATTCCTGGTGCACACCACCACGAGTGGCTGTTTTATGCGGCTTCTAGGGATTGAACTTGAGTACTTATGCTTGCATGGCCAGCACTTGACTGACCGAGCAATCCACCAGCCCTTATTTTAAGATTTTTGAGACCAGGCCTCATGATGCCCAGGCTGGCATCAAACTTGCCATTCTCCTGCCTCAGCTTCTCAAGTTTCAATCAGCTTCAGTAATCATGTGGGCACACGAAACCACTACCCTCCAAACATACAAATTTGTCATTATTCAAAATTCCATAGGCCACAAAAGGCCCTTTCAGATCTTCCTTGTGCTTCTGCTGACGGGAAGTCAATGACCTGCTGTGTATCACTACAGACTGATGTGCATTTTTTTTCTTTTGGTTTTTCAAGGTAGGGTCTCACTCTAACCCAGACTGACCTGGAATTGACTACACAGTCTGAGGCTGGCCTAGAACTCATGGTGATCTCCTAACTCTGCCACTCCACCCTCAGTGCTGGGATTAAAGGTGTACACCACCTCTCCCAGCCCTAATGTTCATTTTATATATAAATGGAATATTATGTAGTTATTTTCTAGTTTCTTTCACTCAGCTCAATGATTTCAGTACACACTAATGTTGTACATCAGATGTTTCCTTTTTTATTGCTGAAAAATATTCTATTATACAAACGCACTTCAATTGTTCATTTATTTATTTGGTGGTAGGTTAATACAAGGATGGTGACTGCTTGGACACACACTTCTAGTCAGTCTCTAGGGTAAATGGCTGAGTGGTAGGGCAGGTATATGTTTAGCTTCTTAGCAACTGCGTAGACGTTTTCAAAATGACTGGACTACTTTGCCTGGCCACCAGCGGCACATGGAGTTCTGGCTGCTCTATTCCGGTCACTCACCCTCCATGATGCTCTCCAACTTTGGAATTTTAGCTATCCTAACAAATATATGGTGGCATTTTGCTGGTTTTTTTTTTTTTAATTTGCATTACAGATGATTGATGATACTAAGGGTCTCTGCAGGCCATCTCTTTGTATCTGCTTTTGTGAATTATTTGTTTAATTCTTCCTAGGTGATATTATTACTGAGGTGGAATAGCTAGAATTCTCCTTGGCATTAGGATGAATCTATGCATCAATTAGGGAGAACTGGCTGCTAACAAATGCAATCCTCCAGTACAGGACTGAGGAACTTCCCTCCCCATTTACTTAATTTCTCTTAGCATCATGATCATGTTTTGTAAAGGAGGTTTGTGTATCCTGTGTTAAATTTATTCCTAAGCATTTTATATTTTTGTAGTAAACAGAAGAGTTTTTAAACTTCATTTTCTATGTTTTGATGTAATTATATAAATACAAAATTATTTTTGAAAATATTAACCATAAATTCTACAACCTTAATTGACAAATAAGTACTAGCAGCTTCTTTGCAAATTCCTTGCATTTTTCTGTGTACAATCATACTTTCTACAAACAGTAAGCTTTACTTCTTTGCTATCCTTCTGCCTCATTTACTTTTCTTCCCTCACTGCAATGATGAATAGTGAGAATAATGAGTCTTTCCTTATTTCCAAATAAGGATAGTGTCCAGATGTGAAGCAACTGTAGGGTTTCTAAGATGAACAAATAATGGGGAAACGGAGGTTCAGAGGTATTATCTCAGTTAACATAAAGTTCCCACAAGAAACTCAGGATGGGGGGAGGGGTAAAAATTTCCCCTAATAGAGTGAAATCCCTAGTCACTCAGCCTCCTTATTCCTATATCATTGTGTAAGTCCACATTCTGAACATCCTAAGACTACACAACCATAGCTCTGGAAAAGGTCAGAGTGTTCTTACCAAGAACCACAGATACGGACTTTACTATCAGAACCTCACTTACTGAACAGCTGGCTGCTCTAGGGAGAGCCCGGAGTAGGCAGCACAAAACAGTGCTTTGCCACATGGTGTCTTCCCTGACAGCTGTATTTTACTTGCCATCAGTCTCTGTCTCTGACTTTGTGTCTCTTGCTCCACCCCCGCCCTGACACACATACATAATACACACACACCACAAGAAAGGTCAATTTTCTTGGGAAAAAAATAAATGATATACATTATACTGTTAGGAAAGCACCTGCTTTATGAACACTCCACTATTTGATGTTGATGCCAGAAACATGTTTTTGAATGCCCAGGGTGACACTGATCTGTGAAGTAAAATCTGCATTAGCATATTACCTAACACTGACACAGGTGAAATCATATCCACACTGTTAAGTGGTTTTCATAGAAAAGTAATGGTAGACTTAGTTGCAGATACAGGATAGAATGAAAATATCAATCTTGCCAAAATAAAACTGACAGGCTGGGAGACAGAATCTGAGACAAGGGAACTTGTAGTATTTCTACATGACTTTTAATACAGAGTCAAATGATAGTGCCCTATATAAGTGAGTCAATAAAGAACAATTAAAACCATCTAGAGCTGGAGGCAACAACAGAAACAAAATCAGCATCAAGATTATAAACGGTGGGAGGGGTGGAGAAGTAAATAAAATCATCACAGTAGCAAGAAATCAACAGATCGTCTTGGGTTGATAGTCAAACTTAGAGTATAAACCGCTCACAGACAAAGAGGTAAGCACTAAAAACGTTCAATAGCAGACATGAATCAACACTACATCTACAAAGCAGAATCAGGGGTGGGGTAGGGTGCAGCAAATCAGGTTTGCTCTGTCATTTTAAAACTTTTCATTTCATTTCATTTATTTGAGAGAGAGAAAAAAAGAGAGAGATAATGGGCCATGCAGAGCCTCCAGCCACTACAAATGAACTTCAGATGCATGCGCCACCTTGTACATCTGGCTTACATGGGTACTGGGGAATCAAACCTGGGTCCTCAGGCTTCGCAGGCAAGTGCCTTAACTACTAAGACATCTCTCCAGCTCGCTGTCATTTTTTATTTTTTATTATTGTTTTGGAGAGAGACACAGAGAAACACAGAGAGAGGGAGAGGAAGACAGACAGAGCAGCCTCTCAGCCACTGTGAACGAACTCCAGATGCATGTGCACCTTTGCGTCACTTTGCATCTGGCTAAACGTGGGACCTGGAGATTGGAACTGACTTTCTTAGGCTTAGCGGGCAGGCGCCTTAATGGCTAAGCCATCCCTCTAGCCCGTCTCTGTCATTTTTAAAAAATCAAAATCATACTCTAAGGGCAGGGGATAAGGCTTAGTGGTTAAAGGTGCCTCACTCGTATTGGAGGACTGCATTGGTTAGTTTAGACTTTAGATCCCCAGAACCCACTTCAAGCTGGACACAAAGTAGACCATATCTATAGTCCCAAAGCACTTACAGTAATGAGAGGACTCAGGAGAATCCCAGAAGCTGTGAGCCAGCTAGTCTGGCCTTGCTCGCAGCAAAATCAGTAAGAAATACTCTGACTCAAACAAGGTGGAAGGAGAGGACCAAAACACACATGCTGTGGCACGTGTGCAACCATACACAGATATATACACACTAAAAAATTAATTTCACTAAAAAGACAAACCTAAGAGATGTTTATAGAAATAGTAAACAAAATCTAAATTGTTGACAACTTGGTAGTGAGAACTGATATAATTTTTTAAAGGATTCTTCAAACAAAGGAAGTATCTGAAAGAGAAAAATCAAACTTGATATAAAATCTTAAGACTGACAAAATTAGGAGATGGGGATGGTAGGAAAGTGCACTAAGATTTATTGTTAGTGAGTGCACAATGTTATTCACACACACTGTTCATCCTCAAGAACCATGTAATTAAGTAAAAAAGAAAGAAAAATCACAAGAACATCTCTTAGTATTTTAACTGAATTTAAAATTTTGAGTGGAAGCATATCTGGAGCCCAGGCAGGTCATCTTTACTGGGACACAAGCTACTGAACTGCCCATAACTAGAGCACAGGTCTCTGTTTCAGGGGCCCTGATGAAATCTACTCAACCTCCACCTACAAAGACAGTCATACAATAAAGTCTTGCAGTTGCTTTAAGTATAACATATCAATTAAATAAGAACCTGATTTTTTTGAGAGGACCAACAGACAAGCTTCTGAAAAGTGTCAGTAAGAAAAAAGAGAGGGAAGATGAATGTAAGTATCTTCATCATTAAAACAAAACTTTATAATGGTGCTTCTCTCTCAAAGTTTTGTCGATACCCCCACGCCCCCCACACACACCTCTACACTCAGATTCTCTGCTCGCTAGAAGAGCAAGGTGTGCCCACACTGTCTCCACTTCCCTGTCTTCTCAGTTTCACTTGAGTAATTAAAACCAGGCCTTCCCCTCTTCACCATGGAAACCACATTACCAAACATAAATTTTCAGTTTCTTACAGTTATCAGCAACAACACTCAACACCTTTTTCTCACTAGGCATACTGGACTTCCTGCTTCCCTGGCACTGTCTGTGCTCTATGGCGGGTCCTCCTTCCTTCTAGCTTCTGTGTGCCAAGTCCTCAAACTTCTCCTCTCCCTAGTCTCCACACCTGCCTATGAGATCTCTTATTCCCAGCCGCAGTAGCAACCTGGGTCATACAGACACACCCCATTGATGAATGGGCTAACTTTGACTTTACCCTTCACATCCACATGTACTTGCAAATTACATGTTCACAAAGCGCACATCTCAAACTAACATCATCCCAATTATTAGATGCCACTCAATACAAACACACACACACACACACACACACACACACCATGGTAGAATAGTCACTAAAAGACTAAAGATGGGGGCAGGAGAGAGGCTCAGGATCTAAAGGTGCTTGATTGCAAAATATTAAAAATGGTTAACACCTAGGTAATTTTTTTGGCCTACATCTAAATTCTCAATTATAAACACATAATACCATATAAATGTTAAACAGTATCTAAAAGCACAGAAAACCATGCCTTGGTTAAACACATAGCACGCATTTAGTTCAATTGTCTTAAAGTATGTATGGCAACCAGTGAATCCATCTTTACAATGGTATTTCCTCCAGTCACCAACAAAAATTAGTTTGACACTGTGTGGAAAATTCATGAGCACCTATATCAACACCATAATTACCAAAGGGTAAATTCAGTTTTATAAGAACCTGAAATTAAAAGGACAGCTTGATGTGGAGGGTACTACTCAGGAAAATTAGAGTGAAGGATTCAAGAAGGCAGGAGCAGCCTAAGAACAAGGGCAAATGTGCCTCTGTGAGAGAAATGGGCAGCTGCTGCCCTTCAGTCTCGGAGCCTTCTGAAAGGTGTTAAGGGTTAAACACACAGACACCATGAAAGACAGAAGGAAATCAAGTTGATCATCACCAACCAGGAGACCAGTACAAGCTGACTCCATCAGGCTCCCATTAGAACATCTACACTTCAAGGACTGGATGCTGCTACCCAAGGCAAGTCTTCCTCATCCAATGTGGCTCAGGGAAGCCAAAAAGCTGAAGACCACTAGTAGTATATTTAATAACAACGTATGGGCATTAAGACCACTACTTATGACTTATCATTATTGCCATTATCATGCATGTGACAGAAAGAAATCTGTGTATTTTAAAAGATGTGATAAGCCTAAGAATTAAGTTACAAAATGCTTACTGAGCCTGTAAGAGTAAAAATAAAAAAAATTAATAAGTTCAACAAGATTTTAAAGAAGCATTAAAAACTGTAAACAACGGGACCTGGGGAGATGGCTCAGCAACTAAAGTCGCTGCGATACACAAGGAGCTCAGTTTGGATCCCCAGGACCACATAAAATCCAGGCATGGCGGTGAGCTTCTTTAATCCCAGCTTTGGGGAGATGGAGACAGGAGGATCCCTGGGGCTTGCTGGCTAACTAGTGTAGCTGAATTAGTGAACTCTCAGTTCAGTGAGAGACCTTGTCTCAAAAAACATGGTTGAGGGCTGGAGAGAAGGCTTAGCAGTTAAGGCATTTGCCTGCAAAGCCAAAGGACCTCAGTTCAGTTCCCCAGGACCCACAAAAGCCAGATGCACAAGGTGGGGCATGTGTCTGGAGTTCATTTGCAGTGGTTGGAGGCCCTGGCATGCCCATTCTCTCTCTCTCTCTGCCTCTTTATCTCTCATTCTCTCAAGTAAATAAATAAATTAGTTTTTTAAAAAAGAAAAAACATGGTTGAGAGCAATTAAAGAACCCAACTTTGACCTCTGGCCTCTACACACATAAAAACATGCATACATACATACAACAACAACACAGCATCCCCTACACACACACACACACACACACACACACACACACACACACACACACACTTTGCAAGTTAGCCTAACATCTGCTGAAGAATTTCTAGTCAGGTCACATCACACAGGATGGCCCGCTTCTGTGACACACAAGCAGACAAGCAGTGCTGCAGAAACACTGCAAAGACTGAAAGTGGCATTTTCCTTGAAATTTGAAAAGAATGGTGACTCTGGGCTGGAGAGATGGCTCAGTGGTTGAAGGCACTTGCCTGTAAAACCTAATGGTCCAGGTTAGAGTCCCCAGTACCCATGTAAAGCCAGATTCACAAAGTGAGGCATGTGTCTGGAGTTCATTAGCTGTGGCAGAAGGCCCTGACATGTCCATTCTCTCTTCTCTTCTCTGTCGCTAATAAATAAATAAATAAATAAATAAATAAATAAATAATTTTTGTTTGTTTTCAAGGCAGGGTCTCACTCTAGCCCAGGCTGACATGGAATTCACTCTGTAGTTCTAGGCTGGCCTCAAACTCACAGCGATCCTCATATCTCTGCCTCCCAAGTGCTGGGATTAAAGGCCACCACAGCTGGCAAATCAGCTAACCAGAAGACAGCTGCCCTCTCTCAGGGGAATGAGTGTGCAGAGAGGGAGATTCGAAAGTGTCCTCACTCTGTCCCAGCCAGGCTAATCTGGGTGAGGGCCACATGGCATGCTCTTTAGAGTGAGAGCAAACCTCTAGCAAAGACACACTCAGAAAGCTACACTTCCTTGAAAGTGTTAAAAGAGACTGACATAGAACCTTAGCACTGCCTAGAAGGAAATACATTCCCTATACAATTTTTTTGGCAGAATGAGCATTTTCAATTTTTAAGTAACTGATCCAATTTTGTGTACTATTTAATCACAGTATGAATGTAAACATAACCACATTTCCCTTTTCTACTCATGGTCACAGAAGTAGACAAGGATGGCTCTATGGACCACCCCGCACCACTCACCCTCATTCTCTAACCAAACTCACCCTGTGCTTACATGTATACTCAATGGTCCAAGTTTGGGAAGCTGTTCCCAGTCCCAGCCCAGCATGAGTGGTGACTCCTTAGAGCCAGTCAGCAAGCTCCCATTCATTTCCCTTGACATTGATTGATACAGCCATTGGTTTGGGGGGTGCTAACCTAGGCATAAGGTAAGAGGAACATCTATCAGGCTTTCAGGAAAAGGTTCACAGTGATACAGAGACGTCCATGGGAGGAAAAGTCTCTCTCCTTCTAGGAAACTCAGTCTTGGAGACACATAAACTTGGGACAGTCATCTTGCAATCCGAAGAGGATGGATGTAGCAGCCTTCCTCTACCTGGTCCACAACTAAGTGTCTCCAAAACATCTCAGAACCGCCAGTGCAGTGCAGTGTAGTCATCTTAACATTCCTTAGGCTTTCCAGGCTCCACAAACCCGGGGTCTTCATGGCACATTTCACATGTCATTACTACTGCAAGGAACACATACTATCACTAAGGTCAGCTGGTCGATTAGACTAACTGCTGAGAAGTTCAAGACATGTTCCCAGCAAAGAAATTCATAAATACGCATTTCCCAAGATAAATGTCAACCCAATATCTAACAAGCTGAATGGCACAAATTCTGAGACGAATTCAGCAACTTGCCCTATTATCTGCACACACCCCACACTGTATGTGCATGAGTGTATGAATGGGGAAGAGGAGCAGTGTGCCAGTCAACAAAAACCAGTTATCCCTCCCTCCTCAGAGCTCTGCTCCAAGCTAACAGCTGAGGGGAGGGGAGGGGAGGAGCATTTATCTTTGATTCCTCTATGTGACAGCAGGAAGTGACAGCTGGCATTTCAGCAAAGAACCCCTTATTCAGCAGGGCAAAATGTTTTTCAACTTTACAAGTCTTCTGCTAAGCCAGGCACAGTGGTGTGCACCTATAATCCTAGGATTGCGTTCTTTTCATCTGGGAGGCCAAGGCAGGAGCTAGCCTGGAGCTCAAGGCCAGCAAGAACACACCTCCAAAAAATCACTTGCTGGCTTAGCCATTAAGGCACTTGCCTGCAAAGCCTAAGGACCTAGGTTCAATTTTCCAGTACCCATGTAAGCCAGATGTACAAGGAGGTGCAATGCAAGTAGCTGGAGACCCTGGCATGCCCATTCTCTCTCCTCTCTCTGCCTCTTTCTCTCTCAAATAATAAAATATTTTTTTCAAAAATCACTTACTAAAATGAAATATATACATATATTAGCATATGTGTATATGAAAAAAGCCAATGGCTTGTTTCTTCTTTTAGTTGAAGTGATGTTTCCGATCTGGGGAAATACTGCTAGCCCTACTAGGAAGTCACCTCATAAAAACTACAGGAAAGAAACATCAGGCACTTTGAAAATGAAGACATCTGGAACAAGATGTACTAGGTTTTCATTTTTTTAATGACATCTAAATATAAAATATGCCAATAAAATTATAATCTTACTGAAAACCACTTACTCTGGGATAACAACATAATAAATTTATTAAAGTGTTAATAAATCTTTTACAGCTACACCTTTTGTAACCAACTCCCTGAAGAATGAATAAGTCTTTGCATTGATTTAGCTGGCTTCTAAAAGATGCTGGTTCTCTTAGAGGAGGAGTAAGGTGTCCAGCACAAGATGACAGCAGAAAGCAGAGAGCTAAGTGGGTGTGTCTCCCTATTTTTTCAGTAGGACACTAAATATTTCACCTCTTCAGCCAAAAGCACCTCCCCAGGGAGTCTAGGAGGTAGATGGTCAAAATAAAAAGAAAAGATTAAGCTGGGCATGGTGGTACACACCTTTAAACCCAGCACTAGGGAGGAGAGGTAGAAGGATCGCCAGTGAGACCCTACCTGGGAGGGAGAAAAGATTAAAGGGAAAAGGAGAGTAGGGTCATGGTCCATACTCTGATTGAATCTACAGCCTATGAAGTGGTCCACTGCTCATGTTCAGGCTGCAAAAGAACTGGAAAAACATACTATCCCTGCTATATAAAGTACATGCAATTCTAGTGTAATGTGGGATGAGGCATTGGGGTCCTCTGTGACTCCGAGCCAACCTAAAAGTGACCCAAAAAAGTGAAAATAACTTTGCCAAATAGAAAGAGGGAATAAATGGGCTGGAGAGATGACTTAGCAGTTAATGTGTTTACCTGTAAAGCCAAAGGACCCAGGCTTAATTCCTCAGGACCCATATAAGCCAGATGCACAAGGTGGTACATGTGTCTGGAGTTCATCTGCCGTGGCTGGAGGCCTTGGCACACCCATATTCTTCCTTTCTCTCTCTCTCTCAAATTTTTTTTTAAAAACTTTTTAAAAAAGAGGGAATAATTATTTGGTGGCAATGAATTCCCTAAGGCTTTAAGAAAAATGATTTAAATTTACTTTTAACAGAATATGAATTGTACACAGCTTCAGCTGCACTAAGGTGACATTTTCTAACCTGGGCCAATACTGAGAGGGAGCCTGCAGCTAGTCAGCTTCTGGACATGCCCACTGGGTTCACACATCCACCAGTAAATATGGCAGTTACTTTGTTTCTTAGGTTGGCCTTGGGACAATTTTTATTATCCTCTTATTATAGTCTAAACTCCATGATTAAAAATAAAACTAAGGACCTCCTCTGAAGGAACGTTAGGTCTAAAAGACGGTTAACATCTAAATGACCCAAATTATATTTGCTCAACCCATTCTAAGTCAATTATAGGTAAAAATAAAACACAAGATAAGGTTTCCTTCTACCTCAGGACATGAAGTAAAAGAATGGCTTGATGCCATCTGCTTCCTCTGTAATCACAAATGATGAAAAGAAACCAGAAATCTAAATGAAAGAGGTTCAACTCAGTATATACTGAAGGACACATAATACCTTCTTCTTTCTGCTAAAAACTAGCAAGTTTCAAAACCCACAGATTTATCTCAGTGCGGCAATCAGTGGATTGCTTAAGAAACAAACACAGACCAAGGCACATTTAGTGTGCCCAAGAAGACGGAAGAGACAAGACAGAGCTCCACCAGCAGGGAACATACACTGAGGTTGAAAGGGTTGGACAGAGCCTTTGAGTCATTACAGGTACAAGAAGCTCCAAAGTCAACATCCCACTGTCTTCTTGTCCCCATCAAAGACACCTTCTCTATGGGCATATCCTCGAAAGAAACAGACTCTCAAGAAGGGACAGGCAGGTGAATGCACATTCCATAGGAAACTGGATGGAGCCCAGACAAAAAAGCACCAAGACACAAGGTCCACTGTACTGCTAATGATAATGAGCTGGAGGGAGTGGGCAGGTTGCTAAACTTGATGAACCACACGTCTCTCAACTAGGATGCAGGGAAGGAACCAGACAAAAAATGGCAAGTATTTCTATTTCTTCAAATGCCAATTTCAGTTAACTGGAGGGATAAAAAAGCAAGGTGCTCTGGAACACAGGCTGAGAGCACTCCAAGTACAAAGTGTGTCCTGGGTCCTGAGCCTTCAGCAGCTGGTGTGGGTCTGAATGGTGCTACTAACTTACCATCAATGCTCACTGAGCAGCGTTTCCAGTAGCAGTGACCTGCCACATGACCCACCTCAGTCTTTATTGTGCTTAGCAGGGCCAGTTCAGCTCTCAGAAGCTACCAACTGAGGCTGTGTGAGAACACGTGACCCTCAATCTGGACAAAAGAAAGCACCTAACACTTAATGTTCTAACCTCTTAACTCAGACCAGTCTCTGGCTTTATCACCACTGTCTCCAATTTACAGAGAAGTCCAGACTTGTTCCAAGGCCTCAAAGGGGGTGACACAGCCAGAACCTGATCTTCAACAGTTGGCTTCCTCATCTTCCACCTTCAGCCATTTTGCTTACAGCTTCTCTGTCAACTGTACAAGGACTAAACCACAACTTCAGATCTGTTAATGACTATGCACTATGCAAGCCAGAAGCCCAGGCTTCCCGGTGGTGTAAGTCAATATTTCATCTGCAGTCGTGAAATGTTCTCTCTCTCCAAGGGGCCTGAATTATAGCAATCAGTACTCAAATTATCCATACTTTAGACATCAGTAGAGTCCCTTATTTGGCACATTTTTAAAATATCAAAATACTCTCAAAAATCACCCATTCCATTACATGTAAGGATCCCTTCATTTCACAGAATCCTCAAAAGATGCAATTTCCAGAGATCAAAAGAATTTTTGCCCTCACACAGCCCTGGAAAACTGGAGAGAGGATGAGATCCCTAAAGCCTAAATTGTGGAGAGATCAAACTGAGACCACCTAAGGCCATCCTGTAATATCAGAGATTTGCAATTGTCACTGTGGGTTGCCTCTCACAAAACTGGCCTAAAGGTTTACTTTAGGGATGTTGCACACACAATAGTCACTAACATTCCCCAAGCCAGTGGATCTCCAGGTGTCATGACTGGAGAAGAATGACCAATGCAGACACCATAGAAGGGCAAGTTAAGCAAAGGTTTATTAGAAAAGAAAGTGAAAGTCAAACAGAAAATGAAAGTGAAACAGAAAGGTTGGGAGGGATCCTGAGGGACAGAGTCCTAGTGACTTGGATTTGCCAGGAGGGAATGATGTCCTTGGGGATGGAAATGGGTGCATTTGGGAAGCTTCTGATAGGCTGTTAGAAGGACTGTTACTTTGTATGGACCAGCTGTCCTCCAGGTGAATCAGGGCTTTCCTGGATTTCAGCTCCTTGTCTTAGCTTTCTAAAATCTCTGTGTTCCTTGGCTCTGTCTATAAGACCATACAGATACCTGCTTTCTTTTTTGTTGTTGTTGTTTTGTTTTGTTTTTTCGAGGTAGGGTCTCACTCTAGCTCAGGCTGACCTGGAATTCACTATGTAGTCTCAGGATGGCTTCAAACTCACAGTGATCTTCTGCCTCCTGAGTGCTGGGATTAAAGGCATGGGCCACCACACCTGGCTCAGATACCTGCTTTCTTTGAGGGGAGGGAGGGGGCTGACTAACACCTACAAAAAAAGGGGTGACTTTACTTGTAATCCCTATGACACTGGAATGAGACTGAACTGAACACTAACCAACCCCAACACTCTTAGGAGATTGATTTTTGTAGTAAATGCCACTTCCCCAGGGAGATGTTAAATACAAAAGTGCTATCAACCCTTAGTAAGGGATATAAGCTCCACAAAAAGAAAGAAAGGAGGGTTGGAGAGATGGCTCATGACTCAGCAGTTAAAGGTGCTTGCTTGCAAACTGCTGGGGGGAGGGGATGTCAATTCCCCAGTATGCCCAAAGTGGCATATGTGTCCGGAGACTGTTTGCAGTAGCAAGAGGCCCTTAAGTGCCCATACTTACTTACCTGATCTCTCTCTCCAATGAATATTTTAAAAAGACAAATTAGCCCTATATAGGCTGAGATAGGAGGATTACCATGAGTTTAAGGCCAACCTGGGCTACAGAATGCATTCCAGTTCAGCCTGGGCTAGAGTAAAACCCTGCCTCCAAAAAGAAAAAAAAAAAAAAGGAAATAAATAATAGCAACCTTCCAGGGCTGGAGAGATGGCTTAGCGGTTAAGGTGTTTATCTGCAAAGCCAAAGGACCTCGGTTCAATACTCCAGGACCCATGTAAGCCAGATGCACAAAGTGGCACATGCATCTGGAGTTTCTCTGTAGTGGCTGGAAGCCCTGGCACACCCCTTCTCTCTCTCTCTGTCTCTCAAATAAATAAATACTTTTTAAAAAACCCTCCAGGTTTCAGATGCCCTGGAGAAGTCTACACAGCAATTCAGCGACAGATCTCAGCACCCCAAATCTCAACCATAATTTTAAAAAAGTAACAAGGGGGGAAAAAATCAGGCTTTCAAGGAGTAACAGAATTTAAAAGACTTCTATAAACACTTCAGTGCCTTGAGTAAGTCATCTTCCGATTGTTCCCCCTGTACCTTCTCCCCATTACACTTGAGATCACACACATCCAACCAACAAGGCTTGTCTCCAAATTCAAAAGAGGCTGTAGTTTGAATTCACTCCTAACCTCAATGGTATGGGAAGGAAATTTACATCCACGCTTCTGATCTTTACAGCACACTGTAAAAAGAGAACTACATATGAAATAAAAGTCCAACAAAACATTAAAGATAGTCTAAAATATCTATAGCTCTTAGAGAGAAATTACATTATATTCCCCAGCAGAAAAACAGTGACAGACATACAACCCATTCTTTACCTCATCTATAAGCCTAGAAACTACTTCTAGGTACAAACCTCTAAAAACCTCTAAAACTGAGAGGAAATCCCGTCTGTGTTCTCACGAAGGCATTAAACTCACTTTCGGAAAAATACTCAATAACAAAACCACAAAGAGGATACAATACACTAACGTCATTAAAAGTAGTATTTTTTGTTAGGATACCTGACTTTAATGGGTTACTTCAATCTGCAAATTTCTACCCCAGTTACAGGTTTCTCCAGTACAAACTCATGCCTGGCCAGGAGGTCACGAGGCTGCACTGTTTAAACACCACCCGGGTGGTGCTACTTGTTCACTTCCTAAATGACTGGGCATTTCACCCGCTGATTACCTGTGTCAAAACAGACAACTGTGGCTGGGTCCCCTTCAGGCGTCTGAAGCAACCTCTTATGTGCTGCTGCTGCAGCTTCGTGGCCTTTTATAGTGGAGGCATGTGATGAGTGTGCCTGCACCAGCTGTTCCTAATTACCTCCCAGGCTGGGGCGAATGACTCAGCAACGCAAACTTTCTGAAAAGAGTCGCTCTACCTTGTTGTCCTCACCAACATGCTGAACAATGGGAAGCCACTTGACAGATTCACAGGTTAAACAACACAGGGTGCATTCCCAACACCAAAGCCACCCTACTCCACGCTGACTCACCAGCAGCCTTCTTTCCCCTGGGCTCCCTTAAGATGTCCAAAGGCAGAAGTAGCAATCGCCATTCAAGCCCAGCCCAGCCCTTGCACCACGACCCAAACACCAGGAAGAATAGGCCTACGGCCGCCTCGCCTCTTCCCATTTCTCTGCTAGCTAAACACGGTGCAAAGTGCTCTCGGAGACTCGGCTACCAAACCCTTCCGGGGTGCTTTCAATGCAACCCGGGGAGATGGCATGGAGCGTCCAGTTCCATGACCAGAAAAGAGCCAAGCAGGAGGCTTCCTTCCTCCCAGAGCTAACAGTCACCGCCGTGCTGTGACAGCATACTCCCCCAAAAGATCCTGCATCCGGCAAAACAGCCTTTGTTCTCCCAGGCGTGACGTCGGAGCTTGTTTTCACGCACGCACACGCGCGCGCGCGCGCACACACACACACACACACACGTACGTTCTTTCACAATTACTATTACGCTCCACCTTGAGTCAGCGCAGAAGGCTGGCGACACGAAAGCATCCCGCACGACGACACGCGGCTGGCCCGGGGAAGCCACCGCGCCGGCTCCACGTTCCACCAGCACAAAGCCGCTGTGTGTGCCCCGTCCACACCCGCCCTCACCGTCATGGTGAGTGTCCACTGCAACGAGTGGACACAACACTGCAACAAAGGGAACTGCTGGGACCGGGGTCCTCGCCTCTGCCACCACCGAGCCAAGCCTCGCTCAACCGAGCCCGGCAGCGTTGGGATGCTCCGCTCCGTGGCCGGCGGGGCGCGCGGAGGGCGGGCCCAGCGCGCGGGGTCCCGGGCAAAGTCCAGCGCGGCGGCGAGTAAACAACAGCGCGGGGCCGTCCCGCCGCCCCTTTCCACCCACCGAGCCGCCTGGCGCGGGCCCCGCCACACGCCCCCGAGGAGCAGCAACCACCCCCCGGGCTCCCGGACCCGCCCTCCCGCCGGGCTCTCCCCCACCCCGCCGGGAGGGACGGACGGACGGGCAGTACCTCCGACCACTCACCGGAGCCGAGGCGAGGCGCGGCGCGGTCCGACTGCAGGCTGCAAGCGGCGGGCGGGCGGGCGGGCGGCGCAGGCAGCGGTCAGGTGACTCACTCCCTCCGCGACAAGGCCCAGCGGCCGGTTGGCCCCGCCCCTCGCCGCCGCCTGCGCAGAAGCCACGCCCACCCGGAGAGCCCGCCCCCTCTCGACCGGCCACGCCCCTCTCGGCGCAGTCGCCGCCGAAGCCCCGCCCATTACAGAGCCCGCCCCCCTAACTGTCCCGCCCACCACGCCGGAGGCACCTCGGGCCACGCGCGCGGCGGACCTTGTCCCGCCTCCTGCGAGGGTGGGAGCAGCGCGTGGCTCTCTGACTTGGAAGGCTGATGGCTGGGGCTGGGCGCGGGGGGAGACACGCAAGAGCCACCTGCTGAGGGAAGGAAAGAAAGGCTGACGCCTCCTTGCCCCTGGGGTTGTTGCCCAGCTGCGGTGTGCCCAGGGTAGGGTGTCCGGATGGAGTCACCCCAGTAGAGGGTCGTTTCGGGAAGCCTTGCTTTGCGAACTCCTTGGGCTTTCCCCGGGCCTTTGAAAGGTGTCTGGACTTGCTGAGAAGGATCTGTCAAGTGTAACTTAATTGCAGGACAGAAACTTTTAGGAACTTTCTGGGGGGAGGGTGCTGTCCCCCCAAATGACTCCAGAGAAAGCCTCGAGAAGTGTGACCCAGAGTGACCTTTGCTCACTATCAGCTCGTTAATGTGCATGATTCCTTAATCAAATCCCTTTGCTTCTGGTACTCAGCAGTCCCAGCTTTGGGGAGTTAACCCACTGTCCTTGCTAGCCTGAACAATCTTTCCTTAGGTCTTTATGTAGATTGGCTCTGGGCTCACCAGCTCACCAATGGCCCAGTGCATTGTGTTGCGTTGCACGCCCAGAATTTTGTGGAAAGTTATCTGGACGACAGTAAACAGGTGTTCTGTTCCCTATGCTGTGGCTGTCAGGAAACTTGGAACCAGGTTTAGCGCCTGGTGGTGTCCAAGCTGCTTATCTCAAACCCTTGGCCTGCCTTCATTCTCTGATGCTTGTTCTGGTGTTTAGCCAACTGCTCCCTCTCTATGGGAGGGAATACATGCCTGGTACTGAAAAGAATAATCAAAAGTCTATGGCAGGGGAGGTCATGAGCCTTAGGGATATAAAGCCTGCTCTTGTCTGGCCAAGCATATATATTATTCCCTCCAAACTGCCCTGAAAGTACTACACTTAATGTTCATATTCACATATTAATGCTACTCTCACTTCTGGTTAGAGAAGCTTCTCTTTTCAGATGGTGATGACCACTGGGATGACCCAAAAGGCAACATAGTGCTGAGAAGAAGGGATGGAGGAGTGCCCAGCACTGAAACATCTCTGTCACACCCTCCAAGGCTCAGGGTCCATTACGGAAGAGGGGTGGATAGAATGGAAGAGCCAAAGGAAGGGTATGACTCCTTACAATGCAACTGTCCAGACAGAAATTGGCCTCGATATCCATGACCTTGCAGTGCCTAGCAATACCTTCGCAAGACCATCATAATAGGAGAAAAAGATGATGACATCAAATTAAAAGAGAGACTGATGGAGAGAGAGAGGGGATATGAGGTAGAATGGAGTTCTGAAGAGGAATGGGGGGAGGGGAGGGAATTATCATGGATTTTGTCTGTAAGTATAGAAGTTGTCAATAAAAATACAGAAAGAGGGAGAGAGAGAGAGAGAGAGAGAGAGAGAGAGAGAGAGAGAATGGGTACGCCAGACCCTCCAGCCACTGCAAACGAACTCCAGATGCATGTGCCACCTTGTGCATCTGGCTAACCTGGGTCCTGGGGAATCAAACCTGGGTCCTTTGGCTTTTCAGGCAAATGCCTTAACCGCTAAGCCATCCCTCTAGCCCCAACTACCCATTTTTAATTACTTTCTCCGGAGTTTATAGCATTGTCTGGGCAGCCCCCCCGCCCCGCAGTGCACACTTATCAACCTGGAAAAAGAGCAGGCTGTTTTGACCACCTTGATGTGAGAGATCTGGGGAAGGTAGCACCACCTCTGAGGCCCAGAGTCTTTTGTGAGGGGATTTTGAGTTCAAATGGAGAAAAAGTAGTGGCTGAACACCAGCAGCTCATCTGTGTGTACTCTTTACACAACAGAAGACAGCCGTGGGGCACCAAGAGCCAAAAACGAATGTTCTATGAAGATGACAAAGGTCACTAATGTTAGCACGTTTATATCTAAAGTGCAACTGGGGGGATGATTCTATCTCCTGGAATCAAGGGAGGCTTCTGGAGGGAGTGGTAACAGTACAGACACCACATGTTCATTGAGAAGACTGGGGTTCAGTCTGCAGAGGATTCAGAGCTGGCCTTCCCGTCTGCTCGAGGGTATGGTGCAGGTGAGAAATAAGGAGAGGACCCTTGAGTATAAGTCAGGCAAGAAGACTGAGGGCTCTTATACATACATGTGGGCTTCTGAGACTTCATTCTCCTTTCATTCTGAGACAATGGCGTGATATTCTTCCTTCTTCCCACTTCAATGCAGCTTTTGTTTTTTCTGACAGTGTACATACACACCCTCCTCTTTGGAAGGACTGCTTCTCTCCTTTAGTTAATGGTGGTGATATTTTCTAGCCTGAGAATGATAACATATACTCTAGTTATTTATTTGAAAAGCTCTTACTAAGGCATAATAAATCATTGAGAATATGAAGGCCATGAGTAGTAACTCAGATGTCAGAAAGACTATCTTTCAAGTTATTAAATGAATGCAGATTTCTGCACTCTGCCTCCATGAGAGTCTAATTCCATGGGACTGAGTGGAACTCAAGAATCTGCAATTGTAACAAAGGTGCAGATGGTCCTCAGATCACAGCTGAGAAGCACGAAGAGCTTACCGAGTGTCACGTAGCAGAGACAGAACAAAAAAATGAATCAAAACTGACACAGAACCAAGTCAAAGAGAGGGAGAAGGACATCCTGCCCTGGGCCTGAGACTGGACTCTGGACTTTATCCCCTGGGCTGAGGAGAAATCTTTAGATCATGTGATTAGTTCAACTCATTCTACAGTTGAGAGGAATGGGAGGGGGCAGAATGCAGCATGAATGAAGGAATGATTGAAGGGTGATGCAGAAGGGTAGGACTCCTTACGTGTTCCTCCAGACACAAAATGGTCTGGATATCCATGACCTCGCAGTTGCTGAAACTACCTACATAAGACCATCATAATTAAAAGAGAGACTGATTGAGAAAGGGAGGGGATATGATGGAGAGTGGAGTTTCAAAGGGGAAAGTGGGGGGAGGGAGGAAAATACCATGGGATATTGTCTACAATTAAGGAAGTTGTCAATAAGTAAATAAACAAATGAATGAATGAATAAATTAGTAAATTGTGTGAAACTTTTAATTTTCAGTATTCCTTGCCTTGAAAAAAAGTTTGCAATATCTTTCTTTTAAAGCCTGACTACCAGTACAAGCATTCTCAAGCCACATGTAGTTCTGACTCAGCCTTCTGGACTTCCTGAGTTAGCATAACATTAACTGACCATGCCAACAAAATCGTGACATTTTCCACAACTGCAGGTGCACCATGCTTCAAATTTTCTTCCACCTTTTTGAACATGTGAAAGTAGAAGAGGCACTATGCTTCTCTAAGAGGCTACTTAATTTGCCAACTATTAAGGATATCAGCTTCAGGAACTTTTGCAAGATTCACTTAGTTAAGAAAAAATATACATATATATATGATATAACAGTAGAAAAGATTGCTCAAAATTATCTTTGATTTTAATGAGATATAGTTCCTCTTCCCAATTTCTAATGGGGAAAAAAAAACTTTAAGTTTATGAGCAATGTCAACTGGCATTGATAATAGCTTGAAATTGGGAACATCAGCCTGGTGTTACATGGTAAGGATGCTGTGCTGCTGTTTCATAGTGATTTGTAATTGGTGCTCCTGTGTCACATAGTTTTGTTTTTGTGCATTAGTCCCTAGGAAGACGTATCCATGCAGCAACAGCCCAGTCTGTTGATTAACTTAAGCTTGTTCGCTATGAAAAGTGATAGCAAAGTTTTCTGCTGTGAGCAATGCTTGTCAGTATTATATCCTATTACTGGGCATTTGTGTATGTGTGCATGTGTGGGTGTGTTGTCACATTTGTTCCAAAAATAACACTCTTTTCAAAGAGTCTTTTGAGACATTATGCTGATTTTTATCACAGAAATAAGATTGAATGATTAAATTAAACCTGAAAATGGTTTAAATAACTCTAAGCCATAAGCCAAGGAGAGATTTTTGAAGAAAGTTGGAAATATCCACCATCATTTTCTTTTCCCGTGACAGATTGCCTGGCTCTCAAAAAAATGAGAACCAAATGCTATCAATAGATGCACATGATGGCTACAGGAAACAACATGGCACAATATTTGGACAGTGAGTTGAACATCCACCCTGTATGAAGTGATAGCTCGGTGCCTCCCACGTTCTCTTTCCAACCTCATGGAAAGCCTACAGGTCTACATTTACTACCCGCCAATGCTCAGCTATGGAGCCTCTTTTCCTTAAGTGGCACACTAGCCCCTATACTTCACATACCCCCGAGTTTCCCCAGAACTTCCTTCACAACCTCTCCACTGCAGTATTCATTCAGCAAAATGTGGGGACAGAACCTAGGCTACACCCTGAAGGTAGGGGGAGTCCAAGATGAAACAGACTGCTCCTATTGCAGCTCTGCCAATGAACAATTCCCTCAGAAGTGTTTGTAGATGCAAGTTCATAGCACCTTGCCCCTCATTTGGAAGTTTCCTTGTGAAAAATGGACATGTTTTATTTCCAGGTAATGAAAGACTTCTGGAGAGCCATGTTTACCTGATAACTGAAATGACAGAGAAGGTGAGGGGAACACAGCCTCTGACTTTAGAAGCCCACAAAGTGTGGTGAAGATAAAAGGCCAAATCCAAGTTGCTAATACAGCCCTATAATCCCAGCACCCAGAAAACTGAATTTGAAGACAGCCTGAGCAACATAGCCAAACCCTATCTCTGATTAAAAAAAAAAAATATATATATATATATATATATATATGCACACACACATACACACACATATATATATGATAGATATTCGTTTTTATCACAGAAAAGGGAAAAGTCAGAGCATAAAAACCCCATGGGAAAAGAACCAAATCTATGACCAAGGTGCTACTAAGACACCAGATTTAATAAGAACCTAAGTGGCTCACATACAGAAAACCTCTGCTTCTCAAAACCAGGTTAAGGTTGGCACGGACTAAAGGTGATCAAAATCTCGTTTACCTCCCCACTCCCTACTCCTATCCCCTGTCCCCCATCATCTTGAATCTGGCCATGTGACTATGTGGCTAAGATAGTACCAAAGGAGACATCGCTGGTCCTAACCTTTGAGAACAGTGGCAGCTTTCATCTCCTTTATGTTGAAATGATCTCCCTGAGGACATTTTAAGGCCAGCATGGGGGAACATATCACCTCTCCATTCTAGTCTCAGCAAAGCCACCAGCTAATAGCACCAAATGTCCCACTCATTGAGTGTGTCAACACGGACGTTTTTTCTTCTCTGGTCTGGTCAAGTTTATTCAAAAGAACTTGGGACTGGGATGATGGCTCAGTGGGTAAAGTGTTTTTTTGCCACGCAAACTGGAGGACCTGAGATTGGATCCCCAGTACATGTAAAATGCCTGGTGTGGTAGTACACAGCTGTAATCCCAGCACTGGGGTGGCAGAGACAGAAAGATCCCTAGGGCTAATCTTGCAGAACGGATAAGTTCTAGATTCATTGTGAGACCTTGTCCCAAAAACGTAAAGCAGAGAACAACTGAGAAGACAGCCAGACACCCAATGTAGATCTCTGGCCTTCACATACATATACACACCCACATGCACAATGCATATATACATATACACATGCACATTACACATACATACACACAAGAAAACAAAACCTTCCAGCTGAGTCCAGCCAGCTCAGAGCATTATGAATTGATGAATCAGTCATTATTAAGTAAGTCACTAGTTTGAGAGTGGTGTGATCCAGCAACAAATAGCCAAAATAGAGGCTAAATTAGAAATCCAGTGGTGCAACAGAACACGAGGATGCCAGAACTACAACCCAAATGGTCAGGACTCAGAGGAAAATTCACGGCTGAAATTATGCGGCACACACTGCTCAATCCCCCCACCCTCCTGCATCTAACTCCTTGACCAGAGACTTGGAAGACTTTCCTGAATTATTACAGTCATTGTGCTCAGAATTTACTTTCACTCTGCTGAACACACATATTTATGCATTTTAATTTATCGTGTTATGGTGCATGCACATATGTGTGCAGATGTACAGGATGCCCTATGCACACATTGTGGACACCAGAGGAAAATATTGATGTCTTCCTCTGTTGCTTTTTTTTTTTTTTTTTTTTTTTTGAGGCACAGTCACTGGAGCTGTGCTGACATTTATTTTTATTATTTTTATTTTGGTTGTCGTTTTGTTTCCTAAGGTCAGACTGGCTGGCCAGCAGGCTCCAGCGGTTCTCTTGTCTCTGTTCTCCTCAGCATTGGGGTTACAGGCATGTGTGGTCATGCCTGGGCTTTTTCATGGGCACTGGGGATTGAACTCAGGTACTCATGCTTGGTGAAGAAAGCTCTCTTACGTGCTTAACCATCTTCCTTGCTCCACATATTTAAATAGTGAAGTAGAGGATTTGTCATTCTCTTATAAGCTAATGCTGGGAAGTGTTATATTTTGTGCTGATAAGTACTTGGAGCTAGAAAGTGAGACCTCTTAAGATCTTGGATGTAACCTGATTGCCCTTTCTCCTCACCACAAGATTATTGAGGAAGAGAGAGTAGATCTGAAGCCAGAAAGAGGCGTACAAGGCCACAAACCTCAGCGTGACCAATCCTTCAGCCTGCAGAGAAGTTCTTAAATGCCACGACTCTGTGGAGCCGGGGTGTTTGTGCAAGATGTTGCACCAGAAATAGCACATACATATAGAACCTTCAGTATGCGCCAAAGACTGAAAACCCAGCTTAATTTTTCCACTACAGGTTATTTTATTTGTTGATGTTTGCATAAAATTGTAGCATGGAGCTGTTGATTTATGCTTTAAGTTCATGCAAGTATTAAAATCTACTCTTAATATATTTTAAGTGTATCAGCTGTGAATAAATATCAACCAAACTTTCTTATATGTATGTATGAAAATGTAATTATAGGGGCTGAACAGATGGCTCAACAATTAAAGGTACTTGCTTATAAAGCCTGATGTTCTGGGTTCGTTCCTCAGTACCCACATAAACCCAGATGCACAAAAGTGGTGCATATATCTGGAGTTTGTTTACAGTGACAGGAGGCCCTGGCATGCCTCCTCTTCATCTCTCTCTTTCTCTCTCTCTCTCTGTCTCTCTCATGAGTAAATGAATAAAAATAAAACATTCTTTAAAAATAAAATGTAATCATAAAACCTACTGCTTTTCATATACACTCATTTAACAGGGCAAAACAAAAATGCTCCCATGTAATTGCTTTTTAGTAACACTAGAACATCCTGTACAGGATATGCTTTAACACTTAGTCTTACTTAACATCTAGCATATACTGTTTCACTAGAGTAGCCGTTCTCTGTGGAGAGATACTGGTATTGCTAAGGGTGTGGGATTGATAAGTGTACTGGCAGAGTGTGTATTGACCAGAGGTGGTACTGAGCACCCCACAATGTACTGGAAAGTACTCATGGAAAAATACTTAGTTGATAAGTATTCCTCGTGATTCATTCACAAAAAGGATCATCTGGTCCAAGGTGTTTGACAGTGCCAATGTTGAGAACCTCTGACCTAGAGCTACTCATGCCCCAAGGATGAGAAATGAGTATACGGAGCAAAGGCAAAAGGGAAATACAATAAAGGGAAGCCAGAAGCATATATCCTTAACAAATTTGTGTATACAGGTTAAAAAAAAAGTCATGGTAGTTTGGGCTGGAGTGGCCATGGTGAAAGGAAGACGTGCTGAACTCTTGGACGAGGAAATACGGTAGGCATCCTCTACGGCGCCATACAGCAGCCCTCTCTCTGAACCTATACTGTGTGGTGGAAATACACTGGAAAGAGCATGATTGGCCTCTGAGATTTAAAAGCCGTAAAATAAGACCTGTGGTGGCAGACGAGAAGCACACAAATATCATGAAGACATGGGGCAGCTGATGTGGCTGGAGGTTGTGAGTTGGTATGGCTGGCTATGCCAAATTGCCCCTCTAGCCCTCTCTACTCTGTCCTGTGTCCTGAGGGCTGGCCTCTTAAGTGCAACCATGGATTCCCTGAACTCTCACTTGCACTTGTCTATGGATAACAGTACATGTCATTAGCAGCTTAATTTCTGTGTTCTAATGTGGTGGGTTGGCCGTGGCTATATTCCTCTCCCAAAGGCTCTAGCTCCTGCCAGGCCACCTCACCCAGATCTGCAGCCAAATCAGCATGACCTGAAGGGTGGGGACACCTCCCACTTTGGCTATTTCCCACCTATGGCACAACACTGTTCATATCCTCATCCTTGTAAGTGGTCTTATCTGTTTCCTACCAGTTGCCTGACTGATTCATCAGGTATAAGTTGGGTAGAAGCAGAGTGAATCCATTAACACTTCTAAACAAGGAACATAACTACAAGAAAGAGAAGTTAACTACTTAAACCTAAAAGGGGAGAGCCAGAGAGACAAGCAGGGGCAATCCAGCCTGTGTACCACACACAGGTGAAGGTGCACAGCCACAGATATAGAACTGGAGTCCCGGGCAGTTACCTGGGGGTGCAGCCTCCATGGTGTAGTCCATTTGGACCATAGCCATCAGAGTCATTCTACTCACATTCCTTTGATTCTCTTTGTGTTATTTATTTATTTATTTATTTATTTATTTATTTATTCATTCATTCATTCATTCTTTGAGGAAATCCCAACAGACTGGCCTTTTTTTTTTTTAATACACGCGTGAGAGAGAGAGAGAGAGGAAGAGAATGAATTGGCACACCCGGGCCTCCAACCACAGCAATCAAACTCCAGATGTATATGCCCCCTTGTGCACATATGCGACATTGCATGCTTGCATCACTGTGCATCTGGCTTGCATGGGACTTGGAGAGTCAAACATGAGTCCTTAGGCTTCACAGGCAAGTGCCTTTACCACTAAGCCATCTCTCCAGCCCCATGTTTTTGTTTTTATTTTTTATTTGATTTATTTGAGAGAGAGAGATAGATAGATAGAGAGAGAGAGAGGCAGATAAGAGAGAGAGAATGGGCACACCAGGGTCTCTAGCCACTGCAAACATAATCCAGATGCATGTGCTATCCTGTGCATCTGGTTTATGTGGGTACTGGGGAATTGAACTTGGGTCCTTAGGCTTTATAGGCAAGTGCCTTAACTGCTAAGCCAACTCACCAGCCCTCTTTGTGTTCTTTAAAATGGGCAGGCTGTCAGTTAGTTAGTTAGTTAGTTAGTTAGTTAGTTAGTTAGTTAGTTAGTTAGTTATTTCAGAGGGGAAGGATGTGTGTGTGTGTATAGGCATGCCGGAGCCTCTTGCCACTACAAATGAACTCTGGATGCATACAACATTTTGTGCATCTGGCTTTAAGTGGGTATTGCAAGCAAGCAACTTTAATCACAGAGTCATCTTCCCAGCCCCTGCTTTATTTTGTTTTCAACTTCTTTTCTATGCTTGATGTGGATGTAGTTGTGTGTGTGTGTGTGTGTGTGTGTGTGTGTGTGTGTGTGTGTGAGCTGTGTGTGCAGATGCAAGTGCACAAGTGTGTATGTGGTATATATGGGGGACAGAGGACAACCTTGAGTGTCTTCTTAAGTAGCATGCACTGTTTTATAGATAGGATTTCTCACTTACCTTGAACTCACCAGGTACGCTAGACTGGCTGGCCACTAGGCCCAGGGATCCTCCTATCTCTGCCTCGCCAGTTAGGGTTACAAGTGTGCCCCATCATGCCCAGCTCGTTTCCTTTCTCTTTTTTTAACGTGGGATCTTGTGAGATTGCACTCAGGAGCCCACCTCACCTCCTCTCTTTGATTCTCTCTAATAATATTTGATGCTGCTTGTACGTTTGCCTACAGAAGGAGATAGTTTCATAAATACCGACATTTGATACACTCTCACAATAAATTAATTATCTCTCCAGAGCTCCTGCTGCCTCTGCAGCTTCCAGTGAGTGTGCCTTTGAAAGTTGAATCACCACTGATGTGTTTACAAGTCAGCAGTCTGCGTCAGCAAGTTCAGTCACGGGGAGTCTGGCCAGGCTACGCCTGATGTGGCCTAGTCACAGAAACACCTTTTCTATTCATCCCTCGTGGCTTCGGGACTGAGCTGTAAGTCAGAGATACTTGTTTCCCATTCACAAATGGTTAGACACTGTTGGATGCCTGCCCAATATCCATTTCCCCTTCATCCTTCCTAACATAATTCTGATGAAGAGTGCAAGGTACCCACTTAACACCTTCCCACATTCCTTGTGCCATGTGGCCAAGTTCTGTCCAACTATAACTATGCAAAATAGAATGGAGTAGAATTTCCAGGAAGGTTCCTACTTGCTCACAAAACACCAAATCAGATGGAATGCAAATTTCTCCCCCTGCTTTCCCTTCCTTGAATGACTGGAGGAGGAATCTTTTCTGTCAATCAGGAGGTTGAAAACCACAAACTCAGAACAGTGCAGCAGGAAGCTGAGAAGTAGCTTAGGTCTGTGGTGGTTTCCTTGAGCAACTGACCAGCACTGGTTTTTTTGGGTTCATTCTTCCTATTATGACAACAAAAAAAAATCACTCATTTAAGCTTCTAAAGCTGGGTCTCTATTATAAGAAGCCACATACTATATTAACTGATAGCTCTTGTAAGCGGAGGGCTGAATCTCAAGTCTGCCATATCCTCCTGACACATCCTAAATGAAGTTGGAGTAAGTGGATATAAGGAAACAATGCAACCAGCTGACTTTGTAGTACCCCAAGTTCCTATGTTGAAATTCTATCCCCCAATGTGATGATGGTATTAAGACACGGATTCTTTGGGAGATAAGTATGTCATTAGGATGGTACCCTCATGACTGGGATTAGCGCCCTTGTAAGAATCGCCAGCATTCCTTCTCTCCTTCCACCATGTGAGGGCAATAGAAAGAAGGCAGCCATCTGGGAGCCAGAGGAGAAGTCTCACCAGAACCTACCATGATCTTAGAATGCCAGCCTCCAGAGCTGTGAGTAAACACCACTCAGCCTACAGTATTCTGTTAGATCAGTGTACATGAGTAAGACAGTCAACCTGTACACGAGGTTCTGGAAGCAATGGATAGCAGTGTGGTACTGATGAATGTAATGATGGAGCAGACAAACGGATCTTCTACACAACGATGAAGATTGTTCTTACTGACTTCAGCATTGCTGCTTCCCCTTGGGAATATGTAGATACAAAGGGGACAACAGAGATGCAGATAAGCACACAAAACACTCCAGATAAAGTTTCAGGAAGTGGCTCATTTGAAACATGGGATAGCTGCCAGAGGGGGGAGAGGGAAGGAAGTTAAAGTCCTTCAAAACAATTTCATGGATTTAAGCTCTGCATAAACATTGGAAGAGCATGAGAAGTGATATAAAAATAATCTGATATCTCAAATTATTATACCTTTATTATGAATTTCCTAACAAAAACTAATAAAAGACCCATCTCATAACTGATAGATTACATCTGATACATCTGGGCTGGGGAAATGGCTTAGTTGTTAGGGCATTTGCCTGCAAAGCCTAAGGACCCTGGTTTGATTCCCCAGGACCCACATAAGCCAGATTCACAAGAGGGCACATGCATTTGGGGTTCGTTTGCAGTGGCTGGAGGCCCCGGTGTGCCCATTCTCTCTCTCTCTCTCTGCCTCTTCCTCTCTCTCTCAAATAAATAAATAAATAAATAAATAAATAAATAAATAAATAAATAAATAAATAAGATATTAAAAAGGGTATGCCACCATGCCTGACTATACATTTAAAAAAATAAATAAATAAAAATAGAAAGATAGATCCATTTATGTGTATAAAATGAACAAATCAAATGCACATTTAGCCCATTGTTCCATATTGATGGAATGATTCTATGGGGAAAAATGAGACATCTTTACAATATTTCCACTACAGTGTAATATTTATTAATATATGTATTTATACTAACAATTTGAATTTTTTTAACCTAAGTAACAGGAAACTTTAGAACTCACATTGAGTTCTAAAGGTATCATTTTAAATTGATTAAAGCACTAGAAAAATCTTCCACTGGCTAAATAAGATTTCTAGAAGAAACACTAGTTGGAATATTTTCAATACACCTTAGGACAAAAATCAGGGAAAGGAAACAGGGACCATATCCTCATGGACATGACAACCTTTCCCACTGGGTTTGCAAAAATAAGCTCTAAAATAATTTGACTAGTTTTTTCAATTGTATTCTATTTTGTGTTTTTTTTTCCTTTTTAAAATTTTTATTTATTTATTTATTTGAGAGAGAGAGAGAGACAATGATTGGGTGTGCCAGGGCCTTCAGCTGCTGCAAATGAACTCCAGAGGCATGCAATACTTTGTGTTTCTGGCTTATGTGGGTTCTGGGGAATTGAACCTGGGTCCTTTGGCTTTGCAGGCAAGTGCCTTAACCGCTAAGCCATCTCTCCATCCCTTCTTTTTTTGAATAAGGTGTTATATAACACAAGCTGGCTTTGAACTTACTGAGGCTGGCCGTGAATCAATCTTTAATTTTTTTATTAGAATTTATTAATTTGATTCTTTAACCTTAGTGACAAGAAGTCAAGCATAAAGCCATTTGTAAGCAGCATATGACACTACATGAAATTATTACCCATTGTGGAAGCTTAATGAAATATCTCCCATAGGCTCCTGTGTTTTGCAAAACTTGGTCCCTAGCTGGTGGCAATCTGTGGAAGTTGTGGAGCCTTTGGTTGGTGGAGCCTTGCTGGAGGTGTTGTGTCACTGGGAACAGGCCTTGGGATTTTAGAGTCCAGTCCACTTGTCAATGCTCCTTAGTTCACGCGTGCTGCTGCTGCCTGCCATTGATCTGTGAGGATGAGTTAACTTCCTGCTCATGCCATGCTTTCCCCATTATGATGAAACTTCTCCTCAAAACTTTAAGCTGAAATAACCCCTTTTCTTCCATCAGCTGCTTCTAGTTGGGTGTTTTGTCCCAGCAACAAGAAGGTAACTGCTGCACTTATATTCCTATGGTTGTTTTAAATATAAATTTTTATAATATATATATATATATATATACAGCCATGATGGTACCATTGTTAGCCTTCTCCCTGTCCTCCCCCCATGAGTTAAGTGGGTCTTGCCCTATGTGGGTAGCCATCAGTTATGCCGGAGAGGCAATGACTCTGTGTATAATGACCCAAGTCTTGGCTCTAACAATCTTTCCGCCCCCTCTTCGGTAAGTTTCCCTGAGCCATGACCAAAAAATGTTCCTATCGTTCTTTTAGACAGAACCCAATGCCTCCACTAACAGATACAGATTGGGCCTTATCTTTAATGCTTCTCTAGTTGGTCTCTGAAATCCCTTGAAGGCTGATTATTTTGGGTGAAGGTTTTACATGCCTAGAATTTCTCTGTTAAAATATAAAGGCTCCAGGGCTGGAGAGATGGCTTAGCGGTTAAACGCTTGCCTATGGAGCCTAAGGACCCGGGTTTGAGGCTTGATTCTCCAGGACCCACGTAAGCCAGATGCACAAGGGGTGCATGCATCTGGAGTTCGTTTGCAGTGGCTGGAGGCCCTGGCGCACCTATTCTCTCTCTCTCCCTGCCTATTTCTCTCTCTCAAATAAATAAATAAGTAATAAGATATTTTAAAATATATATATATAAAGGCCTGGTGGGTGTGTTGGCCCATTCCTGCAATCCACACATTCAGGAGGTTGTAGGAGGGTTGTGAGTTCCAAACCAACCTGGGCTATAAAGTGACCCTGTCTCAAACATTTCTTCCATAGGTCAAACACATTAAATCTCATTCAAGAGCAATCATAACGATCTTAGTAAGAAGTTCATAAAATTGTTCATGACAAATGGGGTATGGATATGCATGTTGATATACATGGGAGGAAGGAAGAGAAAAAAGGATCTATGCCACTGTGAAAACCTTAGAGAAGTATATTATGGGGCAGGGGAGGGCAACAGAAGGGTATCAAATGCTAAAAAATAGGGAGAGAACAGAGACAAATTCAGAATTACTGCAAGTTAACATAGCTTTTGGAGGAAAGTGTTGCCTGATCAGTAAGATTTTTATTCAAAAATCCATCAAGTATGTTATTGAAAATAAAATCATGAGGAATTATAAATTCATCTCGGCTTATGGACACATGAAGGTAAGCCAGGAAAGTGTTAGCAACAGGAGACTCAGAGATACCTGCCCATCAGTCTAAATGCACTTGTGTGTCTCACACTTACTAATTTACAAACACTTTTCATACATTGTGTTTCACTTGTACAGCACCTGTGAAGATACATGTAACAGGAATTGCCCCAAATGACAAGGTTGAATTTTCAAGCCCAATGCTAATATGGGTTATCATGTAGCTCCTTGTGTTCATTGGCCCTCTCCTGCTCCTGAAGCATTTCCCTAAGTATCTTTAAATAAATCCAGGCAACGGGCTGGAGAGATGGTTTAGCAGTTAAAGCACCACTTGCATGAGAAGCCTAATGACCCAGTTTCAACTCCCCAGAACCCACATAAGCCAGATGCACATGCATCTGGAGTTTGAGTTGTAGTGGCTGGAGGCCCTAGTGTGCCCATATTCTCCCTCTCTCTTTCATAAATAAATAAATAAAAGTAAAGTTTTTTTTTTTTTTTAATCCAGGTGAGTGAATTTCATTCCTTACCTCTGACATTGATTGACATATATGGGTAAGAGCTCCCCATTGCATGCTGTAATTTAGGATCTTCCTTATAGCTGAGCAGTTCCTTGATACAGGGTATTCTGATCATTTTATTTACAAAGCTCATCAGTGGCAAAATCCTAGCTTCTGTCATGGAGTCCAGCTGAGAAGGAGTGTGGAACTGACCAAGAATGATCTCCAGTACTGGAGAGAAATGGCTCAGCAGTTAAAGGCCCTTGCTTACTGTTGTCTAGCCACACAGAAGGCTCTGATTCAGAAAGTAAACTTGGGAAGACCTGAAATTTAAAGGTCATTAAGCCACTCCCCAATTAGAAGCTGAAACATTCCTTCCTGGGGCACAGGCAGGAAGGAAGTTTGGGAGACTCAGGAAGTCAACAAGTCTGGGAAAGGGTTGCAAGATACCATGGGCTATGTAAAGGCGAAACAACTGCTTAGAGATGAGTCCCTCTGATTGAGCTGCCTGCAAGTTAAGTGGTAGGGTCTCTAAGCTTCCTGCAGGGCGTGTAGTATACTGCAGAACTACAGCTTCTGAGTCCTCACCTATGCTGGGGTGAACTTTTCGGTCATCTGTTGCTCCTGTAAGCAACTTCCCAACCTGCTTTCTGAGTATCCCCAATATACTCATTGGTTCACCAATGACCAGTTTTTGTGTAATTGTCCTTGATCTGTCATTTGTGCCCTATCTAAGGAGAAGACCTGCATTCATGTCTCCCCAGGGGAAAGGTTTCCTGGGACACTTGCAAAGCCTAACAGCCTGAGTTCAATTCCCCAGTGTCCACATAAAGCCAGATGTACAAAGTGGCAAATGTGTCTGGAGTTGATTTGCAGAGGCAGGAGGTCCTGCTGTGCCCATTCTTATCCATTCATTCCTATTCTTTCTTTCTATTTGACAATAAATAAACATATTTTAAAAAATAATGATCTAGAATAGCATTGGGAAAAGATTAAGTTGGACTTCTGTGTACTAACTCATCAAGTTCAGAAACAAGTCTAGTCCAATTCAGGGTGATGAAGTTATAGATAAGAAAATGGATGGGATAGAAATCAATGTAGGCTGCTTTTAAAGGGACTTTTGTCCACATGGAAAGCCATTTAAGGATAATGGTGACAAGCATGGACTTTAGAGCCAGACTGTTTGATTTACCATTTGTACTTGTTCCTTTAGATGCCAATAAGGGTTATTCTTGTGTATATTACAACAGAATTCTTGCAAATTCTGAGAGAGTACACAGAAAGCATTTAGTATAGAACCGAAAGGGAAGCATATAAGTATGATTTTTTATAATAACAGAAACCAAGAGTATTTTACACAAATTTAAAAAGCAAGGGTAGTGCCTGGTAGATAGCTCAGTAGGTAAAGTACTTGTTTCACAAGAATTGGGACTTCAGTTCAATCTCCAGTACTCATGTAAAATGTTCGGCATTGTGGTGTACACCTATAATTCCAGTTCTGGGGCGGTAGAAGTTTCCCTCAGTTGCCCAGATAAGCTAACATTTGCTGAACACTGGATACAGGCATCAATATATTATTTCATCTAATCTTCAAAACAATAAAATGATGTGTCTCTGTTCATCCCTGTTTCATACCAAGGAATCCAAGGATCAGAGAAATAATTTTTCCAAGATTACATTTAGTAAGTATCCATATTCAGGGAAGCTTATATTGAAGGTAAAATCACAAGACTCACAAAAAGGTAAAAAGTCCATTGTATGTAACTTACTAAAGGATATCTATGTGAAAGACTTCATAGTAATTAACCATTAGGAAAGTACAAATACATATGTGAAGCCAATTTCATTAGCCATTCCTGCTGAGGGCTGTCAATTCAAGATTTCAAAGAAAGGTTATGTCAGTCATTTTAGTCATTGCTAGGACCAAATAAAAGAGGCAGCTTTAAGGAGGTAACAGGTTTATCCTGGCTAACATTTTCAGAGACATACATTCCATCACGGCTGGGAAGGTGTATCAATTACTTTCTCATTTGGTAGGACAAAATACCTAACCAGAAGCAGCTTAAGGAAGGAAAGAGTTGTGAAGGGTTAATAGCCTTCCCTGAAAACTAAAAGGAACTAAAGAGTTAATAGCTATCCATAAAGCTTGTGGGCAAAAAGAAGTTTAGCACCTTCCCTGATTGATGTACTCCCCTTAGCCTAGATGGCCTTGAAGCACCAGAGACCATCTGAGTATCCTCCCTTAGACATTCCTGGCTGGAGAAGCCTATTCTGAACAACAACACAAACAGCTAAGAGTTCCTTATCTACTGCACCTGGTCCATTCTGTTTTTCTTAGGATTCTCCTTATAAACTTAAACCTTAACCTGGTTCAGTGCTTCAACCTTCACCCTACAGGAAAGCTGAGGCCCCTCGTTGTTTTTCTCAATAAACAGTCTTGTCTGTAGAGATCAAATCCTGTGTTCTCTTTTGCTTTCCTCTTACACTTTCCTTACAAGTTTATTTCAGCTTACACTTCCAGAGGGTAGAGTATATTATGGTGGGGAAAAGCATGGCTGGAGCAGGAAGCCAGCATTACATCATCACATCAGTAGGGAGGAAGTAGAAAGCCATGAATGCCAGTGCTGAGATAGCTCTCAGGCCAGGACCTCCAGACCATAGAATGGCACCACCCACAGTTAGTGTGTGTTTACCACCTCAATTAATTTAAGCTAGAAAATCCCTAACAGACATGCCAAGAGATCTGTTCCCATGGAGGTTCTAAATCCTATCAAGTTGACAACCAGAAATTAACCATCACAGAAGGGGTGATGGCAGAAGCAGGAGGTGGGCTGATCACATTATATGCAGTCAGGAAGCAGAGACTGAACAGGAAGTGAGTCTGGGCTATAAAACTACAAGGCTGGCCCCCAGAGACCTACTTTCTCCAGCAGGCTCCACCTCCTAAAAGTTCCACAACCTTCTCAAACAGTGCCACCATCTAGGGCCCAATTGTTCAAATACATGAGTCTATGGAGGGCCTTTTACATTCAAATCACAAAATGGGAATGAATAAAAAGGGAAATCAAATGGAGCCAAGAGGAATAATTGGAGAAGTGCAGAGAGACTTCTGAGGAGCGCAGTAGGGATCATCAATTCTCTAAAACAGGGCCAGGAAAAACCTTTTGCAGGTAGTGATCAACATCATTGCCAGGCCACACCAAACAAGAACTCCAGCTTCTCCAAAACGCAGACAGAAAGACAGGATGAAACATGCCAGGATTTGTTCAGAATGAATGCCTGTGTGAAAGGAAGTGGAGAGAAAAATGAAAAAGGCTGGAAGAACCCTGAGACTACATGACATGTCTAATCTCCAGCTGAGAAGAAAGGCCAAGCAGTCTGATGAAGAGTCAGCAAAACTGCCAGAGCCCATGAGCCTAAGTCAGCATCCAAACATCCTTCAGAGTTCTATGAGCAGGGCTGCCATATAGCCATTCCATCACTGGCATGGCGGGGTAGGCTGTGGCCTCAGACTTACCTATGCATTTCAAGATGAGCCCTTGGTACCACTGATGAATTTAAATGAGGCTTTATAGTACAAAGCCAGGGGAGGTGCACTCTTTAGCCTCTTTATCACATTCCCAAAATGTCTCTGTTAGAACATCCCTTTTATTCATAATGTTTTGCAGAAAAATAATGCAACTGGTCAATTCCTGTTTTTTTTTTTTTTTTTTTTTTTTTTTTTTTTTTGAGACACTGTCTTGGGTATTCCAGCTGACCTCAAACTCCTTTTGTAGCCAAGGATGATGTTGAACTTCTCTGATCATCTCCCAAGTGCTGGGATTATAGGTGTATGCCACCACACCCCATTTATACTCTGCTTGAGATGGCACCTAGGACTTCATATATGCTAGGCAAGCACTCTACCAACTGAGTTACCTCTCCAGCCCATAGTCACCTTCTATTGAGCACTTAGCTATTATCAATTATCATGCTAAACACTCCATGCATTTTTTTCTCATCTAGTCCTCATAGCACAGTAAGCTTAGCATTAAGAATTCAAAACTTAGTGAAGTTGAAGAACTTCCCCAATAACACAAAGTTAGTGAGGGGTAATATCAGGATTCAATTTAGGTATCCAGACTCATGATGCAAGTTTCCCTATTGAATCTCTAATGCTATTAATTCCCATTAAATAAGTTTATTGTGAGAATTAAGTGAATGAGTCCAGGTAAAATCCCATAATGCATTTACCTGGCCAAATAGTAAGAGCTGAAGGACCATTCACATTATTCAGTAGTGAAGCCAAGACTTAGTTCCAGCTCTAAGGGATGCCAGTGTCTATGCTCTTGGGAATGATATTGCATAGCTATCCATGGTGATTCAGTATTTCCATCAGATAGTATTGGGAGTAGCTGAAAAGGCATTTAGAAAGCAAAGGAGGGCTGGAACTATATATATTCTGTCAAGAAATAGTATCCGTCACACAGATAAAATTCAATGATAGGAGATTCTAGAAATATCTGGTATTTCTTTTGGTTCCCCAGGGAAGAAAGTCACACAGGTGTGGCACATTTCCTGCTTATTCATAATCAGAATTATATAAGGTTTATTGAGACAAAGTGCCAGTGGGAAAAAGATGGGAAAAGTTACTATCTAGCACACTTTAAACAAAAGTAAAATAAATAAATAAATAAATAAATAAATAAATAAATAAAAAACAGGTGTTTCCAGAAGATGGCATCCAGACTTGTACTTGTAACCAAGACAGGATGACCCCTCCTCACCAGAAATGCACATACAAAAACAAACATGAGAAATGATGGGCTGGAGAGATGGCTTAGCAATTAAGGTGCTTGCCTACAAAGCCTAAGGACCCAGGTTCAATTCCCTAGAGCCCACATAAGACAGATGCATAAGGTGATGCATTCATCTGGAGTTCGTTTGCAGTGGCTGAAGGCCCGGGCACACCCATATTCTCTCTCTCTCTCTCTCTGCTTCTCTCTCTTTCTCTCTCTGCCCCTCTCTCTTTCTTTCTCAAATAAATAAAATAAAAGTAAAGAATGTGAAATTATGATTTGTTTTAAGTGTTGGATTCTGGCAATATGAGCTAGTGCTCCCTAAGAGAAGGGAAACAGACCAGCTGAGTGCTGAGTAGCCCACAGAGAAAACCAGGTAGAGCCTGGTAATGGAGCTGAGGCGCTGGAAATGGAGCTAATGGTCTAGACAAACCAAGGAGCCTAAGATTTGCAAAGCACAAGGCTTGAGAGAGAGATGAGAAGAGACAGACCCTAGGAATTTGCAGATGGCACTCATGGCCTCACTGTTAGTGATGGTCAGTTCATGCCTGTGAGCAAAACACTGGCAGACGGGAAACAAAAGCACATAATTTTTAAGGCGGAGGAAGCAAATTCTAGAGCTCACACGAAGCTGGAAGTAGTTGTCACATCTCACAGCCCTCCGTGGAGCACTGTATGGAGGACTCAGAAGGGTACTGCTTCAGTACTAGAACAAAACTAGCCCTAAACTGGTTCTACCTAGTGAAGGATCAAACTGTTATTATAACTATGTCCCAATAAAATGCCAGGAAAATATGACAAGCCATAATGAAAACAGTAACTGGTCAATGTAAATGGATTCAGCTAGCATGAGCCTGCAAAGGCCAGAACTCATAGACAAGGACATTAAAACTGTTGTTAGAACTGGGATCGTTTATATTGATTGTCAATTTAACAGAACCTAGAATCACATGGAAGGGATGACCAAGATTGTGGCAGGTTCTGGGCTGCCTGGGAGGGATCATCTTGACTATGTTAGTTGAGGTGGGAAGAAGCATAGTGAAAGTGGGAGGTGCCCTTTCATGAGCTGGAGTCATGAGAGAGTTAGCTGAGCCGCAGCATTCATGTCTCTCTGCTTCCTCGTTGTGGGCTGAATGGGACCAGCTCTGCTCCTAACACCACGCCTCTCCTACCATGAACCTGAAACAGAAAGCTGAAGTAATCCCTTCCTTCCATATCATAATTTTTGCTGGGTATTTTGTCTCAGAAATGAGGTGATAACTAATAAAATGACTGCATCCAATTTGTGTAAGAAGGTAAAGTGATAAAAATATTAAAGTAAAACTGTAGGGCCCATTGAAACAGAAGGAAAAAAACTGGGTATAGTGGCACACACGTGTAATCCAAGTGATTCAGGAGGCTGAGGCAAAAGAGGAACACTTGAGCATTAAACCAACCTGGGCAGTGTAACGAGGTCCCCATGTCAGCAACGACAACAACAGCTCAAACTCAAATTCTAGAAATAGGATCCAGTATCCTAGATGAAAATGCCATCATTTGGAGGAGATCAATAGTACATTAGATATTATCAAAGAAACAATTAGTTAATTTAAAGACACAGCAATATAAATGATCCAAAATCAAGTGGATAGAAATCTTAAAAACATTTAATTATGAGGCAACCTTGAGCAGCTCCAACATGCATATTAATTGAAGTTCCCAAGGGAAGAGATGGGTAGGAAAACTACTTAAAAATAAAAAAGATTGGGCTGTAGGGATGGCTTAGCAGTTAAGGCATTTACCTGCAAAGACAGAGGACCCAGGCTCCATTCCCCAGTACCCACATTAGCTAGATGCACAAGGGGGTGCCTGCATCTGGAGTTTGTTTGCAGCAGCTGGAAGCCCTGATGTGCCCATTCTCTCTCTTTCTCTCTTTCTATTTCTTAATCAAATAAATAAATAAATAAATAAATAAAAAATAAAAATAAAATTTTTTTAAGTATTGAAAAGTTTTCCACAAACTCCAAACATAGATTGAAAACCAGCTCTGAGCATTGCTACTTGCTTCTCACCCTGAAGAAAATTGTACCAAAAGCCATTCTCTCGCCTCTTATTTGCCACTTTTTCACTTTTAAAATCAGCTCAAACATTTGTCTTCTCCTGGCATGCCCCCCCATATCAATCAATCAATCAAAATTTGTCTTTTGTTTAGAACCTTCCCCAAACTTCCCCCAAAAGATTAATTGTACTGTGCATGGATCAATACTTGTATAAATTTCTCACATGAGGTGAAAATAGACAGTGTGGTGGCTTGAAATGTAGGGTGTCCTTTATAGCCCCAGATGCTTGTGATTGAGCCTCATACTTAGTCCCGAGCTGGTGCAGCCTTTGCTGGAGGTGGTGTGTTGCTGGTGACCAAAGTTAGGAAAAAGGTAACCTTCTTTTACAGGTAGTCAGTTAGAGACACAGATCCAGAACATAAAGCATAGATAGCACCCACCAACTAATAAAAATCCTTCATATACACTCTAACTTGCATTGACATTCATCTCAACTGGATACCTATGTTATAAAATGATCTGATGCAAGTTTCTATGAGATTTCTCCTCTTGAGACCCCTCCCAGCTGGGGTTTATCAATTCTTTGCTAATTGTAAAACAAAAGAACCTGACACTTGAGAGCCACTGACTTGGGGAGTTTTAAGCTCCTACTTAGTCCCCAGCTGGTGGAGCTTTGCTGGAGGTGGTGTGGCACTGGGGACTGAACTTGATGTGAGATTTATTTGTCCATCCCACTGGGTGCTCAAGCTAGGTCACTGTGACTCCTGCCTTCTGGCTGCTCTGCCATGCTTGCCCCACCATGAATGAAGTCTTTCTTTGAAACTAAGCTGAAATAAACTCTCTGCTTCCATCAGATGCTTCTGGTTGGGTATTTGTCAAGGCAATGAGAAGATAACTGCATATGTGTGGTTATGTCTGCAACAACCTATGAGTTGTCCAATTCCATCCTAATCAAAGCTGCTGCAGGGAATGAACAAGACTTCAGGATCATCGAGGGTGTCTTGGAAGCTGATGACCATGAAACTTATTTGAAAGGGAGTGCTTAAGGAACACTACAACTGGAAACTACCAGCTTAAGACATTGCTAATAAATTCAACTCAACAAGGAGTTTTGACTGTTTAAAAATGTTTACATGTATTTCTACAGCATACATACAATCATACATCACAACAATGAGGATATGTCCTGAGAAATGGCTTACTGGACACTAAGGACATAGTAGAAGGTACTTAACTTAAACCTAGATGGTCTAGGTCAGTCACTTGGTGGGGCCTCTTGATACAATCAAGAGACAAGGTAAATGTGAGATGGACATGTCTGCTGTCAGACATGGAATGATATTTTATAGGAAACATTTATTTCTTTCCTAAATAGAAGCATGTACTAAAATAATGAAAAAAGTATAGTATGCAAGGTACATAAACCAGTAATAAAGTAAATTATTGTCACCATCAAGGATTAGGTACTATACATAACTGTACATACTATATTTTATACATGGCATGTTTCCTTTTTTTTTAATTTGAGAGAGACATAGAATGGGCATACCAGGGCTTCTCAGCCACTGTGAATGAACTCCAGATGCTTGCGCCCACTTGTGTGCATGTGCAACATTGTGTGCTGGCATCACTTTTGTGTCTGTCTAAATGTGGGACCTGGAGATTTGAATGGGTGTTCTTAGGCTTTGCAGGCAGGTGCCTTAACTAAGCCATCTCTCCAGCCCCATGGCATGTTTCTTTATACCATTAACATTACAAATATGAGTGGTGTATTGTGCACAGCCTTAAGATGTCTGTAGAATTATTAGGTGATGGGAATTTTTCACCTCCACTATCATATTTGGTCCATCATTGACTAAAATGCTATATGTACAACAGTACTTTTATTTGTTTGTTTATACTTTCACACAAAAGATACTGTGCATCAATAATCTTTTGGCAGAGCTGGAGAGATTGCTCAGTGGTTAAACACTTGCCTTTAAAGCCAAATGACCTGAGATTGATTCCCTAGCACCCATGTAAAACCAGATGCACAAAGTGGTGCATCCATCTGGAGTTTGTTGGCAGTGGCTACAGGCACTGGTGCACCCATTACCTCTTGCAAATAAATAAATAAATAAATAAATAAATAAATAAAAATATTTAAATAAAAATAATGTCTTGGAACTTAGTTTTACCACCTAATATTATATTTGCAAGAATTATGCTGTTGTGGGTCTTGAGTAATTAAGAGTGATTAATATTCCATTGTTCCATTGTGTGGTTACTCAATAGTCTTTAAATCCTCTCTCCTGTTGATGGGCATTTTAATTTTTTCCAGGTTTTTACTATTACTGAATGGTGTCATAAACAGTCTCAGATATGTGCAAGAGTTTCTCTTGGATCTATTCCTAAAAATAGTATTTCTAGGCCACCTAATATATGCAAACTCATTATTGGAAGATGTATCAGCTATTTTCTCATTGCTTGGACAAGACACCTAATCAAAACCAGCATGTGGAAGGAAAGCATTTATTCTGGCTTCAGTTTTGAGGGGAAGTTCAATCACAGTGGAGAAAGTACAGTGGGAGCAGACAGCCAGCATCACATCTTCACATCAGCAGGGAGGAAGAAGAAAAGCTAAAGAACATCAAGTAGGGCTGCCCCACCACACCTCAAGGCCCCCGCCTTCAGTGACATACTTCCTCCAGCAAAGCTCTACATCTTAGAGACACCACAAACTTCCCAAACGGTGCCACCAAAACAGGGATAAAGTTTCCAAACATTTGAGTCTATAGGAGCCATTTTCAAACCACCACAGAAAATGAAGTCAACCTGCTCTCCCTTGAGTGAGTACACCAATTCACACCCTCACTAGTAACACACAGAAGATTTAGAGGAATTGTGAAATCTTTTCTTCTCCATTCTTTTCCATAAGAGCTACTTTAGCCTCACTATCATCCTAAAAAGTAATTAAGAAGAATTATTTCTGGTAGTACATAACCTAAATTGAAAGAAAAAAATCATTCCTAAGATAAACATGCAGAAATTCCAAGATACATAACTCATAGGAGACTCTTTGTAGCATGCTAGTACAAGTCAAACCAACTTCCCTGAGAAAGCTTAAGTTTTCACTTTCACTGCTTTAGACAATGAACATCTTGGGCACTCTGCGATGAGCTGACTGCCATACTTAATGATGATTGCTTAGCCAGTTGTCTAATGACTCGAGCACCTGTATAAATAAGCTCTCTGCCATTACAGCAAATCCCTGAGACAATCAACTTATCTTAAAGGCATATGTTGCTTCAAAACTTTAGGAATTCCTGTCCAGACCAACTGGTCCTGGTGCTTTGGGCCTGTGGTGAAGCAGCGCATCATGATGGGACACAGAGCAGAGCAAAAAGCAGCTCATCTCATGGCCAAGAAGCAAAAGGATCGAGGGGAAGAAACCGGGATGGCACAGTTCTCTGCCAGTGCATTTCTCCTAGGTATTTCCCTTGGCCCTACCTCCTAAAGGTTCCACAGTCTCCCCAGGAGTGCCCCCCCCCGAGAAAACTCTTGAACATGTGAACTTTTGGATACAACCAAAAGACAAAAGCTAGCATTTCCTGGTATTTCTCTTTTCCCGTTTATCTCCTCTTTGACCTTTTCTATACAAGAACTAAGAAAAACAAGAAGGTTGGCAGTGCAAAGCAGAGGAATGATGGGTAGTTTCTGATTTTCTGAATGTTTTTTAGCAATTAAAATGCCACAAATCTTAGTTTGGCCATACAGGCCAAATGACTGAACGGGTGCAATAGTAGCGTGTCTGCTCTTGGGGTAACCAACTGCTCCATAATTGGACTGAAGGCCCTCGCTATGGGAGGGAATACATACCTGGTACTGAAAAACCTAAGCAAAAGTCTATGGCAGGAGAGGTCATGAGCCTTAGGGGTATAAAGCCTGCTCTTATCTGACTAAATGTATATATTATTCCCACCAAGCTGCCCTGGGGGCACTACACTTAATGCTCATGTTCACATATTAATACTACTCTCACTTCTGGTTAGAGAAGCTTCTCTTTTCAGATGGCGATGACCACTGGGATGACCCAAAAGGCAACATAGTGCTGAGAAGAAGGGATGGAGGAGTGCCCAGCACTGAAATACCTCTGTCACACCCTCCAAGGCTCAGGGACCATTGTGGAAGAGGGGGCAGATAGAATGGAAGAGCCAAAGGAAGGGTATGACTCCTTACAATGCAACTGCGCAGACAGAAATTGGCCTCGATATCCATGACCTTGCAGTGCCTAGCAATACCTTTGCAAGACCCTCAAAAATGGAAGAAAAAGATGATGACATCAAATTAAAAGAGAGACTAATTGAGAAAGGGAGGGGATATGATGGAGATTGGAGTTCTAAAGTGGAATGGGGGAGGGGAGAGAAATATCATGTGTTTTTTGTATGTAAGTATAAAAGTTGTCAATAAAAAAATAATAATTAAAAAATGCCACAATACTGGAATAACACTTCAGTGTTCCAAGCAGTAACCTTTTTTTTAAAAAAGATTTTATTTTTATTTATTAGACACACACACCCACACACACAGAATGGGCATGCCAGGGCCTCTAGCCACTGCAAACGTACTCCAGACGCATGTGCCACTGTGTGCATCTGGCTTACGTGGGACCTAGAGAATCAAACCTGGGTCCTTAGGCTTCACAGGCATGTACCTTAACCACTAAGCCATCTCTCCAGCCCCAAGCAGTAAGCTCTTAAAAGTCTAAAGTAAGGGATGTTTTGAATGTGATGTTAGAGTAGATTTTCTTCAGAGGAAAAAAATGTAATATCTGCCTGAATAAAACTGGGTGGTTTTTATAAAGTGATGGAGACAATTATGAATCTGTTCCTTGAAAAGGAAAACAGTGATTTAATTAAGTATCTATGTAGTGCTTAAATTATCATAGTAACTTAGGGAAATTTTACATTGATATCATACTTTTATAGACTATATTTTCTAGAAAATTGAAGTTCTTTGTACACTTAACTTTACAGCACTTTTCATGTATTCACTAATTGTAGTAAAAGCAGTCAACTTCATATTTTGAATTGCTATGTAGAAGCTTTACAACTTCCCTTTTATGTTTTCAACCAGAGCCATGAATCATTTCATGTTAAACCAGCAACATAGCCCACATTTTGATCACTACCACTGTGAAAAATATTATTAAGGAGTGAAGTTGCTGAGATCCACTATGGGTTAATCCATCTTCTGTGATGACATAGTACCACAGAATGGGTAAGTTATGAAAAAAAGAGGCTAATTAGGGGTCATGATTCTGGCCCAAGGTCAAGGGCTCACGTCTGCTGATAGCTTTCTTCATGGCTGAGTCCAGATATGGCTCAGCACATCACCCCAGAGACACCTGGAGTTCAAGAGAAACACAACCACATTGGCTTTTATAGCAAACCCATTCTGAAGATGACTGCTTAGTCACAGGAGTGGAGGCAAAGCCCAATTTTGAATAACACATCATGATGGAGATTAAATTTCAGCGTGTGTTTCCGAGAGGACAAACAGCATGCTGCAAAGTAAAAGTAATATTCTCATATTGAAATAATATATTTCAAGATGCAAAGTGTATAGTTCTCATTTAAGCATATATATTCACATACACACACATGTGAGAGCAGGGAGAGGAGAGAAATGAGTCTTGGCCAATAATGACAGAAATGTGTTTGCCGTTGTCCCATGTCTCTCAACTTTAGAGTGTACATGAGTTTCCTAGGGAGCTTGTTAAAATATAGAGTTGCATATAGACTGTGTCTCACGTGGTCCCTGGGACTGAGTGTTTTTGACAAATGACATTGATGTTCTGGAGCTGCAGAAGACCTGTGAACAGTGAGGTTCCAGTCTATATGAGATACACGACATGCTCCCTCCAGAACCCCATGGGGGTTGTATATTCCTACAGAAAATAAATCGTTTCCTGTATAGTGTCTATTTGTTTAACTTCCTTCCTTGTTTGTAGTTGTATTGGCTGTCTCCCTACCACACCTGTGAGGGTAGAGAGCTTTCTGTCTCACCCGTCCTGTGTCTCTGCTCTCTACAACTTGGTTAAAACATTTTTACTGACAATTTTCATTCATGTACATAATCTTTTTTTTATTGTTGTTTTTGAGGTAGGGTCTCATTTCACTCTAGCCCAGGCTGATCTGGAATTCACTATGTAGTCTCAGGCTGGCCTCGAACCCACAGCAATCCTCCTACCTCTGCCTCACAAGTGCTGGGATTAAAGGAGTGCTCTACCCCGCCTGGCTCATATATAATCTATTTTGATCATAATCCTCTCCCATTATCAAGTGTCTATAACTTGATGAGTCTTTATCACTAAAGCTTTATTGGGGGCTGAATAGAAATTTACTTGCAAAGCCTGATGGTCTGTGGTTGATGCTCCAGTACCCACAAAAAGCCAGACTCACAAAGTGGCACATGCGTCTGGAGTTTGTTTGCAACAGCAGGGAGCCCTGGCATGCCCATATTCATTCTCTCTGATTGATTAATTAAATAATGTACATGTACAAAAACATAGTATGAGTGTGTTATAGGTTACCAGATACGTTCCATTTATATAATATCAGTAGCTAAGAGCATGAGATCATTATTAGTACACTCACCATCTGTGTGACTTTTGTAAAGTACATAACGTCTCCTGCTTCTGTGTCCCTGACCGCAAAGTGTGGGTAATGACGACTATAGGCACAATACTGCTGGGGAGACTAAGTTACTACTTGTGACAGAAAGGCATGTGTACAGAGCCCATAATGAACATAATGTAACTGTGAGCTCAAAGGTTATGATGTTTTTAGCACTGATAGGTATCTTATTTATGAAGTCTAGAAGCTTCCTAAGGTATGAGGCATATCCTGTGCTCTATGTGGAACAGATCAAGCCTGCAGGCAGATGGAGAGTTTCCAAGGTATGTGTCTTGGAGATGCACAGGGTCTGTGTAAACCTGCAAGGGTTCTCTGAGGTGTCCCATGCCAAGTTACTCCATCCTCCCTTTTGTTACATAGTGACATTTCTAATAAGCTTTCCAAGAACAATTAAATTAACAACCAAGGTACATGCTCATCTCCAAATCGCATTCAGCAATGTAGTCTTATCAATTTCTAAAATGTAAGGTATTAAATAGTACTTCTTCTCATGCCCCAAGCTGCTGACAGGAAGGTCTTTAATATACGTTGATGTCATTATTATTCATACTTCATAGATTAATATACATCATCAATTTCTGGAGGGTGGAGATCCTGACTATTGATTGACTCAAGATGGGCTAAGAAGTGAGGGCATGGAAACTGAGCAGCCTCCATCTTTCCAAGTGCAGAGCTCGGAAGGAAGGAGACAGGAACTGAAAATACTTAAGATCAAAGAAAGATTCTTTAATGGATGCTGGACAGACAAGGGCATTGATTTTTTTTTCAGACCTGTGTAATTAATAGCAAGAACTCGCTGCCCTGTCCCAGCAGGTGCTTCTGCTGTTCCTTTAGGTCAGCGATGGCTAGTGCAAATGCCCTTGCTTTACAGTCACCTGAGGAACAACCAAAACAAACCATGTCCCTGAACTGTTAATCACAGCCTGTTTTACTCAGTCCCAGGTATTCTGTAGTGTTGGTTGGTATCTTCAAACTCCGCAGGCAATTCAACAGGCACTTGGTTTTAAAAACCTGCCTTAGGTTTTTAAGCTTGTATAAATAAAAATGTCTAAAATTTACATCAATGAGCTTTTAATATGTTAATTTAAATTATTCAATTAATCTTTAAAATATTTTTATTTATTTATTTGTAAGCAGAGAGAGAGAAGGAGAGTGAACAGGCACGCTGGAACCTTTTGCCACTGAAAACAAACTCTAGAAGTATGATGTACCTCATCTACAACTCACTTTGTACATCTGGTTTTATATGAGTACTGGGGAGTCAAACCCAGGACATTAAGCTTTACAAACAAGCACCTTTAACAACCAAGCCATCTCTCCAGCCCCAAATTAATATTTTAAATGTTTATGGGTTTGCTTCTATTTGTACATAGTGCTTTAAAATCTCATGGCCAAAAGCTACTTAACAAATTTCTAGATGTATAACAAAATTGATAGATGATAATTTGCTTTATTTTTAAAATGCACATTAGGCAGGGAAAATCTATGTACATATATATGAGATATAAACATATAATGTGTAAGATCTGCCCACATAAATAAAACAGATTTTCTCGGGAGTATTGACCTTTGTTTAGGAAGAGCCGAGCTCTGTGATGGAAATTTATATGCTCCAAAATTTTAAAGAGATTAAGCCAAAGGGAATTTCTTTTTAAAAAATTATATTTTATTTATTTATAAGCAGAGAGATACAGACAAAGAGAAGCGGGGAGGGAGATCGAGATCAAGAACGGGTGCGCCAGGCTCCCAGCCACTGCAAACTCCAGACCCATGCGCCATCATGTGCATCCGGCTTTACGTGGGTACTGGGGAATCAAACTGTGGTCCTTAAACTTTGCAGGCAAGCACCTTAACCACTGAGCAATCTCTGCAGCCCACAAAGGGTAGTTAGAGACAAAAATGAAGGAGATTTTACCAGGTATTTTGAAGCCTGAATTCTAGGTAACAGTGTTTGGAAAGTGGGGTAGTGTTGAGAACTTTAAGCATAGGACTTTGGTGGCCTGTATGCCAAGCTTGTGATCCTCACAGCATCATCAGCCTTCCTTCATCACATCCCAGGTTTAGTGTCTTTCTTGGTAGGTTGTCTCAAGTGACTCCACTGTCCTGCTGATAATTTTCACACATTACTTTCATATTCATATACCATATAGGTCAACACAAAGTCCAATGCAGTCATTAAGTTATTTAAATCTAAAGCCTGTAACTGGAAGTTGAGAAGAATATCTTCCTATGGCTTCTCCTCCCCCGCTCATAACTAAGCCCTGCTTGCTCTTTACAGAATAAGCAATGGCAATGTGAGGGAAAGGCATCTGCCTGGGACCAGTCTGACCCAAGTACTGGCTCTGCACTTTCCCCGCCCCCAATGTTAAGACAAATTTCTGAACTTCATCTAGTATGTTTTCACAACTAGAAATGAAGATGGAGTCATGTACTTCCCATGCTCTTTTGAGGAATCAAGGAGGTAAGCATTTTAAACAACCCAGCAAGGCATCCAGCAAATTTCGAAGACAAGCATCTGCCCTTGACAGCAGCCGTCAGAGCAGATGTGTCTGCGGAGCTAGGTGCCAGCACTTGGCTCTGCACTCGTGCAGATCAGCAAATTTCATTGTGATACAACATAGTCTCTCTTGAATCATAGGAGCTGGAAAGAAAAATATGAGAGAGAAAAGTTGGCTTTATTTCACACTCCCTGACACGGTAAGATCAGAGTCTGTTTTTCTGACTGATGTAAAACTACAATACTTGTAGTTTATCAACACAACTTTATATTTTTATTTTATTTATTTGAGAAAGAGAGATAAGGAAAGAGGCAAGGAAACGAGAGAGAGATTGAGAATGGACACGCCAGGGCCTTCAGCTGCTGCAAATGAACTCCAGACACATGTGCATCTGGACTATGTGGATCTTGAACCTGGATCCTTTGGCTTTGCAGCCAAGTACCTTGACAGGAAAGCCATCTCTCCAGCTCCCAACACAACTTTAAAATAAGGCCCATATCTTAAAATCCTAGCTATCCAAGCATGAGCACTTGAGCTCAGATCCCCAGCACCCAAGTAAAAACCAAGCATGGCTGTGCTCCCCACACTAGAAGGTGGAGGCAGGAGCATTATTTCTACTTGGGTACTCTTATTTTTCCAAAGTAACAAAAGTGTAAACATTAAAATCGGACTCACAGTCAACATCACTTATCATCACCCAATGATACCCAATCAGTTACACTCTCACTATTGAGAACAAACACCCAACTAGAAGCAACTCAAGGAAGGGACAGGTTTATCTTTGGTTTACAGTTCCATGGTTCATGGCGAGGGAGGCATGGCAGGGGGAGCTGAAGGAGAGTTGGTTCTGTTGTGTTCACCAAGAGGAAGTAGAGGAGGAACAGGAAGTGGGGCTAAGATATAAAATCTCAAGGTCCACCCCCCAGTGACCACTTCCTCCAGAACAGCTCAGCTTCATGAAGGTTCCACAACTTTCCCCAAGTAGCTGAGGACCAAGCATTGAGAGAGATGAGCCTATGGGGTACAGTGTACATAAACCTACGCATATGACCTCAGTGACTGTCCTGACCATTGAAGCATCACTGGTCTGGAGTTCCAGTGGAGCCATGGGATCACGGAGTGATCCAGTCTTGGGTGTCTCTGCTTTAAGTAACTCGGATTCATGCTGAAGTTCTTCGTTTGGAGAGTGAGCTTTCCAGAGTTCATCTAGCTTCTCGGAATCTTTGTGCCCAACAAATCTGCAAGTATTTCCATCCAACCTTTGATTGCCTTAAAACCCATTATTCATAGCTGCACACTATGATTTATGGTGGAAAGCATTCCTTCTACATCTCTTGTATCTCTCCCTCTCTGCTCCCCCATCAGGCAAATGCACATAAAATAAACCTTCCTTCATCACTTACTGGTCACACAACACAAGTCAACTCCACTGAGAAAGACACATACACTCACATTTCCTTCATCCTCCTCCTTCTCCTCCCTCCCCCTCCACCTCACACTGTATGAGGATGCAGCAAGAGTGCTGTCACCAGATCCCAGTACATTGCTCTGTGATTTACCACCCCAGCCAAGCTATGAGATAAGAATGACCTTCCTGGGTTGGAGAAAGAATAGCAGGTACAGAGAGTGGGAAGACAGGGAGAGCAAAGTTCCTCAGGTAACTCCTTAGTCCGCAGTATTGGGCACAGCGTGGGAGGAGCACATGTGCGAGGTTGGAGGGAGGGCAGGGGCCAGATCACTCTGCTCGGAGTCTGAGCAGACACCGTTGAATGAATAATACTGGGCAGATAGAGTCTGCCTTCCTCTTTAGAAAGTTGCTGTGTATCAGAAGACTGGAAAGCAAGTAAAATTAAGAGCAGGAAGAGTAGGAGGGAGGCTGACAGGGTAACTGGAGCAGGAAATTAAATGATGTGATCTGGGCCGACCATCCCTTCAGTGGTTAGGACAGCAAAAAAAGCTAGTTATTATGAAATAAAGGAATGATGCACAAAAATAATGATGTATAGACACTACATGTATGGTGAAATATATGTATTATATATGCATATTTTCTTCTTAAAGTACTTTGGAATGTTTTTAAAGAGAGTGTGTATATATATATATATATATATATATATATATATATATATGCTGTATATGTACATATACTGTACATGCATATGTACTGTATATATAGTGTATATGTATATATACTGCATATGCTGGAAATGTATTTTTAAAAAATATTCAAAATCCCTAAGTGTGGTAATTTGAACCAGACATTCCCCATATACTGATGTGTTTCAAATGCTTGGTCCCTAGCTGGTGGTCCCTAGTTGCAGGAGGCATGTCGCTGGGGCAGGTTTTGGGTGTTATAGTCAGCTCCCCTTTGCCAGAGTTCAGCTCACTCTCTTTCTGCTGTTTTCCACTGGTTGTGGCAGAGGTGATGTCCGCCCCTTCTCATGCCATGCTTTCCCTGCCATCATGGAGCTTCCTGTCCAGACTGTAAGCCTAAATAAACCCTTTCCTCCCATCAGCTGCTTTTGGTTGAGTCTTTTGTTCCAGCAATGTGAAGGTGACTAAAACACCTAGAGAGAGAAAAAAATTAAACAAAAGGAAACTACATTTAAGAATTTTTTTTTTCTTTTGGTTTGTGGAGGTAGGGTCTCACTCTATTCCAGAATGACCTGGAATCCACTAAATAGTCTTAGGGTAGCCTCGAACTCACAGCAATTCTACTCCGCCTCCCCAGGGCTGGGATTAAAGATGTGCACCACCAAGATGCTAAATCACAAAGAAGTCCTTAAAGAGTCATTAAATTGTAGTGACTGTTAAAAAAAAAAGCCATTATGTCCCAGAGGAATTCTCAAGTGCAAGTTTTTCCGGCCAGAGACAAAGGGAAGGAAATCCTAACAAAGACAAACAAGAAAGGGTTGCACAATTTGCTCTCATTAAATAAAGAGAAGGGGCTGGTGTGAAGTACTGTGGCAGGCAAGAATCACGTAGACACGGTCGGTCTCCAGGAACTGAAGTCTAGGATCAGCACGTGCCGGGAGGCTGCACCCACATTCCGCCTCCTCCCAGGACGTGAGTCGGCTTCCACCTTCCCGGGGCTTATGCCAGCAGAAATCAGAATTCCTGAAATCAGTCATGAGTCCTAGTTTCGTCCCAGTCTCTGTGTTTCCACGGCCCATCCCTCCTGGGCTGCTGGAACATATTTCGCACACTCCCTCAAGCACACGCCTCTGGGCTGCTTCACCTGTGTGAGCACCACTGCAGAGCATCTGTTGAAGGCTAAGTGGCCAGAGTATGCTGGCGAGGGCTCGCTCTTTCCATCTTTCATCATGACCCCTCATCAGTCACACTTCCACGCCCGGGTGGACACTAGAGACCGTGACTGCAGAGGGGAAGGGGAACGAGTAACATTTCTGGGGTCTCTCCTAGAAGTTAGCCTCTAAGCAGATATCTTTCTGCTGTTACTGTATCCCAAGAAGGAGACGGTATCATTTCCATGTCACAGGGCCACTGTTTAGAAACTTCCCCTGAAGAGCTCAGAACTTAAGTATCAAAGTCAGACATAAAATCGTGACTCCAAAGTCTACATCTTTTCTATTACATAACATTCTGAAGTCGTTAAGTCCAAAGTCTTTGAAATTAAGAATGGCATTTTATTCCTCACACTTCCTAAGGGCTTTAAAAGAAAATGATCTAAGAAAAATGACCAAAAAAGAGGAAACATTTTATGAAGGTCACTTCCTTTGGAAAAATCCCAGAAAACTCACTTATCCAATTTATAGTTAAAAATCACAAAATATGAAAAAGAAAATCCAGTAAGAATTACCTAACAATATTCCCCAAACAAATAGGTAGGTAGGATAGAGAAATAACAATGGGTTCTGTGATCAAACAGAAATCCTGACAGGTATTTTTTAAATATTTTATTTATTTACTTATGAGAGAGAGAGGGGGAAAAGAGAGAATGGACATGTAAGGGTCTCTAGCCACTGAAAAGGAACTCCTGATGCATGTGCCACTTTGTGCATCTGGCTTTACATGGATACTGGGGAATCAAATCTGGGTCCTTAGGCTTTGCAGGCAAGTGCCCTCACCTTTGTCACTTTATGCAAGACCCCTGTGTTAGACCACTTTGGGTGGTAAATGGTGGTGGTGGCAGGAGAAGGGATGGGGACTCTGTCCAGCCCTCCTAGTAGCTTTAGCACTTAGCATATAGATACATCAGTCAGAAGGCCTTGCTGATTGGTCAGTAGTGGCCTCAGAAGTGTGACAAAAAATCCAAGAGGCATCTTTAGCATACCCCCATCTCTACGTAGACTAGCCTCCCTTCTCCCTTCTTTCTCGACAACATCACGGAGAAATCAGGATATAAGAAATGACGAATGTATTGGGAGAAGAACAAGTTCCAATGACTCCCTCCAAGGCATAGAGAAATAGACAGATTTAGCCACAATAGGGTAAAATAAGTCGTGTATCAAATTTGAAATTTTATAATGAATAGGACTGAGCTATATATACTTACTCTTCTGGCATGCACTGCTAAGGTGTTACTGTGTTGCTATGTATGTATGTTACTATGTAACTATTATAATGCCATGTTGTATCACTCTAAAATGTGGTGGCATAAAATAATAACTACTTAATTATGTTCACATCTGCCTCTTTGCTTAAGACTCTAGCTTCTGCTGAACACTTACATGGGAACATTTTGAATCTGGTATCATTTCAAGATTAAAATAAAAGAAATATATATTTTTTATTAAAGATTTTTTATTGGCAAATCTCTTTACAAATATTATTATTATTAGTTTTGTTTGTCTTTCAAGGTAGGGTCTCATTCTAGCCCAGGCTGACCTAGAATTCACTGTGTGTTCTCAGGGTGGCCTCGAACTCAAGGCGATCCTCCTACCTCTGCCTTCCGAGGGCTGGGATTAAAGGTGTGCGCAACATGCTCGGCTACAAATCTTAATAGTATATAATAATTGGAAAGGCAAATATAGCAAATTTCTCTTACATGGAAGCTTCAGAAAGTCGATCTGAATGGAGAATATTGATTTCTGAAGGCTGGAAAGCGGGGAAGGGGAAAGGCAGGTGGAGAGCAGTAAATTCTAGTACTTCACACCACAGGGGGTCGACTGTGCTTCACAATAACCCATTACCTAGTTTAAGAAAATCCAAAAAGAAAGACCTCAAAGGGCCCAAAGTAAAGAAATGATGAGGAGAGGAAAATGTTGATATTAATTACCCTGATGCAATTAGTGTACTAGTGTATGCATATACTGAAAACATTTTAAAATGTTAAAAGTTTATTTTAAAAATATACCGTGCTGTGGGGGTTTGGGCTGTGTGTGTATATCGTGTGCATATGTGTGTGTTCATATGTATGTGTTCGTATCATGCTCATGTGTATGTGGTCCTATGTACATGTTCATATGTATGTTTTCATATGCATGTGTATCGTGTGCTCATGTGTGTGTTGTTCATATGTGTATGAGTGCTCATGTGCACATGTGTGTGTGGAGGCCGACATTGGGTGTCTCCGTTAGTCATTCTCCATCTTGCATATTTGAGACACGGTCTCTCATTGAACCTGGAGCTTGTCATTTCGGCTACACTAGCTAGTCAGCAAGTCCCGGAGATCCTCTATCACCACTTCTTCAGCGCTAGTCCCCACACCTACCTTTTACATGGGTGCTGGGAAACCAAATTCAAGTCCCCATGCTTAAGCAGCAAGCAGCACTTCACCCGTTGAGTCAGCTCCCAAGCCCTGATGTGTTCTTTTTTATTTTGAAAAATGAAACTCAGGAAATGTACACATTCCTTAAAAATCACAAAATGAACATATGCAATCTTTGTATTTTAACTTAATGTCCCAAACTTCAAAGGCAGATGAAACTCAGCAATTTTGGCCTCCTACAATGAAATCTCTTGTTAAAACCATCCTGAGGGCTGGAGAGATGGCTTAGTGATTAAGGCACATGCCTGAGAAGCCTAAGGACCTAGGTTCGATTCTCCAGGTCCCATGTAAGCCAGATGCACATGGTGGCATCTGTGCCTGGAGTTTGTTTACAGTGGCTAGGGGCCCTGGCACACCCATTCTCACTCTCTCTCTCTCTCTCTCTCTCTCTGTCTCAAATAAATAAATACAAATAAAATATTTTTTTTAAATGAAAAAAATACATTCTGAGCAGGCTGGATAGATTGCTCAGTGGTTAAGGTACTTGCCTGCAAAGCCCAAGGACCCAGGTCCAGTTCTCTAGTACCCATGTAAGCCAGATGCACAAGGTGGTCATGTATCTGGAGTTCATTTGTAATGCCTCGATGCCCTGGCACACCCATTCTCTCTCCCTCTCTCTCTCTCTCTCACTCTGCCTCATTCTCTCACTCTCTCTCAAATAAACAAATAAATAAATGTTAAAAATCATTTTTGAGGGGACAGGCATGGTGGCACACACATTTAATCCCAATACTCAGAAGGCAGAGGTAGGAGGATTGCCATGAGTTTGAGGCCAGCCTGAGACTGCATAGTGAATTCCAGGTCAGCCTGGGCTAGAGCAAGACCCTGCCTCAAAACCACCCCCCCCCAAATCATTCTGAGGGTTAGAGAGGTGGATAAGCAATTAAGGCATTTGCCTGCAAAGCCTAATGACCTGGGTGAAATCCCCCAATATCCACATAAAGCCAGATGCACAAAGTGGTGCATGCATCTGGAGTTCATTTGCAGTGACTAGAGGTTCTGGCATACCCATTCTCTCTCTCTCTCTCTCTCTCTCTCTCTCTCTCTCTCTCTCTCTCTCTCTGCCTACAAACAAGTAAATAAACAATTTTTTTTTTCTTTTTCTATTTTTATTTTTTGTTTATTTTTATTTATTTATTTGAGATAACGAGGCAGAAAGAGAGAGAGAGAGAATGGGTGTGCCAGGGCCTCCAGCCACTGCAAATGAACTCCAGATGTATGAGCACCCTTGTGCATCTGGCTTACATGGGTTCTGGGGAATTGTGACAAGGTCCTTTGGCTTCGCAGGCAAACGACTTAACCGCTAAGCCAACTCTCCAGCCCCTCTATTTTTATTTTTATTCATTGATTTGACAGACAGAAAGAGGCACAGAGAGAGAATGGGCATGCCAGGGCCTTCAGCCACAGCAAACAAACTCCAGACACATGTGCCACCTTGTGCATATGGCTCATATGGGTCCTAGGGAATTGAACCTGGATCCTTTGGCTTTGCAGGCAAATGACTTGACCATTAAGCAATACCTCCAGCCCCATTTTAAAAAATCACTGGAAGCATAGGATGTAAAGGGCTGAGGAAAAAGCTCAGTGGGTAGAGCACCTCACAAGCATGAGATCCTTAGTTTGGGTCCCCAGCACCTACATAAATGCCAGATGGGCATGAGGATGCTCTTATAATCCCAGTGTTTAGGATGTGCAGATGGGGTTCACGGCTCAATAGTTAGACTAGCTGAATTGGCGAGCTCCACGCTCAAGCCACAGACTCTGTCTCAATAAATAATTTGGAGAGCCATCAAAAGAAGACACCCAGTGTCAACCTCTGGCCTCCACACGTGTACACGACTCCATTACATGTATGTCTACACTCGTGAACACACAGTACACACATCACACGTGCGCATGTTATCACATGTATACACATGCACATCACACTTACCCATGCGAAAACATGTATATACACTCATATCACAAACACACACGTGCAAAAAAATGATGCATAACAATTGTAGGTGTTCATGTACTACAACGGGGTAATTCAATACATGGATCCGACGGGTAATGGCCAAGCCAGGGGAGTAAGCATTCCTATCCTTAAATATTCATCATTTCCCTGTGTTGGGAAGTTTCAAACTTCTTTTAGTAAGAAAATGTTTTAAGTATCCAGATTTTAGTTAAAAGTTAGGAGGGCCCCTAGCACAATGAGAGCAAGGGAGTAAAAGAGCCTAACCTGTTTTAAAAAAAAAAAAAAAAAATATATATATATATATATATATATATATATATATATATATATATATAAAGTGAAAAAAAATTACCAGTCAGGTAGGCTGAGGAGATGCCCCAGTGGCTCAAAGCACTTGCTGTGCAAGCCTGATGACAAAAGCTCCATCCCCAGAAGCCACTAGAGTCAGATGCAGATGGCGTGGGATTGTACTTCCAACAGCAATGAGAGGCAGTCAGGAGACTCCCAGAGTTTATGGGCCACCTAGTCTGGCATTCACAGTGGCTACAAACAAGGCAGACTCTGTCCCAAGCAAAGCAGAAAGACTGACACCCCGAGGTTGTTCTCTGACCTCCACATGTGTGCTATGGCATACGTGTGCCCATACATACACACATACCATGCACACATACAAGAGAAAGCAGGGTTCATGGCCATCCTCTGCTGCATAATGAGTTCAGAGACACTCTGGACCACAGAAGATCCTGTCTCAAAATAATAAAATCCTTGCCAGGCATGGTGGTGTATGCCTTTAATCCCAGAAGTTGGAAGGAAGAGGTAGGAGGATCGCTGTGAGTTTGAGGCCAACCTGAGGCTACACAGTGAATTCCAGGTCAGCCTGAGCTAGAGTGAGACTCTACAAAAACAAAACAAACAAATAAATAAATAAATAAATAAATAAATAAATAAATAAATAAATAAAATAAAATTCTCTGGGAAGGGGAGATGGCTCAGTGGTCAATGGCACTTGCTTGCACAGCACGAACAGCCTGGTTTCAATTCCCCAGTACTCACATAAAAAGCTAGATGCACAAAGTGGTGCATGTGTCTGGAGTTCATTTGCAGTGGCAAGAAACCCTGGTGCACCTGTCCCCTTCCTCTTCCCTTTCCCCTTCCCCCTCGTTTTCCCCTCTCTGATCTTCTTCTCCTCCCCTCCTCCTCCCTTTCTCTTTCTCTCTCCTTCTTCTCTCCCCTTTCCTCTCTTTGCAAATAAATAAAGAAAAAAATATTAAAAATAATTCTACCCACAGGGCATGGGAATGTAGCTCAGTTCATTAGAGTGCTTGCTTAGCATGCACAAAGCCCTGGGTTCGATCCCCATCACTACATAAATCAGCTGTGTTGGTACATGTTTGCAATCACAGCCTTTAGGAGGTATAGGTAGAAGGATCAGAAGTTCAAGGCCATCCTCAGCTAAAAAGTCAGTTTAAAATCAGCCTGGGCCACATGAGACCCTGTCTACAAAAATCAACAAATAATAAATGAAAATAAATGAGCAAATTACTAGTCAAACCCGAGAACCACTAAGACCTAAAATTGAGTGAAACATGCAAGCAGAGGCTGGGGGGATGGCTTTATAGTTAAAGGTGCTTGTATGAAAAATGCAACCAATATGATAGCCCTGATGTAACAACCTGAGAGAATTCCTGAGAGCTCTCAGCAACACCTGCACATTCTACAGAAGGGTTAGATAACATGGTGGCTTGAGAGTTTAAAAGTTATTAAATTACTTTAGATATATACTTTATTACTATCAAGTTTCTGTTGTAACAGGCAAGACAATGAAATACTGATGTTAGGAAAGACATATCCCACACCTACTTATTTGCCAAAAGAAATAAAAACCAATGTCCCCAAAACAATTGCAAACAAACGTTCATAGTGGCTGTATTCATAATGGCTAAAAACAAGATCATTTAACTATCTGTGAAGAGATGAATGAATAAACAAATTGTGACAAATCCACACAATGGATACCATTTAGCAATAACAAGAAACAAACTACTGCTGACACATGCTATGCTGAACGAATCTACAAAGAATTACCCTGAGCAAAAAAAAGGTAGACTTAGAGGGAAACACCCACTGTGATTCTCTTTACCTGAAAGTCTAGGAAAACTATCCCAGTGGAGAGCATCAGTGGTGGTCTGGAGCCATGCAGGGTGGCAGAGAACTGTCTGCATATGCGCTGCAAGACTGGAGCCATGCAGGGTGGCAGAGAGCTGACTGCATATGCACTGCAAGACTGGAGCCATGCAAGGTGGCAGAGAGCAGTCTGCATATGCGCTGCAAGACTGGAGCCATGCAGGGTGGCAGAGAGCTGTCTGCATATGCTCTGCAAGACTGGAGCCATGCAGGGTGGCAGAGAACTGTCTGCATATGCACTGCAAGACTCGGGCTGGTTTGATGGAAATGTTGTATAGCTTACCTGATCACCACAGGCAACCAAGTTTACCTGGTTTGGATCTTGATTCTCACTTGTTTGCACAAGTGATTTAACCTTTCTGAGCTTCTGGCACCTCATCTGGAAAATGGGCATCATAATACCCACTTCATAGAGTAGTCACAATTACCACAAAATATGATAGTGGAGCCTGGGAAGATGGCTCAGTGGTAAACTTCTTGCCATTCAAGTATAAGAACCTGAGCTTGGACCCTGAGCACCAACATACAAGTTGGGCATGGTGACATACATGCACCATATTCCAAGCACTGGAGAGGGTGAGACGGGAGGATCCCTGGGGCTTGCTGGCTAACTAGTCTAGGTAAAGTGGTGAGTTTAAGGCACAGTGAGAAACCTCGTGTCAGAAAAGGAGATGGAGTAGCAGTAGAGGAAGACATTTGACGTCAACCGCTGACCTCCTAGGCATGCCATCTGCACATACATGTGCACCCACATGCATATGAATACACAAACATACACATGCACATCATGTACACATACGCGAGTAAAAAAATTTTAATGTGTTAGGAAATAAGATACAGAGATTTCTACATATCTTAGCTATTGTTATTGTTAACCAAAGATTAACAAGCAAGTAAAGAGATTTGTTGAAGAGGTGTTCAGAGACTGCACTGCATGAAAGTGAGCTATGATGCTCTTGCTAATGGAATATTATGCAGTCATGAACACATCACTGGCTATTTTATATTGAGAACAAAATAAATGCCATTGTAGATAAACTCAAACCTCCAATGTTTCAACTTCAAAATGGTTAAAATAAAATTTATAAAAATTGTTTTCCAAGGAGCTGGAGAAATGGCTCAGTGGTTAAGGCACTTTCCTGCAAAGCCTTATGAACCTGGTTCAGTGTTCCATGACCCACATAAAGCCAGATGCACAAAGTGACACATGCATGTGGAGTTCATCTGCAGTGCCTGAAGGCCCTGGCATGCCAATTCTCTGTCTACCTTTGTCTCCGCTTGAAAATAAATAAATAAGGATTTAAAAAAAAACTGTTTTCCAAGATACAAATCATAATGAGAGAATAAAATAAATAAAATATCACAATAGCAAAATAAAAACAATTAGGAAATATCTCAGTCAATACACAAGACAATTATTAAAAATTATTAAACCTTTACTGAAGAGACTCAACTGGAGAATTGAATAAATATTTCAAAACTTTAATATTCTCATTTCAATCTTAAACAACTTAATTAAGAGCAAAAAGGCTTTAGGAAGCATATGATTTAAAAAAATATATTAAATGATTCTGGAAGGTTAAATATACCCGAAACACCCATAAAAAAAAATCTGGAACTGAGTATGATAGTGCATGCCTTTAATCCCAGCACTCAGGAGGCAGAGGTAGAAGGATCACTGAGAGTTGGAGGCCACCCAGAGACTAGTGAATTCCAGGTCAGCCTGGGCTAGAGTGTGATCCTACCTTGAAAAAAAAAATCTGGAGAAAAATAAAGATGAAGAGTTACTGATTTTATCAAGTATGTTTAAAACGTTGTAAGAGTGCAGGAACTAAAACATATTGTGGTAAGAGTTGTTCACTTGTTATCAAATGACTACATGACAAATTTTTCCCCAAACATATTGTCATAGAACAACACACCTCTGTTAACCCACCACTTCTGTGGTCAGGAATCTGGGCATGCCTGGCTTGGTGTTCTAACTCTGGGTGTCTAAAAGGACAATAAGTAAGGTCCTTATTTGGGCCACTGTCATTTCTTCTTACCTCGGGAAGGACCTGTGTAATGGTTTGAACATAAAATGCAGCACAGGCTCCCCTCCCCTGCCACAGGCTCGTGTGTTTTAACATGCGGAGTCTAGTGCTGCTGGTAATGTTTTGGAAAGTTATGCAACCTGTAGGAGGTGGAGCCTCTCTAAAGGAAGTGAGTCACTGTGAGGGGGCCTTGAGGTTTTATAGCATGGCTCCATCTGCTCTCTACTTCCTGGCTACAACATGATGGAATCAGATGTTGTACACTCTAACTGCCATAAAGACCCCCAGGACCATGTCCTTCCCACCATAGTAAAGCTCTCAAACAGACAAATCTTCCTCCCTTACTTTATCTTGTCAAGTACTTGGTCACAGTAGTGAGAAAAGCAAGAGAAGCTAAGCTTCCAAGCTCGCTCATATGGTTGTTTGCAGGACGTTGGAGGAAGGCCTTGGTCCCTCAGAAGCTGCCAGGTGGAGCTTTTCCTCATCTCTAGCCAGCGAGGCAGGTTACTCCATCAGAGCAAGCCTGTGAGAGGATGAGAGGGAGACTGAGGTCAGTGCCATCTAGCTGCCACAGGAATATGTACAGCGTTCACAGCGTATCTTCTGTTTATCAGAATCCAGTCACTAGCGCCAACCAACAAGCAACGGGAAGAAGCTACATGCAGGCATCAATGGGATTGGGCTGTACAGCTATCATGGCAAGAGAAACAAATCAAACAATACAAAAACAGACTCAACAGAAAACCAGCAGGACAGAGGTAGACTCAAATCCCTTGGGAAATGTATTACATAATAAAGGTAGCATTCCATGAGTGAAGGAAGGCTATGCTAATTGTCATACCACTGACAAATCAAATTATATCTGAATAACATCCTCAAAATATTTCAAGGGCTATCTGAAAAAAAAAAGAAATAAAAATGCGGGCATTGTTACAGTTATCTTCACATTGCTGGTTTAACACCTGACCAAAAGCAGCTGATGGGAGGAAAGTGTTTATTTTGACTTACAGACTCCAGGGGAAACTCCATAATGGCAGTGAAAATGATGGCACGAGTAGAGGCTGGACATCACCTCTCAGCCAACACCAGATGGACAACAGCATCAGCAGAGTGTGCCAAACACAGGCAAGGGGAAGTTGGCTATAACACCCATAAATCTGTCCCCAACAACACACCTCCAACAAGGTTCCAATTCCCAAATTTCCAACAGCTAGGGATCAATCATTCAGAACACAAGTTTATGGGGGACACCTGAATCAAACAACCACATTCTACCTTTGACGCCCATAAACTGATGTAAAATGCAATTCATTCAATTCAACTTTAAAAGTCCCCTTAGTTTTTATCAATCCCAGTGATGTTCAATCACCCTCATAATACAAGGTCTCTTAACTGAGCTATAATACGAAGAAAAAAACCATAATGGCACAGAATAAACATTCACACTGCAAAAGATGGCATTGGGCATAGCAAAGAAATCTTAAACCAATACAAGACTTAAAACAAACAGGACAAACATCAAACTCTGTAGCTCCAAGTCTGACAACTCTAATCAGTGACTAGTCTCCAAATTGGATAGTTCTAACTGCCCCTCCAGTTAAGCTAATCACAGTCCAGGAAAACTTCATCCAGCTCTACTTGGCAGCCATCCCATAGTCCTGGCATATCCACTGGGTGTCCACTCCAACCCACAGTGTATTTTCATGGCACCGTTGAATCACCACACAGGTAATTCAACCAAGCTGCTTCACATTGTCCATGGCCATTTCCAAAAAAACAAAACTGTGGTGCAAATTCAATGACCTTCCCTTTCCTGCATTTGCTATACTCATAGTACCAGGTGGGTTACCAGTTAGTCAATCCAAAGGGGGAATCAAGCAGACTTTGAAAAACAAGACACTCCTTCAGCATCAGACCCCTTCAAAAGAGCCTTCATTCTTCCTGTTTGTCCCAAGGCAGATCAGTTAGTTCAATCTCAATGGTTGTAATCTCTCAAACAATTGCAGATGAATGGGCAGCAGTTTAGGCCCAAAGATTTCCTTTATTTCTGTGCCATATCCTTCTGCTCACACCAGTCCATTTGTGTACAATGCAACCATGCACAAGTTCTCAAAACACAGATGCAGCAAGCCTTTCATACAAATTGCTTCTAGCTTCAAACCAAGTTCTTTCTCACCCCCATAAGCCAAAATTCGCAGTCCATAGTTCTTACTGCATTCAGGTTTTTCAAATGTAACCAGAATAGCCCATCAAGTTGTATTTACAGCACTGCAAGAAGTTTCTTAGGCCAAGGTTTCAAATCCTTCCACATTCCTCCTGCAAAGCAATTCCAAAGAACCAAATCACAGAACCAGGTTTTTAGCATCAATAACCCCACTTATTGGTACCAATTACTGTTGTAGTCAACTTCACATTGATGAGGCTTTTGGGGTTCAGGAGGAGTCCCCCAGAATTTATGAGACTCAAGTTTTGGGTTCTGTCCTACCTTTAATAAAGAATTAATAAAGGCAGATTCAAGAAGGATAAATTATGAATTATTAGGTTTATTTAGGGGGAATTCACAAATTGTGGGGTTTATTTAAGGGAGATTAGGATTTAAGTGAAACTGAGGCTTTTAAAGAAAGATTAGAGGTAAGCCGGGCGTGGTAGTGCACACCTTTAATCCCAGCACTCAGGAGGCAGAGGTAAGAGGATCACCATGAGTTCGAGGCCACCCTGAGACTACAGAGTGAATTCCAGGTCAGCCTGAGCTAGAATGAGATCATACCTCAAAAAACCAAAACAAACAAACAAACGAAAGAAAGAAAGAAAGAAAGAAAGAAAGAAAGAAAGAAAGGAAAGATTAGAGGAAAGCTACTGCCATGTAGAAAGCTCACAAGAGAAACTGAGGCTTTAAAAAAAAAAAATATATATATATATATATATATATATATATATATATATATATTTTATTTATTTGAGAGAAAGAGGCAGAGAGAGAGAGAGAGGGAGGGAGGGAGAGAATGAGTGCACTAGAGTCTCCAGCCACTGCAAACAAACTCCAGATGCATATGCCCCCTTGTGCATCTGGCTTACATGGGTCCTGGAGAATAGAACCAGGGTCCCTTGGTTTTACAGGCAAATGCCTTAACCACTAAGCCATTTCTCCAGCCTGAAACTGAGGCTTTTAAAGAGAGACTAGAGCTGCAAGCACGTGGAGGATTGAATTTAGTAGCTTGTGTAAGGAGATTTAGAAGGAACACACATGGCATCTGTAGCATGCTTTCCTATGGAGAGAACGTAAGAGGGCAAATTGCGAGGCTCAAGGAAGAAGGAGAGAGAAAATGTCAAAGCAGGGGCCAAGAGAAATTGAGAGAAGTGAGTAATGAAGAGTTACACTCATGATTACCCGAGTTTAGAGTAAGGACACAGGGAAGAGGCCTGGAGTTAGGGAAAGTGCCCACAAGGCTGATCTAGAGTGTAAGGGAAATACACTGTGCTAGATTCAGAGACCAGAGGAAAATCATGCATGCAGTTAACGTGAGAAGTTACTCCAAAGTATGAAGCCGACCAAGAAGCATTATTCTGGGCGAGAGGGGAAGCCACTCAGGTGTATCCAAGCAGAGATGAGAGGGAGTCCAGAGAATAGAAACGAAGAAGGCCAGAGCCTTTATAGTTCAGAAAATGTATTCTTTCTTCAGATTCAGGTATGCAAGGGGAAGACCCCAATGGTTTGTAGATTTCGAGGGCAGACCCCCAGTGCCAGGTCACCTGAGCTGTTTATTTAGGTAGCCTGCTAGGCCGTGGGCAGCAGGGGGCGCTGTATTTCAGCCTCCATCAGACCCAAGTTCCATTCCTGCCAAGAGTTCGGTTCTTTTTCCAGGGCAAGGTGGCATGGAGGGTGGCATCTCCTGGCTCTCTCTGGGCTTCAATTTCTGACTGAATCTGCCTAAAAGAAACTAGCTTTTTCCTATCTTTCTTAAACATTGCTGGCAGAGAGCACCTTACCAAGGCAACATGTAGGAGGTAAGGGTTTATTTTGGTTTATAGACTCCAGGGGAAACTCCATGATGGCAGGGGGACACGTGACATGAGCAGAGACTAGACATCACCTCTCAGGTGGACAAAAGCAGGAGAGTGTGCCAAACACTGCCAAAGGGAAGCTGGGTATAACACCCATAAATCTGCCCCCAACAACACACCTTCAACAAGGTTCCAATTCCCAAACTGCCATCAGCTGGGGATCAAGCTTTCAGAACACATGAGTTTATGGTTAACACCTGAACCAAACCGCCACAGGCCTGTCCTATACAACCAACTCTCCTACACAAAAAATCAATTCCTAGCCCTGCGTGGTGGCGCACGCCTTTAATCCCAGCACTCGGGAGGCAGAGGTAGGAGGATCGCTGTGAGTTCAAGGCCACCCTGAGACTACATTGTTAATTCCAGGTCAGCCTGGGTCAGAGTGAGACCCTACCTCAAAAAAAAAAAAAAGTAAAAAAAAAAATCAATTCCTAGTGAATCAAAACTGTGTATTCTTTTATGTTTTATGTTTATTTATTTAGAGAGAGCGAGACAGAGAGAGGGAGAATTAGTACACCTAGGCTTCAGCCACTGCAATCGAACTCCAGATGCTTGCACCACCTAGTGGGCATGTGCAACCTTGTGCTTGTATCACCTTTGTCTGTCTGGCTTACATGGGATCTGGAGAGTCAAACATGGGTCCTTAGGCTTCCCAGGCAAGTGCCTTACCTACTAAACCATCTCTCCAGCCAAAAACTGTATTCTTAGAAAAAAAATCCTAAATTTTTATGGAAATAAAAAAGATCATGCTGGGCATGGTGGCGCATGCCTTTAATCCCAGCACTCAGGAGGCAGAGGTAGGAGGATCACTGTGAGTTCAAGGCCACCCTGAGAATACAGAGTGAATTCCAGCTCAGCCTGGGCTAGAGTGAAACCCTACCTCAAAACAAACAAACAAACAAACAAACAAACAAACAAACAAATAAAAAAGGTCATGGATAGATAAAATAATTCTAAGCAGAAAGAGCACAGATGGAGGTATCATGTTACCTGGCCTCAAACTATACCACAAAGCCCTAGTAATAAAGACAGCATGGTACTGGAACAAAACAGACATATAAATAATGGAATACATCAGAAGACCCAGAAGTAAACCCACACATCCATGAACGCCTGATTCTTGGCAGTGGTGTCAAAACCATGCACTGGAAAAAGACAGACAAAACTAAATACCCGCCAGCAGAAGAAGGAAGACAGATGGTACCTCTCCCCTACACGAAGTTTGATGCACACTGAATCAAAGTCCTTAACTTAGAACCAGCAACACTGAAATGACTAGAGAAAAACACAGGGAAACACATCAGGATTGAGGTGTAGACCACAGATGTCTAATTAGCATCCTAATGGCACGGGATACAGCCACACAAATCCACAAGTGGGACTACGTAGAATTAAAGACGACTGTGTAACAAAACTCTCAATACAATTATGCACATCAACAGAGTAAACAGGCAACTTGCAGAATGGAAACTCCTTGCCAGCTATACATTAGACAAGGGAATTAGTATTTAGAATATATTTAAGAAAAAACTTCAAGGGGGCTGGAGAGATGGCTCAGTGGTTAAGGCACTTGCCTGCACAGTCTAAGGACCCAAGTTTGTTTCCCCAGTACCCATGAAAAGCCAGATACAAAAGGTGGCACATGTATCTGGAATTCATTTGCAATGGTTAGAAGCCATGGGGCACCAATTCTCATTCTTCTCTCCCCCCTCCCTCTTTTTCTCTCTTAAATAAATAAATAAATAAATAATAAATAAATAAATAAATAAATAAATAATATTTTCAAAATGTTTTTAAAACTTCAAAAATTAAACACACATTGGGCTGGAGAGATGGCTCAGCAGTTAAGGTGCTTGCCTGCAATGTCTAATGACCCGGGTTCAATCCCCTAGTACCCACCTAAAGCCAGACACACAAAGTGGCACATGCATCTGGAGTTTGTTTGCAGTAACTAGATGCCCTGGCACACCCATTCATTCTCATTCTATCTCTCTCTTTCTCTCTCTCCTTGCAAATAAATAAATAAATAAATTAATTAAATATTAAAAAATTAAACACACACATACATACAACCAACATTATGGCCAACCAATAAATACGCCAATGATCTGAACAGACAGTTCTCAAAAGAAGGAACATGAAGTGGGAGGGAAGGGGCACAGGAAGATGAGGGGGGAAGCAGGGTGGAGGGGAGAATTAACTAAATGAAATGTATATGGAAACCAGAAATATAAGTCTATTACTTTATAAGCCAATTTTGGAACTAAATTTGTTTAAAAAAAAGAAAATCACTATATCTTCTAAAGGTACATGCCAGAATTTTCACAATTGTGATATTGAAGAAAATGCCTTTTATAACCTGACACTAGTCAAGAAACCATAAAAGAAACATTTAATATCATCTGCCTATTAACAAATAATTTAAAATATTTATGTGGAATAAAAAACTGTAAAGAAGTATGTGTTATCCACATATAAAGAATGTGTTTTCTTAGTATAAAAGCAGTACTTTTAAATGAGGAATATTAGCTCAATAAGAAAATGGGCCAAGAATATATAAATATCAAGAAATAGCTAGGCGTGGTGGCACACACCTTTAATTCCAACACTTGGGAGGCAGAGGCAGGAGGATCAATGTGAGTTCACTATAGAGTGAGTGCCAGGTCAGCCTGAGCTAGAGTGAGACCCTACCTCAGAGCCCCCTCCCCTGCCAAAAAAAAAAGAAAGAGAAAAAGAAAGAAATGAGAATATATCCAGATGAACTCATCATTAAAGAAATAAAAAGAGAATAGTCAGGCAATTACAACTTTCAAATGTTATAAGAATCGGCAAAAGGTTCACTGAAAATGAAAACTGAGGCTTTTAAGACAGACTTTTGTCAAATCTTTCGAAATCAAAAACAAGTATTCTTCACTCAGCAACTCCGCTGTTGATAATGTACCCTATGAAATTCACTGAAGCATGCAAAGATATCTCTCTCTTCCCATATCTCTCTCTCTCTCACACACACACACGCACACACCACCACCACCACCACCATCATCATCGTCCTGAGATGTAGTCTCCAGTATTGAATGAGGGGCTCCTCATTTTTAAACTTTTCAGTTAGACTGAAAGGGCCAGCAATCCCCTTGCTGAACTCGAGTCCTGTGCTTCCATGGCAAGTGCTCTTAACTGCCAAGCTGTCTCCCTAGCCTCTAACATATTTTAATATCAAGAGAAATTTGCTTTTTAATTTTCTGGGGGAAACTTTAAAAAACAATAAACATAAGATATCACCAGTGGTTGTGACTATATGGGATTATTAGAATGTTTTAATTTATTTCTATGTTCTTAATATTTTTAGTAAGCATGTGAAATTTTTACAATGGAAAAATAAAATTTATTATAGAGCAGCTTCAAACTTTGAAAGAATAATTTTCAAATTATTTTCAAATGAATTCTTCTTATGTAGAACCTTAAGCATAAAGAAAATATTCAAATATGTTTGAATGAAATTTGAATGATTCATCCATTCAGGAAATTTGCTGGAAAATGGATGGATCTGGAAAAGATTATACTTAGTGAGGTAACCAGGCTCAGAAAGCCAAATGTCACATGTTCTCTCTTATATGTGGATCCTCGCTACAAATGATTGGACTTCTATGCGAGTAGGAATAAAAGTCAGAATAGAAAGGGCGGGAGGGGGACTTAATAGTATGGTATTGTGTATATGTAAGTAGAAGCACAGATTAATAGGGATGAAAAGGCCTAAGTGAGGTCAGGGGAAGAGATTGAGTAAAGGAAAGATGGAGAGAGGGCTAATCAAAATCTAAGAGAATATAAATAAGTCAAATGGAAACCTACTTTTCTGGACAATGGACCACTCAGAAGCAAGAGATTGTTACTAGAAAATTTTCAGTGCCAGGGATGGAATACGTTCCAGTGAATTGTTGGCCAGAGAGGTCACAGATACCCCCAAAACATTATAGGCCATTGTCAAGGTCCTTGGCTTACCACCAGGAATAGATGGTAAGACCCTATTGCTGAAGACTCCACATACTTGGGCTGCAAGGTCACTGAGAAATCCTGCTGGAGCTGATCTGAAAGCCTCCTCCACAGAAAGCTGGAAAAAGCTATGCTGCATGCAGTTCAATGGGAGAGAGAGAAAACACCAGTGAAAATACTCAACAGTAGACACTGCAAGCTTCAGATTTGGCCAGCCAGGCCAAATGAGCCAACGGGTGCCATAGTGGCATGTCTGTTATGGGGGAAACCAACCACTCTCTAATTGGACTGGAGGCCCACTCCATGGGAGGGAATATATCCCTGATACTGAAAACCTATGACAGGGGAAGTCATGAGCCCTAGGGGTGTAATGTCTGCCGGTGTCTGGCTAAATGTATATACTATGCTCACCAAACTGCCCAGTAAGTACTTCTCTTAATGTCTATATACATATATTAATGCTACTCTCACTTTTGGTTAGAGAAGCTTCTCTTTTCAGATGGTGGTGACCTTGGAATGACTCAGAAGACACCATGGTGCTGAGAAGAAGGGTCAGAGGAGTGCTCAGCACTAAAACATCTCTAACACACCTTTTAAGGCTCAAGGTCCTTTGTGGAAGAGGGGGACGGAAAGAATGTAAGAGCCAAAGGAAGAGTAGGACTCCTTACAACGTGCTCCTCCAGGCACAAAATGGCCTGGAGATCCATGACCTCGCAGTGACTGATACTACCTACACAAGACCATCCTAATAGCAGGAAAAGATCATGATATCAAACTGATTGAGAGGGGGAGGGGATATGATGGAGAGTGGAGTTTCAAGGGAGAAAGTGGGGAAAGGGAGGGAAGTACCATGGGACATTGTCTACAATTAAGGAAGTTGTCAATAAAAAAAGAAAGAAATTGGAATGATTAAGTTAAAAGTAGTTGAAAAATAAAATATAAAAAGATTTGAATGTATCTTTAATCTTATGAAATAAAAATTACAGAGAACATGAGTGTTCTTATTAGCCATCTCTGACATTTTTTAAAAAATGTATTTATTTATTTATTTTTTATTTTTATTTTAGAGAAAGAGAGAGAATGAAACAGAGAGAGGAGAGATAGAGAATTGGCGCACCAGGGCCTCAGCCACTGAAATCAAACTCTGGGCACTTGAACCACCTAGTGGGCATGTGTGACCTTGTGCTTGCCTCACTTTTGTGAGTCTGGCTTATGTGGGATCTGAAGAATCAAACATGGGTCTTAGGCTTCACAGGCAAGAGCCTTGACTGCTAAGCCATCTCTCCAGCCCTCTGGCTTCATTTTAAAAGTACTTTTTAAGCTGGGCATGATAATGCACATCTTGAAACCCAGCACTCAGGAGACAGAGATAGAAGGGATGCTGTGAGTTTGAGGCCAGCCTGAGACTACATAGGGAATTCCACCTCATCCTGGGCTAGAGTGAGATCCTATCTCAAAAAGCAATAAATTAATTGATTAATTAATTAATTAAAGTACTTTTTAAAACAAGGTCTGATTTCTTAGTTATACTCTTCACTGGACAAAGAACCAGATTATAGGTACCATTTGAAAGCTGTAAGTGTTGACTTTAAATATGAAGACAAATAAAAATGTTAGTTCTAGCTCAAGTTAACAATGAACGTAGCTCTGAACATCTGAACATACAGCCTTACTGTCAGGAAAGAAAAAAATGGATGAAAATCACATAACTTTAGAGCTTGGAGGGAACCCCAGATTTCTAGGATCAGAAAGAAGAAAAGGAAAAGGAATGTCTGTCTGTTTTGTCTGTCTGTCTGTCTGAAGTACTGCTGACTCCCACACACATGACTCTCCATGCAGAAGAAAACACATGTCGTAATCAATTCTGTTTGCCATTTGTGAGTAAACTAGACATCAGAACACTTGCTGTACAATCTGTCTTTTAAAGTAAGGTTAGCCAACTTTCTTCTTGGAAGAAGAAACACAATTATCACCCTTCCAAATAAAAGCACTTTGGCAACTGAATGAAGATAGGAAAATAGCTCTTCTTCTGTAAATATCTATACATGAAAAGACTCATTATATAGCTAAGGGGGAAGGGCAGTTGACTACTGCATTAAACAACATTATACAATTTATATATATGATTCATTTTAGAAATGTAGAGTCATGTGGAATTGAGATATAGGACATAAACAAGTTCCTCCATTTGGGAAATAGTAAAGCCTATGTGTGTGTGTGTGTGTGTGTATATATATATATATATATAATTTTTTTACTGAAAGTCAAATTGAATTTAATTACCAACATATGAGAACCACTTTTATTGTAAGGATTTTGAGGGATAAGGAGATTTTCTTGAGGACATCATCAAGACTTTTTCCCCCTCATCTTTCGTATTTATAACCAACTTAAAACATGAATTTTGTAAAAAAGTGGATGTTACTATAATTTTCCATGTTATTTCTTGGTGAAAATCTTCTTCAGAAGCATATTCAAGTCTTTTTCTGCACAAGCACAGCCTTAAGAGTGGTCAATCTCAAGTTCGTCTTCCTATGTGAATTTTGTAAAGCTGGCGAGTAGAGGAGTTTTTTTAATTTTTTTATTTTTTGCCCTTTAGAAGAGACTCTGGGTCTTCTGGAACAGACATGTGGATGGCAGTGAGAAAGCCTGAGTTCAGACTCTGCTCACCCTTGCAAGCTTCTGGGGAAGACACGGCTTCACATAACCCCACTTGCTTCACGTGTAAAACCAGCAAGTGCCAAGTGACCATATCCTGTGACTCCCACTGGACATCACTGTGCAGCCGCTGGAGAATTATAGATTCAAGTGGATATTTGCAACCTGAGTCCTTTTCCTGTCAATGTCATTATTTAGACATTTTTAACTTTCCCAAGATAATGCCCTTTGCCAAATCTATAAAATAATGGCCTCGTGGCCAAGCTTTCTAATGAGCAGGTGATAACTTTTAGCTAACAGTGGCCTGCACATGGCTGGTTCTTCATACGTAATTTTGAATGTATCTAAAAGTCTATGCTATACATTCCTCTCATCCGTCTGTAATGTCACAATGATTAGAAAGCACCAAATGAAAGTAAGTGGTCAAAGTCAGGCATAGTGGTGCATGCCTTAATCTAAGCACTTGAGGAGCTGGGGCAGAGGCCAGCCTGAGCTACACAGTGATTTCCAGCCCTGCCTGGGTTATACAGTGAAACCTTTCTCTTTCTCTTTCTCTCTCTCTCTCTCTCTCTCTCTCTCTCTCACACACACACACACACCCCATATACAAAAAAAAGAGAAAGCAACAAAGAAAATATATGACCTAGTTTCTCTTTCTTAAGCCATTTCTAATGTATATGAAATTTTAACTGTGTAGAAGTCATGGATTTTAGGTACATTCATGGAATATTCCTCAAAATCATTTATAAGTCATATTATTTATTATATATCACCATGCAGTCACTCAGATCAAGTAATGTTCTATCACCTTTCATAGTACTGTATCGCCATCATAAAATGTAAGTTATTATCTTACATCAACACATTGAAATCCTACGTTGAAAATAAAACATACGTAAAAATAAATTTTTGGTCTTGTTTGTAACTTGTTGCATACACTGCAGTAGAACAGGAGTGAAGGGTTCATGGACAGCTCTGTGTAAAATGAAACTTTGGGCAATTGATTTTAACTTGACTTTCTGATCTATCAAGTGGCTATTATGCTACCTTTTTATATGCCTCTCAGCTTGGTGTGTCTAGTGATGAAAAACAGAAATAAACTTCACTCAACCACTTAAATATTGGAATACTGGCATGGAGAGCTTGGCTTAATTTTTCCAGCTATGTTGAGGGCTTTAAGAAACAGTTGGGAATGACATCGTGTCACTGAAATTTGCTCTGTCGTTATGGTGGTTGGGGTGGTTGTGGGTTTAGTGGTTGAATTTGCAGAAAGGGGGAAGAGAGCTAAAAGTTCACTGAATTTATCTGACCAAGATCAGCTGTAAGGTGAAAGTATGTCACTTCTTTCTCGTGGAGTTGCAAAAGGTGAGACTTGGCAGCAGTGACATCGTTGGACCAGGTCTATACGGATAAGAGTGGATCTTCCATTTGTTTACAGAAGCCTATGCCTAAGATGAGTTCACCGTCTCCAGCTGCCAGGATTAACGCCGCCGTGGAGCAGGTCTGAGCTGTTCTGAGGGCCATGGTGGAGGAAAGCTGTTGAGAAATGTGGCCTCTTGTACACATGATTCCTGGCATAGATAATTAGAGTTGATGGTCTAGTTTCCAGAACAATCCAAAATTATAGAGGAGGCTCATGTGGGGTCTGGGCTTGCCCAGTTCTGTCATCATTATTTCCTGTCTCTCTGGTAAAGGGCCTGAGAACTTGCTTGCCAAGATGAGCACATGGACAGGCTGAGGTACCTTAGTAGTTGGCAGGTCAGAAACAGACACTCAGCTACCTGAATGTTCCTGTCGTGTATTTTCCAACCACACCTGGGGAGAAGAAACACGCCATTATTACTATGTCCTCATCTGGCTGTGACAAAGGTAGGTTCAGCTCTCCAGCCAGAATGAGTGTGCATCCAAAAGGTCCCTTTGCCATATGCTCTGGTTTGGGTCTAGTTTGTGACCACAGGTTTATTTTAGGAATTCCTGGTTTGGCTTCTTTTGATTTACAAGACACCCACATAGAGGTTCCTGAGGAGCTACGTGTTACAATGCTGTAAGTACTGTAGGTCCCTCTTAATCTTCAGCACACTACTTCTAACAAAATTGATCTACTTATTTCAACCGTAAGACCATGAGGTCTCAATGGGTGTGAGATCTGGAAAACATCACGCTTACAATATTTGTGAGTAGTTAACATATGTGAGAATAAGCAGATGCCTGTAGATTCTACACTAAAAGTAATGAGATGCCGCTACGTTCTCCCCACATTGTCTCTTCAGACAGCTGTCCATCGGTTAAAGGAGAGTCACTTGACGTTTTAATATTTTATTACTAAAGTATGGCTTGTTGGTATCAATAAAAAAACCCAAATTCTTTAAAGAACAATAAATATGGGCAAAGACATAAAAAATGTGGAAAGAAATAAGAACCTTTCGCATTCCCTCGTTCAAAAGAGCAGGGTGTGGCGTGGAGCACTATAAGGTTAACACAGGAACGGACTTCAGAAACCATCTCATTTATATAAGCAAACACTAAGAAACTCGTGCCCTCATTGACTATGGTTGATGTAGACTACAATAGAGTTGCCACCCAGTAGTCAAAGGTATTCTACAGTCTTGCTTCTTAAACTGTGGGTTGTATCCCCTACAGTACATGTAACTGAATGTGGCAATCATGAGATATTTGTCAGTGATCAAAGGTCTCTGAATGAGCAATGACCAAAAATTAATTGAAAACGAAGCATGGAATGCATGTGATGTGTTTCTGGAGATGCCTGCCTGTGTGGCTCTGCATGACTTCACCACAGCCGTGCTTCTGAAGATGTGTCATGCACGTGGCACTGCCCAGCCATCACACCATGCAATGCCAACAAACATTGCCTGAAACACCTCAGCTCAGATCTGAGACTATTATATGCTACGAATGGCAGTGTTTCTACTGTTTCTGCTCTCATGGAAGCATAATGGTTTAATTACTGAAAACAAAGACTCAAGGATTTTTCCTACCATCATTCCTCAGCAGGTAAGCATAAAATTAGTTTATCTTTGCCTTGCGCTGTGTTAAAATGTTTTGTTTTAGAGATTGCTCTTTGAATTCCTGACTTGAGTTTCATTAAAAAATAAAATCAGGGCTGGAGAGGTGGCTTAGTGGTTAAGGTGTTTGCCTGAGAAGCCAAAGAACCCAGGTTTGATTTCCCAGTACCCACTTGAACCAGATGCACAAGGTGATGCATGAATCTGGAGTTTGTTTGCAGTGGCTAGAGGCCTTGGCATACTCATTCTATCTGCCTGTCTTTCTTTCTCAAAATAAGTAAATAGATAAAAATAAAAATAAATCATTAACTTTTGTCTTGGGATTGGGACAAAATTTCCAACTATTTCTAAAATGGGGGCTGGAGAGATGGCTTAGCAGTTAAGGCATTTGCCTACAAAGCCAAAGGATCCTGGTTGGATTCTCCAGGACCCATGTAAGCCAGTTGCACAAGGGAGCACATGCATCTGGAATTTGTTTGCAGTGGCTGGAGGCCCTGGCGTGCCCATTCTCTCTCTCTCTTCCTCTCTTTCTCAAATAAATAAATAAATAAATAAAATATTTTTTTTTAAAAAGTGAAAAATAAATTAATTTTAAAAATAAAAAAATTAAAATGCCCTAAACATACTTTTGGCATTTGTACTAAGTATTTATGCTAACCAGCATTCTCAGCATTGACAATGATAAAATCAAGATATATCAGTCAACCCTGAAAACCACTAAAGATGTTCCACATTGTGCAGTATCACACCTTTAATCCCAGCACTTGGGAGACAAAGGTAGAAGGATTGTCATGAGTTCGAGGCCACCCTGAGACTACATAGTTAATTCCAGGTCAGCCAGTGCTAGAGTAAAACCCTACTCCAAAAAACCATATACATATAGGGCTGGAGCGATGCTTAGTGGTTAAGGCGCATGCCTGTGAAGCCTAAGGACCCCAGTTTGATTCTCCAGGTCCCATATAAGTCAGTTGCACAAGGGGGCACACACGTCTGGAGTTCGTTTGCAGTGGCTAAAGGCCCTGGCATGTCCATTCTCCCTCTCCCTCTTTCTTTCCCTCTCTCTGTCTCTAATAAATAAATAAAAATAAAATATTAAAAAATATATTTTAAAAAACCATATACACATATATCCAGGATTAAATTTATTATATAAAAGTTAGCAAGACTGTCTATCTTATTCATATGTAGATTTACTTTTTATCTTTAAAAATGGTCAAGTTATATGTATATAAAATAATGATTTTAACATAAATTTCTATGGTTTATTATCAGTAAAAGATTGATTTGTATATTTTTAAATATATCTTTATGCTTGGATTTGTGTAAGATTTCTCAGGTGAAAAGGAGACATGAGTGGAAAAATTTGAAGAAGCCCTGTTGTAGAGGAACACTTGCACTACCTCCCACCTTTCTATTAGCAGCATCCAAACTGTACACCTCTTACAGTGGGGAAAGAATAAACAGAAGATAAAATCCCCATTTAAGTGACTACAAAGTGAGTACACAGGTCAGATACAGGCCATCCCACAAAGCCAGAAAGCATAGTTTTCACTACCATTACGGCTTACTTTGAAACAACATAACCCATAGTTCTTCAACTTCTGGACCCTTAAAAGATATAATAGATATCCTATATTCCCTATGTTTACAAATTTTTGCATGACCAGTAGTGTTTTATAAGAATGGGAATATTTGTGGGTTATCAATTAGGCTCATTATGTTAAATTAAATTAAGAGCAAATGCACTTCATGTGAAAGCATACTGAGCTTATTATTTGAAGATGTAACCAACACACTGTTTTGGGGTGTTTGTTTGTTTTTTTTTCACTATATAGTCTCAGGGTGGCCTCAGACTCTTGGCAGTCTTCCTACCTCTGCCTCCCAAATTCTGGGATTAAAGATGTACACCACCACACCCCACCACAACATACTGTTTTAAAGAAAGTGTGCATGACTTTGCAGATATCTACCCAGATCAGAACTGAAGGACAAATAACAAAAAACTGTCAGGAAATGCAGTTTAGCTGGATGTGGTGGCATATGCCTCTAATCCCAGCACTTGGGAGATGGAAAACAAGCTCAGGAGTTCAAGGTCATCCTTGGCTACATAGTGAATTTGAGGCCAGTCAGGGCTACACAAAATCTGACTCATAAATAAACACATCAAAGGGGAATGCAGTCACAGGTTAAGTTGAATAAGATAAGTGCCTAAGGCCTTTTGAAAAACATGTAATGTGTAAATTTATGCCTGATAGTTTTGAACTACTTAACTTTTAAAAACTACCAAGCATGAATACGAGTCGTTTTGACACCTCATGTCAGAGAGTGAGAGGCCCCTGCCGGTAGGGGTATATGTTGGAATGGCTCACCGACACTTCCCACACTTGGATTTGTGTCTGACATGGAGAAATTTAAAGATCTGAAATGGATGCTGTCATGTATGGAAAGAGGACTAACTTGATTTGGCTAGCCAAACAACCAGTAACTCACCTGCACATTGCTGATTGAGAAATTCCCCAGGGCCTCTTGCTCAAGGATGGTTGCATAATGAGACTCTCTCTGTCCATGAAACTTATCTGAGAGTTATCGCAGATGCCAGTTTAACAAAGATACTTCAAGAGAATTATCTCGAAAAAGTAATCATTCTCTGTGTATCTAAGGAAATACAGAACATTTTGACAGAGAGCCACAATTCATGAATGCAGATGTTATTAACATAATTACAACACTTAAGAAATGTTTTTTCTTTCTTTTAGATAGAGCTAACCATCCATATTTGTTTTTGCTGGTGCATGTGGTATGCATGTGTGTATGTGCATAGGTGCACATGTGTGTAGGGATGGTAATGCATGTGTGGAAACCAAGGGTTGGCATCAAGGAGTTGCCTCAACTACTATCCACCTTATTTTTTAAATTATCTTTTTACTTATTTATTTACTTATTAGAGAGGAGCAGAGAGGGTTTACCAGGGCCTCCACCCACTGCAAAAGAACTCCAGACACATGCACTACCTTGTGCATCTGGCATACGTGGGTACTAGGGGACTGAACCTGGGTCCTCAGGCTTCACAAGCAAGTGCCTTAACCACTAAGCAATCTCTCCAGCCCCTCCACCTTATGTTTTAAAGCAGGATCTCACGCCTAAACTGGAGTTCACTGATTCAGCTACACTATCTGGTCAGCAAGCCCAAGAGATCCTCCTGTCTCTGCCTCCCCAGTGCTGGGATCACAAGCATATGCTGCCATGCTCAGGTTGTATGTGGATACTGGAGGTTCAAGCTCAGGACTTCTTGTTTGCACAGCAACCACTTTACCTTCGGAGCCATCTTTCCAGCCCTTCCCCCATCCACATTTTTGAAAAGAGAATATAAACAGCAAACACATGCACATCATAGTTAGAGAAAGAATGTTAGCACAGTTCTTTTCCTTATCTTGAGAATCAGAAATGACTCATTTCATTGTTGAAGTGGAAGTAAGGAATTGAGGGACCTAAGTGATTCATAGAGAAAGTGAAAGGTAGAAAATGCTGGGAATTTAGATGAGACAGACCAATCAAGCTCCAGTTTTGGGATAGGTGGAGACCCTCTGCCTGTCTGACTCATGGTTTGGAAAAGCCCAGATTGGAGAGAGGTGGAAGACAGAGCAGACAGTAGGACAAATTTAAAAATAAGTGCTGTATTCACTTGAAACAACATAGTGAATGGAAAGATGGTAGAACAGTGACTGCCAAAGGCGCAGGCAGAAAAAGCCACTCACCCAAGGTTTGGGTATGGCAGCCTGCTGAATCTTAAGAAAAGAGAACCTTATGCTGAATCAATCACTTTGGTAGAATCATTTGACAGGCCATAGCTGCTTCTTAAAGCATGGGGTGTGGAATCAAGTAGGCACTGCCAAGCTTCTATGGGTGCTAGGCAAGCCACAACTCTCCTAAGCCCAGGTTCCACATCTGCTCAAAGGAGACAATCGTCCTGCTTCTCTTGCCTACAGAAAGCCAAGCACAGGGTCTAGCCTAAGGGACTCTATCAAAGTTGGTAGCTATTATTATTATATCATCATCATCATCATCATCATTATTATTATTATTTTGTCTTTTGAGCAGGAACTGTGAATTGGCTTTATTTCTGTTTATAGTTTCTCTTGGGAGTTTCATCAAGTTATATCTGAAAATAGTGGGTTTTCACCAAGAGAGGTGAACAGAGAGGAGGAAAACATGATAGGGTCATTGCTTGGGCCTAGAAGAGCATAGCAAATGCCAGAGATCCTAGCCCAGTCATTGCAGGTTGTAATCTAACTGCATTTAGAAGGCACAACCTCAAAGCAAAGACGTTTAGGAGCCTGGGGCAGTCACTGCCCCTCTCCACTGGATGCTCTGCATTCGTTGGGCTTACGTGGAATAAGACTGTCCACTGTGTTCATTCATTAGGTTAGTCATTCCGTCCCCTAACAATGTGAGGGACTGTGCAAAACGTGGAGAAAGGGTACAGAAAGCAGCTGGGATCCCCAACATCTTTCAAACCCCAAATTCCAGTGGAGGGTCAGACAAGGAAAATGATGAACATGAACTGGTGCTGATGGTGGAAGGATGAAGGTCAGTCTTACCAGGACCAGCACGGGAGTGGGTTGGGAAGAACTGTGAGAGTCAGAAAAAGGGTTGGACTGACAGAGAAACAGAGCTAAGCAGGGGAAGGGGCATGCCAGGGCATCTTGCCATTGTAAATGAACTCTGGATGCATGCACCACTTTATGCTTCTGGCTTTATATGGGTACTTCGGTGGAACCAATAAACCATGCCTCTGCAATCAGAGGTGGCGACCCCACCTGTCTTGCCTCAGGCTTTGCAAGCAGCACCTTTAACCGCTGAGCCATCTCCCCAGCCTCCAGACTTTAAGAAAAGGTTTAAACTCTAGAAAAACCAGTGTCATCATCTAAGCTAAATGTTCCATAAAAAAGACGAACAGTTGAAACAGCAAGTTAGTTTAACAAAGAAAATTCACCTGAAGAGAGCAAGCAAAACACTAACTTAGGAGTCGCTATGAAACCAGGGAAATTAATTCATTTATTCTCATGCCTGACTCTTCTGAATTCTATTTCCTGAACCTGTTTTGGGGCCAAGACATCCAGGTCTCAGCTTGTGCCCATTCCTGTGTCTTCTGGCCTGGCTCCAAACCACGGAGATTCTGCAGCTACAAGAGCATGATTTCAGCGGCAGCCCCAAAGGAGAACAATGTAGGCATTTGTAAATGCCAAAGCCATCCACTGCAATCAAAGGATGAGGACAGAAGGAGCTCACAGCAAAGGAGATCTGATCTGGGCCCGGAATATGTGAATCTCAAAGGAGTTAGAACCAAGCCAGACCACATCTCATAAAAGACACCCTGGAGCAACCTCCCCAAACAGGAAACTAAGGAACTGTTCTTTCCTGTCTTCTCTATACGACAGCACTCTAGAGTGGAAAACCAGATTTATAGAGCAGAGGTTTCTGTCCAAAACCTCGCCTTCCTCCACATAGCCTGATACAATGGATGGTAACGTTCTGCATGGTGAGTCTTTTCCCTGTAAGACAATCATCAGAATGCAGTTCTAGGTGCCTCTCTGTAAGGGGAGGATACTTCTCTGCCACATCGTCAGCCTTGGCCAGATGACTTTTCGGGGCCAACGTCCTGTAAACAGGCATGACAGAGCAAGTATTCCAAGCCAACATTTGGAAGTGTCAATTTTTTTTCAGCCAATTCTGTTTTCTTCTCTGCCATAAAAAAAAAAAAAAAAATAGCATGTCCTGATATGTGCTGCTAATTTTCTGGTTCCTGAAAGAAGTTACTTGGCACAGCATTGTACTGACTAATGCACAACCATTATGAGCGAACGTAAATCACAAAAGTAAAATTGTTGGTGTGAGTCCTTGACTGACTTAGTACAAGTAACACACCATTGCTAAGGGCATCCATTCTATCAGGGACTTGGATTTTATTGCTAAAGATAAACTAAAGACAATTAGATAAGGTTGGTTCAAGGCCCATGCTATCTGTAATAAGAAGGCATTAGGCATAAAAGAAGAATGTTCTCGCCCAGAAAAGCTTGAGTTCCTCTAAGGTAAGCCATAGTTATCCAGGAGGTCACCTGTGGCCTGGGAGTGGCCAGGAAAGAAGATCAGCCTTGAAGGAATGGGGAGCTATACAGATTTATATTCATTCCCGTGCAACCCATTTCTGGGAAGAAATGCGCAGTTTGTTTGTCTTTCATTTCAGGAGCGCAAAGAACACACGCACTGACTCTGCAACTGTTGTAAGGGCCTCACCTTGCCCTTTCAATTTGTTTATTTGGGGGCTCTTTGCTAAGCCAGTGTCCTTGGGTGTGTAATTGCACGAACTTGGAAAACTCAAAGTTAGCATAATTTTTTAAATCAATTAAAAGCACTTAAAAATATCTGGACAAGCCAAGAACAGCCAGCCTTAGAGTCCCGGACAGTACCCTGGGAGATCAGTGAGGTCTGATGGTCAGCGTTACCAGAACCAGCAAGGCTGGAGGTTGGGAAGAACTGTGAGAGTCAAAAAAAGAGTTGGACTGACAGGGAAGCAGGGCTGAGCAGGGGAGGGGGCTTTGTTCCTAGAATGCTGATGACTAATCCAGAAAGGACAGACAGATCTGGGAGGCTGACCCCAAGCCCAGCTGTGGGAGTGACGCCCCATTCCATTGCAAGCTCAGTTCTAATGGTGGAGCCCAGGCCTCGAGAGTACGCCAGCAGAGCGGGTGCGGGGCTGCACAGTCAGACATGCTTGCCACGGTCTCTGGAGGGAATCATTCTTCAGAAGATTAGTAACAAAGAGGATTCACTCTTGGCCAGACCCGCTGGAGGGGATAAGTCACCTTCTGGATCCTTCACAGTCTCAGAAAGGATGAGTCAGAGGAACTCACTGGCAAGCAAAGCCCACTGGGAGCAAAATTATGGGAGATTATTCAGTGAGCATGTCTGACTGCTGAGCAGCCACAGGCTGGAAAGGACACTGGAGCTCCCAGCAGGCCAGTCCTTTCCTTAAGAGACAGAAACAGTCCAGAGAGGCACAAGGAACCACCGAAGATCACAAAGCCTGGAAGAACAAGGCAGAAGCAAGGCTGGGGCGGAATCCTTGACTACTGGTGAGAATTCTGGCCTTTTCTCAAACCAACATAGGGCTTTTGGGGAGTCCTTAAGGTCAGACTCAGGTCACTGAGATACAGAAGATGTGACTCTAAGGGATGGACTTGTGAAGCTGAAATGCTGTTGACATTGTCAACAGATTAGCCTAAGCTATTGACTTTTCCATTCAGAGCTGCCAGAAAGAATGGAAGTATGAGATGCTGATGCAGAGTTGTCATCTACCTACGGTGGTGGGGGTGGGGTTTTCAGCCATGTGATATCCCCAAAAAAACCATGACATAATATGCAAACCACTGAAGGTTCCTGTCTGAGAACTAGAGAAGTTGTTCATCAATGTCAGTAGAGAGGAGCCTCCCTAAGAGAGGGTCCTGTGGGGAGGGAGGGCAGGGGAAGGAGCGGAGCGGAAGGGGCCCACAGAGGAAGGCAGATGAAGGAAGTGCTTAAGAAAAACGCTCACAGACAACCAATGCCAACAAAGAATTTACCGGGGATGACTGCAGCTAAATTGGGCTTTCGTATGAGAAAGCGAGCAAGATCTCTCTTAAAACGTATGCAGGGAGGCTGAACGCAATCCTAAATTGCTGGTTGACATAAAGATCTTAGAAATACATAGAAAACTCAAATGTCTGTGAGGGGCTCTCCCTCACCCTGGCCGGCCAACCTGCTTTCATGTCCTCTCAGATCGGATCGTAGGTGCACATTCAGCCCGATGGAACGTGTGAGCCCATGAGCGTGACTTCAACCCCCTTTACTGCATTGTGCAAGAATGGTGAGACTTCAGTGGGAGGTGGTCTTTCCTTTATTGCCTGTTTGGATCCAGACTTCACAAAATTAACTTCTTGGGACAAACTGGCTCTTTGGGACCTCCTGGAAAAGCACTTCTGTCGCCTGTCTCTCTCTTGGTACGTGTTATTGCCACTTGGAAAAGACTTTGACCAGTTTTTCTTTGCACAAACCTCAGAATAGCTTTCAGGGCTTAGGGGACTGTGACAACATCCAAATAACAGTGTGAACTAATGGTTTTCAAATCTTCTAAAGCATCTGAACATTTATGAAGAGGTTTCTGCCATCTGGCAAGGGCTGGGAGGATGGTTCAGTTGGTAAAGTTCTTACCTTGCAAGCATGAGGACCTGAGTTTGATCCCTAGAGCCCACATAACAATGCTGGGCATAGTGGCATGCACAAGTGATTCCAGCACTGGGAGGCAGATAGGAGGATCCCCCCGGGCTCATTGGACCGCCAGTCGAGCTTACTTTGTGAGTCCCAGGCCAATGAGACTTACTCTGTCTCAAAAAACAGTAGATGGTGTATCTGAGGAACAACACCTGAGATTGTCCTCTGGCTTCCACACACACCTGCACACACATGAACCTGGACATGCACTTATAGCCATGCACAAACACATATAAACACATGTATACACAGGCATATATATGAGTGAAAACACTGAGAGAATGTGAGGGAGCTAGATAAGCATTAGCAGGATTGGAGTCCATTGAGGATGGGCTTGTCTATCATGATGATCTTTGGACCTCTGCCTTCCCTGGTAACGGGAGGATGGTGGAGGTATCAGAGCTTTGTGAGGAAAAACCATTTCCCCCTGGTCAAAAGGAAAATAATTTGACTTTCACCTCTGATTCTGGGTAGAAAATAACATAACCACCTAAAACACAAGATTATGGTTCCCTCTCTTAAGAATTAATCCATTGGGCTGGAGAGATGGCTTAGTGGTTAAGACATTTGCCTACAAAGCCAAAGGATCCCTGTTCAACTCTCCAGGACCCACATAAGCCAGATGCACATGGGGGTGCATGCATCTGGAGTTCGTTTGCAGTGGCTGGAGGCCCTCATGCGCCATTCTCTCTCTCTCTCAAATAAATACATTAATAAATAAAATATATTAAAAAGATTTATTTAAAAAAAAGAAGAACTGGACAAAGAACAATCAAACAGGAACTCCAAGGCCAGGCGTGGTGGCGCACGCCTTTAATCCCAGCACTCGGGAGGCAGAGGTAGGAGGATCGCCAAAAGTTCGAGGCCACCCTGAGACTACATAGTTAATTCCAGGTCAGCCTAGACCAGAGTGAGACCCTACCTCACAAAACAAAACAAAACAAAATAATAAAAAAATAAAAAAACAGGAACTCCAAAACTGGCTGAAGGAAACACAAGAAAATCAGCAATAAATAAATAAATGTAAAGTACAAATCAAAGGTTGGCACAATGAAATGGAAGAAAGACAATAACAACAAAAAAACCCTCAAAGGATAGATGAATAAAGTAGAAGATACTGAACAAGAACGTCTCACATAACAAATGACTGAAGGAAACCAAAGAAAATCAGGAAACAGTACTCCATAGATGACTTAATGAAACTGAAGACAACCTAAAAGAAATCAATGAAAGACTAAAGGAATTTGAGGAGAACCAACAAATAATTGAGCTCATGGGCCAATGGAACAAGAGAGAGAGAGAGAGAGAGAGAGAGAGAGAGAGATTGGGTGCACCAGCAGCCTCTCAGCCTCTGTGAATGAATTCCAGACACATGCGCCCCATTGTGCACAGGTGTGACATTGCGTGCTTGTGTCACTTTTGCGTCTGGCTAAACGTGGGACCTGGAGAATTGATTGGGTGTCCTTAGGCTTCACAGGTGCGCGCCTTAACCACTAAGCCATCTCTCCAGGCCTGAAAAACTCACTATTAAACAGTGAATGGGTTGTTGAAGAAATAAGAAGGGAAATACATAAATTTATCAAACTGAATGACAATGAAAACACAACATATCAAAACTTATAAGACACAATGAAGACAGTTTTAAGAGAGAGTTCATAGCACTAAATGCTTAAATTATAAAAACAGAGATCTCTCAAATATACAACTTAAATCTGCATTTAAAGGTGCTGGAAAGGCAAGAACAATCCAAGCCCAAAAGTACCAGATGGAAAGAAATTATTAAGATCAAGGCAGAAATCAACAAATTGGAAATAAAGTAAACAATTTAAAAGGTTGATGAAACAAAAAGGTGGTTCTTAAAAAAATAAAAATAAAAACAAGATTGATAAACCATTTGCCTGGAGAGGTGGCTTAGTGGTTAAGGCACTTGCCTGAGAACCAGAAAGACCCAGGTTCAATTCTTCAGTACCCATGTAAGCCAGATGTACATGGTGGCACATGTGTTTGGAGATCATTTGCAGGGGCTAGAGTCTCTGGTGTGACCATTCTCATTCTTTCTGTCTATCTCTCTCAAATATATATATTTTAAAAGACTGATAAACCACTGGCCAATATGATCAGAAGAAAAAAAGAGAAGATTCAGATCAGAAAGATTAGAAATGAAAATGGAGACACCACAACTGACACCAATGAAATTAGAAGAATCATCAGGACATATTTAAAAAACCTGCATTCCAGAAAGTTGGAAAACCTGTCAGAAATGGATAAATTCCTTTACTCTTATCACCTTCCAAAACTACATGCAGAACAGACAGACTACCTCAACAAACCTATTACTTCTAAGGAAATTGAAAAAGTAATTAAAAATCTCCCAACAAATAAAAGTCTGGGCCCTGATGGATTCACTGCTCTGTTCTACCAAATCGTCATTCAAGAACCAAAACCACTTCTTAAACGACTTCATACAATTGAAAAGAAGGAATGCTCCTAATCTCCTTCTATGAAGTCAGTATTACTCTAATACCTAAACCAGACAGAGAACCCCTCCCAAAAATAGAAAATTTGGGGCTGGAGAGATGGTGTAGTGATTAAGGTGCTTGCCTGTGAAGCCTAAGGACCCAGGTTTGATTCCCCAGTACCCATGAAAGCCAAATGCATAAGGTGATGCATCCATCTGGAGTTCCTTTGCAGTGGCTAGAGGCCCTGGAGTGCCTATTCTCTCGCTCTCTCTCTCCCTTTCTCTCTCTCTCTCAAATAAATAAATAAATAAAATATAAAAAAAAACATTAACAAAACAGAAAATTATAGACCAACATCCCTAATGAATTTAGACACAAAAAATACCCTATAAAATCCTTGCAAACTGAATTAAAAAACACATCAAAAGCATCATTCACCTTAATCAAGCAGATTTCATCCTAGGGATGCAGAGATGGTTCAAAATATAGAAACTGATTAATGTAATTCACCACATTAATAAACATAAGCACAAGGTTCACATGATTATTTCAACAGATGCAGAAAAGGCCTTCAACAAAGTACAATAGCCCTTCATGATAAAACACTGGAGAGAATTGTATGGAGGGGGCATATCTCACATAATAAAGGCTATTTATAAAGCACTAAAAGCTGGACATGGTGGCACACACCTTTAATCACAGCACTTGGGAGGCAGAGGTAGGAGGATCACTGCGAGTTCGAGGCCACCCTGAGACTACATAGTGAATTCCACGTCAGCCTGAGCTAGAGTGACACCCTACCTCAAAAAAAACCCCATAAAGAAAAAAAGAAAGAAAGAAAGAAAGAAAGAAAGAAAGCAAGCAAGCAAGCAAGCAAGCACCTAAAGCACAGATCACACTAAATGAGGAAAAACTTGAAATGTTTTTATTAAGGTCTGAAACAAGACAGGGGTGCCCACTCTCAGTATTGCTTTTCAACATAGTACTTGAACTTTTAGCTCAAGCAATATGACAAGAGAAACAAATAAAACTTGGTAAGGAAGAACTCAAACTAGCCTTATTCACAGATGACATGATTTTATATACAAGTGACCCAAAAGACTCCACCAAAAACCTTCTAAAAATGATAAATGCTTTCAATAAAGTGGAAGGATACACAATCAATACACGCCAAAGATAAACATATGGAGAAAGAGGTAAGCAATGTTATCCCATTTTTAATAGCCACAAAAAATTAAATACCTTGGAATATCACTAACCAAGGAAGTGAAAGACCTACATAATGAAAACATAAAAACACTGAGGAAAGAAACTGAGGATACTGGGAGATGGAAAGATCTCCCATGTTCATGGATTAGAAGAATCAATATTGTGAAAATGGCCATCCTACCAAAATTATTATATAGATTCTAAAAGGCTACTATACAGACAAGCAAGCCATCAACAGAGTCAGTAGACAACCCAGAGAATGGGAGAAAATCTTCACCAGCTATTCCTCCGACAAGGGTCTAACATCTAATTTCTACAAAGAACTCAAAACACTAGGCAATAATTAAAAAAAAATCAAACAGGGGCCAGAGAGATCATTTATCAGTTGAGGCACTTTCCTGAGAAGCCTAAGGACCCAGGTTCAGTTCTCCAGGTCCCTGTAAGCCAGATGCACAAAGGTGGTGCATACGTCTGGAGTTTGTTTACAGTGGTTGGAGGCCCTGGCACATCCATTCTTTCTCTGTGTGTCTCTCTCTCCCCTTTTCTCTGTCTCAAATAAAAATAAATATAAATTAAAAAAAAATAAGATAGGGCTGAAGAGCTGGCTTAGGAATTAAAATGCTTGCCTGTGATATGTAAGGGCCCAGGTTCAATTCCCCAGTACCTAAGTAGGCCAGATGCACATGGTGGTTCATGCAGTGGCCAGAGGCCCTGAAGGGTCCATTCTCTCCCTCCTTCCTGTAAGAAACAAATAAAAATAAAATACTTATTAAAAAAAAAAAAAGCAAACAACAAACTCAAAAAATGGGGTAGAGATTTGAATAGAGGATTCTCAAAAGAAGACAAACACATGGCCATTACACACTTAAGGAGATGTTCAACATCTTAAATGATCAGAGAAATGCAAATCAAAACACCTCTGAGAACTCTGAGATTCCATCTCACTGCAATCAGGATGGCCTTCATCACAAAGTGGAATGACAACAAATGTGGGCCAGGCTGTGGGGAAAGAGGAACCCTTACCCACTGCTGGTGGGAGTGCAAACTGGAACAACCACTATAGAATTGAGTATGGAGACTCCTGAAAAAAGAACTAAGGGGAGAGCAGAAGAGGAATAATCTGACATGCTAGGGGAAGACAGAATCCTGGGGGTGGGGGTGTTGGAGGGATAGGGGGTAGAGAGGGCGTTTTAACATAAAAGTTAAAACTACATGAGTCAGTCCCATAGAAACCCTAATGCTCACAAGCATTATACAAGATAGGACCACCAATAAAGGCGGAGAGGGACAATCCCAACAGAAGGTGAAAAACGCTTAACCTTCTTAAAACCGCAGACTTTGGCCAGTAATTCCCTGGCCCAGAGTTGGGTTGCCCCCCATACCCCCACCACACATTGAGCTGTTGGCCAGGGAGACCCATGAGGTCCCCAAAACAATGTAGGCCATTGCCAAAACACTTGATTACATGCCAAAGCTAAATGGTAAGACCCTATTGCTGAAGACACCACAGGCCACAGTCACAGGACATCAAATTACTATGCTGGAACCGAAAGGGAAACTAGCTCCCACCTGGTCCTCATAGTGCTTGAAAGCCCTGCGGGAGCCACTGGAGGACAACGGTCATGGACAGCATGAATAAACAGGGGATCCCGCACACTCCAAAATCAACCAGCTGAACAAGAAGTACACACTTGTGCGGCAGTGGCACACAGTCTCTGCTGGCAGCCAGCTGTTCTCTGATGGGACATAAGGTCTGCTCAGTGAGAGAGAACTCATATGTGGTGCTAGAAACCAAGTCAGATTCCCAAAGTCAGGAAACTCACTGCCCTCGCTGCTCTGTGCAGAAAAAGAGTGGGCTTACACACCAAAAATCTCTCAAATCACTTTGCACCCCCCACCCTGTCCTTTAACCCAAGCTGCTCTCACTCTTGGTTGAAGAATCTGCTTTATTTTAAAGATAGCAGAGAAAACGGAGGAGAGTGGAGATCCATTGATAGAACAAGAAGTTCACCGATTACCCACTATGAGACTTGCCTCTTCTTTTGCATGTGCCAGGGCCCAGGACAACTTGCAGTGGAAGTGGAGCCATGAACACTGCTCTTACTTCTAACCTGACAACCAGCTCCAGGGTGATGGCGGCAGACATGGTGATCAAGCACAACCTGTCAAAGCAGAAATCCAGAGGCTACACTAAATCAGACTGCCAACAGATCTGCCATGGCTCAGGGAACATGGCAACAGACGGAATGGAAAGATTGTAAGAGTCTTAGAGTGGGTGGGAATATCCAGAGGCATGTGCCCCTGTCCCACCACTCACTGGGAGGTGATGTAAGGAGAATCCCAAAGCTTGAGGGCCCGCTAGCCTGGCCTTCACCATGACAAGCTATGAGAGAGACCCTGCCTCAAAGAAGGCGGAAGGTGAGGGTTGATGCCCCAGGGGTCTCTCACTGCCACATGTGCATCATGGCAGGTATGCACACAAAACACACACATACACACGACGAAGCACAACAAAACACTGCTTTAAAAACAGCTGGATTATCTCATGGAAAAATAACAGACCAGAAAATTTAACTCTGCCACCTTGAAGCTTTTTTAAAAATTTTATTTGAGAGAGATAGAGCTAGAGAGAGAGAGGGAATGGGCCCGTCAGCAGCCTCTCAGCCACTGTGAAAGAAACTCCAGAAGCGTGCGCCCCCCTGTGGTCAAGTGCAGCATTGCACCCTTGCATCACTTTGCATCTGGCTAAACGTGGGACCTGGAGCTTGGAACTGGCTGGCGTTCTTAGGCTTGGCAGGCAGGCACCTTAACCGCTAAGCCATCTCTCCAGCCCTTTTTTCTTTTAAGCTCTCAGGTACATGCATGTTGTCATATAGCAAGTTCATCTGAATTGAAACACTCCCTCCTGTGGGGAGGAGGGAGGCTCAGGAGACTCAGGAGATGGAGCCTGGGAGAGCTGAAAGTTGAAGGTCACAGAACCACTCCCCAAGGTTATAGGAGTAGTAAACAACTGTTGAGGGGTAGACTTTGACCAGTGTTACATAGCAATTGAAATTCCCTCCGTAGGGGAGGAAGGAAGCTCAGGAGATTTGGGAGGTCAACATGTCTGGGGAAAAGAGGTTGCAGGTCCCCTACCCAAGGTCAAACACAAAAGAAAGAGGGTGCAGGTGGGGGCCTTAATGTTTTGGATTGGGAAGAAGTAATCCAGAAAAAGCCAATTTATTAAGATTTTACAAAAGGCAACCCAAGGTCAAACACAAAAGGCAAACAAGCGCTTGGAGACTCCCACCAGCCGGAGCTGAACAAGTAATCCAGAGAAAGCCAATTTATTAAGATTTTGCAAAAGGCAAGCCCTTGGTTTTTGATTTCGGGTTGTTTTGATTGTGCAGCGTGTTCCAAGCCCTTGATTTTTGCGAGACTGCAATTTATTAAGATTTTCTGTGAGCCTCCACGTATGCTGGGGTGAGCTTTTAGTGACACAGCTGCCTTTGAGTCACCCATGCTGCTGTAACCAACCCCTCACCATGTTGTGTAAGTAACCCCAATAAACTTACTGTTCACCAAAACTGGTTTTGGTGCAATCAGGTTTTGGTCGTCATCTGAGCCCTATCTGGGGTGTAAATAGATGTTTGTCTGCGTCTCCCCGGGGCGGGGGGGAGGGTTCACATGACATAAGTGATGAGCTCAATTCTTCTGTTCTCACACCTTGCCCCCAATTTGGGTGCTTGCATCCTAAACCCTCAAACTTCAGAAAGTCACTGCATTTGGGGATAAGGCTTTTACAAGAAGTAATTAGGGTAAAATGAAGTCATTAGGATGGGCCCTGATCCAATTTGACTGATGGTCTTATCAAGAGATTAGGACACAGACGAAACATCCATCTGTAAGCAAGGAAAGCAGCCCCAGACAAAACTCAACACTTGATCTTTAACTTCTCACTTCCAGTAGTTTAAGCCACCTAGTTTGTGGCAGCCCTAGCTAGCTAATACAGTAGATTAGTGTTTTCAAAATACTACAGATGATGAATTAGTATAGGAAAAATCACCATTAGGAAGTCGCTTGAAGACTAAGGTATATAGAGAAGCAGCAGAGTGCTCACCCAGTAGGAATGGCGCCCTGGGTTTAACCCCAGCTCCAGAGAAAATGGAAGGAAGGAAAGAAGGAAGGAAGAAAGGAAGGAAGAAAGGGGGGAGGGAGGGAGGGAGGAAGGAAGGGAGGGAGGGATGAAGGAAGGGAAGAAAGAAGGAAGGAAGGGAGGAAGGAGGAAAGGAAGGAAGGAAGGAAGGAAGGAAGGAAGGAAGGAAGGAAGGAAGGAAGGAAGGAAGGAAAGAGAGTTAAGCTTAATCTCTCTCACACATTTAAGGTTCCCATTGCATTGGAGTCATGCGTGAATAAGGCACAGTCCATCTGAATGCCTGGGCCATCATAACCACAGTACTTGGTCCAACTCGGCTTCCAGTTTGATACTCTCATCCCTACTTTACAAATGTTAGAGGTAAGTCCTAAGAAGGTAAACAACTTGTTGAAGGTATGCCAGTGAGGAGACACCACACCCCAAGCAGGGAGAGAAGAAAGAACAATACGTCCTGAACTTTAACAGCGGCAGGGGGATGGATGCACCCTCCTGCTCGACAGCATCCACAGCATCTGATAACATCTCAAGGGTTCCTTTCAGGGGGAAGATGACGGAGTTCATCTTCGAGTTGCTCACTTCAATGCAGACCTGCAGGGCTGGTGGTGGGAAACATGAGCTCCTATACCCAGGCATGGAAGAGAACACGGCTTCCAAGCAGGAAGTCCTACAGAGAGCCTTCATTCCGGTGGGACCTCATTAAGACAACAACAGTGGAGAGTCAGTGTGAATTGGCCAGAGAGGTAGAATAAAGCCAGGAACCACAGCACCCGGGATGCACAGGGTAAATCATCTCAGAGATACCGTGGTAAAATCCGAGAATAACAAACTGCTCGCTTATGGTGTTGGTGGTTAGAAGTATCACATTGGACTTTTTGAGGGTGAGACTGTACTCAAACTTACTCAGCATTTCACTACTGAGATACTTGAATACAATATAATAACAACTAATTTTTAAAAAAACTTTAATCCTCGGTGTTCACTTAAATGTGCAAAAATCTGTTATATATAAACAAAATGTTAGTGCCTTTTCAAATAACCATAATAAAGGTAATACAGAAGGATGCTACAGGTTACTTCTGAGATTCAGACAAATTGGAGTAAAGTTCAGAGATAGAGCACTTACCTAGCATGTGTGGGTCCCTAGGTTCAATCGCCAGATTGCCAGTGCCAAAAAAAAAAAAAAAAAAAAAAAAAAAAAAGACAAAAATATCTAAGGGCTTAAAAACTGGAAGAGACATAGCTACATCTGACAAAAAATAAAAGGCATTAATAATGCACACATCTAGTAATCCCTATTTTGTGACAAATTGAAAGAAATAAAACAAAGATCTATTAAGAAATAAGTAGAAAGCATTGCTTGGCTTAGTTGGTTAAAAGGTGTTTTAGGGAAATGTGGTCATTAAGGGAAAAGAACATATATCTTAAATGTTGGCTCTCACTTTTTCAAAATTCAGGTGATTCTTTTGGGTAAACTTTAAGTTGGAAAGTCCATCCAAGCTAAGTCAGCACAAACAGAGAGAAACAGAGATAGAGATAGAGATAGAGAGAGAGAGAGAGAGAGAGAGAGAGAGAGAGATATCCCTAACAAATGGCCATTCAATAGTCCACATCATTGCCTCTATTAACTATGGAAAGTTCTGTTTATTATTGAGTTTAGAGCTGCCTCCACACTCATCAGAAGTCATCTCTTGAGACAGGCTGAAATCTGTCTGAACCAAAATACTTAGCTTGTGTCTCATTCTCTTCTCTTCCAAACATCCCCAATTCTTCCAGAAGACTCACTAGAGTACAGTCACCTGGCTTTTCTGTTGAGTCATCTTTGTTTGTGTATACATCATGCTAGCAACTGTCCCTTAATTTGACAAATTTTAATAACATTCCCCACTGTGTCCTGATCAGTATAGCTGCCATTTGGCAAGTAATAATTAATATTCTAACTAATATTGTGTTAAGGGTTGGAGAGATGACTCCATCTGTAAAGTGCTTGCCATGTAAGCCTGACGGTCTGAGTTTGGATGCCCAGCACCTGTGTGAAAGCCAGACACGGTGATGAAAACTTGTAATCCCAGCACTGTGGGGGTGGAGACAGGAGGATCCCAGGGGCTTGCTAGCCAGCTAGTCTCATCAAATCAGTGAATTCTGGGTTTGGTAAAAAAAATAAAGTGGAGAGCGATTGAGGAAGGCAAGATTGATGTCGACCTCTGGCCTCCTTATACATGTGCATACATGTACACATACCCCTACACACACCTAGACCCACATGCATTCAAACATGTATACACACACACATATACACACACAATCTATTAAGTGCAGTAATTTAATCTGGCCATTAAAGATACAAAGAAGCATAAAACATGGTATCTGACCTTAGACCTTCACACTATCTACTATATAAGACTGTAGGGGAGATTTTGGCAGGCATTTGATATTTTGCCAACTGGTGAGTTCATACTTATTTAATTTCTACTTCTACCAAAACTGCAGTGGAAATTTGGGGAAATCTTACATTTTATTGTTGTAGCATTGCTCTCTGCAAGCAGACTAAGCACATTCCAAGTCATGTCATAGCCAATTGTTCACTCTGTTATCTCTAACCATCAGCTTTTTGAGTAGTAAATTTTAAAAATAATTGGTAAATAGAGCTTTTGAGTTTCTGTCCAAGTCATAGATGAAATTTTCACAGGACAAATCAAGAACAAAAAAGTATAACATGACTAGAGAAATTTTCGAGGAATCCTTTGACATGTTCTTTCTGCATGATTATACAACTACTTGACAAGCCATGTGTTTGTAGTATGAGCCATCCCACACATGTCTTTCATGGTCAGAAGGTTACGAAGGTTTATCCAGTACAACACAATAATGAAGATGGCCAAGGGTTCATTTATGTTGTTCGGGGTTACTTCTACAGAAAGCAAACCCAGGACAATGCGGATATGTAACTGATAGGAAAGCCAAAGGAGGAACGACCCAGAGCAACAGCAGAAACTGTAAAGAAACTATGGGGTTTAGATAGTGTGATGCACCCCCAAAATCATGCACAAAAGGTCACAAGAATATGGAAGTCTTTATGCACTTAGAAAACTTGTGCTTCTTGGAAACCTTCTCTGCACTTTCCTAGGGTTATTGTGGAATCACTTAGGAGTTGTGAACGAACAGACTATAATGTATTAGATAGGATGCTGCAGGTACAGTCACTATAGATGGATAAAGCCTGATAGGGTCATTGGAAGGTGGAGTTTTCATGGGCTTTGACTTGAGATGTCTGATCATTCCTTTTCATAGATAAAAATTTTTATTTATTTTTTACTTCTTAAATGTTTGTGTTTCTCTATAAATTGGGGGTTCCTCTGAATTCACAAGGTTACTATTAGGACCAAATGGAAATATGCAAACACACCCGATAAACAGAATCTATTTGTCTCACTTTATACATGTATGATGAGGAAGGTCAGGTGTCTTAATGGAGAGGAGTCTACACTCTTCCTTCTAATAGCTACTGAGTACTTAGTATGTGTCATGCAAATATTATACACACATATGTGAAAAAGATATGGACATTATCTATCTGAAAAGTATTCTTGAACAAATAAAACATCCAAATTGGGCAGTACACACATAATGCTGTGGGAACACATAAAGAAGTCACCAGAGGATTTTGTTCTTAAGTTGAGTCCTTTTAGTAAGCTGTGTCTTAGGAAGGAGATGTGACAAGAGAGAGTACCCCAAGCATAGAGGGGAATTTGTGTGAAGACATGGGCATGAACTAAAGCTTTTGACAAAGACACAAATGGCTTAGCATGTCTACAGCAGAAGAATACAAGACAGCAAGATGTACATCTGGACACTGAGGAACAACATGCCTGGGAGTTGATCCTTTGCCCCAACTGTTGTGGAGGACCCTCTCATAGGCTGAAGTCAGAACCTCTCGTAGTGATGGTGTTAGGAAGAGGGGTCTGTAGGTAGTGATTAGGTCATGAAGGCAGAGCCCAGGAATAATATCAATGCCTTCAAAGAAGAATGTCCTAAAGAGGAACCTTGGCCCTCTTCCTGGTTTGCCATCTACCATGCCATGTCTCTCTTTTTTATTTTTTTTTTCAATCAATCTTTTCTTTGGGTACTGGCCAAAATCCCAAACATGCCCTGACATTCTTGGCTGTCTTACTTTTTTCCCTAGAAATCTCCTTTGCTTTGCATAGACACGTGTGTGTATACACAAACACACTTACACACACACACACACACACACACACATCATTCTTGAAAACAAATAAATGGAATTCAGTCCCATAAACCTTTATTGAAGAAACTACTTAACAAGATCTAGAAAAGAACAAAAATATGGGACTCATAATTGGAGGAGTTATAGTAAAGAGGGCTAGTGGTGGCATTGAAATATAATGTTAAAATGAATGTGTGAATTATGTACAACAAAATGTTATAAATCTTGGCAATATACGAGGTCACAATATGACACAAGGCTCATCAAACTTCTGCTGCAAAGAGCTTGACAAGAAACATTTAAGTGCATGGGCCATCTGGTCTCTGTCAGGGCTCTTTAACCTCACAACTATAACTCAAAAGCAAAAATAGACCATGCGTAATTACAAAAGGGGAATGCCCCGTGGCACTAGAATTTATTTACAAAACCAAGCACTGCTACCTCTTTTCCGAATATGTGATTTCACCACAATAGCTCCAAAGCAAGAGAGATAATACATGAACTAATGGACAAGAGAACTTACAATAAACCTTTATGGACAGAATTTCATTTACCAAAACAGGCAGGAGACCACACTGAGCCTGCCGGTTATGGCTTAGTAACACATGGGAGGGAAAAGAAATGTGAAATGGTTGAAATCCTCATCTTTGTAGGAATTGTTCAGTAAGTACAACCTAAAATTAAAATACATGGATTTGTTTTTTTTTAAATTGTTATTGAGAACCTTAATATATGAACATATTTAAAATTGGTTATGTTCCCATGGGGTTATTATCCTCTTATGTTGTTTTATTTTTTGAGATAAGGTCTCACCACGTAGCCGAGGCTGTTCTCAAACTGCTTCAGACGCCCCTGTGCTGGGAATATAGCTATGTGCTACTGTGCTCAGTGAAACAAACTGTATTTATTTTTATTTTTTTACCTTTTTACTGACAACTTCCATACATAAAGACAATACAGCATGACCATAATCTTTTCCCACCACCCTCCCTTTTCCTGTCTCAAACATCCTCACCACTGGACCCCTTCTTCTCAACTAGTCCCTCTCCTATTTTGATGTCATCACTCTTTTCTCCTCTTATTATGCCTATATTTAGAAAGAATATGAAATGAACTTCAAAATGTGTGTGTTTTACCTTAAAAAGAACTTTCTACTAACAATAATATCTCTTGATGGCTGAGTAGTTAAGGTGTTTGCCTGTGAAGCCTAAGGACCACACATTCCATTTCCCAGGACCCACATAAGCCAGATGCACAAGGGGGCACATGCATCTGGAGTTCCTTTGCAGTGGTAGAGGCCATGGCGTACCCATTCTCTCTTTTTCTATCTACCTTTTTCTCTCTCAAATAAATAAATAAAAATATTTAGAAAAATAATACCTCTTTAGACTCACATGGTTGTTTCCTTAGTTGTATGTGTTTATTTGTCAGTTAGATCCAAGTAACATTGAAAATTTTACTTAAAAGCACTCATATATTATTTTCTATGCTAATGTATTAATAGTATTTCTTCATTGTTTTTTAAATGTTTATTTATTTATTTGAGACAGAGAGAGAGAGAGAGAGAGAGTGAAAGTATAAGCATGCCAGCACCTTCTGCCACTGCAAATGAACTCCAGATGCATGTGCCACTTTGTGCATCTGCCTTTATGTGGGTCCTGGGGAGTAGAACTCAGGCTGTCAGGCTTGGCAAGCAAGTATCTTCAACTGCTGAGCCATGTTTTCAGTCCTCATTGTAGGTTTTTCACCCTTTTATAGCCATGTATAAAAAAATGGGTATGACAGCATTTCTATTTTTTAATTTTTATTTTTTTAAATTTATTTTTATTTATCTATTAGAGATAGAGAGAGGGAGAGAGACAGAGAGTAAGAATGGGCACTCCAGGCCTCTAGCCACTGCAAATGAACTCCAGACACGGGCACCAGCATGTGCAACTCGCTTACGTGGGACCTGGAGAATCGAACCTGGGTCCTTAGGCTTCGCAGGCATGTGCCTTAAGTGCTAAGCCATCTCTCCAGCCCCAGAATTTCTTTTCAGTAAAAAAAAAAAAAAAAAAAAAAATCCACTTACCCAGTGCGATTTTATATGGATCACAAGCATGGGTGTAACATAAGCAAGTGTCACATTTACGGTCTGCCACATTCAACGCAGTCTCCTTGCTGAACCCTGCCAGCACCCTAGCTGCTCTTCCTGAACTCCTTGATGCTCTCCTCATTCGCATTATACATGGTTATTATTTTAAAAAATAAACTGATGTTATTGTTTCTTCAACTTGCACTCTTGGGTCAGTTCCTGCAAACCATCCTGAAACTATGTGGTTCTCTCTTCTCATGCCATCTGATCCTAAAATTACAGCTCTCCAAAGTCAAAGAATGTTTTTCTTTTTCTTTCCAGTCATCCTGACAGGCATCTCACTCTTGAACTGAAGAGTCACGATCCGTGGACCTTTCCAGCATGGAGAACAGCACCTCGTGTGGTGGGAGGGTCCCGCCTTCATGGTTGTTAGTGCTCCAACTTTTCTTCCATAGTTAGAAACAAGATCACTCAGTCTTTGGAAGGCAGAGTGCTGCCCACAGAACACAATTAGCATCAGAAGGGACTTCCCAGTTCTCTAAGAAAAGCTGCCAGAGCATACGAAAGTACCAGTCACTCATAAACAACTCAGATGTCTTTTACAAGGCAGATTAATTTCTAAAGCAGTAAATCTGTTCCCTGACACTGGTCAAACATGTACTCATACCATGTGGATTATTTATTACATATGGTATTTCAGTATCATTTGTTTTTCAATATTAAAAATGTACCACAATTCTATGTATGCGTGGCTAGGACACCTTAAGCAAGGCGGTCAAGTGTACATTAAATAGCAACCATTTACTTATAGTAAGTTTAACTTCTAGTGTTTGAACACTGAACTACTATGACTACATGATGAAATGTCTTTCTCTCTCAAATAATCGACATTATCTTTCACAAAAAATAATCTCATCTCAATAAACATCCATTTTCTGAAGTTCATGGTCACTGTTATAGTGACCGTTAATTACAAAATGTCTTGGACCCTATGGTTAATTATATCAATTTCTTCTGATTTCAGCCTGGTTCTTGGGCCAGGTCACCTTAGTGGCATTGTAAATTGTTAGATAGTTTTATGATTCATACATTTTACTCAAAAATCCATTCCAGACATTTAAACATAGTTTTCACTTGAAGAGAAAACTCTGCTCTGGACTTCAGATAGGATAATTCTTTCAGCACTCCTTAAATAGTAAGGTACATCATCAAACCCAAAGCGCCACACACTCCAGGCCCTACAGAAATAGTCATTTTGTTTGTCCAGCTGCACATAACCCCACATATCTCAGCCCCATGCGTGCTCGGTATATTTAGTAACCACTCAAATTCTTATCTTTCTTTAGCACATTTTTTATTAATCCTAAGTAAGGAACTTCTACTGCTCCAAAAATTTATTCCCATCTTTCTGGGAGTCTTGGTGGAGATTTTCTTCACCCACTCTTAGGCTCAGAGGAGGATATTATCTCTTCACAAATTTCCACTAATGAGTGTAGATAAGAGATGAGCTCATCCTAGCAATGCAGGAACTGTGGGGCACGTACCTCCATGGTAGAATTGTGCCGCCCTGGGAACCATGAGCTCAGAATGGCTGGGCAGAGGAAGGGACGCTTGCTTCATGCCAGTGTGTCCTTTTGTTTCTTCTTTTTGGTTTTCTGAGACAGAACCTCACTATGTTACCCAAGCTGGCCTCAAACTCATGATCCTCCTGCCTCGACCTTCTGACTAGTCTATGTAAGGCAGAGAGTTAAGATTCTCTGCACCTAGCCAGAAGCATTGGAAAGGGAGTTAAAAACACCCCAACTCACCCAAGTAGCAAGAAAGCATGCCATGTGCCAGGGACTAGGGCAAGGAATAATAGTTTTAGAACTCAAAACTTAAAGCACACATGAGATTACAGGCTTGTGTCACCATATACCATCTGTCTAATACTCCTTGATTTCTCACTTTTTGGTCACTTGTGAGAGGGCTGAATGAGTGGTAGCAGTATGTCTAAGATATTGGTGGGTGTTTTCTCGATCACAGAGAAAAGGGATAGTAACAAATGCCTGATAATCAAGACTCACTCTGTGTTTCCAAGAAGACAAGGAGAAGGCCCACCATGTTTGTTCCCTTAGCTACTGTGGATCAGGAAGGAAAACAAAGAGGAAGGCAGGTGTTTAACTACCACCATCTGAGATCTGAACTGTATTCTAAAATGATTTTTAGGCCTGTCACAAATACTGAGCTCTTCTCCTGGGGGACATTGTTGTCTTCCTTCATGGCAAGTTTTTAAAGAGTCTGAGCAAGTCATTATAAAACAATGTTCCCTTTGGATCTACAAATATATGCCTCAAAAAAATTATAGACCTAGGAAATTTTGTCTCTCTTAGAATTGAGAGGCCGTGATGATTATAATCAAAGACCGAAGGGTCAGATTAGCTATACATAAAGTGTAGCTCTTCCATACATGAATTTGATTAAGCTATCCAGATTAAACTGGTGACCTAGTTTCCTTATATTCAAATGGAATATTCATATTATCTGCCTCAAAAAATTATTTGAAAAATTAAACAGGTTAACTGCGTGTGCCTGCCATATGGTAGGTGCTATATGTGATTGCTGCTGTTACTTTCAATGCATAGTCACCACTTCCGAGCAAGATAAGACAACTAAGATAAGATGAATTTGACTTTCTTAATGTCTCTGTAGGTGTGATCTGCTATGGAAACCTGGCATAAAGGCAGAGAAAGAGGAACTATTAGATTCTATTAGTCCTTATCTCACTCTCCACTTTATTCATTGATTACAACACATTATTTGGCATGCATTGAACATCTATTATGTAGCCTAGGAAGTAGGTCCCTGAAGAGATACAAGTAAATGATGAAGAGCCTTTGGGAAGTACTGAAGGTCCTCCCATAATGCAAGCACATCTGTATCATAGGTCTTCTGTGTGAAGGATGGACAGTACTCAGTGGAAATGTCAGTGAGAAAGAGATAAACTGTTATGTGGAGAAAGGGAGGAAGAGTTTCAGTGCAGAGAAAGTGGCTGAGCTCAGAATACTGAATGGTGGGTGAGCCAGGCTCCCCCGGGTCTGGGCTGTCTTGAGAGCTCGACATTATTATACGACGAGCAAGAGTTCAAACGCAATGGAAGACACAGGGGCCCCTAGCAACTTTGTGGGCCGATTTTCCCATGTGCAAGATAAAATAGCAAAAGGAAAAATAGCAAACATGAAAAGGAAACCAACCCTGAGGTTGAAGATGTGAAGAAGGCAATTAAACACAGAGTAATATGTGAAGTTAATCGCAAGAGGTTGTTAGTCCTTCTTAGCAAGAGGACTCAGGTTTAATGTCCAGGCAGGAAGAGGATAAAGACACTAGCGTATGTAAGGCAGAGAGTTGACTCTCCGCATCTAGCCAGAAGCAGTTGTCAAGGGAACTAGAAACACCCAACTCACCCAAGTAGCAAGAAAGTGTGCCATGTGCCAGGGACTAGGGTAAGGAATAACATTTTTAAGACTCAAAATTTAAAGCACACAGGCATTAAAGAATTAAATTCAGGGCTGGAGAGTTGGCTCAGCAGTTAAAGGCACTTGTCTGCAAAGTCTAATGGCCCAGGTTCAATTTCCCAGAACCCACATAAAAGCAGATACACAAAATGGTGCATATGTCTGGAGTTTGTTTGCAGTGGCAGGAGGCCCTGGTATGCCCATTCTCATTCTCTCCTTGCAAATAGGCAATAAAAATTTTAAAGAAAATAATCCAATTCATTTCCTGAAGATATTAAAATCCCAAGTGAGTACCAGCAAAGCACTGATTATTAGGATCAACATAAGTACACGCAGGAAAAAAAAAATAGGACTTTAATGCAGAGCTTGTTTAGAACTCATGAATCCACGAGGAAACAGGCAAAACTGGTTCTTCTGCAATGTTAAGGCACTTAGTCCCATGGAAGGGAGGCACTGGAAGCTAATTTCACAATAAAATAAGTAAATAAAAATAAAACCCACACACCCCCAGGCACATTGGCAAACAGTTCACGATTTCAAGGAGGAGTCAGTATGTGTAACTCTCAGAGCATCTGAATCCCAGAGACGAGGAATCATCTATCTCGGCAGGACTAGTCACCACAAACTGTTTAAATGATGAAGAAATAAAGAGGAACAGAAACAACAACGCAAAGACAGGATAAGGATGGCAAAGCCAACACAGGCCAACGCAGTACGTCTCTGTTATGGTTTAGACATGAACTGTCCCTCACAGGCTAGTGGGTTTGATCACTTGGTCTTTATCTATTTGGTGGTGTGGTTTTGGGAGACTGTTGGAAACTTTGGAAGGAAGAGCCAAGCTGGAGAGGTGAGTAACTGTGAGTGGAGTGAACGCTGAGGTTTATGGCCTGGTCCCCGCCCCTGCTCCCATTCTCTTCCCCTGCTTCCTGTTCCATTTAGAGGTGAGGCATTGCACACTTCCCAAGTGCATACTTCTATGACCTTGGAGCTAACTGCCCCCATACTTTCCGGGTCATGAGGGATGGTACCCTCTCTAACCTTGAGTTGAAATAAACCCTCCCTCCCTGAAGTTGTTTGTACCAAGTATTTTGTCACAATACTGAGGTGACATTTGAATGGCACCTTGAAGGCACAGCAATAATATTCAGAGTAGGAGGAATTTCAGAACCACGACTACTCATGAATGTGATATCACTTCTGAAAAATCTCACCCTAAGCTTCATATCTGGATGAAGAAATATTATATGAATGATCATCATGTGATAGAGGAATAAAGCTTGATCCTTGGGGAAATGTTAGTGTAATGATTTGTTATCTGGGTACAGCATATCATAATGATTTTATAAGTTTTATATGTCATCTCTTATTTTATCCCGACAGTAACTCTGCAAGATTTCTTTTTATTTATTTATTTATTTATTTATTTTAGTTTTTTTAGGTAGGGTCTCACTCTAGCCCAAGCTGACCTAGAATCACTATGTAGTCTCAGGGTGGCCTCAAACTCACGGTGATCCTCCTACCTCTGCCTCCTGAGTGCTGGGATTAAAGGTGTGCGCCACCACGCCTGGCTAAGGTTTCTTATTCTACCCACTTGGGGATGATGGAATTTATTTATAGACTCTAAGGGCAAATCCATCCTCATCCTTTCTTCCTAACCCCATACTGAAAAGTCTGTGCCCTCCATACCTTCATTTACTATCACAACCACCCTTAAAAGCCATGTTCCCCTCCTGGCCAAACATGTAAGCAAGCATCAGGAAATGAACAGGTGGGTACTCATCAGAGCATGGGCCCCTGTGAGTTCAAGTGAAGGTAAGACATGAAAAGACAAATCCTTAGCTTTGTAGTCAAGAAAACTGGGGCTGGAGAAATGGCTTGGGGAGTACAAGCTGAGGCATCAGCTGGGCCTCATGCACAGGCATGAGCAGCTGAATTCAGTCCCTGGCACCCACATGTAAAGCTGAACCTGGCCACACACACCTGAAGTCCTAGTGCTGGGAGGAGAGAGATTACTGAGATCACCGGTCAGCCATTCCGCCTGAAAAACAATGAGGTTCAAGGTTCAGTGAGAGACCCTGTCTCAGGGAATAAGCCGGAAGAGCACTAGAGGACACTCAGTGTTCTCCTCCTCTGGCTTTGACATTCCTGTGCACAGGGGCCATGTGTCTGCACGCTCATGTGCATACACCAGGCGCACACACACACACACACACACACACACATATGCACACTTAAAAAAATATTCAAGAGCTGGGAGTGGGGGCGCACTATTTTAATCCCAGCATTCGGGAGGTAGGAGGATTGCTGTGAGTTCGAGGCTACCCTGAGAGTATATAGTGAATTCCAGGTCAGCCTGGAGTGAGACCCTACCTTGAAAAACAAACAAACAAACAACAACAACAACAAAAAAGATTCAAATTGATGCAGCTAAATGTACTACAGCCTAAAGGGGCAATTGGAGGTCAGAGAAGGAAAAGTTGATTTAAACTTGGAAAATGTTTCAAAACTTTACTGGAATGGGATTAAAAAAAAAAAAGATGCTTTTAAAAAGGAGAAAAAAAAAGCTTGTAAATTTGAAGACCAGTTGGGTCCTTAAAATTCTTATAGTCTGTCCTCCCACAACCCTCACATTCCTGGTGAGAATAGCTGTTTAAGCAAAGACCTAGCTTGGACCACATGACACTTGTGAGGAGACTGACCTAAGAGAGGAAGTCGTTACTGTCAAGAAATGCTGGCAAAGCAGCACTGAGTGAGGACAACTTAGACAAACACGAATCTATTAATAATGAGCACTTCCCTGGATGAGCAAAGCCAGTACTACAATTTTGTTAAGCACATAATTCTTATCCATTTAAGGGTCCATTCTTTTGTTGACCAAGGAAATCTGAAGGGAACAGAGTGTCTCAAGAAAATATTATTTGGCCAGACAATTAATAGGAATGAGAGCGTCCCACTTGCAAGTACATTAAAGTGGTGGAACTTAAGTTGCTTTCTCTTCACAAGAAAGGTACCTCTTGGTAGTAACTTACTTATCTTTAATTGAAACTCAAATATTTGAGAAGTTTCCCGTCCCTCCATAAATACTATCGTTCAAACTGAACAAAATACGTTACATTCTGCCATATACAAATAAGCCTATCTATGGAATAAGATAAAGTCGATAAAATATCCAAAGTTTAATGCTAAGACAGGCAAACTAGGACCCTAAGACCAATTCTGAGAGCTATCTGTTTTTATGAATGAAGTACTACAGGAATAATGCCACACCCAGTCATTTACATATTGTCTCCAACAACACTTCTTAAAGAGACCAGATGCCCAACATGCCACAACATAGCTGCCTTCTTAGGCTTAGCAGGCAGGGTCCTTAACCGCTAAGCCATCTCTCCAGCCCTTGGATCCTATTTTTAACAAAAAAATGATAAAAATGGATCCAAGAAGGATAAATTATAAATTAAGGGAGGAATTACAAATTGTGGGGTTCATTTAAGGGAAATTGGGGCCTAGGAGAAAGGCCAGAGTAGAGTCCCAAGCACGTGGAAAGTAAGAAACACGCATTCGCGTGGAAAACACAACATGGACTGTGAGATTCATCTAAGAGAAATTGTGGACTTTAGGGAAACACTAGAGTGGAGCCATAAGCACATGGATGACAGAACCCAGGAGCTTGTGTAGGGAGATTTAGAAGAAACGCACACAGCACCTCACCCTCTTCCTCTCTCTTCGCTTCCCAACTGCCCTGCTTCCCCAACATCTTCAGCCTTGCACACACTGTCTCACTACAGGCTTAACACCACAGGCCTCAGCAACTATGGGCCCCAACCCCTGACACCAAGAGCAAAATAAACATTTCTTTCTTCAAATTGATTACGTCATGTATCCCATCATAAAAACGGACCAGCATACCTTTTAACTATCTGAAAATAGAATCTTTCAGGGAGATATAAGTCAAAATCAGGAAAGGAAGAGCTGAGGTGGAGCCTAATGGGATAAGATGGATTTCTACTTCACCCCCAGACAAGTTCCACCCATTCAAAAAACCAGTTATGAGCTGGAGAGATGGCTTAGCGGATAAGGCATTTGCCCGCAAAGATGAAGGACCTCAGTTCGATTCTCATGCGGGGTAAACGGAGCTTTACTTTGAGGCCATGAATCCCAGTACTGGAGACAGGTCGCCGTCCTATAGTGAGCTATGCAATGATGCACAGTGACACCTAAGTTAGGGGGCAATTAACTGCTTTCTGATTGGATAAGAGGCTCCACTAAGTGGGAGGGAATTAACCCGTGGTACTGGGAATTGAGTCAAAACCTGTGACTTAGAAGGTCATAGACTCCAGAGGGACGCTTCCATTGTCCTTTGGATAAACGGAGATGTTATGCGCATCAAATAGCCTTCTAAGTGTGTATGTTTAAACATTTTGATTAATGCTGTTCTCACTTTTGGTTAGAGAACCTTCTTTGTACAGATGGTGGCAAATACCAAGGTGTCCCATGATTCATTAACATGACAAGAAGAAGAGAAAGCTGCCCAGGGCTTAGAACTGGGCCGGTCATCTCTCATACCTGCAGGGTTCAGAGAACATCACAGAGGCCGCTGTGGAAAGAAGATGAGTGCTTCCTTTACTCCTGGCTACAGAACCCTCTCTATGGAGATGGTGGTAGTCACTGGGGAGATTCCAAATTCATCAAAGTAGAAAGCAAGAGGCTGTCAAGAGCTCAACACTAAAGGAGATCTCTTCCATGCTCCCCGCGGCTCAGGGAACATTGTGGAAGAGGGGACCGAAACAGCGTAAGAGCCATAGGATGCACAGGCATGCTTTGAAGCACTGTCCTCACCGGCAGGAACTGACAGGTGCCTTCATGACCTCACAGTTGTTACCATTTCCCCCACAATGCCAGCAGGGTTCTGAGCCCATCAACATTTTGACAGGGATGGTGGGGAAGGACAAAAGAAATGAGGCAACTAAACAGGAAGGACTGCCTTAAAAGAGGAGTGTCCTCAGGGAATGGGAGTTGGGGGAGAGGGGACAAAAGATGGATAAAGGGATGTGAATACAATCAAATTACTGTATGACCATATATTAAAGTGGCAATAAAAAGTTAAAAAAATTTTAATCTGCATACACGTGACCTATTGTGAAAGAAGATATATATTATTAGAGACTTGAAAAAAGTACAATATTATTTCTTATTTATTTATTTTTATTCCCTTTTTTCCTTTGAGATAAGGTTGGCTGGCCTGGAACTCACCATGCAATCCAGGCTGGCCTAGAACTTGTGTGAATCCTCCTGCCTCTGTATCTTGAGTGCTGGGGTTGTAAGCATGAGCCACCATGCTTACCTCTCATTAATCGGGCTGGATTCGCTTGGTATTTTATTCTGAAGTGGCCTTTTATGGCCAGAAGACAGGCAGAAATACGGAGTTGCAAAACTGCTTCCTAGAAGCTTGAGTGCACTTCAGACCACTGGCAAGCTGCAAACCCTCACCACTGGGGATGTAAAATCTTCAGTTCAGTGATCTCATGGACTTAGTGAGTCTTTTTTGCCCAGCAGTCTCTGTGACTTCTCTACACAACACAGGGTTCACTTCTTTGTATCACATTCTTTCCCCATAACTGTCATTTTTAATTTCCTTTTATATGATTCACCACTTTAAGACATTAAGTCCGTATTACTTATATGTGTCAATGTTATTGTGCATTTGGAACAGGAAAGAACATTCAGGAATACTTTGTGGAACTGTGTCATCTTAGAAGTCTGAAAAGCTGAGTGGTTTGTTACTTTGGACAAGAAAAGCTGTCAAGTTTTGAAGATCAAAGAACAAAATGAATAAATCTTTGTCAAATTTTAATTTTTTCTCTAGAAAAGAACATATAGTCGATTAGATCATCAAAAACCACTTTTTTTAATCTAGTACAGATTTGTGCGTGCTTCAATAATTTGTTCTAATGACTCGTCAGGATGTGTTATTTAAGCTTATCTTCCTGGAGCTGAGGCATTGGCTCCGCAGGTGAAAGGACTTACTGCAAACATGAGTCTGTAAAGCCAAAATAAACCTTTTTTTTTTCCCCCAAAGTTGCTCCTGGTCAGGTGATTTCTGCCAGCAATGCGAAGCTGACTGCGACAGTTCCTTTACCAGTATTGTGGCCACTAACACAGAGCCACCCTCCACCCCACCCTGGGGTAGAGAAGCCAGTACGGAGCAGGCTTGCTAGAAAATTCTATCATCGTGCTTTTGGGTGTTTATTGTGGCTTACAGCTATATGGTTTTGACAGACTTCTGAAATTAAATCATTACTAAAAAGAGTACTATTTTCAAAAGCTGGGCATGGTTACAAATGCTTGTAACCCAAGAGCCGAGAAGGCAGAGACAGACAGATCCCTGAGGCTCCTTGGCGACCCAGTATAAGCCACTTGGCAAGGTCCAGGCCATGAGAGACCCTGTCTCAGAAACCGTGGACAGCTCCTGAGGAATGGCGTTCTCTGGCTTTCCCATGCGTGCCACATACATGCGCGCACACAAGACAATGCTCTTGGCATCTGGGGAGTGGCAGGTAGAGCACTTGCCATGTGCTACACAAGCATGAGGACCTGAATTCAATCCCCAGAAACCACATAAAAATCCAGGTGCGTCCACATATGCCTGCACCTCAGCACTCAGGGTTCAGAGACAGGAGGATCCCTAGAACTCCTTTGTCAGCTGTGGTAGTTTGAATATATGTCCCCCAATATATTCAGTGTTTTATTAGTTATAGTTTGCATCTGCAATCACCTTGCTAGAGGCAATGTCACTGGGGGCCGGTCTTAAGGTGTTAATGGTGTGGGTTTGAGATTCCATTGTAAAGATATGCAAATGTGCCTAGCGGGAGTTCCTGAAGTGTGCTGTGTGACCTTTTGGCTGTAGTTTTGCTCTGTGTGCTGTGGTGGCTGGTTGGTTTTTCTCTCTCTGCTTGGCCCTGTGAAGAACAGGCCACTTCTCCTGCCATTATGGAACTTCCCCTGGATCTGTAAGCTTCAATAAATAATATCCCTTCCTCCATAACTGTGCCTGGTCTGGAAGTTCATCTCAGCGAACCTGAAGCTGTCTGCTACATCAGCCATTCTAACAAAAAAACAAAAAAACAAACAAAAAAACAAAACCAGAAGCTACAGGTTCAGTACGAGATTGTCTCAGGGAAACAAGGCAGAACAGGGTACCTGACACCTTCCTGGGGCCTCTGCACACGTGCACACAGGACAAACACATGAATACAACACACACACCACCTACTACATATACACACCAAAAAAAGGAGAAAATGTTTCTTTTCATATTTTCAGAATGCACAAGTTTAACTCTTAGAAACTATTATGAAATGGAAAGAAATTGTTGACAAGTGGCAATGAAGTGTTTAGCAGTGAGACATCTCCATCACACCCTCCAAGGCTCAGGGACCACTGTGGAAGAGGTGGCAGAAAGAATGTAAGAGCCAAATGGAAGAGGAGAAGTGCTTTGCAATATTGTCTTTCAGACACAAAGTGGCCCGTGGTATTCATGACCTCACAGTGGCTGACACTACCTACTTAAGATCTGCATACTTAGGAGGGGGAAATGATGACATCAAAACAGAGCAGAGGCTAGTTGGAAAGAAGCAGAGATTTAGTGGAGGGGGGACGGTGGGAGAGGATTAGGATCATGGTATCTTGTGTATATGTATAGAGGTTGTCAGTACAATTTCTTAAGTAAATTAATTAATTTAAAAAAATAAATAGGAATTCTTTTTGTTGTTTTAAACTTTTAGTGACAATCTCCATGTACTGATTGTAATCCTATCCCACCACCTTCCTTTGTCCCATTCTCCCACATGCCCCCCCATCCCCACAGAGCCCCTTCTTCTAGAAAGAAATGGTAAATATACCTCCAGCCTCTTTCTACAGTTCAAGAAAGGATTAGGGAGTCTGACATCAGAAAACTAATTAGTGGTCAGCAATTTAAGAAACTGAAAAGGTTTTTTTCATAAAGTTTGCTGTGATCTTCCATACATAAATTTGTGTGAAATAAAATTCATATATAATTATTATTCAGAGGGGTGAAAAAGGAACAAAGCTTAGGATGGAAATGAATAGTGAATAGTTTGAGGTTCCAGGAAGACAAGCATCCCTGCCCAGCAAAGAGTGGACTTGTTCTTAATTTTTTTAAATTTCTTTTTAATTTAATTAATTTATTTATTTGAGACAGAAAGAGAGAAAGAAAGAGCCAGAGAGAGAGGGGAGAGAGGGAATAGGAATGCCAGGGCCTCCAGCCACTGCAAATGAACTCCAGACACATGCATCCCCTTGTGCATTTGGTTTACATGGGTTCTGGGGAATTGAACCAGGGTCCTTTGGCTTTGTAGGCAAATGCCTTAACCACTAAGCCATCTCTCCAGCCCTATTTTTTTTTTTTTTTGAGGTAGGGTTTCACTCTAGCCCAGGCTGACCTGGAACTCATTATGTAGTCTCAGGGTGGACTCTGGGTGATCCTCCTACCTCTGCCTCCCACGTGCTAGGATTAAAGGCATTGTGCCACCATGCCCAACTCTTAATTTTTATTCATCTATTGGAGAGAGAGAGAGCAAAAAGAGAGAGAGAGGGGCAGATATATAGAGAGAATGGGCATGCCAGAGCCTCTAGCCACTGCAGATGAACTCCAGATGCATAGTCTGCCTTGTGCATCTGGCTTTATGTGGGTCCTGGAGAATCGAACCTGGGTCCTTTGGCTTTGCAGGCAAGTGCCTTAACCACTAACCATCTCTCCAGCCCAAGAGTGGACTTTTGATGACTAGTTCTGTTCTTAACTCATAGACACTGCTTTAATTGGTATGACCAGTGTACTACTTTTAAGGGTGAGGTGAGTTACTGGTATGAGTTTTCAAAGCTGTCCAGAGCATCAAAGCAAAAATGATGATCTTCAAACCATCATTCTCATGGGATAGAGGAGAGAACAGTTTCCATAGAAAACACTGGAAATAAAATCCTGCTGACAACACTCTCAAGACATATTCCAGAATTAGAATGTTAAAAAAAAAAAAAAGAAAACTACTACTCCAGGACTGGGGAGATGGCTCAGTGGGCTCAGCATTTGCTGCACAAGCATAAGTACCCGAGTTCAAATCTCCAGAACCCACATGAAAGCCACATGCTATGGCGGGTGTCGGTGAGTCCAGCATGCCTATAGCAAAAAAGGGAGAAGAGACGGGAGAATCTTCTGGAAGTTCACAGGCTCACTTGCCTGATGAACACATTGCTGAACAACAATGAGAGACCCTGCCTCAAACAAGGTGGAAGGCGATAGCTGACGCCTCCGACCTCCATACACGTGCTATGGCACACATGCCCCCTCATGCACAAACACAGCACTTCAAATGCTGAGACAGAGCTGTGGCCTGTAAGTTGGTAGTAGTGGACAAAGATTTCCAGTCGTGCTCTGGACCACCTTGTTATCCTTGCCTTGGCAGGTGAAGAGAAAGGCCAAATATGTCCCATGAGGAGATATGAAACTGAAAATGATAGCATTGCTTCTCTGATCTTTCTTTGAATTGCTTATGTTGAAATAAAAACTAGGATGAGGCTGGAGAGATGGCTTAGCGGTTAAGGCACCTGCCTCCTAAGCCTAAGAACGCTGGTTCCAATCTCCAGGTCCCACGTTTAGCCAGATGCAAAGTGATGCAAGGGTGCAATGCTGCACTTGACCACAAGGGGGCGCATACATCTGGAGTTCATTCGCAGCAGCAGCTGAGAGACTGCTGGCCGCCCATCTCTGTCTCCCTGCCCCTCTCTGTCTCTGTGTCTCTCTCCCAAAACAAAACAAAACAAAACTAGGATGAGGTTTCTCCCATAGTACATGGACCATATATATGTGTGTGTGTGTGTATTCAAAGGAAGGGACATATTAACTGCTTATTCAGCACACACACACATATAATATATATAATGTATGTATATACATATACATATGTATATATGTATATGCAATGCATGTATATGTGTATATATATATATATATACAACCAAACTGACTTTCCCCTTTCCTAGGTATACACTTTATGCCGTCAAACTTCTGAGCAAAGTCCCAAATGTGTTCTCAATGAGTCCCAGGGGTATCAATGCTCCATCTCACAGAAAGCAGTTTGCAATGATACTACAAAGTTATCTATGCCAGGGTCACCTAAAGACCTTACACCCCACAGATCCCTGGGATCCACCCTGGAGTTTCTGACTCCCTGGAGCTGGCACGGGGTTGTGGATCCTCCTTTCGAATGTGCTCTTGGTGATGCTGAAGCGGCTGGTCCAAGGGCTACGATCTGAGAAGGGTCACCGGACCCTCATCCTGACTTTATACACGAGGACTGTGGAGCGCAGAGAACAATTCTCACTCAAGAGGAAGCCAGTCCAGTTCCCCCATCATGAACGGTGAGCGTGATCCGTGCACTCTGCCCGGCCCTCCTCCCACTGTTTCCGGCACACGTCCAGCTCGCACCGTCGTGGGCAGACACTCCCTACCCTGTCGTCTCCACTCCCTTAGCAAGACAACTGGGGAGACTTTGATATGGGCAAGACAGGTGACTGAGTTTCCTGTCATGTAGCCTTCTAGGGTGTCTTTGGTTTTTATGACCTTTCGGCTATTTTACAGCTCTGTGAGATGGGAGAACTGGTAACAATGAAAATTATTCATCTGAAGAAATGAAAGAGAACTGATCCCCTTAAAATACAGTTGATTAGGGGCCCAGTGCCAGTGAGACTCCAGGAGATGTTTTACTGATACATGTTGACTTTTAAATATTTTTATTTTTAATTACTTTTTGAGAGAGAGAGAAAGAGAAGCAGACAGAGACAAAGAGAGAGAGAATATGCTTGCCAGTGCCTCCAGCCACTGCAAACAAACTCCAGACCCATGTGCCACCCTGTGTATCTGGCTTATGTGGGTCCTGGGGAATCGAACCTGGGTCTTTTGGCTTTGCAGGCAAGTGCCTTAACCGCTAGGCCATCTCCCTGGCCCCATGTTGACTTTGAACATCATCTCTGGAGCCTTGAAGCCTCATGTCTGACTTGGCCAGAGAACCAGCCACTGCAGGCCTCATGAGGATAGGCTAGAGAGACCTGAACCAGGTACGTGGGGAAGAGGCCCAGCATCAGGGCTCTCTGAGCTGTGGGCAGGACACAATGTCAGGAACCTCCCCACTGCGGGGCTGGCTCCTCACTGTCAGTCATGGCACTAGAGTATGAGCCCGCAGCACTATGCCTCCACCCCTGGAGTTTCCTGCTGCCTCTGAGGCAAATGGCCCTAAACTTGGTTTAAAACAGCCCAGGTTCACTCTCTCAGAGTTGCGAGAGCCAAATTCAGACGTGGGCCTCACTGGGCTATAGTGCAGCTGGGCAGTGGCTGCTCCCTCCCAGATACTCCTCCCTTCATCAGCGCAGGGCCTGTTCCAGCCTCCAGAGGCCCTGCACCCCCTGGCTCTCAGCCCAGTCTTCCATCTTCAGAGCTGGCAGCACAGTGTCCCCAGTCTTCTCTGACTTCCCTGCCTCCAGAGAGCCCTGTGGAGACAACGGGCCCAGATGAGCTACGATGATCTGTGTCTCAGGGGCTTAACTTCATCCCATCTGCACCATTGCTTTTTCCATGTGAGGTGACATTCACCGTTCTGGGCATTAGGACATGGTAGTCTTTGGGGAGCAATGCCCTGTCCACCCCTGTCAAACCAGACCCAAGGGTGCCGTGGTTTGTATATGGTGTCAGTATCTACCTTGCACCCAAGGTCCAGGTGATGGGGAGCTTGTGCCCACTATGGTGATAAGGCAAGTACGGGGACCTTTAGAGGCAAGGTCTGAGAAAGGTATTTAGGCCTGCGGAGGCACTGTCCTCAGAAGAGATGAACATAGTTCTCCTGGGATCCTAACTGTGCCTGCGTGTGCAGTGGTGACTTTTCTTTTTAAATTAAAAGATCTAGAAAGTGTGTAAAAGCACATGTTTAGAAAGCCCAGGATTCAATTCCCAAGCCACCCACTTAAGCCTAATACAAAAAGTGGTGCAAGCGTCTGCTATTCACTTGCAATGGTAAAAGGCCCCAGCGTGCGCGCACACACACACACACACACACACACACACACACACACACACACACAATGTTTTTCGAGGCAGAGTCTCACTCTATCCCAGGCTGAGCTGAAATTCACTATGTAGTGTCAGGCTGGCCTGGAACTCACAGTGATCTTCCTACCTCAGCCTCTGGAGGGCTGGGATTAAAGGCATGTGGCACCACTACAATACATATGTTAAAAACTAAAAGGCAGGACTGGCCCCTCCCCAAAATCTGGCTCTGGTGGCCTCTGTCTTTCCCATGTGATTCCATCATATCACTTACTATGTGATGCAACCCAGGGGTCTCACCAGCCAAGCAGTATGACTCTGAGACTTGGACTCAAAATACCCTTTTCTTTGTACCTTCAAAAAATAAAATTGAGGGCTAGGACTAGGCCTGGTGGCTCATGACTTTAATCCCAGGGCTCCAAAGGCTGAAGTAGAAGGATCATTGAGTTCAAGGCCAGCCTGGAGCTATGGAGTGAGTTCCAGGTCACACTGTGCTAGAGTGAAACCAAATTAAAAGAAAAATACAGTTGATTGGGCTTTAGGCACTACCAACTATGCATCTATTTGCAAGATTATATCAGCATTCTCAATTGCCTATGTATGTAATCTTTTAATTTATGAATAATTCTCTCCATTATAAAGTTGATAAGCTCTCCATGCTAAAGTCTTAAGTACTCATCTAATAATTTTTATGCTATTTGTATCATGACTTTGGGCTTACCTTTTTTTTTTTTTTTTTTTTGGATAGAGACACAGAGAGAGACAGAGAGAGAGGGAGAGGAAGACAGATAGAGATGGGCACGCCAGCAGCCTCTCAGCTGCTGTGAATGAAATCCAGATTCTTGTGCCCCCTTGTGGTCAAGTGCGGCATTGCGCCCTTGCATCACTGCATCTGGCTAAACGTGGGACCTGGAGATTGGAACTGCTGGAGACTGGAACCAGTGTTCTTAGGCTTAGGAGGGAGCCACCTTAACCGCTAAGCCATCTCTCCAGCTCACCTTTTTTTTTAGATAGGATTTCATGTAGCCCAGGCTGGCTTTAAATTCACTATGTAGCCAAAGATGACTTTGAACTTCTGACCTCCTGTCTCCACTTCCCCAATGCTGGGATTACAGGTGTGCACTGCCAGGCCCAGCTTATGTAGAGCTGGGGATGGAACTCAGGACTTTGTGCATGCTACATAAGCACTACACCAACTGAACTAGATCCCAGCCCTATGACCTTACACTTTACTGGCTTGTGAGATGGCTCAGCTGTTAAAGACACTTGCTTGCAAATCCTGTTGGCCTAGGTTTGATTCCCCAGCACCCATGTAAAGCCAGATGCACACAAACTCCATGCATCTGGAGTTTGCTTGCAGAGGCAAGAGGCCCTGACATCATGCCCATATTCATATTCTGTGTTTCTCTCACTCTCTCTTTCTCTCTGTTTCTCTCTCTCTCTCTCTCTCTCCTCACAAATAAATAGAAAAACAAATTTATCTTTTAGCATTCTAAAAGGGATATGTATTTCTTGAATGGCAGAATAAGACTTTCCATAAAAGCAATGAGATCACTGGCAAAAATTATCAAAATCAACTTTGCAAAATTCTAAGGTATGTTTAGTCACAAACAATGACTGAATGTTTTTTTTTTTTTTAAATGAGAGCTGGAGAGATGACTTAGTGGTTAAGGCACTTGCCTGCAATGCCAAAGGACCTAGGTTTGATTTCCCAGGACCCATGTAAGCCGGATGCACAAGGTAATGCATGCATCTGGAATTCATTTGCAGTGACTGGAGGACTTGACACACCCATTCTCTCTATATATCTGCTCTCTCTCTCTCTCTCTCTCTCAAATAAATAAATAAATAAATAAATAAATAAATAAATAAATAAGATGCTCTATGGTATTGGTGGTCATTTGAATCAGCTGTCCCCCATAAATTTTTGTATTCTAAATGTTTGGTCCCCAGCTGGTAGCAGTTCAGGAGGTGGGGCCTTTCTGGAGGAGGTGTGTTTCTGGGGACAAGCTTAGGGGTGTTAGAGCCATCTTCCTCTTGCCAGAGTTTGGCTCATGATGCCTAGCCTCTGCTCATGCCAGGCTTTCCCCTGCCATCATGAAACTTCCCCTCACTTCCTCCATCGGCTGCTTCTGGTTGGGTGCTTTGTCCCAGCAATGTGAAGGTGACTACAACGGCATTATAACTTGACCTAATTTGTGTTTCTCTCCCTAAGTCCCTGGCTCCCAAGCAGTGTTGTAACCAAGCTACAAGAAACAGAAGTCTACCCACCACTGCAGAGGAAAAAGTTGGTTAGAACTTCCCAGAAGCCCCATAATGGTAATGATTTAGCCAACATAGGCACTCATAACCCACTCCAGTATCATAGCCTATGTTTACTTTAGATAACTCGGAATTTTTTCTGTGCCAGCATCTCTATACTGTCAGCATATTAAACTTTCTTTCCTTTCCTTCCTTCCTTCCTTCCTTCCTTCCTTCCTTCCTTCCTTCCTTCCTTCTTTTGTTCTTCTTTTTTTTTTGCTGGACATGGTGGCATATGCCTTTATGAGAGTATGAGAGGAGACAGAGAAGAGAAAATGTTGGCATGCCAGGGTCTCCAGCTACTGCAATAGAACTCCAGATGCATGCACCACCTTCTGCACATGTGCGACCTTGTGCGCTTGCATCACCTTCTGCATCTGGCTTAGGTGGGTCCTGAGGCTTCTCAGGCAGGCTCCTTAACTGCTAAGCCTTCTCTCCAGCCCCATTTTAAAACATTTTATTGACAATTTTTATACATGTACATAATATATTTTGAATATAATTCCCTCCACTAACTTCTCTTGTATCCCCCCACCCATCTTCCATCAACCCCCTTTTTTTTTCCAACTAGTCCTCTTTCTACTTTAATGCTTTCTTTTTTGCCTCCCCTCCGTCTTCCATGATGGAGGTTGATGGGCCAGTATTTTGCAGGTAACGATAGTGAGTGGGAAGTTGTGAATGAATGCAATGGTGACTACACGTCTGGAAGAAGCATTCCGAAGCACTCCTCCCCATCTTATATTATACTTTACGTTCTTTCTACCCGCTAGTCTGCAATTTCCCCTGAGCCTTGAAAGGCATGATAGAAATGTCATTTAACCTACTTTTATTCTGAGTGCTTTGATGAGTTTTCATTCTCTCTAGTAGTTACTTCCAACTGCAAAAAAGAAGCTTCTCTGACCAAAGCTGAGAATAGCATTGATATATGGACATAAACAGAAATATGTAGAGGGCAATCTGATGGGTACAATATACTCCTTTAGCTAAACAACAGTGGTTGCTTACTTCCTAGGGTTTATGGCCTTCCCACCCATAGACTTTTATACAAAAACAATTTATTTCCAAGCCTGTGTGTATGGCATGTCAAGGTCTCTTGCCAGTGCAAACAAATACCAGATGCATGTACCAATGGTGTGTCCTGGGCCATCAGGCATTGCAAGCAAGCACCTTAAACCACTGAACCATCTCCCCAACACCAGCTATAGGCTTTCTTTTTAGAAAAGGGGAGAGAGAGATTGGCATGCCAGGACTTCAACCACTGCAATCATACTCCAGATGCTTGTGCCACCTAGCGGGCATGTGTGACCTTGCCCTTGCCTCAACTTTGTGCATCTGGCTTATGTGGGATCTGGAGAGTCGAACATGTGTCTTCAGGCTTCGCAGGCAAGTGCGTTAACTGCTAAGCCATCTCTCCAGCCCAGCCATAGGATTTTTGACTAAGTTTTCAGTACTAGCATAAATCCCTTCCCATGGGGCAGGCTTCAAATCTAATTAGAGAACAGTTGTTACCCCCATAATAGTCATACCACTATTTCACCAGTGGGCACAACTTACCTAGCTGGTCAATTACATATCTTGCAGGGTTCACTGCATTTTCCAGTACTGTGAGAGCTAGCAGGAAGGATGCTTCCAGTTCAGTTCTAGCTTGATTTCTCAGTGTCCGACAAGTGAAGCATCAGCATTTATTTTTTAAAATTCATTGGCAAGGTAAGTTTGGTGACACATGCCTATAGTCCCAGCTACTGAGAAGACTGAGGAACACATAAGTCCGGAAGTTTGAGGCCAACTTGGGTGGGCAACATAGCAAGATCCCATCTCCAACAAACAAGCAAATATTGATGGCCATTGCTTAATGTCGCAGCTGCCTCAGACAGTGCCATAGCCTGAGGCTAATAAGAAGCTGTGCAGGTCCTATGCTGGAAAATGAGATGTCGGAAGGGTCTTTGAAAACCAAACACATCCTTGGGCATCCAGGAGCTCATTCACTTATAGAAGGTTGTGTGCACATACAAGGAAAGCCTGCAAAGGTCCTCATCTTTCACTTCTGTGCTACCTTGAGACTCTTGCATGAGCAGGAAGAAAAGTTAACTTGAAGTTGTAAACTCCCTGCAACATTGAAGATATACCTCAACACACACATATCTTATCAGAAGACACTGGTAACTTAATGGTTTAATGCATTTAAGGGAATCTCTGTCTAATCATTTATAGACTACTAATCTAATTAGGTAGAGAATCTAGGGTCTGGGAAGATCGCTCAGTGGTGAAGAGTGCTTACTGCTTAAGCATGAGGTCCTTCAAGCCAGAGACTGCCACATTTGATTCTCCAGAACCCACATAAAACACCAAGTGTGGCCATGAGCAATATGTCTATAATGACAATCTTCAAGGGGCAGAGACTGAAGAATCACTGGAATTCACCAACGGACAGCAATTCTGGGTTGGGGAAGAGATCCCTTCTCAAGAGAATATATGGGTAAGCCACAAAAGGACACCTGACATTTTCCTCTGGCCTCTGTGCGTGTGCGCGTGCGTGCACACACACACACAGGGTGGTACACCTGTACACACATGTGCATGCTCCACATATCACACATACCATAATACACACACACACACACACACACACACACACACACACACACAAAAGCATATAAACTTTATAAACTCAGTGAAGTAAAATTGCCAAAAAAAAAAAAAATAAGCAAACACAGTAAATTCTTAGGAGTTAGGAGAGTATCTTATTTCGAGAGCAGGCTTATGACTTAACTATAAAGTTTTCAAGAACAAAAAAGAGACTCGAGAGACAGGAAGGTATCATCTGTGCAAAAGAAAACAAGTAGTCTGATGAAGTTCAGACCCTGAATTTTGGTGAACAGATAATTTAAACCTCTAATGGACTAAAGGAAACAATTAAACTTAAAGGAAAGTATGAAAATGATAACTCACCAAATAGACAACACTGAAGACAATTTAAAAAAATAGAAATTCTGAAGGTAAAATGTCCAATGATTAAAATAAAAGTTTTGTTTGACTGGATTAATAACTGTCAGAAGAAGGGATCGGTGACCTTGAAGATAGTCCCACTGAGATGATCAAATAGCAGAAAAATGATGAAGAAAACCAACAGTGCCTCAGAGACCTACTGGGAGGCACCAGAGGAGAGCTGATGGATAAAACGACGGGCAATAGATCAGGACTGTGCCACACACCTGTAACCTCATCACCCAGGAGCTAGAAGAAGGAGGACTTCAAGTTTGATACTAGCCTGGACTATATGTTGAGACTTTGTTTCAAAAAAGAAGGAAAAATGTGGAGTGAATGATATTGAAAAAAACTAATGACCCAAATTTTTCCAAATATGATAGCATATGCAAATCTACAAACCCAAGAATCTCCAGGAATTTTATTAGAATAAAATCAAAGAGATCTAAAAGATTGGCCTACATATCCAAGAATCTCAATGAACTCAACTAGAATTAACTAAAAGCGATCTACAGCTAGATATAATGCAGTCATACAAAGAAAATTTTGTGAAGATAGGAGAAAAGCGGTTCATCACAGCCAGAGGGTTCTCAATACGATTATCAGTTGATTTCTTGTCAGAAACCATTGATGCTTTTTTTTTTTTTAAATTGGGTAATAGAGTCAAAGTCTTGAAAGAAAAAGAGTATAAACCAATAATTCTTTGTCAAGCAAAAGTATCTTTCAAGAACAAAAGAGAAATTATTCACAGATAAACAAAAAAAACCTGATCTCATTCATCTTTAGCAGACATGTTCTATGAGGAATGAAAATCACTGAAATTAGTAGGATTGGAAATGAGAAAAAGCCAGGCGTGGTGCACATCATTAATTCAGCACATGGGAGGCAGAGGTAGGAGGATCACTGTGAGTTCTAGGCCAGCCTGAGACTACATAGTGAATTCAGGTCAGCCTGGACTAGAGTGAGACCCTACCCTAACCTAAAAATAGATTTAAAAAATAAAATAAAATAAGAAATAAAAAGACATATCAAGCAGGCATGGTGGTGCACGCCTTTAATCCCAGCACTCGGGAGGCAGAGGTAGGAGGATCGCAGTGAGTTCGAGGCCACCCTGAGACTACATAGTTAATTCCAGGTCAGCCTGGACCAGAGTGAGACCCTACCTCGCAAAACCAAAAAAAAAAAAAAAAAAAAAAAAAGCTGGGCTAGATGGGAATGCAGAGCGTGGCTGTGCACTTGTCGAGGTGTGGTTTGCTACGTGAATAAACCTGAAAGTATGGTGGGCATGTAAAATTCAGTAGCCACTTTCAGTTCCTAAAAACTTAAAGCATAATTTTAACCCATGATCTCACAAGTCCAACTATATTCCCAACTGCCACACCTTCCCAGAAGAAATGAAAACATCTGTCCACACAAAAACCAGAACATGAATACCCTGACCTTCATTTATCATAACAGCTAAAAGCGGAAACATCTGGAGGAATATGTGCCACTTGTTGAATGGGTAAATAGAATATCCATGCAAAGGACTGTTATTCTCTTATAAAAATGAACAAAGTGCTGATATATGCTACAGTATGTACAAATCTAAAGTATGTTTTGCTACACAAAAGAAGCCATACCCAAAGGGCCACATAGTGTATGATTCTATTTATAGGAAATGTCTAGAATAGGCAAACCCATAGAAACTGAAAGTGGATTAGTGGTTGCCAGGGAGCAGGGCAAATGGGGAACAGAAAGTGCTAATGGTTGTGGGTTTTCTTTTAGAGGTAATGAAAATATTCCAAAATTAAATATTGGCCATAATTGCACAACTCTGAATATATGGCTAAAAAAACTTAATTTCATACTTTAAAAGGGTCAGTGTATGGTATACAAAGTTATAAGTCAATAAAGGTATTATTCAAAAAGCTAAAATGGGGCTGGGGACATGACTTGGTGAATGAAGAGCTCTCTGCTCAATCCCGAGTACCTGAGTTTGATCCCCAGGCCTCACGTAGAAAGATGGAAGCCATGACAGTGGGCTTCTGTAACCTAGCATGCTCTTAACAAAAAGGGAGGCAGAGACAAGAGAATTTTCTGATAGCTCATGGCAAGCCTACCAAAGAAAAATAGCAGAACAACAATCCAGAGAGAGAAACCCTGCTTCAAATGAGGTGGAAAGGCAAGGACCCAACTGAAAGTTGTCCTCTCAACTCTACACCAACACAGTGACATGTGCACCTGCACACACACACACACACACACACACACACACACATACACACTACAGTAACAGGTGCATCTGAGTCAGAATCTCAGCATCCTATGAATCCTGTCATTGAAAATCTGGAAGAATCTTCACCACTATTTGAATATTGAAAAATCCTTCAAGGTCATTAATGAAATCCCCTTCTTACAACCTCCCCACCCCCATGCTCACACAGACACACACTCACTCACATTGTTAGCTAGTAAGCTGGGGGCTTCCTCAGTAAGATGAGTTTCTCAAAATCACCATTACATACTCAGAGAAAACAATCCATGAACCCCCCCCACACACACACACACACACACACACACACACACACACACACACCATCGTGACGGTGGGTGAGTAAAATTGGTCACTGTCAGCAGAAGCTGGAGGTTCTCCGCATATGGCACAAAGAGCTTCCTCCAGAAGCACAGCCAGCTCTCCTATGCTGAAGGCTCACAGTTCTGTCCCCAGTAAATGTCCTGATATTTCCCCACACAGCCGCCGCTGAGCCAGTCCTGGATAACACAACTTCAGAATGCCTTCATTCTGTTCACTGTCAATACCACATGGTCCTTTCGTGTTCCCTCCTTTCCTCTATTTCCCCATCCCTGGTGAAAGAGATGACCCAGTCAGAGGTCTCAAATCCCCTTCTCTCCTCATTAGGGGAATGCCGATGCCAAGTATCCAAGTCTTCTTTTCTCATTTCCCAAATAGTTGGTCAGAAGGATGCTGCCCGCTCACTTTTATTATTTGTATTATTTATTTGTTTATTTGACAGAGAAACAGGGAGAGAAAGAGAGAGAGAGACAGAGAATGGCCTCTAGCCATTGCAAACCAACTCCAGACGCATGCACCCCCTCCCCTTGTGCATCTGATTAACGTAGATCCTGGGGAATCGAACCTGGGTCCTTTGGCTTTGCAGGCAAATGCCTTACCCACTAAGCCATCCCTTCAGCCCCCCACCCACTTTTAGAACCTCAGTGGAAAGGAGAGTGGATTCTCCTCACAGGAACAATGCATTCATTCCATACATGCTTGAGTAGGTTGGTCTAGGATCCTTCCAGCATAAAGGATATAGACTCAAAAATCGAAGTGAGGGCTGGAGAGGTGGCTTAGCAGTTAAGGTGCTTGCCTGTGAAGCCTAAAGACCCAGGTTCAACTCTCCAGAACCCATGTAAGCCAGATGCAAAAGGTGACGGACATGCATTAAGTGGTACATGCATCTGGAGTTCAATTGCAATGGCTAGTGGCCCTGGCACACCAATTCTCTCTCTCTCTCTCTTGCTCTCTCTCTCTCTCATAAAATATTACATAAAATAAAATAAAATAAATAGAAATGACATTCCCACTTGCAGAGAACCAGTTTGTGAGCTGAACTACTGTTCTCTTATTCAATGAAAAAATATATATATATACACATATATATGTGTGTGTGTGTATATATATCATTTTCTTTTTATATTTTATTTATTTACTTATTTGAGAGAGAGAGAATGGGCACTCCAAGGCCTCCAACCACTGCAAACGAACTTCAGATGCATGTGCCCCCTTATGCATCTGGCTTACGTGGGACCTGGGGCATCGAACCAAGGTCCTTAGGCTTTGCAGGCAAATGCCTTAACCACTGAGACATTTCCCCAGCCCTATATCTATATTATTGTTGCTGTTTTGAAACAAATAGATGCCTACAGAAAACTTGAGACTATATTCTGAAAACTTAGCTCCCATGACCCAGGATTAGAAAATGTCACCCCAGCACAAGAGGAAGATGGAGCAGGGGCTTTCCTAAGATGTGGCAACTTTAATGACTCATGCTACTTCCTTGTTCTAAAACCTTTTCCATTACTAGGGTAGACGAAGATCTCAGGCAAGGAGAAGCTGTCTTGGTGTGGTAATTGGGTTTTTTTGTTTGTTTTGTTTTTTTGTTATTGTTTATCTTTTGGAGCAATGACAAGCTGGGAAATAAAAATACAAAGCAAGATAGGAAGTATTTAGAAGTGTAACTATGAGATGTTGGGGCTCAGAAAAATGGTACCTCAAAGTATGGTGCTTTCGAAGGCCAAGTGCTTTGTACTAAAGGGTATTGGGCAACTTGAGAACCAAGAATCCTGTGACCTTGTTCTGTCCTCCTTCCTGCTTCTCACTCTTTACTCTTTTTTTTTCACTTTTTCAGTTATTTATTTATTTGAGAGAGAGAATGGGTGCACCAGGGTCTCCAGCTGCTACAAACTCCAAACACATGCGCCACCTTGTGTATCTGGTTTACAAGGGTCCTGGGGAATCTAACTTGAATCCTTTGGCTTTGCAGGCAAGTGCCTTAACCACTTAAGCCATATCACCAGCCCATCACCCTTTATTCTTAATTGATGCAAGTCACGGAAACCAGAGTTTCTTTTACTATGTGTATATGTATGTATGTATGTGTATATATATATGGAGAGAGAGAGAGAGAGAGGTGTCAAATTTATTTATACAGTACAGAGAGAGGGAAAAGAGTTTAAAAAAAGATGGGTGATAGAAATAAGAATGCATTTTTGGCTGTGTCCAGACAACTGCGTCTATAGCCCAGATGGTATGCACTGATGCCGGTGTGAATGTAGGCTCTGCAGTGGTGCACACTCTGGGTCACACCGTCGCTGGGGACTCTGAGGGAGCTGACAATGCTGAGCCTACAAAGTCTGGCATTGACTTACCCTGACCCTCAGGGAGCGCGGCGGCACAGAAGCAGTGTGGTGGTTCTTGCTTCCTTCAGCAGAGGGTTTCAGCAAGCTGTGGAAACAGTGCAGACTTGCAAATCAATTAATCTAATCAAAAAGTTCAACATGGCCGCTGAGGAGACGGATCAGCATTGATAGCACAAGTAGGAGGTCCCGAGAAAGCCTAAGACAGCCCAAGTTTGACTCGTAGCATCCATGTAAAGAGCTGAGTATGGTCAAGCACTTCTGTATCCCAAGGCCTGTGGGGTAGAAACTGGAGAATCCTGGGACTTAGTAACTAACAAATTGGTGCCCTTGGTTGAGTGAGACTGTCTCCAGGAAACAGGCAGATGTGTGAAAAGAGGAGAACACCTGGTGCTCTTCTCTGGCCTCCACATGCTGCCCAGAGAGTGCATGCATCTGCACACACACACACACACACACACACACACACGTTCAACTTGGAGAAAGGTAAAGTTTGCTCTGATCATAAAGTGTCACTGGCATAAACCCCTGAGTTAAACCTGTTGTTATGCATAGACCATTGCTTCCAAAGACCAATTTCAAACATGTGCCAGCTGTAAAGTTCACTGAGAAGGATAGAGCTTGGAGCTGGGCAAGCATGGAGGGACCTCCTTAAACTAACTGAGTGATATTTTTACTTGTGTTCAGTAAAATAAAATGGTTTACTCTAAAAAATGCATTTTTTTAAATCAAAGCAAGTTATAAAGCTTAAAAATGTCACTCTAGCCGGGCGTGGTGGCGTACGCCTTTAATCCCAGCATTCGGGAGGCAAAGGTGGGAGGATCGCCATGAGTTTGAGGCCACCCTGAGATTACATAGTGAATTCCAGGTCAGCCTGGGCTAGAGTGAGACCCTACCTTGAAAAAACCGAAAAATGAAAAAAAAAACCAATATATATGTGTATATATATATATAAAATCACTCTAATTTTTCTGTGTAGGAACAGGCCATAAAACATGCTCTGAGGGCTGGAGAGATGGCTTAGTGGTTAAATGCTTGCCTGTGAAGCCTAAGAACCCTGGTTCAAGGCTCGATTCTCCAAGACCCACATAAGCCAGATGCACACATCTGCAGTTCGTTTCAGTGGCAGGAGGCCCTGGTGCACCCATACTCTCTCTCTCTCTCTCTCTCTCTCTCTCTCTCTCTCTGTCCTTGCCTATTTCTGTATCTCTCTTTCTCTCAAATGAATAAATAAAAAATAAAATATATTTATTTAAAAAAGAAAACATGATCTGAGGGGCTGAAAAGATGGCACAGGATGAGGGCCTGTGTGGATTCCCAGCACCCATGAAGAAACAAAGTGTAGCGGCATGTGCCTGCAATCCTGGAACTGGGAAGGCAGAGACCACGGAATCCCTGGGGTTCACTGGCTGGCTCTGGATTTAGTGAAAAAGTGGGTCTCAAAGAGCCAGGTGGGGAGTGATCAAGTCAATCACCCAGTGTCAACCTCCTGCCTCCAAATACATGCACACCCCACACATACACTTGGAAAAAGAAATGGGGCTGGAGAGAGTGTTCCGTGGTTAAAGATGCTTTACTTGCAGAGTGAACAGGCCCCGGTTAGACTCCCCAGGACCCACATAAAGCCAGATGTACAAAGTGGCACATGTGTCTGGGGTTCATTTGCAGCTGCAGAAGGTCCTGGTTTATACATACTCACTCTCTATGTTGCCCCTTCTCTTTCTTTCTCTCTCTCAAATAAAAATATGTTTATTAATTATTTATTTGTAGGGAGAGAAAGAGATAAAGAGAGAGAATGGGCACAGCAGGACCTCTTGCCACTGCAAACAAACTCCAGGCACATGTGGCATTTTGTACATCTGGCTTTATGTGGGTACAGGGAACTTGAGCCAAGGCCCTTAGGCTTTTCAAACAAGTGCTTTTAACCATCAGGTCATCTCTCTAGTCTATAAACGTTAAAGAAATGGCATATCATGTCTGAGAGTAGATCATAAGACCTCTGTTCCAGAAGGGTTCCTGTTCTATGCCCAGAAGGAAGAAATGTCACACAGTCCAAAATGAGTCCCTGTTGACAAGCCTTGCTGAGTCTTCCAACTTGGTCTGTTACCATTAGGTTATGTCCTTCTGTCCAATCATATTTCCATATAACTGTCCATTCTTCATTCAATGTAAACATTAAAAGTGACAGTTTGGGGCTAGAGAGATGGCTCAGTGGTAAAAGCACTTCTGATGCAAGCATACTGCCTGGAGTTTAGACGCCCAGAATGTACACAAAGCCAGAGTAGTGAGTGTGTGGAATCCCAGCCCTTCTGCAGCAGGACGAGAGGCAGAGACAGGAGAATCCTGGAAGCTTGCAGACCAGCCAGACTGACGTTCACAATGGTGAACAAGAGACTCCACCTAAAACAAGATGGAAGGTGAGGATTGACACCTGAGGTTGTCCTTTGACCTTAACATGTGTCCTGTGGCATGTGCCCACCCACACTTGTAGATACATACATACATATGTACATATATGCATACATACATACATCATACCCACACATAAAGATACTAAAAAAATAACAGGTTTTTTTCTAAACCTTTAGATCTCTATTCTGAAGACTCTCATGTCACATAAAACTTAAACAAACTTATGCTTTTTTTCTACTAGCCTGACTTTTGCTATTGGAATGTCACCAAGATCCTTGTGACAAATGATCCACAACAGCCATACTTTGGTTTTGAAAGAGTGATCTTATTAGGGTTTTAGCAAGCAAACATTAAAGAAGAAATGGCAAGTGGCAGAGAAAGAATACAACATAGATCATCAAGCCAGACACTGAGCAGAATCCAGCAGAAATGATGGGAGGAGCCCATGGAACAGTCAGCTGGAATTCCCAGTCAAAGGCGTTTTTGTAACATGAGATAAATAAGTGACCTCTGTTCAGGTCCTAAGGATGGCACACCAGACAGCCTGGCTTTACCTTCTAGCTGTTCTCAAGGGATCTCAGAAGGAGTTATGTGATGAAATCACTAAGCAGATACTGCTTGGAGGATGGACGTAACATCTACAGTAGCCATCTTGCACAGCTAATTGATGTTAGCACTTAATCTCTTCTTTGAACTCCTCTCTTCTTTCTTCTTTTTCTCTGTTCTGTCTCTGGGCTGAGGAGGACGCTCACCCCTCCCAGACTCAGCTCACAACAAGGTAACTTCTATTCCAAACCTTATCAGATCTTTCTACAGGTACAGGAGTCATCAATAAAGTAAATTCAACATATTCTAAAATTAGTCCCTAGTAAATACAAGAAGAAAAGGACTCAAGCTCAGCATATTTCCTTTTGTGAATCCAGGCACTAAATGACTCTTGAAGCTTACAAGGCAGGCAAAGAGAATGGAAACAAAGAAGAAAAAAAAAGAGAGAGAGAAAAGAATGTGAAGAAGGCGGTAAATGCTAACATCAATTAGCTTTCCACATGGCTACTGCGAGTGCTATTTCAGTCCCCTGAGCAGTGTTTGTTTTGCATTTTCTTGCACGGCTTCTTCTGAGGTTTCCTCTGAACAGCCAGAAGACAGCAGCTCCAGACACTAAATCTATCTGGAGCAAAGCACTCGATTGCTCTGCAAGTCTCTCGGCTCACAGGAAGAAGAATTGAGCTTTTTTATGCCTCATGAGATTTTTCAAAGCCTCACACAGAGATTAAACATCAACAATTAAATAAAGCCATCCATGACTTAAGACTGAGGGGAAAGAAGCCAAGCTGCAGAGGAAACCAGAGCCTGAAAAACAAAGATTGCTGCTCACTGCACTGAACCACGCTGCTTTTGAAGTGCTATAATTGAGATCGTTCAGTAAGATTCACTTGCCTAAAATCTGTTCTTTACTGAAAAGAGGAACTGAGAGTGAGGAAGGCATGAATTACTGTTTCATAAAATAAGCATTGTTGTATCATACCCACCATGTGTGAGTATAATAAAAGTTGTTTAAAACTTTTGAGTGAAATATCTTGTAGAGGGCTCAGAGATGGCTCAGTGGTTAAAAGCATTTGCTTGCAAAGCCTGACTGCCTAGGTTTGATTCCCCATTGAGCCAGATGCACAAAGTGGCACATGTGTCTGGAGTCTGCAGTAGCAAAAGGCCCTGGCACACTCATGCTTTCTCTCTCTCTCTCAGATATATATTTTTTTACAAATATTAAAATAGAAGTATCTTCTAGAGTACCTGACACATAAGAAGGGACCAACAAGACTTAGGTATTGCAGTTTATTATTATTATTATTGCCATGGCTGTAATTACCATTGTTATTGTTATGGAGGTAAACTTGTGAATTACCAGGCAATTTCTAGTAGTTGTATAATTCACACAAACCATTCAGAAGGCTTACATTTTGTTTCATGGACTTGTATGAACTAAAGTCCTCTGAAGAAGATGTGTGTGTGTGTGTGTGTGTGTGTGTGTGTGTGCATGTGTGTGTGTGTTATGCATCCTGCAGGTGCTTGCTTCACCTTGGCTGGGTAAAATATTGCTATTGTATGTTGGAATTTTGTAGATTATGCACCAACACTACCTTAGGCTATATTAGACCCTTTCTGTAGGTAATCACCTTAACTTTTCCTAGCATTCTTGTGACTAGTAGATAAACTCAGAATGTATCTCTAAGCTTAGAAGACATCCCTGCACTAGCAGTAAGGTTAAGCGTGCTATAACGTTTGAAACCAACAGACCATCTGAAACGGAAAGACCTCTCACCACTTGCTGTAGTCCTGTTACTCCACCAGGGTGACTGGTAAATGTATTGCTTTTTTTTTTTTTTTACAGAGGCAGAGAGAGGCAGAGAGAGAGAAAGTTGGTGCACTAGGGCCTCAGCCATTGCAATCAGACTCCAGACACTTGTGCCACCTAGTAGGCATGTGCAACTTTGTGCTTGTCTTACCTTTGTGCATCTGGTTAACGTGGGATCTGGAGTGTCAAACATGGGTCCCTAGGCTTTGCAGGCAAGCGCCTTATCTGCTAAGCCGTCTCTCCAGCCCTATTACTTTCTTCTGTTCTAGGACTATAAAGTTTCATGCAAGCTCTTCCATAGTGAAATCTGTCATTCAGTATAATTTGGACCTGTGTTTCCGAATTATTTTTACTCCCACTTGTCTAGAAATAAGCTACTTTCTTATTACTTTTAGCAGAGACATTATTCTACATTGACGTATGTATAGAAAATAGCATATTTCAGTTTTTGTTTCAAGGTATGATTAGTTAATGGCATACCCTCCAAAGAATCTTTATTATTATTATTATTATTATTATTATTATTATTATTATTAGTGCTGTTGTTATCCAATATTAATTTCAACTCCAAATTCCAAAATGAGTTTCTGAACTGTAGGAATTCCTGAATGTGAGTGAATATCTTTGACCTGTAGAAGACCAAAATAAGCCACTCCAAAATATACTTCTTTAGTATAAGAACTATTCTTTTTAATTCTCTTCTTCAGTTTTCTGCTTGGGAAGCTTCTCTCTTTTTTTTCTTTTATTTTAGGGAGACTGAGAGAGAGAGCAAGAATTGGTATGCCAGGGCCTCATCCACTGCAATAAAACTCCAGACACTTGCGCCACCTAGTGGGCATATGCAACCTTGCACTTGCCTTACCTTTGTGCATCTGACTTACATGGGATCTGGAGAGTAGAACATGGATCCTTCGGCTTTGTTGGCAAGGGCCTTAACCACTAAGGCATTTCTCCAGCACATAAGAACTATTTGAGCTAATTATCTTCAGATACTAAACATAAGAGAAGCTCTGAAAAAAAGAGTGAAAATGAACATTCATCTATAAAGGAAACCTTCAGTTTTTTTAAATTTTTTATTATTTATTTTAAATTTACATTCATGTTGGTGCCTCCAGTAGCCTCCTCCCTGACCTCCCCCCTCCAAAGGGACCCTCCTTATTGGCGAATGTGGGTCGTGCATTATGGGGGTAGTCAACAGTGATGAGTGAGAGGCAAAGTCTCTGTTCATAATGCCCCAACTTGTGGCTCTAACACTCTTTCCGCCTCCTCTTCCGCAAATTTCCCTGAGCCACGTTGGGTTCATTTTAGTTCTACTTCTGTGATGAGGTCTTGGGAGCCTCTGTGTCTCTGGATATCTGGCTTAATAGGAGTTGAATGTTCTCTGTGTTTATCTCCTTCAGCCTTGTGCTGGTGTCAGATTCACCAAGAAAGCTGCACTCTTGCCCTTTCCCCCCATTACTCTATGATTTCAGCTGGGGCCCTGGTGAGGTGCGATAGGTTGACCCTCCCTTCAGGTTCGTCGTCCATTTGAGAAACCTTCAGTTTTTAAAAACTGTTTCCCTCTCATTATTAGGAAGAAAAGAATGACTATATCACCATGATATGAAAAGAATAACTATGTCACTTATAAATGGAGAAGATGCCTGTTTAAACCATAATCGACCTTCCCTGAACACATCTTTCTTTCAGTACATGATAGCAGTTAAACCTGAACTCCAAGCCATCTTTCTGAGTTTCTCTGAGTATCTCAGACATATGCCTAAGGTATAGAGGTTATGAAGTGACTGCTTTTCTCACTGAGCTGTCTTTCATTGCAGAGTCTGTCCCAGATGAGTACTGTGAAAGAAATAGAGAGACTGTGAAGGAGAGAGAGAGAGAGAGAGGGAATCTTGGTATTTTCACTGGCAGTCCCCAGCAATTAATTCCATCCACTATTTTCTATGTCTTAACTTATCTACCATTGCAAAACGGTTAGACATACCAAAAATATACTGCATATACAAAGAATTACAAGGCTGGGATATGGTTCCATACAGTACTTGCCTTGCAAGTGTGAGGACCTGAGTTGGATCTCAGAACCCATGTAAAAACGTCAGGCATGCTGGTGCACTTGGAAGGCAGTTGTGCTCACCACTATACCACCCGTGCATAGGGTGGCTCACTTGGGATCCCAGCACTGGGAAGAGGGAGACAGGCAGGTTCTGAGAGGGCTCACAGACCAGCCAGTCTAGCCTAATGAGTGAGTGAGCTCCAGGCCAACGAGAGACCCTGTCTCATAAAAAGGTAGACGGAGTTTCTGAAAACAATACCCAAGGATGTCCTCTGCACTCATGAACACCTGCACACCCGTGCACACACACATGGAATATATAAGGAACAAATGTAAAAGAATTTCATATTTACAAAGAATACATTTGGGATATCTATGCCTGTTTTTATACTACGCTGTTTCACAACCCTTTAAACATAGACGTTAACTTGGACAAACTGATTGTAATGAAAATAATTCTGGTGACTAAATGAAAATCAAGGTTGATATAGACACTCACTAGCTTTATGTTTGTAAATTCACTTCACATTTGTTATGACTATAAATGTTGGCTCTCTTTTGAAATGGTTGACACTTCTTGGTTGCCTCATGAATTCTGAGTCAAATAAATTCTCTGATTCATGTTCATTTTATGTTGGATGAAAGCCATAATTTTATCATCATCTGAAATTTATCTTTTACTGAGAATACGCATCAGACTTAACATAGCTCATGAGAGGCATGGTGACTTTGCTCACAAGCTTTCTCTGCAGGCGCTGAATGGCACCCTTCTTCCTGTAGTATCTGTATAGTTACTGTCAGGGAACCCATCAGTCAGATAGCTGAATATTTTTGTGAATAAGGAGTGACACCTTGAGGGCTTTTTAAATTTTTGATTTAGTGATTTATTTAAGAGAAAGAGAGGCAGATAGAGACAGAGAGAGAGAGAATGAGCATGCCAGGGCCTCCAGCCACTGCAAATGAACTCCAGACACATGCACCACCTTGTGCATCTGGCTTATGTAAATGCTCGGGAATCAAACCTGGGTCTTTAGGTTTTGAAGGCAAGCACCTTCACCACTAAGCCATCTCTCCAGGCCACCTTGGAGGGTTTCTTTAAATTTATTATTTTTTTATTGACAACTTCCATAATTGTAGACACTAACCCATGATAATTTCCTCCCCCCCCCCCCCGCTTTCCCCTTTGAAACTCCATTCTCTATCATATCCCATCCCCCCTCAATCAGTATTTCTTTTATTTTGATATCATCTTTTCCTCCTATTATGATGGTCTTGTGTAAGTAGTGTCAGGTACTGTGAGGTCATGGATAGCCAGGCCATTTTGTGTCTGGAGGAGCATGTTGTAAGGAGTCCTACCCTTCCTTTGGCTCTGACATTCTTCCCACCACCTTTTCCACAATGGACCCTGAGCCGTGGAAGATGTGATAGAGATGTTTCAGTGCTGAACACTCCACCATCACTTCTGAGTCATCTCAAGGTCACCGCCATCTGAAAAGAGAAGCTTCTCTAACCAGAAGTGAGAGTAGCATTAATATATGGGTATGAACATTAAGGGAAGTGCTTTCTGGGCAGTTGGTGAGCATAGTATATACATTTAGCCAGATACCAGCAGACATTACATCCTTAGGGCTCATGACTACCCCTGTTGTAGGTTTTCAGTATCAAGGATGTATTCTCTTCCATGGAGTGGGCCTCCACTCAAATTAGAGAGTGGTCAGTTTCCCCCATAATAGACATGCCACTATTGCACCCATTGGCTAATTTGGCCTGGCTGGCCAAATTTAAGGCTTGCAGTGTCCACTGTTAAGAATCTCCACTAGTGAATTCTCTCTCCCCCATTGAACTGCATGCAGCATAGCTTTTTCCAGGTTTCTGTCAGCTGGTCCACATGGAGGAGGTTTTCAGCTCAGCTCCAGCAGGATTTCTCAGTGACCTTGTAGCCTAGGCAATGGCCTGTAATGTTTTGGGGGTATCAGGGACCTCCCTGGCCAACAACTCTCTGGAAGGTATCCCATCCCTGGCACTGAAATTTTTCTAGTAATAATCTATGACTTCTGAGTGTTCCATTGTCCAAAAATGTAGGTCTCCATATGACTTATTTATATCCTTTTAGATTTTTATTAGCCCTCCTTCTACCTTTCCTTTACTCAATCTCTTCGCCTGACCTGATTTAGGCCTTTTCACCTCCATTAATCTGGGAGTTTTTTTAATAGCTTCTACATGAGAAAAGCCTGAAAAGCATCTAAGGGCTTATACAAATAAAGTACTGAGGAAAAGAAGTAAGCAGTTACTGAAGAAAGAAAAGAGGGCATCTTGGAAGGAAGCTTTGGAAATCAGACTTGGTTTAAAGAACAGTGATATCAGCTCATCTCACAAGAGCCTTTTCAAAACAAATAGCTTGATGTTTTCCATTGAAAAAATCAGGAAGTAGCTGGGCATGGTGGGGCACGCCTTTAATCCCAGCAGAAGAAGGAGGATTGCCATGAGTTCAAGGCCACCCTGAGACTACATAGTGAATTCCAGGTCAGCCTGAGCTAGAATGAGACCCTACCTCAACACCCCCCCCCAAAAAAATCAGGAAGTAAACCATTAAGAACATTTTGTTTTCATATACTTTACAAATATGTTTGTATTTTAAAATTACAGAGATATTCGGCAGCCTTTCTCTAGGGAATAATTTGCTAAAATTTTTGGTGCTTTATTTTACTAACCTTAATTTTATGTAATTACAGAATTGAGTATCTTACAGCTATAACACTATTCCAGTTATGTAATACTTTATGCAATTGAAATAATTATGGGGGGGCTGTAGAAATGGCTTAGTGGTTAAGGCGTTTGCCTGCGAAGCCAAAGGATCCTGGTTCGATTCTCTAGGACCCGCGTAAGCCAGATGCACAAGGGGCGCATGCATCTGGAGTTCGTTTGCAGTGACTAGAGGCCCCTCCCATTCTCTCTCTGCCTGCCTCTCTTCTCTTTCTCTCTCTCTCTCTCTGCTTTCAAATAAATAAATAAATAAAATAAAAAATAATTATGGGAAGGATTTGGTCAGTCCAGCTATATAGCCATTCATATTAATTGAAGAATTACACAGCAATTTTCACATGCATTTACATATGAATTTGTAGCATTTTTGATGCAAGGTTATCAATATATAATCTTCTATAGCTGAATGTTATAAACAATTATTATTCAATGAATATGACTAATGAATAGTGGATTTGAATAGAAGGGGGAGCAAGTATAATATTTGATACGTGTCTTCAGTGGGAACATTTAATGAGAGATTGTAGAAACCTTTTGATAGCTAATTATGATGAAATAATGTGTCTATTTTAAAGCTATTAGTATTTCTTTTACTTGTGAGTATTTTTCACTAACTGTTATTAACCTGATTAGGTGGTGACATAAGAGTGTCAATAAATATTCTGGAATCCCCTCCCTACAAAGCCACCCCTGAAGTTCACAAGACCTAAGCAGATGTTTCCTCCTTTCTGTTTCCAGTGTATCTGTCCTCCATAGTTCTCAATAGTTGATATTTATCTGGAGGTGACTATGTATAGTAGTGGTATAATGGTAACAATATAAATGTGGACATCAAACCATACTTAACTTTTAAAATAGCTAGTTGTCATTTCAAGGTTCATAGATGAGCAAGTCTACAATTTGTTAGCAGGAGGTGTGTTGAAATGATGACAGTGTTATTGCATTAACACACATTATGGAAGTTATCTTTTTATTGCTGGAGTAAAACACATGACCAGAAGCAGCTGATGGAAGGAAAGGGTTTATTGTGGCCTACAGTTTCAAGGGGAAGCTTCATCATGCAGAGAAGGCATGGCAAGTACAGCCAGCCAGCTGGATATCAAATCTTCACAGCAGTAAAAAAGAAGTAGTCTGCGTACTGGGCTTGCGCTGGGCTGTATCATTCCAAAGCCTGCCCCATGAGAAACACCTCCTTGAGCAAGACTCCACCTCCCAAAGTCCCCACAGCTTTTACAAATTGCCATCAGTTGAGGACTAAGTATTCCAAACACTATACACTATGGGGGAAATTTCATTCAAATGACCACACACATATAATAGTATTATGATTTCTTTGAAAAGATCAAGGGAAAGGAGGTATTGCCCGCTGGACTATAGGAAGTGTGCAGAAAAGGATATTCAAGCATCTCCTTCTCTTTCCTAGTCATCAGTAAGCTCTTTGTATCTGTTTCATTACACAGTTACTATATAAAGATAAACAAATGATAAAACAGAAAATGGGGTAAGACTATAATTTTAAAATGCTCTAAGAGGTCGTATTTCACATGTATCATATGTTGTTTTGAAAAGTCATCATTAGAATTCATTTTTCCTCAACTTTGCTGGAGAGGCTGTTTTGACACCAGTGTTTGAAAACAACACAAACATTGAAAAATTTATAACTTTTGCAAATGTTCTTGATCATTCTTCCTTGCTGTTTACAAAGAGACTCATAATGTTCAAGCCTAATTAAGTAGGTAAGGATGAACCATGCATCCAGACAGAAGCATCTAGTTCTACCCATGCACAACATGTGGCAAAGGGGCAGGGGTGTTCAGAAGGCCAGGCTGTGGTACAAGAAGCGACAGCAGAGACCCTAGCCACCCATCCAGATGAATTTCTCACCCTCTTTTAAACCCTGACCAAGCCTAGTTTCAGCCAGTCTCTGAACATGCCAGTATGGGTCCTGTCACATGAGATTTTTTTCTAACAGAGTTGCATTTCCTTGCAAGGCCTTAGAATCTTTGCAAAGCAAGGGCAGGAAATGGCTCAGAAGGTAAGAACATTTGTTGCCCAAGCAGAAGGACCAGTTAAACCCCCAGCACCTGTGTGAAAAACTGGACATGGCCGGGCATGGTGGTGCACACCTTTAATCCCAGCACTTGGGAAGCAGAGGTAGGAGGATCGCCGAGAGTTCAAGGCCACCCTGAGAATACAGAGTGAATTCCAGGGCTGCACATGCTGTGACGCCTGCACAGAGTGGAGCAACAACAGAAGGGTTGCTAGGACTCCCTGGTCAGTCATCCTAGCCAGAAGAAAAGAAAAGGAGGGAGGGGGATGTACATCTCAGGGGGAAAAAGATGGAAAAGCAGCTAGTGCCTTGTCTTCCTCTGGCCTCTGTGTCATGAGCACAAGCATCTGCAGCAACAAGTGCATACAATGCACATACACATGCACACATGCACACACGAACACATGCACATACACACAAATGGATATGCAAATCAACTCAGTTCTTATATTTTCTAGAAAAATAAAAATTTTATGAGTCATCTACCTTTCAGTACCATCTCTATCGCTTCCCTGAAAGAAAAATTACAAAAACAAAAACCAGAAGTAATCTCTTATGACTCATGTTATTTCCACTATGAATGATAGAGTGGGTCTTGCCAACTTTGAATTCTAATAAGCAGTGAACAATGTATAGTAATAACAATAAGAAAGTAAATAAAATGACAATAAGAAAGTAGGAGGATGTCCCAAATATTTCATGAGATATTATGACTACATATTGCTCAACTGGAATTAAAGTTGACATATTTTATAACTTCTTATTGATAAACCCCATACAGACAGGCAATATGCCATAATCATTCCCTTTCTCCCTCTCTCCCCCACTGAATCCACTCCACTGAATCCTGTCTTCTTTCCAATTAGTCTCTCTTTTATTTTCATGTCATCACTGTTTTTTCCCTCTTATTATGGAGGTCCAATGCACTGAATTTTTATTTGCTATCTGGCCATTATACTGTTGTCTTGTGCTATGATGTTGTTTTAGGTAACTTGTCATGTATGACATTGTCATTTATGAGTATTATCATCCTACCATCTCTGTGAAGCCAAGAACAATGCCCATATCTTTTGTTCTATTACTACACTTATCTCATTCTTCCCCATATTCCCCACACCAAATACCCGTAACATGGTCTTAAAATGTTGAGCAAGCAGGAATAGGCTCTCCATTACTTCCTTTATTCCTTGTTTCTATTGGCAAATAGCTGCTACATTCCTACCAGGTGCCAGGCACTGAATAGCTTAGAGATAAACTTTGAACAAGACACAGCATCACCAAGCTGCTCCCAGCTCACTCAGGAATGTAGTCAGGCCAGAGAGCAAGTTCCATCACTGTGGAAGGTTCTAACGCAGGACCAGTGGGAAGCATGGGGGAAAGACACCAACTCCAGTCTTCTGGGAGAAAATAATGGCAGGGCTGGGACCAGTAATTAATGAGAGTTAGCCAGAGAAATGGCAGAGGTAACATCAGGAGCAAAAGCTCAGAAAGTGAGAGAGAACATGACATTGATGGCTAACCCAATCCTCCTTTTTGTTCAAGCTTATTTGGACTCAAAAGCCAGTGTTGTTGAGGCTTTAAGCCTCGTGTTTGTTTGTTTTCATGGAGTTTAATGATGACAGTTCTTTTTCATTTAAAACACACACACACACACACATTTTCTTTGAGAGAAGGAATGCACTGTGGGTATACCAAAGCCTCTTGCTGCTGCTGTCTCCAGATCCATGTACTAACTTTGTACATCTGGTTTTATTTGGATACTGGGGAATTGAACCAGGCCAGCAGGCTTTGCAAGCACAGCCCAGGTCTTTCTCTCTTATCATACCTGCTTTCTCTGAGTGCTAGGCTATTTTATATTTTTCTTTGTAGGGTCCCCATACAAAGATGCATTCTTCAAGAATGCAGAGCTGAACTCAACATGATGTCTCACCCACCCTGCCCTTCTCCCATGCAGGCTCACCCTCATGGTTGCATCCCGGCTTCTTTCTGGCTTTGTCTTCTTTACTCTGTCCAATCACTAGTGCCTGGCTGAGGCTAGCTGCACTGTTCCATTCTGGCTCCCTTTTGACTGATTCTGCTCTCCTCTCACTCTGCACTTCCTACAGAATGAAACCATAACACAGTGCTAATGATGACAATTCTAAAAGCACAACCACATATCCAACGAGGGGGAATTCTCATGTGGAACCCGTCTGGCCATGCTTCTTAACTTCTGTACAATTCAGCTGTTCTTAGTAAGTTTTGTACAAAGCCAGCACCCAGAAAGCTGCTGATGTAAGGATTTACATGTAATTACATCTTCATTTTAATGATAGTTTGTTCTAATTAATCTTCATTGATGGTCAGATGGTAGAAATAAACAAATGGACAACAGCCGCTAGCTTCCTGTACTAAATATGTGTTAAATAATCTTTTGTAGGTAACCATGGGGTTGGACTGCACCTTTGCACTGAGTCCAAGAAAGAAATCCAATATAGAGTCTAATCACAGCAAATGAACTCTGTTTGGTTTGGGGAGGCCCAGTAGCCAATTCACAAATGAAGTTATAAATAATTAACTGGTAGAGCTGCAACCAATTGCCTGGTTGGCTGACTAAGCTGGAGCCAATCAAGCTGTTCTCTATGACGCACTTCTGTTCTCCTATGCGTGCTTCAGCCCACATTGTCATGAGCGTTCTCGGAGCCTGCTCTGCTTCGGAACGCTGCTCAATTTGTGAATCAGATGGGTTTTTTGTTTTGTTTTGTTTTGTTTTGTTCTTGTTTTTGCTACATTAGCTGTAATTGGTTTAAGGGATTTTCATTCTAAAGTGTAAAATTGGAAATTTTAAGTTCTAAACAGAATTTGTGACAACAGGATCTCTATATATATGATGGTTAATTTTGTATGTTAACTTAAACTCATGCTTTTATATGACATTGAAATTTAAATAGGTAGGATAAGTAAGGCAGGTTGGCCTTATCCAATCATGAGGGCAGGATAGTACACAAAGTTCAACTGGCTGCTCCTTGAGTAGATTCAATTCCTCCTCTTTTGCTGTCTTCCTAAGAGCTACGGGCTCTCCTGAGTCATGAGCCTCCTGCCTCTGCACAGGAGTGGCACCAATGCTCCCTGACCCTCACTGACTCACTCCAAATACTGACAGCCTGTCACACTTCCAAAACCTATGAGCCAACTCCTTTTAACGAGTTTTTCATACGTGTGTGTGTGTCCTGTTGGTTTTATTTCTAGGGAACTTTCAATGCAATCTCATAGGAAAATAAGCAAACAGAGGTGGCTCTCAGTCAAATTCTTGTCTTTAGTTTGCGTTACAAATGGACATTTCATCTCTCTCAATTCCTTCTAATGTTCACCTGCACTATACACAGATGGTTTAAATCATACAGGTCATTTTCTCATTTCCATTATTTTCATGTTCAGTGTCAAGGGCTTTGGAAGACTATTCCTAAACCCTTTTTAGAGGCTTCTTTTTTAAATTTTTATTTATTTATTTTCAAGCAGAAAAAGATTGATGGTAGAGCCGGGCGTGGTGGCGCACGCCTTTAATCCCAGCACTCGGGAGGCAGAGGTAGGAGGATCGCCGAGAGTTCAAGGCCACCCTGAGACTACATAGTTAATTCCAGGCCAGCCTGGACCAGAGTGAGACCCTACCTCAAAAAAAAAAAAAAAAAAAAAAGATTGACAGTAGAAAGACAAAAAGAGAGAGAGAGAGAGATGGGTGTGATGGGCCTTCAGATGCTGTAAACAAACTCCAGGTGCATGCAGCACTTTGTGCATCTGGCTTTACATGGGTACTGAGGAATTAAATGCAGGTCATTAGCCTTTGCAGGTAAGCACCTTAACTGCTGAGCCATCTCTTCAGTCCTATTACTAATACTTTTAATGCATATTAATCTCATAAAAATAGTAACGTAACACAACTGGGTGTGGTTGTATACTCCTTTAATCCCAGCACTTGAGAGTCTGAGGTATGAGGATCACCATAAGTTTGAAGCCAGCCTGAACTACATAGTAAGCTCCAGGTTTGCTTGGACTAGAATGAGGCCTTGCTGAGAGAAAGAAGAAACAAGCAAGCAAGAAAAAGAAAGAAAAGGGAGGGAGTAAAAGGGAGGGGGAGGGACGGAGGAAGGAAGGAAGAAGGAAGGAAGGAAGGAAAAGGGAGAGAAAGAGGAGAAAGAAGAAGGGAGGGAGGAAAGAAGGAAGAAAACAACCACACAAATGTTCAGCACATGAATAAAATAGATATTAAAGTAGAATTAAATTAGATATTATGAATTAAAGTAGATATTGAGCTATTTTTGAGAGAGTCAGAAAACTAAGCAAGGCATATGAGCTCTAATATTCAAATCAACTAAAACTTTCTCATCATCTCCTCTCACATCCCATAATGTCTTACAGAGATAAACATTTTCTTTTGAGGCAAGCCCAACAGACTGCCTTTTTCTTATGCGAGAGTGAGAGAGTGAAGAGAGAGAGAGAGAATTGCTGTGCTAGGGCCTCCAACCACCACAATCGAACTCCAGACATGTGTACTCCCTTGTGTGTGTGTGCGACCTGGCGTCTGGCTTATGTGGTACCTGGAGAGTCAAACATGAGTCCTTGGGCTTTGCAGTCAAGTGCCTTAACCACAAAGCCATCTCTCCAGCCCGAGACAAACATTTTGAAAGAGATAGAAGACTTGGGGACTCAATGGGGAAGGATGAAGTAGGAATGTTGTAAGGCTTTGAGTGGCATCCACCTGCTAAAAGTATAGTGCTGAGCAGAGTCCTTTCATAAGTGTGTGCATTAGTTACCATCTCACTACTGTGAACAAATATCTGACCAGCAGCAACGTAAGGAAGGAAAGGGTTCATTCAGACTTAGTTTTGAGGGGGATGCTCTCCATGATGGCCATCGGAACAAGACGGAGTTTTGCACAGTGCAGCCTGAGTGAGGAAGCAAAGGACAAACTGGAGGTCGGCTGGGCTATAAATCTGCATAGCCCACCCATAGCGGCCACTTCCTCCAGCAAGGTTCCACCCCCTAAAGGTTCCATAATCTTCATCATCATCAACTGGTTCCCAACTATTCAGTCCCATGAGCTTGTGGGGAACATTCCACGTTCACATCAGAGCACAGCAGTGGGCTCCCCGGACAGATGCATAGAGTCCTTGCATGCAGAAGGGCCTTGAGTCATCCTTAATGCTCAATCACTGTCTTAAGCTTCTTAACAATTTTTGAAACAAATGACCGGATTTTCCATGTTTCACAGGGCCTTGAAATTGATGGAGTTGCTCCTAATGTTGGTAAAGCTTTCTTAAGTTTAGCAACCAATTATGAGCCAAAAAGTCAATATTCGACTTCTCACCCCATAGTGAGTCTGATGAGCCACGTTAAATGAGTGCAAAACAAACTTTCTCCCCATGGATAGAAAGGATGCTGACAAAGAAATCCTTAGGCCATTGCTAGCAGGAGCCTTGTCCTGTTGGCCCCATGCAGAGTGTGAGAAGAGACCCAGGTTTCTATGAGCCCATCTGACAAGAGCCTGGATAGCTCCTAGTAAAATCAGGACTTCATTTCTTTCTTTTTTTATTATTTTTTAAATTTATTTATTTGCGAGCAGAGAAAGATCGAGAGAAGAGAAACAGAGAAAGAATGGGCACGCCAGGCCTCTAGCCACTGCAAACGAACTCCAGACATATGTGTCCCTTGTATGTCGGGCTTACGTGGGTCCTGGGGAATTGAACCTAGGTCCTTTGGCTTCGCAGGCAAATGCCTTAACCGCTAAGCCATCTCTCCAGCCCAGGACTTCATTTCTTACAATGAGGTGTCAGCTATCTCTGGTCAGTGACATGAACTCAAATCCCCAATCTACAATGTGAATAGTGTGGCACTCCTGCCAAACCCTTCTTTGTCATCCTTCCCTTTTGACAAATGTCTAGTGACAATAAAAAGAAATGACAGCCCGGCGTGGTGGCGCACGCCTTTAATCCCAGCACTTGGGAGGCAGAGGTAGGAGGATCGACGAGAGTTCGAGGCCACCCTGAGAATACATAGTGAATTCCAGGTCAGCCTGAGCCAGAGTGAGACCCTACCTCGAAAAACCAAAAAAAAAAAAAAAAAAGAAAGAAAAAGAAAAGAAATGACAACGTTGGGTAATTTATTTCGTGCTATACAAAGGTGCTCACCCTTTTGTCCATTGCAGGCCTGAAAGCAGACTAAATACCCTTCACGTCACACGCACAATCATATAGACACAAACGTACATTCATGGGCAAAGCGACAAGCTATCTTTGTAGAGATATTTGTATTTTAAAAACCCTGAGTCGATAGTAAAACATGAAGGAATCTGAATTGGTTGACATTGCTTGTGAACTTTGATCTGGTAGAACAGAGGTGGTGCCACGGATACTTGGTGTGATAAACAGTTTGAACTGCTGAGGTGGCAGGACACACGGCCGTCTCTAAAGTAAGACTATGCCAATATCTCAACTGCCTCTCTGACACCCCGAGGGACTTGAGCTCTGCCCCTGGATCACTTGCTCCTCAGGACACACACAAACATAACACACAAGCTTAACTCCATGTATTCATTCTCCATCCATACTAAGTTCTAGGCAATAGGATCATCTTCATCAGAGTTGCCAGAAATGGAAGCAATAGGAGGCAGATAAAGTTAGATACATAGATGAGCAATTGATATGTAGATAGATAAATAGATGATGAATAAATGATAAATGACAGATTAGATGATGATAAGTTGATTGATGATAGTAGGATCAGAAAGATCAACCCTGGCTTATTATAAGGAATTGGCTTTTGTGATTATGTCAGCAAGCTGGAGATCCAGGAGATAAGATCATGCAGTTCCAGTTCAAAGGTCAATCAATGCCCTCAAGATCAGGAAGAGCAGATGTTTCTACCCAAATCTAAAGCAGAAAAGAAACCATATCCCAGTTCAAGGCAGTCAGGCGAGTCTTTCTGACTTGCAGGGAGAGTCAACTTTTGGTTTTGTTTAAGTCTTCAGTTACCACATCAGGGTAGGCAAGTTGCTATACTCCCTGCTCTTAGAGACACATTACAGAAAACCATTTGGCCTAATAACCAATTTACCTTGTGATTTAATCATGCTAACATATGAAATTAACCATCAAATGCTGTGACTGGAAGCATCTTGGATGGCCAGCTCCATCTTCAGGCTCCTCCGCTGCTTTGTTCCTTCTTCCTCTGGCTCCCTGGACAGTGAGTGCTGCTACCTTGGACTCTAAGGTAGACACCCCTCAATAATAGTATGTTAGAAGCTGGGCGTGGTGGTTCATGCCTATAATCCCAGCACTTGGGAGGCAGAGGTAGGAGGATCGCCGTGAGTTCGAGGTCACCCTGACACTACAGAGTTATTTCCAGGTCAGCCTGGAGCAGAGTGAGACCCTACCTCGAAAAACCAAAAAAAAAAAAAAAAAAAAAAAAAAAAAAAAAAAAAAATCATGTTAGTTTCAGGTTCTGAAGACTGAAAGCAGCAGACCATCAATATCAGCCCACATCCTCATCTTTTACTGTAAGAGAACAAAGAAACTTTGCCTGCTTCAACCACTGTAATTTGACTCCTTCCCTTAAAAGCTAATTCTAATCCTTATTAATATGTTTTTCTAAAAACTCCAGTTTCCTACAAAACAGATAGAGCTTGAACAACAAATTAGAAATAACCAATTAGAGACAAAAATAAAGATCTAGGTAGGTAGCCAATGGGATGTTAAATTGAGATGATAATCCAGCTTTGCCCAGCCTTGCTCAGCCTATCAAACAATATGCTTCCAAAGTAAGCGTGAGGAGCATAACTGGCCGGTGTTTTTCTTTAATTTTTTTAATATTTTATTTTTATTTTGGAGAGAGACACAGAGAGAGAGGGAGAGGAAGACAGATAGAGATGGGTGTACCAGCAGCCTCTCAGCCACTGCGAACGAAATCCAGATGTGTGTGCCCCCTTGTGGGCAAGTGTGGCATTGCACCCTTGTGTCACTGCATCTGGCTAAACGTGGGACCTGGAGATTGGAACTGACGTTCTTAGGCTTAGTGGGCAGGCGCCTTAACCGCTAAGCCATCTCTCCAGCCCCCGGCCGGTGTTTTTATTCTTTATCCTCATTTATCTCTTAGAAGAATCTAGGATTGTCTGTGCTCAGATGATAATTTGCCTTTATTGATTGTTCATATTAAGCTCAGCAAAGCTAGTCAGTATCAAGCAGACAATCTAATATCTTATTAAAAAGAGGGTTATCACTTTGGAAACATTATGGGGAACTTTAAAAACATCTTTTATACATGTAAATATAGCCTTAAGGCAAGATTAGGAGGTGATGACAAAATTTTACATTAGCATGGTGGGCAATAAAATGACTTAAAAATGCCATCAGGAAACTTGCTACTTTGTAAGCTAATTAGAAAAAAAAAAATTAAAGGACAAATGCTATCTCTCCCCTGACCACACACACACAAATAAAATAAATGAATTGCATTTCAGTGGATACTTATGATCACAGAAGAACACAGGGATTCTGGGGTCTTTCACTGGTTTGTTGCAATGTTTTAAAAAATCATGTGTGTGGTGCTAGGACTCAGACCCAGGGCCCCATGCATCCTAGGAAAGTAGCCTACCACTGAGCTATACTTTCTGTTTCTGGATCAGAAATAAAACAAAGAAACACTACTGTTGTGTTCTGATGCTGTTAGTCCTAAATGCCCATGAAACCCTCAAGCTGTGAGAATTATTTTATTTATTGCATGGCTTTATTATTTGACCATTAAATGGTGCATTTTTTTTCAGATATGGTTATTAACATTTCAAACACTGGTGTTGATAAAGCATATTTTTTAGAAAGGTCTTACCAAGGGACTAAGGATCTGGCTCAGGGATTAAAGGCACTTGTTCCACAAGCCTGCCATCTAGAGTTCAATCCCCAGGTACCCATATAAAGCTGGATGCAAAGTGACACACACATCTGTGATTCCAATGTGCCTACAGCAAGGGAGGCGGAGTCAAGAAAATCTTGAAGCTCACAGGCAAGCAAACGTGGCCTTCCTAGTAGCCAAACAAAAAAGACCTGGATCAACGAAGGTGGAAGGAGAGGACTGACATCCATAGATAGGTAGTCCTCTGACCTTGACACTTGTGCCTGACACTTGGTCAGGATGGGTGGATGGATAATTATAGAAAAACCTTGCAAAGCCTTCTCTATACCAACCCCTAATTAAGGTTGCATCTATTTGTAAAAATATGGGATGGCCAGTTAAAACTAGGCTTCAAATGAACAATAGTGTTGTTTTCTAGGTATAACTATGTGCCAGACAACAAATGGGCTATACTTAACACTAAAAAATTACATATTACTGGGCCTGGAGAGATGGCTTAGTGGTTACAAGCATTTGCCTGCAAAGCCTAAGGGACCCAGGTTTGATTCCCCAGCACCCACATAAGCCAGATGCACAAGGTGGCGCATGTCTCTGGAGTTTGTTTGCAGTGGCTAGAGGCCCTGGCACGCCCATTCTCTCTCCCTCCCTCTCTCTCTTTCCTTCTTTCTCTCTCTCTTTCCATCTCCCGTTTCCTCTCCCTGCTTCAAATAAATAAATAAATAAAATATTTTAATATTACATATGGCTTATCTGAAGTTACAAATTCAGTTTTCTCAGGGTGTCTGATATTTTCTCTGGCCGCCTTGCCTCTGATCATCCATAGGCAAGAGGTATGGCTTGGCCTCTTCATTGAGACTTCTGGATATTTACTGGAACATTACTAGCAGGTAGGTCACAGGATCAAAATCACAAGTGCAGGTATCCTGCTTGATTTGTTTTTCTTTGCTTTGCTTTCTGAAACAGGGTATTTCATTGCAGGCCAGACTGCCTTTCAATGTGCAGTCCTCCTGACTCAGGGCCCTGAGTGCTGGGTTGTAGGCATGTACTATCATGCCTGGCTTGATCCGGTTTTGTTTCTTTGCTAGTGAAGAATGTTTGCTTGTGGATCCATGCTAGGAGGTTCTCCATGACCCCCTGCAGATCCATTTCCTACCTAGTACATAATACACAGTACCTGGCAGACTGGCTGCTTGGGCCACACCAACCAGGTTCCCTGTCCTCTGCCTTCTAGTTGGGCTTGGGCAATAGGAGAAGATGGCAGGACTGAAGGAGAGAGACAAGTATTTACCTTCTTGCTTTCTTCAGGCACAGCCATGGTAAGGTATGGCCTGGTTCCACCCAAGTTCAAGTTCTAGGAGAAGATCAGTGGCAGAGGTGGGGCAGTGGAGCCTCCACCAGACAGCTCATGCCTTGCTCTTGTGCTGCTTTCTCCCTTGTTTGACCCTGAAGCCTAAGGCTGTCCTGAGGTGGCCAGTGATGGGCCTTTCACAGCCCTTCTGATTTCCCTTAACTCTGAGCCCTGCTTTATAAATAACCCAGTCCTGGAGTTCTCCTTCACCACCTTGCTTTGAGCTCCTCTCCCCATTTTGTCATTTGGTATGACAGAGGTTTGCAGCCAAGATTCCCTGTCTGAGCTTTAATCCTGTCTTGTTGCCAGACAATTTTACATTGGGGGTTTCAGATAAGATAAGATTTTTGTTTCCCATTTTGTATCCCAACAAACACCATCTCCATCTCATAGGCTGAATGTAAACTGTTATCATTACACCCACCACTATTATCACGAACACCCTTAATAGGTGTATTCTTATTGAAAGTGCTGCCTAACATTTTGGAGGTGGGGGCCAGTGTCTTAAGCTGCTGCCAGCACACTATATACAAAAGGAAAACGCAGAACCAATTCCAAATTTAGATTTGCCTGCAGCCCACAGCCATGGGGTAGTGAGTCTTCTATCTTCCCTGAGGTCTGAGATCTGGCCAGCATGTCAACATTGTTACTTTTCAGAAAGGATAATCCCCTAAAACTTGGTTATGAAGTTGTAACTTCTCAGTGCACTTAGACACAATTTACATGAAAAGCAAAGAAACCATCCCATTTTACCCATGACCAATTTCTGGCTTTTTCCCCCTCAGCTATTTTTAAATAATCAAATTACCATAGTATCTATGGCATTTTGCAGATTGCAGGGTTTGTGAGTCATATCCTTATTTACAGGAATGATGGGGGCAAGACAGCTTGTTCAGCACTTACTCCATTTATGAGAAATGGGCAATTAAAGAGCTGGGGGTTGGGGGAGCACGCTGGTTCACATATAATTGTACCTTGTCCCACAATCTTTTATCTTTCCCTTCTGAGGACTCTGACCTGAGAGAACAGACACTGCCCAGACATGTTCGGTGACAGATAGGGCAGCAGTGGCGTCTGCTCTCATGAGCTCCTCCTCTTTTGGCCTTGGAAAATTTTTGGTTCTTCCTTTGGACACCCTGACTCAGTCTTTTATGCTCAGAATGCCTTTCCTAACCTCCTTCGTCCATAAGCATCCAGTAAAAGTTTGTAAAAGCTCAACTCCTTAGGGGAAAACTGTCTGTTCCAGCTTGTGTGACTCAGGCTATTGTCTCATGGTCATGATCATTGCCTTAGTAATCTACCCTTGTGAAAGCAGCCTTTTATCTATCTGCCTTCAGAGCGGCCGGGGAAGTACATGCATGAGAGAATGAACACAATGTTTTCAAAGAGAGCAAAATGATTGGATACAATTTTAACACCATTTCCCAAGAATTCTTCTCAAGCTGGATGGCTTTTTCTTCAAGGGAGAACTTGTGTGTAACTATGAGAAATAAAAGAACACATATTCCCACTTAATGAAAAGAAAATTTCAGAACTGGAAGGGCATTGAGGGCCCCTCAGGGACAATGCTGTGAGAGCTGGGAATTACTTCATCTCTGCCTGGTTTCTCTGCCTCTTCTCAGGTTTGATGAGATATGCCTGGTGGGATCCCAGCTCTGGCTACTGCCACTCTAAAAATAATGAAACTGTGAACTGGGATGTAGCTCCGTTGATAGGGTGCTTACCTAACACGCACAAAGCCCTGGGTTTGATACCCAGCACCACATAAACAAGGCATGGTGCTGCATGCTTGTGGTCCAAGCATTCAGGATGTTGAAGCAGGAGGATTGCCATGAGTTCAAGGCCAGCCTGGGCTACAGAGTGAAACTGCCTCAAAAAATAAATAAATAAATAAATAAACAAACAAACTCTAGGACTGGGGATGTAACTCAGTTGTAAAGAATGTACTTTGAATTTTTAAGGACCCAGGCTCCATTCTGAACACCCAAGGAGGAGAGAAAATGGCAGGGGTGGTGGTGAAGACCTGTAATCCTAGCACTTGGGAAAGTGAAGCAAAAGGATCACCACAATTTCAAGGAGAGCCTGGACTCCATGGTGAGTTCAGTCCTGAGTTCTACACTGGCCAATAGAGTGAGAGTTTGGCTCAGGAAACCGAAATAGATAACTGAGGTGAAAAACAACAAAGATAGGTTAAAAAAAAAAAAGTTTCTTTAGGAGTTCTAATTAGCTGAGTGTGGTGGCTCTCACCTTTCATCCCAGCACTCAAGAGTTTGAGGTAGGAGGATGACTGGGAGTTCGAGGCTAGCCTTGGTTCCAGAGTGAGTTTCAGGTGAGATCCTGCCTCAAATGTAGCTTTAATTGTTCAAGAATCCTTTGCAGTGAACTTGGTGACCTTGAAACTGGAAATGAACGTTAGAAAACAAGTGGATTGAGGAACGTTCATCCAGTGCAGGATTATTGAATTGTGGCAGAAGAAATTTAACAAAGAAACCAGGTCCAAATGATAATCTGAAACACGTTTCTATTATACATGCATGAGATAGCATGATTCTGAGTCTCCTCCCTATGTATGCACCTTGTTTGTATGTTATCTGGTTAGTGCAGCCATAGACAGAAACACCTATGAACAAACAGCTTTCTGTTCTGCATTTGTACTTTCTTATCACTGACTAATTGCTAAGGCATTTTCTATTTGTGGCTCCAAATCATGTAGTCTTAAAAACTTGTAACCAGACCCTCAAAATAGAAGAAAAAGATGATGTCATCAAATTAAAAGAGAGACTAATGGAGAGAGGGAGGGGATATGATGGAGATTGGAGTTCTAAAGTGGAATGGGGGGAGGGGAGGGAAATATCAAGTGGGTTTTTTGTATGTAAGTATAAAAGTCAATAAAAAACAATAATAAAAAAAATAATAAAAAAAAACTTGTAACCTACCAATAGTGTAAAGAATTCAAGGTGATGCCAGACTGCCTGCCATATTTGTCTACAAAACATCGGAGCTATCAGAGCTCAGGACTTGGGTTTTAGAAGCTACTCCCCTGAGTCCATGTTGACATGAATGAATTTTGTGATTCTCCACTCTCTCTGGTACCATCTCTGTGTGACTCAGTTTCCCGTAATGGAATCACCACAGGAAGTATGTTTATGGCAACAGCAGGGACAAACTTGCCTTTGGTTTAGCCCAGCTGATTGATACTGCTAAGGGCTTACTTACTCTCTAAGGAGAATATATTTATTAAAATCACTTTATAAGATACTCTGCCCTGTCATCTATCACCTATCTATCTATTATCTATCTGGTACAGGAATTTATCTTTGAGATGAATGGAGCCATTCTCAGCTTTGGGCTGGGCTGTAAGTCAGGTATTAGAGTACCAGACACTCATGGTCACACAAAACTTCCATTGAGACTCCAGGGTTTTGCCATGTGAATTCAAAGAATGAAATCCACAGACCACAAAGGGTGAAGTTTAGAAAGATTTTATTATAGAGCTTAAGGACGGAAAGAAGGCAAAACTCCTGTAAAGCAAGAGGGGTTCCTGAGTAGATAATCTGCCTGGTGTCTCTGGAGAGGGTCTGAGGATGAACTGGTCACTCCAGATCCGAGCCAGGTGTCTAGTGCCTTGCAGTCTTATTCACATATTTATACTGTGTTGCTAGGGAAGGAGGACTCCTTCAGGGGAAAAGAGATAACAACAACAACAACAACCCGTATTGTCATTGTAGGTTCAAGAACATCTACTTTTAGACAAGAAAAAAAACCTGTTCACTTTAGGGCTACCTAGTTATCCTAAACTGCCTAGCCAATTTCTATCTCATATGCATTCTTTTCTCTATCTATTCATCAAAATATGTACAAACAGTATAAATAAATCTGAATATTAACTTAAAATGCATATATTATTTAAAAATTCTTAAAACATGTTAACTCTTAAAGTATGTTACTCTAGAAGATTCTAGAAGAGAATTTGTTGCTCCTATAACGTGCTTAGAATTCTTTCCTACTGTCTCTTTGCTTTTGGATTAAGGACACAATTCTTAGTGTAATCCTCAATCGTGCGCCTCTTCAAGGCCAGCCACAGTGTCTTTGGAACGTGCCACAGGGCTTTCACACCTGTCTCTATTGTCTAGATCCTCCAAAGGCAGCCACCTTCTCTGCCTCTGTCTCTTTTACTTCTCGATCTCTTTTTATCTCTTTACTCACCTCTTAGCGCTGATGATGCCTCACCCCAGCCACATTCCTTTGTGTATGTGCACTCGCTCATAAGCTACATCTTTTTCCTAGTTGATGCTAAACCCACTTGGCATATACCTTATCTATTGGTATGTAGCCAGTCATCCCAAAACTTAGTGGCTTAGAGTAGCAAATATTTCTCACCTCAAAGTTCCTGAGAATCAAGGGCGGGGAGTTTGAGTTCTGGCCCAGGATTTGATAAGCTTTTTCACTCAAGATGCCAGGCAGCCTGCAGCCACCTGAAACCTTGCCTAGGGCTTGAGGATCTCTTTCCCACTGTGCCTGCTTGGAATCTGACAGGGGCATCAGTACCTTGCTCACAGGCCTCTCCAGCACCCTGCTTGAGGCTCTGCACAGCATGCCAGCTGGTTCTTCCCAGCATGAGTGACCCAAGAGACAGCAGGGAGAAGGACACACAGATGCCCTCTGTGTCCAGTCTTGCATGCCTTGCTGCCTCTTCTGCTGGTTCTGTTTGCTAGGAACACATCTGAGGTCCGATTCACACTAACAGGGAGAGAAATTAATGCCCACCTTCTGAGAGAATTTGTGGATATATTTTAAAAGTGCTCTAGCATAAGTATTTCACTAACCACCTGTCATCCTTACTAGGTTATGGGCTTCTTGGAAAAAGGATACCCTGTCCCAGATGAGCCCCTAACCCCTCCAGGAAGCCTGGAAATACATAAATATGCAATAATATTGACCCATTGAAGGGAGGAATGAAGAATGAATGAATGAATGAATGAACTTTGTGTTGGAATCCCAGATCGAGGAAATGTTGCACAAATTATGTAACTGTGTTGTTTCTTGGCCTTTTGGCTAAGATCATGCATAACCTTAGTTTTCTGGTTTGGGACGATGAGTATAATTGTAATCCTCTGATGGGACACTGGAACTAGAAAGGGAACTAAAGGCACCTAAAGAGAGAAGGACAACGAGAGAGGAGAATGGATGAAAGAAAGACAAAAAATTATAGCTTGTTTTCTCTCATATGCATTGCGATTTAGTTGTATAGTTACATATACGCAGAAGGGGAACTATTTACAAAGAGGAAGGAGATGAGCTTGGAGAATGGAAAGAACAGATGGGGAAACTATATATATATATATATATATATATATATATATATATATATATATATACACATATATATGTGTGTGTGTGTGTGTGTGTGTGTGTGTGTATGAAAATGTAATAATGAAACCCATTGCTTTGTGTACTAAGTAAAAAATAATTAAGGAAATACATAACATACTGTATATATGGACTTGGTATAGTGTGGCATGGAAAGGCTCACTGGATGTTATTTTCCTTCATCTTTTTCATTGGAATCTCATCTATTCCATGTGGATTCTACTTCTCCTTGTGTATTCCGATCCCCACAATCTGTGCATCCATTCCCACTGCTGCCACTCCAGGCCTCTCTTGCATTCCTTTCTATTAGCATCCTCCAGTTCCCTGTACCTCTGTTTTCTAGAACAATAATCCAACCCACTATCACCAGACTACTTACCTTTAAGGCTTCACATAATTCATTTTCGCTCTCCGTTGCTATTCCTCTACCTGGACTTGGTAAGTGTGTAACAAATTTATGGTGAATTTCATGTCAATTCCAGGTCCATTTTAGTTCCTTGTTTGTACTGAATTGATAATACATCCAAATGCATGATGACTGGGATAAAGCCGGAGAAATATGCTCTCCAATAGCGATAGTTAGAGATGTGGCTACTGGCCACGTTTGAGCTCACTCTTTCATGTCTCTCCAAACAGAATGGGCCCATAAACAGCAAAGCCTTTAGCAGAACCATTGAAGACGCTAATGTTCTACATTATTTTCTATAATTTTCACTCTAAGGCAAAAACTTTCACACTAGTACTAAGACCTCTGTGTTTATTTTCAATGTTCTATTACATCAACATTATTGTTAATAGCAGGTATGTTGGGAATATGTTTGAAGATAAAAGGTTCTTTTTTTTTTTTTCTTTCTGGGGTGGTAGAGATTGAACCTATGGTCTCACATTCTTGGCAAGCATTCTCCTCAGCCCTGAAGACAAGCATTCTTAATGATCTGTGTCATATAGATAATATGCAAGTAAGACTAATGAAAGCTTCCTTAGAAAGATGACACTGATGACATAAGAAATTCTGGAGCTGAGGAGATTGCTCAGTGAGTAAAGCATTTACTGCTTAAGTTGGGGTACTGAAGTCTGATCCCCAAGCCCAGTGTAAAAAGCCACAGTGGCAGGCTTCTATAATCCCAGCACACTGACATTCACAGTGAAATTAGAGGTAGACACGGACCTGAAAGTTGTCCTTTGACCCTCCACACACGTCATGATATGTGCACATACACACGCTCATGTAGAGAACAACATGCACACCCACAAATAATAAAACAAAAAAGCAATTCTGCTTCTAAATTTATCTGGCTTCTGACAAAAGAGGTGATATTTTCTTTTTTATATATTTTTATTTATTTATTTGCAAGCAGAGAGAGACAGAGAGAAGAGAAAAAAAGAGAACGGCATGCCAGAATCTCCAGCTCCTGCAAACAAACTCCAGATGTATGCACCATGGCATCTGGCTTTACATGGTTACTGGGGAATTAAACCCTGGTGATTAGGCTCTGCAGGCAATTACCTTAAAAACGGGGCCATCTCTCTAGCCCCTATTTTCTTTTGTGAATGAATTAAAATCTTCTGGAAACACACTCAGCTGTGTGTTAATGATCTCACTTAAAATAAAATACCTCTTGGGCTGGAGAGATGGCTTGATGGTTAAGGCACCTGCCTGCCAAGCCTAAGAACACAGGTTCTAATCTCCAGGGCCCACATTTACCCAGACACAAAAAGTGATGCAAGGGTGCAATGCTGCACTTTCCCACAAGGGGACGCACACGTCTGGAGTTCATTCACAGTGGCTGAAAGGCTGCTGGTGCCCCATTCTCTCCCTCTCTCTCTTTCTCTCTATCACTCTCAAAAAAATAAGATAACCTCTCAAGCTAGAAACTAGCAAGTAAGACACTAATATTGCATGAGTGGGACACATTGCAAGAGCTCAGACGAGACTAGTAAAGATATGGGAGGTATGTACATGGTGATTCCTTGGCATAGCAGTGGTGGGCTACAGATATTCCCACCTTGCTCACTTACATTCAACTTGGCCCAGCAGCGATTCAGGACTGTTTCCCTTTCCTACAAGAGGTAGTCACTGCTTGCGTTCTACGAACATACGCGACCCTCTTCAGACTGGGACCAAATTTCTCCCTGCCATTCGTTAAATCTGGACTCATGTCAACTTAGTGAGTACTATTTCCTTCACCTTTGTATTTATAAGCTTCCGAGTTACTAAAAAGGTGGGTGGATTCTGCTAGGATCACAGATCGTTTTCACCTTTGGTCAAATATTAAAGCAGTGAAGGGTAAATAGAAGGGTAAATAACATCCAAATGTTTCGATATGCAGAAAAGCTTCTTGCAAATGGGAAAATCAGAAGCTTAAAAGTTTCTCAGCAAGAAACCCTGTGGTCTGTAATGGGCTGCCTCTTGGCAGTGCCCAAGCTGCCCAGTGATTAGTCCACCCAGGTAGCATCCATCTCCATGCTAACACCATGGTGGGTGGGACAATCTTTGTTAGGAAAGATTGTCTTGCGGATTACAGGAAGTTTAGCAGCATCCTAAGGCTCTGCCATCCAGATAGCAACAGCACCCCCTCCATATGCACACATACATACACCCTAGTTTTGACAACAAATGAAAATGTCATTTGACATGGCTAAATGTCCCTTGGTAAGCCAGGCGTGGTGGCGCACGCCTTTAATCCCAGCACTTGGGAGGCAGAGGTAGGAGGATCGCCGAGAGTTCAAGGCCACCCTGAGAATACATAGTTAATTCCAGGTCAGCCTGGACCAGAGTGAGACCCTACCTTGCAAAACCAAAAAAAAAATAATAATAATAAAATAAAATAAAAAAATAAAAATGTCCCTTGGTGGAACATAGCTTCCAACTCCACGTTAAGAACCGCTGACCTATCTAAGGCCTATCTAATTATTTTAGTGAAATTATTCTTTATGTTTTGTAAAAAACAGCTCCAGGCACAAATGCATGACAATGTGTATGAGAGCTCTGAGTTATTTATATGAAAATCCACAGTTTTTCCAAGAATGAGGCTTCACTTCTTTTTCAGAACATACAGCTAACTGTAAACTCCAACCAAGATTAGGCATGCCCAACCTTCAGCATAAAAGGAAACTGAGAAAGAAGCAAAACACAGAGTCATGCTTTTGATCCATGTTTAATGAAAAAGAAGTTGTAGGAATAGAAATGGACATATAACAAAGAGATATGAATGGGAAAATGTGATAACTAGAACAAAGGGAAAATCACTTTAATTCTGAAATTACTCACATATTCCTATCAGTTATTACTGATCTAAAAACATCTCTTTAGATCCAACACAAAGTTATAGTTATGTAATTGCACTGATGTTTTTCGAGAACTCACCAAGGTAATAATGTCCAAACAATAGCTTTCCGCTTCCCCTGTACCTCCAGAACACACACAGTCAGGGTGAAGACAAGGTTTTAACATGGAGTAAAGAAAATGTGCCATGTGATTTTTTTTTCTTTTTTATTACAACAGCTCTGGGCACAGGCATGCTCTCTGCTAATATTTTCAAGAGAATGCGTTTCATGATATGCGATCATGTAATCTTAGAACAATCAACCATTAAAGGATTACATGTGATGCTGCTGAACAGAAAAGTGTGCAGAGAAGTTTCTACAGCTTACATGTGAGCTGACTTGAAATAGTAAAGGCATGAAGGTTTAAAATGTGCGGACGTGAAAGCATAGTGGGCCTCTCACAGGGCACTTGCTTCATGGTTTAGAATTCCTAGTGGGGTCCGTCAATTGTCTACTTTAACCACTTTCTACCCTAATGTACAATATGATCATAGCTTCTTAAAAGAGATATATATATATATCTTCAGAAAAGAATTCAGAAATCCATACTAGTAGTAACTTTTTGTTAACGAACTCCCTTAAAAATATCTTTCTAGAAGCTAGAAGCTAGCAAGCAATAAGCTCGTTCTAGACAATTGCCCTGCAGGTAATAAACAGGAGTGATAGATTTTTACTCTCTCCCTTGAAAATACAAATCCATTGGCCAGCGCATAGCCAGTCACCAGCCTCTTCTGCTCACACTGATCATTTCAGGTTAGGAGGACCCCTGCCTCTTCTGATACTGGATTCGAAGTTTTTCTAGTTGCTCCACACATTGTGACTGGGCCATCTTCAGGCTCTGATTCTCCTCTGTCAGAGCCTCAAATTCCCGGACGAGCTGAGCAGCATCCACCTTCTCCTTCTCTGCCTGGTCCAGCTTAGCGATGAGCTCCTTTCTGAAATGCAGGGCAAGGAGAAGCACAAAGGTCAGTGCAGACAGACAGACAGACAGACAGACAGACAGACAGACAGACAGACAGAAGTATTCCATGTGACCACAATGGGAGCAGAACCTCTCACGCTGCTCTCTAAAGCTTTCCCCATCCTTACTTGCTGCAACGATATACGTGTGCACGGTAGGTGTGGTGGTTCGAATCAGGTCTCCTCCATAAACTCATGTGGCCCCCAGCTGACGGCAACTTGGAAGGTGAAGCTTTGATGGAGGGGGTACGTTGTTGGGAGTGGGCTTGGGGGTATGATAGGCAGAGCTTGGCTCACTCTCCTGCAACTGTTTGCTACCTGCTATGGCAGAGATGATGTCCAGCCTCTGCTTATGCTATGATTTTCCCTGCCACTATGAAGTTTCCCCTTGAAACTGTAAGCCAAAATTTAAACAATTAAATTAAATTAAAAACCTTTGCATCTTTTGGTCAGGTACTTTATCCCAGCAACAAGAAGGTAAAGGAACTACAATTGTCCATGTGTATGAGTTTGGAGGTCGCAGGACAACTTTGGGGTGTCAGTTCTTACCTTCCACCTTGTTTAAAACAGGTTCTCTATTTGGGGGGGGGATTTTTTGTTTTGTTTTGTTTTCTGCTTGCTTGTTTATTTCTTGCTAAAAAAATCCAGGCTAGAACTTGGGGGTTCTCCTGACTCTGCCTCCCATTGCCTGCTGTGGGCACCTTGCCATTACAGAGGCTTGTGCTCCTTGGATCCAGCTTTACTGGGGTTCTTGAGATCCCAACTCCAGGCATCAGGCTTGCGCAGCAAATGCTGTTAACCACTGTCCTGTTTCCCCAGTCTTGTATGTTTTTGTGATATGGGATCTCGTCTGCAGTCCACGGTGGCTTTGAATGTGCAGCAATCTTTCTGCCTGAGCATCCCAAGTGCTTTGATTATAGTCATGAGCTACTGTGCCTTGGTATTCTTTTTTTTTTTTTTTTTTTTTTTTTTTTGAGAGAGAGACAGAGAGAGAGGGAGAAGAAGACAGAGATGGGCACACCAGCAGCCTCTCAGCTGCTGCGAACGAAATCCAGATGTGTGCGCCCCCTTGTGGTCAAGTGCAGCATTGTGCCCTTGCATCACTTTGCATCTGGCTAAACGTGGGACCTGGAGATTGGAACTGCTGGAGATTGGAACCAGCGTTCTTAGGCTTAGGAGGCAGGCGCCTTAATCGCTAAGCCATCTCTCCAGCCCAAGATATTGGTATTCTTTTTGTTTGTCTGCTTCCATTTTTCCAAATTCATGAGTTTTATGTCTGTTTATTTTATCCTAGAACCCGTAATTAACATATCCAGTGTAGTACACATGTACCAAAGACCCCATAATTCCTTCAATCACCCAAAACAGTGATCTGTCTTTAAAAAGTGCAACAAATTGTCAAAATCATAACTCATTTAGAAAACAGGAAAGGAGAGACAAATCAGCTTGTGATGTTGTATGAGTGGAGGCGTTTCCTATTGTCTTCTAGGGAGCAGAAGTTTCTTTCTCACTGAGTCTTTGTCCTTCAAACTCAATGGGACATATACAGATAGATATGCACATGTACATGTGTTTTTGTATAAAAGCAAGCATGAAAACCACCCCTCAATATTGAAGAACAGTAGAGCATAATTAGGGGAAACTTTAATAATTAGTAAATCCAATTAAAGATATATGAGAGGGTGTTTTTTTGTTTGTTTGTTGGATTTTTGTTTTGTTTTGGTAAGGTAACATCTCACCCTAGCCCAGGATAACTAGGAATTCAGTATGTAGTCTCAAGCTGGCCTACAACTCAAGGCGATCCTCCTATCTCTGCCTCATAAATGTTGGGATTAAAAGTGTGTGCCATGGGCTGGAGAGATGGCTTAGTGGTTAAGGTGCCTGCCTGCTAAGCCTAAGAACGCTGGTTCCAATCTCCAGGTCCCACGTTTAGCCAGATGCAAAGTGACGCAAATGCGCAATGCCTCACTTGCCCACAAGGGTGTGCACGCATCTGGTTTTCGTTCACAGCAACTGAGAGACTGCTGGCGCACCCATTCTCTATCCTCTTCTCCCTCTCTCTCTGTCTGCCTCTCTCTGTGTCTCTCTCCAAAAATAAAATAATAATAATAATTTTTTTTAAAAAGTGTGCCACCATGCCAAGCTGGGAGTTTTTAAATGCCACTTTTGGAACTTCTCTGTACATCTGAAACCTTCGTAAAACAAAGTTAGTTTGGAATAAGGACAAAAATTAGAACAAATATCTAGTACTTTTTCCCCCACACCAAATAGACTGCCTTGTGCACATCAAGTCTGATGTCCACTGAGCAAAACCAGGCACTGGAGAGGAAGTGCCCAACAAGGACAATGCTAGAGAATGCAGGGTGCCTACACACACATGCACAGAGAGAGAGAGATGGAGGGAGGAAGGGAGATTTCTTGGACTGTAGCTGATCTTTTTGTAAAATATTTTTTAACATTTTAAAATATACATTTTTTTTATTTATTTAAGAGCAAGGCAGATATAGGGAAGATTGGTTGCTCCAGGGCCTCTAGCCACTGCAAATGAACTCCAGATATATGTTTTACCTTGTGCATCTGGGTCCTGGGGAACCGAATCTGGGTCCTTAGGCTTCATAGGCAAGTACCTTAACTGCTAAGCCATCTCTCCAGCCCTTTTAAAATATTTTTTAATTTATTTATTTGCAAGGAGAGAGAGAGAGAGGGAAGATAGTGAGAGAATGAGCATGCTAGGGCCTCCAGCTGCTGCAAATGAACTTCAGATGCATGCACCACTTTGTGCATCTGGCTTTATATGCATACTAGGGAATTGAACTTGGGTCATCAGGCTTTGCAGGCAAGTGCCTTAATCACTGAGCCATCTCCCAGGCCTGTAGCTAATCTTCTGATAAATATTTGCCTCATGAATAATTGAAGGAAAAGTTACTTCAATGAAAGATAATTTTCTAGCTTAAAAGGGGAAGAGAGAAAACTAAAAGTGCCCCATTTAATTTAAAGAGTCATACAGTCATACAGTTAAGATAAAAAGGCAAAAGGCAAGCCATCCTTCTGATTAAAGTGGGTAGTGTTTTGTGCCCCTGAGCCCATTTAAAGCAGAAAATGTCAATAATTAAATATTCATGAGTAAAAGACCTCCTCTACCTTAAAGAAATGAATGAGCAAAACCTACATGGAATTAGAAATAAGAAAGATGCTGCAAATCCCCTGACCATCAGATCATGTACTTTTTCCCCTTTCCAATGACCTGTGTCACATGAATATCGAGGTAGGAGAGTTCTCCCTCCTCACCATAGCCTGGGGTTTGTGGCACTGGGTAGAACAAGTATTATTTTTCTGACTACTCTGACTTCACCAATTGTATTACTACAAGGATCAGTCAAGATTGTCTAGTCCGGGCTGGAGAAATGGCTTAGCAGTTACGGTGCATGCCTGCGAAGCCTACGTACCCAGGTTCTATTCTCCAGGACCCACGTAAGCCAGATGCACATGGTGGCACATGCATCTGGAGTTCATTTGCAGTGTCTAGAGGCCCTCGCATGCCCATTCTCACTCACTCTCTATCTCTCGCTTCCTCTCTCTGTCTCTAATAAATAAATAAATAAAAATAAATCTTTTAAAAAAAAGATTGTCTAATCCAATCTCCCTGTGTTGGAAAATGTCAATATTAATTTCTTCTTTATTGTAATCAAAAAGCCTCAGCTAGTAGGTTTCTAAATTAGCCTCATGTTCTTGATAAGCAATTATGCAGATTTCCAATAAAAACTGTCAAAATATCTGCTATCTCCTGTCCGGGGCTTTTCATATAGACATTTATGTTCATCTATTAACAATTTATAATTAAACCCTGGCACATGAAGCCATAGAAACTAACTTAGGCATAGATGATCTGAAAAATTCAATATTTATATTTGGGTAGGATGTGGTCCTATTTTTGATTTGTTTGGTGGTCTTGTTTATCATTCATTTGATATAATGTGATACAGGGTTAGAGAAACACAGCTAGGCGGATCTTATTTTGAAGTTGAGAATCTGTGATGTAGCTAAATGGTTCGAAGGCTATCACCTTGGGTTTACCACAGATCATTAGAAGTTTTCATGATGAAGATGAAAGGGCGACTGGAAAGTGTGTTAGTGAAGAAAAGTTTTAAATTTTATGGAGACTAATTTCAAAACGTAGAAAACGCTTTGTATTGCAGGCGGCTGAAATATGGATTCATCATTAGCACAAATATATCCTTGCTCTGCTAAGACTATTCTATGGTCTTGGCCCTTTCAAAACCAACTAAGAATTTTTATTAGGAAAAGGTAAAATTCAAGACAGTTTGACCCAAATGAGCTGAAGTTTTGTTGGATAATAACATAATAAAATAATATCTTCTTCCTAGATTGCATTTTACTATAAAATGGGGGCTTAGAATGTTTGAACCATCGCTGGTTCTGTATTTCTATAGGAGAGAAAGGACAACAAGACTGATGATCTACCTCCACTTTATGTAGATGGAGGCTAACACAAAGCTCAGGCTGGACTACGGTGTTGAAGGCCCACAAGTGAGTACTGAGTGAACATGAGGGCTGATATCTGAGGAGGCCGAGAATGGCTCTAGGACAACATTGCCCCCATCCATGAGGGAGTAAGATGTACTCTAAAGCAGACTTTGTCAAGTTGGGTACAACTGACAATTTGTGCTTGACACTTCAGTCCCATCCTGTGTCATTACAGGAGGGATAGCAGCATTCTTGGGTAGAAACTCATAATATGTCAGAAGTAGTCTTCCTGGCACCTGGCCATGAAACCAAAAATATCTCTAGATCTTGCCTGTGACCTGGGTAAAGGGAGAGGAAGAGAATGATCCTGCCTTGAATCACTGTTTTAAAGGAAATGGCAACTCTCATTGCCTTGTAGAGTTGATTCTGGAAGAGGAAAATGGTAGAGTAGTATTTGCCAATAGCTAGGAAAAAGGGACTGCATAAGGCTATAAGATTTCTTTCTAAAATTGTGAGGATAGTTGTACAACCCTGAAAACACTGCAAAGGCCTGAAATGTTAAATGAAGAAAAAAGAAAAAAATTAAGAAGGAAGGAAGGAAGGAAGGAAGGAAGGGAGGGAGGGAGGAGGGAGGAAGGAAGGAAGGAAGGAAGGAAGGAAGGAAGGAAGGAAGGAAGGAAGGAGGAAGGAAGGAAGGAAGGAGGAAGGAAGGAAGGAAGGAAGGAAGGAAGGAAGGAAGGAAGGAAGGAAGGAAGGAAGGAAGGAAGGAAGGAAGGAAGGAAGGGAGAAAGGAAGGAAGGAAGGAAGGAAGGAAGGAAGGGAGAAAGGAAGGAAGAAAGGAAGGAAGGAAGGAAGGAAGGAAGGAAGGAAGGAAGGAAGGAAGGAAGGGAGGAAGGAAGGAAGGAAGGAAGGAAGGAAGGAAGGAAGGAAGGAAGGAAGGAAGGAAGGAGAAAGGAAGGAAGGAAGGAAGGAAGAGGAAGGAAGGAAGGAAGGAAGGAAGGAAGGAAGGAAGGAAGGAAACTAAAGCATTCTTCAAACTTCTAAAAACCTGTATTTTCTCTTAGAGTTGTAAACACTGATGCACCTAGTGACCCAGTCCCTCGTACATAGATCAGACAGACAAGTGGTTTCTCCTTGGGACAAGATAAAGCCTTCTGTCTAGAATTCACAACCTTTATAGCTGATTATAATTTAATCAAATACTTCAATTTTTTTTCTATCAATTGATGATAGATTTCAAAAACTCTAAGATGTCTATACTTCATTTCCACGAGTTTTGATTGTATACATAAAAAGCTTTATGTACTGCATTAAAATGCTTATCAACAGCTAGGTGTGGTGGCACATGCCTTGGGAGGCAAAGGTAGGAGGATTGCTATGAGTTTGAGGCCACCCTGAGACTACATAGTGAATTCCAGGTCAGCCTGGGCTAGAGTGAGACCCTACCTCCAAAAACCAAAAAAAAAAAAAAGAAGAGAATGGGTGCACCAGAACCTCTAGCCACTGCAAATGAACTCCAGAAGCATGCATCATGTGTATCTTGCTTACAAGGGGTCTGGAGAATTAAACACGGGTCTTTAGGTTTTGCAGGCAAGTGCCTTAACCACTAAGCAATCTCTCCAGCCCATAAAATGATATTTAAGCCGGGTGTGGTGGCACACGCCTTTAATCCCAGCACTCGGGAGGCAGAGATAGGAGGATTGCTGTGAGTTCAAGGCCACCCTGAGACTACATAGTTAATTCCAGGTCAGCCTGGGCCAGAGTGAGACCCTACCTCAAAAAAGCAAAAAAAAAAACAAAAGATTTTTAATATTATTATTATTATTATATTTTATTTATTTATTTATAGTTGATTTTTCGAGGTTGGGTCTCACACTGTTTCAGGATGACCTGGAATTCACTAAGTAGTCTAACAGGATGGCTTTGAACTCATGGCGATCATCCTACCTCTGCCTCCCGAGTGCTGGGATTAAAGGCGTGCGCCACCACACCCGGCTCTAATATTATTTTTTTAAGTGGGGGTTTTCCCAAGGTAGGGTCTCGCTCTAGCTCAGGTTAAGATGGGATTCATTACATAGTCTCAGAGTGCTGGAATTAAAGGCATGGCTCACCACACCCACCTTAAAATATTCTTAGGAATAACAAATGGCTAAAAAGATATCAGGAATTACCAAGGCAAGAGCAAAGGAAGGATCTTTAATTTTTAATACAAATTCTTTTAAAAGCAGAACTTTGATTTGAGGTCTCATATAGACAACAAAAACTATATCAACATGGCAGGTGCTTCAGAAGATAAAGCATTTGCTGCTCAAGCCTGAGTACCCATGACCCTCAGACACCACATAAAACACAGGAAGCAGTGGTGACCCTCTGCAATCACAGCACGCTAACGATGAGTTAGGAAGTGGAGAGGAAAATTTCCCAGAAGCGCTCAGCTAGATTGAGAGAAACCCAGACTCAAATGAGGTGCAAGAAGACAGTCTTCTCTCTATCTCTCTCTGCTTGCAAATTAATAAAAAAAAATTTTTTTAAAGTAGCAAAAAATGGAATGTTTTCACGTCAGAATCTTTAGAAATATTCTAAAGATTTCGATAAACTCACCATTTTTTAACAGTGAAAAGAAAAAAAATGTTCCAGTGCAAGTATGAAAGGAGGGTCTGGAAAGATGACTCAGTTGGTAAAGTACTTGCCACGCAAGAACGAGCCCCTGAGATCACGTGCCCGGCATCCACATAAAACCGGGCATAGTGGCTCATGCCTATAAGCCCAGCCCTGGAGAGGGTGTCAGGGGCTACGTGGGCTTGCTGGCTAGTTAGGCTAGTAAAACCTATGAGCTCTAGGTTCTGTGGAGAACTGTTGAAGGTGACAGCTGAATATTGACCTCTTGCCTTTATATGCACATATGCATGGATACATGTAGACCCAGACATACGTGAGCCACCCCCCCACACACGCAAACACACAAGTGAGAACAAGGTTCGACATCATTCATTATAAACTAGAAATCTATTTAAAGAAACTGGCTTCATCTCATGGTGAGTTTGAAATTCTAGAAAATGCGTGGCCTTCTTTATCCATCCAAACAGACACAACTGCAAGTAACGGTTCTATCAACTCTTTTTACTGTGCTTGGGCAGATTCTCCCAAACCTGATCCAGGGAGACCTCCTCTGGAGATAAGGGAGAAGTTCAGCTAAGCCTGAAGGATTCCAGTAAAGCAAAGCTCTTCTGTAAAACACTTTAATTAGTACCTTTCTTCGTGTCTAGCATTTGCTGGCCAATGATTGAAGGCACCATAATCAGCCACACTTTATAAACTGTTGGGGTGGGGATGGGGGACATTCTCATCAGAATCATAACAAAAAAAAGAAAAAAAGAAAAAAAAAAAGGAAAGCTAATGAATTGGGTCAAATCCATCTGGTCCAATTTATCTTGCTTGAAAACAAAGACTGTTCAGGCAAAGATTTATTCCAACATGAAATTTTGCTTCAGTAAAGTGTTACTGAAAACAGTGTGACTGCTTGTAATCATGGGAAGATCCAACTCTACCTGTCTCTCTGCCTCCCCAGCACCAGGATTCCAGGAGAATGCCACCACACCCTGCAGTGGGATCAAACTGAAGTCCTCACGCTTGTGAGGCTAGCACTTTACTCACTGAGCTATCCTCCCCAGCTGCTGATTTCTTAGTCACACTTTTTAATCCCTCAGAGCCAAAAATCCAAGCAAAATGTTGTGTTTAAAGCATGTCAAATAATAATAATAATAAAGCTCTCTGGGCTGCCTGACCACTGGTGGACCTCAAGCTTCTCAGCCCCAGGGCAAACCCTGTAGCCCCTGCTTTCCACATGGGCCCTCCACACGGCAGGAGCTCTTCTGTACTTTCTTTTCTGTCCTCTTTCCAGGCCCACCACATGGGTGTATTCATTTTCCTTCCTTTGGTTCTGTACATCCCTCAATAAATATAATAATTTAATAATTACAAAAAGAAGTTAAAAGGGCTGAGATCTTGCAGAAAATGCTGCAGTTAGTCTTTTTATAAGATCCACACCCCCCCTTTGGTGCTATATTATTGTCCAGTTACTGTGTAGGTAATCTCAAAAAAGTCCCAAGAATTTCTTAAACTTCTCAAAACAAAATAAATTCACTCTCTTTCATCTAAGAATGGATAAATACATAAAATAAAAATATTACTATATGGGCTGGACAGATGGCTTGCCTGGGAAGCCTAAGGATCCAAGATTAGATTCCCTAATCTAATCTAATCTAATCTAATCTAATCTAATCTAATCTAAGGTGGCCCATGTTTCTGGAGAATGGTGCACCCATTCTCTCTCTCTCTCTCTTTCTCTCTCTCTCTCTCAAATAAATAAATAAAATATTTTAAAACGACAAAAACAAAAAGCAGCTATACATTTTAACATACAATAAATTATCATGAGCCAAAAAATTAACTAATAAATGTATCATGTATCATTCCTGTAAGATGAAGGAGAAAATAAATGGAAAGTTGGGCTGGAGAGATGGCTTAGCAGTTAAGGTATTTGCCTGCAAAGCCAAAGGACCCCAGTTTGATTCTCCAGGACCCACGTAAGCCAGATGCACAAGGGGACACATGCATCTGGATTCGTTTGCAGTGGCTGGAGGCCCTGGTGTCCCTGTTCTCTCTCTCTGCCTCTTTCTCTCTCTCAAGTAAATAAAATATATTAAATAAAAATATTTTTAAAAAAGAAATGGAAAGTTAAAGATCTGCGATATACTGAATTGTTTCATGCACTACAATAATTTTCTTAAACCTTTTGTTCCATGTAATGTACAAGGCTATGGAGATTAAAAACTTCCTCGACTACAAAATGCACTTAGTCATCTAAGACGTATATGTAACTCTTAAATGTCACTTAATGTGGGAAAACTCTACCATTTAAGTGTCAATTAAAATTCACCTGAGCCTGAGCATCCTGGAGCTGTTGGGGAGGTTTAAAGAGAACATGGCTCTGGGTGAAATTTTGTTGACTTTAATTCCTTGAACTAAAATCTTTTGTTAATAAAGTTAAGTTTTAGGGCTGGAGAGATGGCTTAGCAGCTTAAGGCACTTGCTTGCAAAGCCTGTTGAGGTACCTAGTAAAGCCAGAAGCAGAGTGGTGCATGCTTCTGTGATCCCAATATGCCTATGACAATGGGAGCCAGAGCCTGGACGATCTGCAGCCCACAGGCCAGCTAATTCCTCTCTTTGCTTGCAGTCTGGCAGTTTGCCAATGCAAAAGACCCTCTCTGAAAGAAGGGGGAGCACAGATGCCTCACAGTTGTCTTCTGACCTCCACACACACAGAATAAATAAATACATTTTGAGCCGGGTGTGGTGGCACATGCCTCTAATCCCAGCACTTGGGAGGCAGAGGTAGGAGGATAACCGTGAGTTCGAGGTCACCCTAAGACTACATAGTGAATTCCAGGTCAGCCTGAACTAGAGTGAGACCCTACCTCGGAAAATCCAAAATAAATAAATAAATAAATAAATAAATAAATAAATAAATAAATAAATAAATACATTTTGAAAAAAATTAAAATTGGACTGGACAGATTGCTTAGTGGTCAAAGGTGCTTGTTTGCATAACTGATGGCCTGAGTTCAATTCCCCAGTACCCACCTAAAGCCAGATATATAAAGTGATGCATGAATCCAGAGCTTGTTTGCAGTGGCAAGAGGCCCTTGAGTACCCATTCTCATTCTCTCTCTCTTTCTTTCTCTCTCTCTCTCTTTCACTGCCTCTTTCTTTTTCTCTCTCATTTTCTCTCAAATAATTAACTAAAAATATTTTATAAAAATAAAAATTTAGGGCTGGAGAGATGGCTTAGCAGTTAAGGCACTTGCCTGTGAAGCCTGAGAACCCATGTTCAACTCCCCAGGTCCCAGGTAAGCCTGATGCAAATGTCGCTCATGCATACAAGGTGGCACAAGTGTCTGGAGTTTGATTGCAGTAGCTGGAGGCCAATTCTCTCTCCTGCCCCCACCCCCCGCTCCCACAAAAAAATAAATAAATAAAAATCTAATTTGGGGTTGGAAACATGCCTGTTGCCCTTTCTGCTACTGTTGAAAGTAAAGCACCAGGCTGCTCGCATCATTCCCAAATCGCCCCTCATCGCCAGTCTTTGCCCAAAAAAGAGGCTCCCGCAGAAAGTACTTACTTCCTTTCCTCAAGCAGGGCGATCTCCTTTTTGACCTCATGATACTCTTCTGCTATTTGGCAGTGTTGTCTGAAAACCTGCATGGATTCCGCGGAGTCCTGACAAGGCGGCAGAGGCTTAACAGAAAGAAGCAACAGTCAGACCACGTTTTAACATCAGAACACGTCACAACCATTTTGCTCCACTGATGCTCTTTAGAGGAAGGCTGTCATTTTAAAGGACAGCAGTACTGCCAATCAACATGGTACAGAGTCAGGCGGGTCTTATCTGAGTGAGAAGAGAAGGGTGGAGTGATCACACTGACACTGATCTGCCAGTGACATCAATAGGTACGGCAGGCCTGAGCCAGGGCCACCAGAACCATCATGTGCTCCTTACCTGCCATGTGTGAGATGAAAAATAAGTCTCCTGAGGATTTGCAATTCTCAGAAGTCATGAACTGCTTTAGGAGAGGGAGACAGAAAATACTTCAGCTGCCTGTTTCCATCACCCCCTGCTTTCTACATCTATTGTCCACAGGCGGGCTCACCCTGCAGAGTGGAGCAGCCATGAGGAAGGCTCTCTTCTGGAAAATGCATCCAGCCTGAAGAAAGGCTGCCAGGCTGGAGATGGTGCTGGTGAACATTAACAAGCTGTATGGAAGACTGGTTCCCTAATAAAACCCTGCTTGCAGTGTGCAAGGTTGAAGAGAGAAGCAATTGTGAGATTTTTCCTTTTCTCTCATCCGTGAGAAAAATAGGCCCACATGGCAAACCCTTCTAAACATAAACTTGGAAAAGAATCCTTCTTCTAGAAATTATTTTTGGAGAACAGGCTTTCCATGAGTTTACCATTCTCAGTTCTCCCTCAGCAATACGTGTCCCAAAGCACTATTCTTAGGGTCTTTTAAGGAGTGTTTTAATTACCTCTCACATCTACAGAAAAATTATGTGAAATCTGCCGAGCGGGGTGGCGCACGCCTTTAATCCCAGAACTCGGGAGGCAGAGGTAGGAGGATCGCTGTGAATTCAAGGCCACCCTGAGACTATAGAGTGAATTCCAGGTCAGACTGGGCTAGAGTGAGACCCTACCTCAAAAAAACAAAACAAAACAAAACAAAAAAAAACAAAAGAAAAAAGAAAAAAGAAAAAAGAAAAGAAAAATTATGTGAAATCTAAGAACCATGAGTTCCAGAGAGCATGAAGTTCTTCAGTCCCTTCCTTCTATATAATCTATACATGAAAATGGTTTGTCTGAAGGGGTCCTATTCTCATTAGTTTTAAATTAATAAATCAAGAACTAATTAATTTCTTACTATCTGTACCTTTCATATTCTCCAAGGGTGATCCAGGAAGCAATAGAAATTCAACAGAGTTTCTGGTCTGAATGACAGATAAGATGCCCCATGTAAAAAAAGTTCTCTTGGCTGGGCATGGTAGTGCACGCCTTTAATCCCAGCACTTGGGAGGCAGAGGTAGGAGGATCGCCATGAGTTCAAGGATGCCCTGAGACTACAGAGTGAATTCCAGGTCAGCCTGGCCTAGAGTGAAACCCTACCTCAAAAAACAAAAAACAAAAAACAAAAACAAAAAAGAAATTTCTCAATAGCTGTTTGCAAGTATTGAAATATGGGTCTGAAGCCCTTTAATATGTACAATGCATACATATTAATAAAAAGTCAAAAGTTTGAAAACACTTAAAAGATTCTAAATAGATTAGGATTGAATATACATTCATGTGAAATATCTGTTATCACCTAATTCATGTATACTGTAGTAATAATTGTGTTATATGGCACCTTTCCCTATAGCCCTACAAACATATTCACAGCATAAATACAGCCTTTTAGAACCATTATATTTTTTTAATGCAGAAATAAATTGGAATGTGGGCCACAGTGGTATTACAATATAATTCGCCCCAGGAGAAGAAGCTGTTGCCAATGGAATTCAGAAGTCCTGGCTCCTCGAGTCTGCATCCCAGAGATTACCACCCACTCACCCATTTTCACCTGTTACACTGGCAAGTTACCAGGTCTAACAGTCAGGGGAATGAGAGCAATGTGCCCTGGGCTGCCTAGCCAAGCTGCCAAAGCCCTGTTAAAGGATTTGCCTCCTGGCAGCCATCAGATTACACATCCTCTCCTCTCACTACAAACACCACATCATCCAGGCTCGGTTCACACGGGGTTCAGGACATCACTTGCCACCTGCAGGTATCTCAGCAACAAAGTCAGCAGAGTTATCTAATGTCAAAGCCAAGAGAGTCTAGAATTCTGTATAAAGAATTTGCATGCCTCAGAGAAAATCAATGAGAAAACTGGTAAAGGAAAAGAAAAAGAAGAAGAAAACAAAACACCCTTGTGACTGTAATTTAAAAGGAAAACTGAACTTTTTTCTTCAGAAAAGGGAATCTTCCCTTCCCTCCCTTCTATGTTTGACACCTGCAATTCTTGGTACTTCAGCATGCTATGGCTGAATTCTAGCCCTTCATCTTTTTCATTTTTATTTTGAGACAGAGTTGTGCGGAGTTACACAGACTGTTCTTGATGTTCCCAGGTTAACCCCAGGTGGGTTCAAACCCATCTCCTCAGGCCTCTCAAATATCTGGGATTGCAAGTGGGGACCACTGCATCAGGATAATTAGCATTTCTTTTCATACTCTTTTTTTATTTATAAGTACAATTTTTTATTTGGTCTCACTCTAGCCCAGGCTGACCTGGAATTCCAGGGTGGCCTCAAATTCATAGTGATCCTCCTACCTCTGCCTCTCAAGCGCTGGGATTAAAGGCATGCGCCACCATGGCTGGCATCACAAATACAAATTTTTATTAACATGGGTTATAGTCTTAAATCTGGACATTTTTTTGTGTTTTGTTTTTCGTTTTTTGTTTGTTTGTTTGTTTTTCAAGGTAGGGTTTCACTCTAGTCCAGGCTGATCTGGAATTCACTATGTATTCTCCGAGTGGCCTCAAACTCACAGCAATCCTCCTACCTCTGCCTCCCAAGTGCTAGGGTTAAAGGAATGTGCTTTGGAATTTCTTACCTGTAAAAATTTAAGATGTTATTACATTTTGGAAGAGGAAGGAAACCAGTGGGAGAAGGAAAGTGGAACAAGATAGGGTAGTGAGATGAGGGAATATGATTAAAGTACATTGTGCACATGGTCATGTGAAAACATGTAAGGAGGGAGGTCATATAAAAACATGGAGTGAGATCATATGAAAACACGGAAAAAGTGTGGTCATATGAAAACATGGAATGAGGTCATATGAAAACATGTATGGAGTGTGGTCATGTGAAAACATGTATGGAGTATAGCCATATGAAAACATTTAAAGAGTGAGGTCATATGAAAACATGTAATGAGCATGGTCATATGAAAACATGTAAGGGAGTGTGAGTAAGAGAAGGGTGAGGGAGGGTCAATCAAAATTCAAGATATTCTGAATAAGACATATGAAAGCCTACTTCTTTGGATAATGGCACATCCAGAAGCCATAGATTGCTACTAGAAAATTTTCAGTGCCAGGGATAGGATACCTTCCAGTGAGTTCTTGGCCAGAGAATTCCCTGTTGCCTCCAAAACACTACATGCTATTGCCAAGGCCCTTGGTTTCCCACGGGTAACAGATGGTAAGACCCTACGGCTGAAGACTTCACATGCGTGGGCAGCAAGGTCACTGAGAAATCAAGCTGGGGCTGAGCTGAAAACCTTCTCCCTGTAGACCAGCCAACTGTAAGCTGGAAAAGCTGCACTGCATGCAGTCCTACGGGAGACAGAAGTCATCAGCGGTGAAAACAGTGGACACTGGAAGCCTCAAGTTTAGCCAGGCAGGCCAAATGATTAATAGAGTACAACAGTGGTATGTCTGCTCTGGGGGAACAAACTGCTCTCTAATGGGACTGGAGGACCACTCTATGGAAGAGAATACATGCCTGGTACTGAAAACCTAATCAAAAGCCTATGGCAGGGGAGGGCATGAGCCTTCGGGGTACAAAGCCTGCTCTTGTCTGGCAAAATGTATATATATATTATTCTCACCAGACTGCCCTGAAAGCACTACACCTAATGTTCATATTCACATATTAATGCTACTCTCACTTTTGGTTAGAGAAGCTTCTCTTTTCAGATGGTGATGACCACTGGGATGACCCAAAAGGCACCATAGTGCTGAGAAGAAGGGACGGAGGGGTGTCCAGCACTGAAACATCTCTGTCACACCCTCAAAGGCTCAGGGTCCATTGCAGAAGAGGTGGCCAAAAGAATGTAAGAGCCAAAGGAAGGGTACGACCTTACAATACAACTGTCCAGACAGAAATTGGCCTCAATATCCATGACCTCGCAGTGCCTAGCAACACCTTCACAAGATCCTCATAATAGTAGAAAAAGATAATAACATCAAAATAAAAGAAAGACTAATGGAGAAAGGGAGGGGCTATGATGGAGAGTGGAGTTGTGAAGGGGAAAGTGGGAGAGGGGAGGGAATTATCGTGGTTTATTGTCTGTAAGTATAGACGTCAATACAAAAATTAAAATAAATAAACAAAAAAATGTAAGGAGTGCAGTCATATGAAAACATGAAAGGAGTGTGGTCATTCGAAAACACTTAGAAATGACTAAGATGCTACATTTTACAGTTTTTAATTTTTTCTTAATATTTAAAATTTTTTATTTTTATTTATTTGAGAGAGAGAATGGGTGTTCCAGGGCCTCCAGCAACTACAAATGATTTGCAGACACATGTGCTACCTTGTGCATCTGGCTTATATGGGTACTGGGGAATCAAATCTGGGTCCTTAGGCTTTGCAGGCAAGTGCCTTAACCACTAAGCCATCTCTCCAAGCCCACACACACATATATATATATGTAAACCACAATTTAAAAAGAGCTAATGCCAAGCTGGGTCTAGTGGCAATCTCAGCACTCAGGAGGCAGATGTACGAAGATTGCTAAGAGTTCAAGGCCACCCTGAGACTACATAGTGAATTCCAGGTCATTCTGGGCTAGAGCAAGACCCTACGTCCAAACACTAAAAACAAACAAATAAATAAAAATAAAAATGAAAAGCTAATGCCATCCATGTGTGGTGGCTCATGCCCTTAATCCTGACCCTTAAGTGGCTGAGGTAGGAGGATCACTGTGAGTTCAAGGCCAGCTAGGGCAAGTGTGAGTTCCTAGTGAGAACCTTCCTCAAACAAAAAGCTAATGCAAAAAAAGAAAAAATGGATTTCTCATTAGACTGTTCTCCTTCCCATCACTCACCTCTGAAATTTTGCTGCTAGAATTTCTAACCTGAAGTTCATTTCATTTGTACCTGTTTTCTTTTCTAAACCTCTCTTGGCATTATCTCTGTATAATGCCAAGACACGTAGTGCTCAACAAAAATGTTGTTGGGTAAAATGACCAGCAGGGTCTATGGTCCTTTGAAGATAGATACTGGACACTTAATCTTAGTCCAAGTAACTCATCAAAGAATATTTAAACACATAAGATTTATATCCCAACAGAAATTATGGTGAATAAAAATATTAAGTTGGGCTTTATTCCTATTATAACAAATGGAGGTTTAGAATAACAAGTGTTGTTCTGTATTTCTGTATGTCCTAATATTCTCACTGCTTTTTTTTTTTTTTTCTTTTTTTGAGACAAGGCTTCCCAGATCCCAGGCTAGACTTGTACTTGCTATATACTCAAAGAAGGCCTTGAACTTCTGATCCTCCTGCTTCTACCTCCCCAGTTCTGGGATTATAGGAGTGCACCACTCTGTTTATGCATTCCTGCTCCCGAGGCCTTGTGCAGGCCGGTCATTCACTCTACCGATGGAGCCACATCCCCTGCAGCTCTCACTGCTTTGTGATATAACGTGTGCAGGGACGTCATATGCTCACTGACAGTGGTTCTCTTGCCTACAGCCACTCAGAAAAAGAGGCAAGGTGACCAACATTGTTCATTGAATAAAGTTCTGCCTAAGGAAATACATTCCTGAAGTTTAAGTGCAGGAATCACATTTCCAGTGTAAAAGCTGGAGTTACCAGGAGGCTTTAGTGTGGAGAATTAAAAACAGACACTAGTGAATTCATTGGTTTGAGAGTCTATGCTGAAAATTAAAAACTAAAAATTTATAATGCCTGAGGTAACTAGACAGAAAAACATTATTAACTTTTTGGAATAAAAGTAACACTTTCTATTTCAGTGCCGGGGTGGAGTACCATCCAGTGAGTTATTTAATCAAGGAGAACCCTGGTGCCCCAAAATATTTTAGGCTATTGCTGAGGCTCTTAGCTGCCCACCAGAAATGGATGGTAAGACCCTATTACTGCAGACACACATACATGTACTGCAGGTCATTGAGAAATCAAGCTGGAGCTGAGCTGGAAGTCTCCTCCTGTTGACTAGCTGTCAATGCTGGAAAGAACTGTGCAGCCTATTGGAGGAGAAAAGTCACCCATGGCCTTAACCATCAGTGGACCCTGCAAGCTTCACAGCTGGCCAGCCAGGCCAAATATGACAACTAGAGCAATAGTGGCATGTCTCTTTGGGGGGACACCAACTACTCTCTAATTGGATTTGAGGCCTACTCCATGGGAGGGAACTCCTGCCTGCTACTGAACATCAAATCAAAAGCCTATGGCAGAAGCCGGGCGTGGTGGCTCACGCCTTTAATCCCAGCACTTGGGAGGCAGAGGTAGGAGGATCGCCGAGAGTTCAAGGCCACCCTGAGACTACATAGTGAATTCCAGGTCAGCCTGGACCAGAGTGAGACCCTACCTCGCAAAACCAAAAAAAAAAAAAAAAAAAAAAAAAGCCTATGGCAGGAGAGGTCATAAGCCCTAGCAGGGAAACGACTATTGTCATCTGGCTAATTGCATATACTATGCCCACCAAACCATGCTCTAAAATACTTCGGTTTTTACCTGTATATTAATGCTGCTCTCACTTTTTGTTAGAGAAGTTCTCTTTTCAGATGGCGGTGACTATTGGGGAGACTTAAAACTCATCAAAAAGTGCTAAGTAGAAGAGACAGTGAAGTGGTCAGCATTGAGAGATGTCCCCTTCCACGGCTTAGGGAGCATGGAGGATGTGGTAGCAGAAAGCATGCAAGATCAGAAGGAAGGGAAGGAGTGCTTTTCAACACCGTCTTCCAGATACAAAATGGCCATGGCATTCATTCATCACAGTGGCTGAAGCTACCTGCACAAGATGATGACTTCAAAACAGAAAAGAAGCTGGTTAGAAAGAAGGGATTCAGTGGAGGGGAGAGGGAGAGGGTGGTGGCGGGAGGTGATTATGGTCACAGTATATTGTCTGTATGTATGGAAAATTAAAAAAAAAAAAAAAGCAGCAGTTTCTGCCAGGTGTGATGTCTCAAACCTGTACCCAGCACTTGGGACATGGAGGCAGAAAGATCAGAAATTCAAGCCATCCTGGGATACATGGTCCCCTGTCTCAAAAATAAATAAATAATGCTGTTTATAATTCCATCCTTGGTTTTAACTATTTCCATTAGGGTCTTTCATTATTAAAATCCCATGCTGGGTATGGGAGAGCAAAAGTAATTTTTTTTTAATTTTCTTGTTGTTTATTTATTTATTTATTTGAGAGTGACAGACAGAGAGAAAGAGGCAGATAGATAATGGGCACGACAGGGACTCCAGCCACTACAAACAAACTTCAGATGCATGTGCCCCCTTGTGCATCTGGCTTACATGGGCCCTGGGGAATTGAACTTCAAACCGGGGTCTTTTGGTTTCACAGGCAAGTGCTTAACCACTAAGCCACATCTCCAGCCCTTTTTTTTTTTTTTTTTTTACGATTTCACTTTAGCTCAGGCTGACCTGGAATTTACTATGTAGTCTCAGGGTGGCCCCGAACTCACAGAGATCCTCCTACCTCTGCCTCCCGAGTACTGGGATTAAAGGCGTGTGCCAGCATGCCCGGCTGAGCAATAGTAAATTTCATTTCAAATTGATAATTTCTTTATCAGAAGGCAGAAATTTCCTTGTTATTCCCTCCATATGATGCTAAATTTCCCATACTGCATTTATTCAACTCTCTCGCCTAAAGCATGAAGTGGTGTTCCAAAGGAAATGAATCCAACAACAGGGAACAATGAAAAGGAAAAGGTATTTTTAAGATTCTCTGCCACAACGTCCGTGTGATCACAGTGTCTGCTCTCAGATGCACTCACCATGAAGGTGTCTTACTCCAGTTCTAAGGAGGTTCAATTTAAGACTTTTTTCCGAACTGGGCCTTAAGGCAAGTTTGAAACATATGCCCGGGGCAGTTGCTTCCTCTTCCCCTACTTCCCTAGGAGGATGAGGCGCAGAATGCTTTGAATAACAGGGCAGCCCAAGGGAGCTGCCACTACCTCTGGTACCCAGCCCAATCCTCAGGACTGATTTAACAGGATGAGGTAAGAGAGAAACCACAGTGCTCGGTTCCAAGAATGCCAGCTTGAACCACACCAAGGCATTTCAGCCCTGAGTTCGCAGCCAGCACCTCCCAGAGTAGATTCCACCCACTGGAAAGAGCCCAAGGCAAACGACACCGCCAAGAGTCCCTCTGTAACGGGCAAAGCTGGCTGCAGCGTTTCCGTTTTCTGCATGGCCCGTCTACTTCAAGAAATGTAAGAATTTAATTTTCCTCTCCTAGCTTCCCACACAGAAGATCTATTTAGGAAGCTAACATTCTACAGTGGTTGAGCAGACTTCGTATTTATTCCTTGATTATTTTGAGGGAGGGTGGTGTTACGTCGCACGTTAATGTCTCTCAAAATTAACAAGCATCCTCTGTAAAGATGAAGAGGAAAAACATTATGGTCACTAAAATTTTGATTATTTTAGAATGCTAAGTGTTTTTAAAAAATATTTTAGTAACTGACATTTCTGCAATATCTACACAACAGTCCCGTAAGTGCTATTTATAATTTCATAATGTACATAAAACATATTTATATCATTTAACATAATTTGTATATAATTTAACAATATATACCTTGGAGTAAAGAACACATAAGTCATTTCTGTTGATCTATGCAATATAAAGGTCAAGATATCTCAAGTTTGAGTCAAAATTTTCCCATAGGTATACCCTAATGATCACTGACTTTAAAAAAAAAAAAAAAACATTGAAGGTGTTTGTCAAAAAGTTCAAAAGCAGTCTATATTCTCTAAGTGGCCACAACAGCCAAAGTATAACTCTAAGAAACTTTTCAATGTGTACACAAGAGAGAAAATGTTAGCCATTTCCAGTGCTTCCTACAGGTCTTTTCATGATCACATTTCCAGACAGATATTAGAGCCATGATTGTGGCACAATCCTTGAATGCTGAAACTTTTTCATCTTCCACCATTTTCCAAGATATCAAGTGATATAATGATGCAAGTCCTAAAAGAAGTTTCTGGAGAGGCCATCTGGATAACGAGATCTGATGGTACTCATGAGAAGCTGCGGCACTATTTGTAGAAGTGACATCAGTTTCTGGACTTACCAGACTCTGTCTGAGAACAGGCAAGTTCAGTATGTACTATGGAGACACCTGTCACTGTTGTCTCTGATCAGATGGGAATGTTTCAGGAAGGCTTAAAACGGTTGCTCAGTTTGGTTTAAAAAACCAAAAAGGTCATATGTTTTCTAAGTACCTTGGCCTGATGGAAAGGGGATCAGAACCTTTCCCTAAGTGAGAAATTTAAATGTGAGATAGCTATTTCCAACTCAATTTTGTAGTTGAGAAGGGTGAGGCTTATAGTAAGTAATGGTTCCCAAAACATAACAGTATAGTCAGGCTGTAAAACAGCCTTGATCTTGCCTCGGACCATGAAAGAAAGTTTCACCATCGTACAGAAAAAAAGACAGAGGTCATTACATACTCACTTTCCAAGGTCGAAGAAAAGTAGTAATTTTTCATTCATTCTTAAAATGGACTTAGCATTGGGCCTCCTTTCTTTTGCCAATACGATGGGTACCAGCTCTGCCCACACACTGTCCCTGATGGGCACAGAGGATGTAGAGACCTTATTTTAAGAAAGAAACCTAAGCCAGGCATGGTGGTGCATGCCTTTAATCCTAGCATTTGGGAGACTGAGTTAGGAGGATTACCCTGAGTACAAGGTCATCATGAGACTACATAGTGAATTCCAGGTCAGCTTGGGCTAGAGCAAAACCCTACCTCATAAAACAAAACAGAAAGAAAGAAAGAAAGAAAGAAAAAGAAAGAAAGAAAGAAAGAAAGAAAGAAAGAAAGAAAGAGAGAGAGAGAGAGAAAGAAAGAAAGAAAGAAAGAATAGAAATCTAGAATTAACTTTCTACCTACCCTTGGGCAGAAGCCCAAGGCCTACAATATTTTAGAATGAATATTTTAGAAACATGTTCATTTGAATTATCTACTTTACCCTGAGGTCTCTTACCCAATATTTTACATTAATAAAGACATCAAGAGAAATGTTTGTCACTGCTATTCTTGCCCAAGGCTTTTTTTGGCTTCTGTGAAAATAGAAGCACCACAAATTACATGCTCAAACATGTCCACATTCTTGGCAAAGCAACAGAAAAATCTTGGGGGGTCAAGTTGGTGATAGAGTATCTACCAAATAGATATTTTATAGCTGCACTTTATAAAGTACCAAAGAATGTGCAATGGACATCAGAAAGTCAAAACAAGTTTTACAAGGTTGTTCTAGAACTCCATCACAACTTTGCAAAGTAGAAACAAAATGTGGGTTCCACAAAAAATGTGCATTCCACAAAAAGTGTCAAAGAGGAGATTGGCAAATTTATTTAGACTAAGATTTGACCTTAAGTTTCTCATCTGTAAGTGGAGAGAGATACAATAGCTAGTATGTATAATTATTGGAAGGAGTATATGAGATTGTGTATAGGGAAACAGCACTCGCATGCTGGTGGGACGCCAGTCCAATGGTTTGCAGAGTGTAGCACTGGCTTTAACCACCTGGCATCGTGTGTTTTTCACCTGTAAAGTTTTTAAGGCTCCCAGTAAATAATTAGGAGTCAGTTCATCCTCAACCAAGTAGGAAAAGCCACAATGCGCTTTGTAACCCACTTTTAGTCTTTGTAGTAGATTATGAGAGTCAGTAAAAACAAATTCCAAGAGCCATTACTATGTGATGGAAGCACTTCAGTCTGCCATTGAAGAAGGCCTGTTTCGTGTGATGGAGTGTTCCCTTTGTTGTATGAAGCAACTTCATTGTTTTTACTTTGGGACTTCCCGCTGTAGAATGGCTTACATGTATGTGCATATACAAATTATGGAAATAAGAGTCCACTTTTGGATATTGTTTTCTATGATACCATTCCATTCTTGGTGTTGTCTTTAAAAAAAAAAAATCACTTGTGTCCAAGAGTGTAGAATAAAGGTTACAGGTAACAGCTCTAAACAGAGGCATTCCTAACAAAACGTCTTGACAACTGGCAAGTGTTTATAACCTACTCAGTCATATCCCTCAGCCAATTAACAAGCATTTCCTTAAATGTGTTTGGCTGTGGTGCCAGGAATGCCCTCTTGGTTCAGGAACAGGTAAGGTAAGACTGTACTTAAAGGAGGGAAAGTCAAAACCCTGAGCCAGAAGCCACACGCTCAAATGCCTATTCCATTAAAGATCAATGATGACAGAAGAGTCTCACTGGAATAAAATACTTAAATAGATTTAATTTTAAATATATGTCAGATAGAATTAAAGCTATAAAATTCAAATACAACTAGCGATGCACTACAGAGAAGTGACCTGGATAACTGTCAAGGGTTGCTGTGAGTCAGGCGTAGAACGATCTGCAAGCCACCGAAGACCACTGTCATTCCCGGTGGGGAAAGTGGCTTTTTCCCAATGTAAAAAAAAAAAAAAAAAAAAAAAGTAAAATTTATTATCCACACTTTGATGGGAGAATAAGAACTTGAATATGCTGTTTTATTTCCAAAACGTGTTTACCCCTGCTTTTGTCTGAGTTCTATGATAACAGAATAGCTTTGAGGTGATAGCACAATGAAGGGGAAAATAGTTATTATTTTCCAATCTCAACTAGACCAGCGACAGCACAGACATCCCCTGTGAGGACCGAGCTCGAGCAAGGGGCTTGGTAGGCAGCCGAGTGCTCCATCCTGAGAAGATGATTACTGGTGGAAAAAGGGAATGTGGCGCAATGGCAAGAGCCAGAGGGGTGGGCTGAAAGGCCTGTATGGGGGGACAGAGGAAGGAGATAAGATGACAGGTAGCTGCAGAGGGCAGTTTCAGGAATGACTAAGATGACTTTTGACAGCTGTGTGGTAATCACAGAACTTCCCCACCTCCTGAACAGTCTTCAGAAGACATACATTAAGTGTTGATGAGCCACTGGCTGTGGGAAGGTTCTGAGGATGCCCAGAACTGCTGCAGAGCTGACAACAAGGCACCGCTAAGAGTCCAGCTCACACCCAGTCGCTGTAGGTTGGTTTTTATATGCCACCCAAGCTAGGGACACCAGCTTATCCACCCTGACCTTGGTGCTCCCAGGCTTTCTCTTTGGCACCCCTGGCACTGAAACAGGAACAGAAGCAAAGAGAAGGGAACACCATCTTTGGTGGTACAATGACTCATTCTTAGTTCTTCCCACCTCGGTCAAGGAAGAGTCCCAAACTCCAATAACTACAGCTTGAACACCGGAACACAGAACTGTGACAAACTACAGGGTAGAAGATACAAAGTAAGCATCCCTAACCTCAAAGGTTAAAATCCAAAATGCTCTCAAATTGGTTATGGTTATAATCCCAGTACTCAGGAGGCTGGGCAGGAGGGTTGCCATGAGTTCAAGGCCTGGACTACACAGCAAGTTTTTAAAAGAAATGTGTCCCAAAATGCAGGATTTGTTGAGTACTGACCTGCCACTAAAGATTACAAGTGAAGAATTCCACAGCTGATCTCCATGATGGGTATAAGTCAAAACATGGGCACCCTAACCACATGGAACAGAATGGCCTTCGTGCTATGTATGTAAAGTGAACCTGAAATATAAGTGGACTTCATGTGTCAGACTGGGTCCCATACCTAAAATAGCACATGAAAATATTTCAAAATCCCAAATACTTCACCTATTTTGCATGAAGGATACTCAACGTGAAACATAGCATGTCGAAGCCTATAGAAAGCTGGAGATGACAAAAGCTTTCAACATCAATGCTTAGAAAAAAAGAATGTGGCAACCAAGCAAAATACATGCTCCGAGGATTCAAGACTCTATGAGGCTTGATTACGTGTGATCGCAAAAGGAAGTTCTCTGGTAAAAGACAGATACAAGGCTGGTATCCAGGTACCTTAGGAAGCACCTTTTCCTAAAAAAGTGACATTGATGTCAGTATGTATCCTCTAAAGAAAATTAAAATTAAATTCTCTCCTTTCCAAACAACTCTGATGTGTTCAAATGAGATATCTTTTGGTAAATCACCCAGAAACTATATATACACTATAATATTTTTCTCATAGGCAAAACTAACCATTTTTTAAAAGAGTTTAACTCACACTAATTGTATTCCACTAAAAATTATCAGTGCACTGGGAAAAGAACAGGCGGTCAGAAAAAAAATGATGATTATTTCAAAATCTTGGCAGCACTGAATACTAAATCATGAACTCAAAATGGAGCCAAAATTCCAATGGCCTTGACACACCATAGCAGGACTAGATCTTTTCTTGGGTCTTACAAACGGGAGCTAGTTTCAAACTGTGCCTTTGAAATCCTGTGAGGTACCTGGATAACCACGGGTACTTCAGTGTGGCTTCAGAGCTGTAGAAAGTACAAAGAGTGTGACGTGGAAACCCTGCACTCTGTCCAAACCAGTCTTGCCCACTTGGGACATTCTTCAGCTCACTATATTTTATGATACTACAGCAGAAAGCAGGAAGGTGTTAACAGAATCCTTACCTGTAGCTGCTGGTCTAATTCTGGAAAGACCAGAGGAATGGCCTCTTCAGATGGTGTATCCTCTAAAACATAAAACGAAAATGATTCTTCACCATAGAGCCCTTTGTCTCATGACAATGACCCTGCAGGGACCAGCTGTGTACCCACAGAGTCCAGCCATCAGAATATACAGCCTCGCTTATTTGCTTCACTTAGTTGGAAACAGACAGAATGGAGAAGGCAGTTCGGCTCACTTGCTGTACACCACAGAAATATGGAAAACTTAGTTGGCTTGACAAAATTTTTGAAAAGTGTAAGTGTGTGTGTGTGGCCTCAAATGTCCAGTGTCAGTAGCTCTCCAATTAAGAAAGGCTACTTGCTGGGCATGGTGGCGCACGCCTTTAATCCCAGAACTCAGGAGGCAGAGGTAGGAGGATCGCCATGAGTTCAAGGCCACCCGAGGATTACATAGGGAATTCCAGGTCAGCCTGGGCTAGAGTAAGAGCCTACTTCAAAAAAAGAAAAAGAAAAAGAAAGAAAGAAGGGCTACTTAATACTATCACGTTAGCCCAAAACAAACAACAAAGTATAAGATTCAGAAAAGTTCAACAAGGTGCTTAATGAAGTGACCAAAATGTCAGTGGGGCAGAAGGACATGGTCTGTTCTAGGTGAATACAAGGGGCAAAAGTTGGTCTCACTACAAGACACCATTCACTGGCAGCTCCCAGTAACTCCTTCTGGATTATGGTTGGTAACAGGCAGCAGCCCAAACAGGCCACCTCTTTCAAGAGCATCAGGCAGCCTCCCAACCTGAGGCCGAATCCACAGTTGCCTCTCAGGTGAGCCCACACAGCTGTGGTGACTGCACTCCCGGGCCGAGCATGCCCGTCAGGCAACACTTGAGCAGACAGACCGTCCGAAGACAACCTCTTGTCACATCAAAAGATACAGTCTCTGAAGTCTCTGAGGAAACCTGACAGAAAATTAGGCTGAAATATCTAAGTCACTTCAGATCTCTTCAGTAACGGGCTACTGAACCAGCCTTGGGGACGATAGCAGTCCTGGTAAGCAGGACCTGTCTCTCCAGAGCAACTTTGGCTCCATGGGTCATTGGCCATTTTATTCCCAACCCCCTACCTGACTATGTGCCTCAGCATACATGTTACAAGAAAGTGAGAAAAGATAATAGTTGTTATATTCTTACTAACTGTGGGAGTTTAAATGGATGCCTCCCAATAGATTCAGGATCTTATTACAGTTCGTAATTTAGATCGGCAGCCACTTGGCTGGAGGAGGTGTCACTGGGCAGATCTCAGGGTCCAGCCCTAAGATGGAACTCCAGTCTAAAGATAAGCAAAGTGCCTAATGTCCACCTGGGGTTCCTAAGTGTGCTTGTTGGTGGTGGTGCTGATGGTGGCTTGGGGCTTTTCTCTCTCTGCTTGGATCTGTGAAAGCAGGCCAGCTTCTTCTGCCATTCTGGAGCTTCCCCTGGATCTGTAAGCTTCAATGAATATCCCTTCTTCCATAACTGTGCCTGGTTTGGAAGTTCATCTCAGCAACCTGAAGCTGTCTGCTGCACTAACATAGTCAAATCACTGATAAAAACTGATTAGTGAGCTTTTTGCACCACCAGAAGTGATACAGGTCACACACAATAGTTACCTTTCAGTTTCATGAGGGTCAGGTTCCAAGACCCTTCATGGATACCGAAATTCAACAATACTCAAATTCCTTACAGGAAGCAGAGTATTTACATATAACACATGCGTATCTCTTCCCATATGTCTTTAAGAAAATTATTTGTGTTTTGGGTGGTAGGGGTGGAAAATGCCACATCATGTGTGTGGAGATCAGAGGACAATTTTGAGGTGTCTGTACTCCACGTTCTTTTTTTGAAAGAGAGAAAGAAGGGGAGGGAAGGAGGAAGAGAATGGGTGCTCCAGGGCTTCCAGCCACTGCAAAGGAACTCCAGATGTATGCGCCACCTTGTGCAGCTGGCTTACGTGGGTCCTGGGGAATCCAACTGAGGTCCTTTGCTTTTGCAGGCAAGCACCTTAACCGTTAAGCCATCTCTCCAGCCCTCCACATTCTCTTGAGACAGGGTCTCTTGCTATTGCAGAAGAACTGCAAGACAGCAAGTGAGGGTCAGACTAGCTGGCCCATGAGCTTTGGATTCTCCTCCCATTCTTTTTTTTTTTTTTTTTTTTTTTTTTTTTTTTTTTTTTGGTTTTGTGAGGTAGGGTCTCACTCTGGTCCAGGCTGACCTGGAATTAAGTATGTAGTCTCAGAGTGGACTCGAACTCTCGGCGATCCTCCTATCTCTGCCTCCCAAGTGCTGGGATTAAAGACAGTGCGCCACCACGCCCAGCCTCTCCTCCCATTCTTGCAAGTGTGTTGGGATCATAGATGCGTGTGCCACTTTGCATGTGGCTTTACGTGGGTGATGAGGAATTTAACCTGAGCTAGCAGGCTTTGTAAGGAAGCACCTTTCACTGCTGAGCCACCTCCTGAGCCCCAATTCTCATGTACTGAAAGCATCTCCAAATTACTTCTAGCACCTGCCTTAATCTAATTGCTATGTTAATGTATGCTTTAGGGAATAATGACAAGAAAAAGCCTGTACAAGTTCAGTCCCAAAATAAATATTTTAAAGTTGTCCACCCTTGGTTGGATTTACAAATATAGAACTCCCAAATATATAGAGCCAACTGTAGTCTCTCCTGACTCACAGAAAGATTGGTCCAAAATAAAATGCAGTAAATACCCGGGGCAGCCGTGGCTGGTGAGAGATTATACTCTTTGAAGGCATGGCCATAATCACCACTTAAACAAGGATGGAATTAACCTCTCCCAAACAACTCAAGGGTCTGGTGGCTGAATGGCATTTTGTATATTTTAGTTAAAAGTAAGTGGTATAAATAATACTCTCACTTACAAGTGATTAAAATAATGGAACGAATCACCAAATTCGAATCCATTTTGTAACTGTGCCTGTGCCAGTCCAGGGTGGCCAGCAGTTCAGAGTGTACCTATCTTGAGCTTCACAGGAGCTCTGATGAATGTGAATGTTCTCCTTCTATTCAGACTAGGAGCAACAAATTCTAGCCAGTTACCGCAGCTCTTTAACATCTACCCGTCATGTACAAAAGAAAGTGGATGAAATTGTCACGACCCAATAAATTGCAGAGAGGGCCTCTGTTATAAAATTTATACTTCATAAAACTGATTCTGGTCTTAGGTGCATTTAATTTACTTCAGTGCCATTTCAATAGCCTAGCCATCATGATGATTCCAGCTCAGTGGGTCCAAGGCCAGAACAATTTGGCACTGCAGATGGGAACATATTAAACTTTGGCAGACCAACCTTAACCATCACAGATGACTAGGCATTTGTGGAGAGGAGAAACTAGTTCCGTAAAGTGCAGGCACATGCAGGACATGCTAGAATTCTACAAGACACTCAGGGATGGAACTCAATGCTTCCTGAGACTTAATCCATCCATCCCGCGGTGAAATCACGCTCCTTCCTGCTTTACTGTAAAGGGAAAGGATATCCATTCACTTTATTATAGTGATGTCAAACAGCACATACCTGGTATGACCCAACATTAAGGAGCTCAACACAGAAATCCATGTATAGTCATACTGTGTTGAGAAACACATGTGTGACCCTAGAGACAATTTGCAAAAAAATAGAAGGCTTAAGAATGGACTTTCTGGGCTGGAGAGATGACTCAGTGGTTAAAGGCGCTTGCTTGCAAAGCCTGATGACCCAGGCTCCAGTACCCAGTACCCACATAAAACCAGATGATCCAAGTGACACATGCATCTGGAGTTCACTTACAGCAGCAGGAGTCCCTAGTCCTCTCTTTCTTTCTGTCTCTCTCTCTTTCTTTTGTCTCTGTCACTCTCTCCCTTTCTGTCCTCCTCTCCCTCAAATAAATAAATAAATAAATATTTTTTTTTTAAAGGGGGGCTTTCCAAACTGAAATAAAAGTCTGAGTGGCATGAAAATAAACACGTAGTGGATGTTGCAGAATGGAACACGTTGGATTAACTCGGGCAGGAAATGGCAGCGGAAACAAGAACACCGAAGACAGATGTGATGAGTCCGCCCAGTCTGAGAGCCAGGCCTGCCTCCCGCCACTCCATCCATCTGCTTTAGCTGCTGGCACCCTCGCCTGCCAGAAATTTCAGGGCTGGAGAAGCTGCTTACCAAGCTGCCCCAAGTTGATGTGTGGGGTGTTTACTTTTAAACAGTGGCTGCCTTCTTTGACTGGCTTTAAAAATAGGCAAATATTCTAAAAGCAGAATGATGAATCACAGGATTGGTCCAAGAGGAAAGAAGGAAAGTGACTCAGGCGGACGGACTAGTAGCACAGCTGTTCCACAAACATTTGGCCGGATCGTTGTAAACCCTGTCCACGGTGACACTGGATCCCAGTTCCCGGGAGTGGTTAGGTTTGTTTTGACAATTCCAGAAGCACACAGCCGGCAGTACAGTAGCTATACCAAGAGACTCGCAGGCATATTTAGTTGTTTTTTCTAAAAGATAGTAATTGCTGGATGTGTGTACAATGGAACAAAACCCCAGAGCAACTTCATTTTTATTAATATTTAACTAATATACACTTATTGCCAGTGATGTGCAAAGCAGAGACTCAGATTCTACGCTACATTGGCAAACCACTATCATAGCTCGTAATGCATTAAGGAAGTGATTTGAAGTCTTCCTTGTCAAAATGGCACTGAGAGCTTATATTTCAGGGGTGGAATACTTGTCCGACATGTGCAAAGAGGGTCAGGGGTCGGTCCCCAGCACAGCAACAATAAAAAGACAAGCAAATGGATGCTATGGAATTCCATAAAGGAAAAATATAAAGGAAATAATTAGGATTTTTTTTTTAATCAAGCAGATGTTCACTGCCTATTTGGCAGACACAATGTGACTAAGCCAATGGTCCTTAAGATAGAACTTCCTCGTTGGTATCCCACCCATTACGGCACATACCACAGTACATTTTATGTTGGGCACACCTCAGCGTCTACTGAGCAGCTGTCGGGTGGCTTTCGGAGTTATTCTGTTTTCAGAGTCCCCTCAACCATCTTCTCTGTGTTGCTCCAGGAAATGGTAAATGACATTCACTGAGTCTGTAGTCCTAAGCCTCACTCTTAACTAGCAATGAGCTGTGCAGTGTGAGTCCTAAGGGAATGTTGAATTGGAGGAGCTGAGCAATCTCTGGCCCAATCCCCTGAGAATACACGAAGAAGGAAGAAGACATTGTGGAGGGAGTAGTGGAAGGAACATCAGTGCTGCCTCAACACTGGCCAGAGATGCTTCTCTTTGGAGATGGTAGTAGATAATGAGGAGGCTCAAAATTCATCAAGGTGCTGAAAATAAGAGGCTATTGAGGGCTGAAAGAAGAGATACCTTTATTGTACCCTCCAAGACTCAGGGAACACCCCAGAAGAGGGGGAGAAAAGACTATAAAAGCCAGAAGGTTGGAAGGAGTACTCTAGGGCACTATCATCTGGACATAAGTGGCTGGTACAGTCATGACCTTGCAGTGGAGGTCACTAGCTCCATAAGACCTGCCCAATATCCAGCTCATCAACATTTTGACATAGAGAGGGACTACATTGAAAGAGGAAGGGGTTTAGTGGAATGGGGTGGGAGAAGGAGACAAAAAGAGCAATACGAGGGGATTGTGATCAAACCACTCTATGTTCATGTATTAAAATTCTCAGCTGGATGTGGTGGCTCATGCCTATAATCACAGCACCCCAGATGCTAAGGTAGGAGGCGTGCCATGAGTTTGAGGCCAGCCTGGAGCTACAGAATGAGTCCAGGTTAGCCTGAGCTAGAGTAAGACCCTGCCTCAAAAAAAAAAAAAAAAAAAAAAAAAGCCAAACAAAATAAATAAATAAGAATAAAATTCTTGGGGCTCTAGAAATGGCTTAGTGGTTAAGGCATTTGCCTGTGAAGCCAAAGAATCTGGGTTTGATTCTCCAGGACCCATGTAAGCCAGATGCATGAGGAGCACATGCATCTGGAGTTCATTTGCAGTGGCTAGAGGCCCTGATGTGCCCATTTTATCTCTGTCTGCCTCTCTTCTATCTCTCTCTCTCTCTGCTTGCAAATAAATAAATAAAAATTAAAAATATATTTAAAAAATAAATAAAATAAAATTCTTAACAAGAAAAGGAGGGATCTAACACTCCATGGTTAGTGGCCATGTGAAACGAGAGGTATCTTCCACCCAGTCTCATTTTGTCATAGCAGCCTGCTCCTCTTCACCTTCTGACCTGTGGGTTCCCAAACTTGTAGCTCATTAACAAGTACAAGCTCTCCCCAAAATATTGGGAATCATAATTTAGAGCATCCATGGTTGTTGTTTTTTTAGGTCATGAAGATGATTCAAAAATCATTACTGCATATATTATATCTCTTTATATGAAAGAGAACATATAATGCCAAAATCATATGCCACTTAGAAATAAAGAAGTATCACAATGGATATATTTTAATTAGCTTTATAGGTTGAAGGAAGAAAACGCTAAAACAGCCCCACTGTTATATCTGTATTTCTTTTGCTTCAGATGAAAGAAGTGACAACTTTGTCAAAGCAGAGTGGGTCTATAAGCCAGCATTTGAAAATCACTTTTTGAAACACTCTCTTGATTGAATAGTATCTTGGTCAAAATTTAGGGTCATTTATTTCCCTCTCCTTTACATATAATTGGGGTCTGGAAAACACTAATGCTTGCTGCAAAGAGCACGGAGAACTTGGGAAGACATCCCCAAGCCCACCCTACAATCCAACCAAAATGCAACAGGCTGTCCTGTCCTGGATTCTCTGGTTAAGCCTCTGTTTGATATAGTCAAAGCAGGCTTCCTGTGTCTGTGACCTGTGCAATCCCAAAAGTCCTTAGCTGTGTGAGCCTGCACTTGCTGTAGTACTCTGCCATGATGTCCTCAATTTTCTTATTAATCTTTTATTTTTAAAATATTTTTATTTATTTATTTATTTATTTATTTATTTATTTATTTATTTATTTGAGAGAAAGAACAAATGGGTATGCCAGGGCCTCTAGCCACTGCAAACGAACTCCAGACGCATGCTCCACTTTGTGTATCTGGCTTATGTGGGTACTGGGGAATCCAACCTGGGTCCTTTGGCTTTGCAGACAAGCACCTTAACTGCTAAGCCATCTCTCTTAATAGTATTTTAATAAGGAGCCCTGCATTTTCATCTCATACTGTGCCCCAGAAAGCATTCAGCTGGACCTTCTATAGGACAGCTGCTGAGTGCTGGTGACCTGGAGGCAACCCTACAGGGAACCAAGAACTAGGTGACACAGTGAAGCCAAAGGCTTCAGCACTGAGGGTCATCCTGGGAACCGTTTGCCTGTGAGGACTCCTAACCCGAAACGTACAACCACTGAACAAATGTTCAGTGCACAGATCTGCATAGGAATTTTAGTAAGGCTACATTCTCACCAGTGAATGTGACTCATCAGTGTAATTTCTGTAAGACTCAATTTTCTCCTCTGCAAAATGGGCAGAGTAGCTTGTCCCAGCCCCTAGCAACTTGTTACTAATAGAGGAATACTTATGTCACTCACTCTCTTCACCGAAAGCATCACATCTAGGAAATGATTAGTAACAATGATGAATTAATAATATAATTGAGTGTCATTGCCATCACTTCTCACTATAAACCAGCCAAAGGGAAAATGGAGATGAAGGAGCTCATCCTGGGGCAGGGGCATGGTTGGATGGATTCTTCTTCCTCATCTAAACAAGCAACAGGGGCTGGAGAGACAGCTCAGCAGTTAAAGGCACTTTCTTGCAAAGCCTGATGGCCTGGGTTCGATCCCCCAGTACCCACGTAAAGCCAGATGCACGAAGTGGAATGTGTATATGGTGTTTGCTTGCAGTGGTAGGAGGCCCTGGCTCTCTCTCTTCCTCTCTCATAAACAAAAATATTTTAAAAATAATGTTGTAGGCCTCGTATCATGACACACGCTTTTAATCTGACCACTCAGGAGGCAGAGGTAGAAGAATCAATGTGAGTTCGAGACCAGCCTGAGACTACATAGTGAATTCCAGATCAGCCTGTGCCGAAGTGAGATCCTATGTTTAAAAGCCAAAAATTAATAATAATAATTTTTTAAAATATACCAGGTCATGGTGACCATCTTTACTTACCTCTCCCTTGATCTTTAAAGCAGACTACCCTGGTGCAGATGGAACCTCAGATTGTAAGGATTTACTTTCTTAATTTAAATCTGAATTTAAGAATGTTTTCTCCTTTATTGACCTATCAAAGCAGACACTTTAATATTATATTAAAAATTAAACTGCTGGATGCTGGGTGTGATGGCGCATCCCTTTAATCCCAGCACTCAGAAGGCAGAAGTAGGAGGATCGCCATGAGTTTGAGGCTATCCTGAGACTACATAGTGAATTCCAGGGCATCCTGGGCTAGAGTGAAACCCTACCTCAAATAAACAAAAACAAAAAACAACAAAAAAAGTAAACTTCTGCATAAAAGGTCTTTGAGTAGTTTCATTTGAATCTAAACTGGTAGTTCCTTTTTTTAGAGGAAAAAAAAGGCAGGTGAAAGAAGGTTGCCAACATACATTTCTAATGCATGAAAACACTTTTATGAGGGCTGGAGAGATGGCTTAGCAGTTAAGTACCTTACCTGTGAAGCCTAAGGACCCAGGTTTTATTCCCCCAGTACCCATGTAAGCCAGGTACACAAGGTAGCACATGTGTCTGGAGTTCATTTGCAGTGGTGGAGGCCCTGGCCTGCCTGTTTGCTCTCTCTCTCTCTGTCTCCCCCCCTCCCGCCAAAATAAATAAATAAAATATTTTAAAAAAACTTTTTTGCAATTTTTAGATACCTCAGTTCTTGTTGAGAGCATCACAGAGTACTGAACAACATAAAAACTCCTTAAAACTTTACTTCCAGCTTATTAAATGTTGCATATGAATTCTGTAATGTGAATTCGATTCTCAGAGCCACAAAGTTAACGGTGCAGTTAACAGTGTGAGTATGGACACTGATATAGATAAAGAGAGAGATGTGGTAAGACAGCCAGCACATTCTTAATTCTTTATCATAACTCCCTGTTTATCAAGCTACCTGTTACCTTAACCAGCGCCAAAGCTTAGACAGGCAAGATGATGCAAGTTAAAGTTAAAGACACATTTTATGTTTCTCCAAAGCCCTCATGGAGTCCTAATTATTGAAGCTATAGTTTTGTAAATTGCATCATTCTACCCTTTCATTTGAATGCTTTGACTTGTTTAGCTTATAACACACTCAGCCTTCCAAAGACATCTGCTTTAAGCTGAGCACGTTGGACACACAGTTCGCCCTCCACACACAGCCTATCTATAACCACGGATTGAGAATATTGCAGAAAAGAAATTATGTCTATATTGCAGATGCACATATTGTTTCTCTTGTCATTACTCCCTAAGCAATACAAGGTAATAGCTATTTACATAACATTTACAATATATTAGGCATTGTAAGTTATCCAGACATGATTGAAAGTATACAATCATAGGTTATATGCAATTACTATGTTGTTTTATATAAAGGACTTGAGCATCTGCAGTATTTGGTATTTGAGGGGTCCTGGATCAATGACATCAGAAACTGTGGCATGACAAGAGGTGTCCACCAGTCCAATAGTGACATGACTGTTATGGGGGTAATCAACTGCTCTCTGACTGGATCAGAGACCCACTCCATCTGCCTAGTACTGAACACTTACTCAAAAGCTTATAGTTGTGAAGGTCATAGACCCTAGCAGTCAGCCCCTTACTGTTGACTGACCAAATGGATTTTCTATGCCCATCAAATTGCCCTCTAAATAGTTATATTATTTTTATCCTCATACATTAGTGCTGCTTTTGACAGATGGCATTGACTACTGGGGAGACTAAAAACT